>OX637391.1:0-1222500 GCA_951799425.1 Ilex aquifolium
TGCAGTTGCACCACCCCTGATTTGATTCTACATTCTTGTTTCTTTCCCTCCTGTCCTGTCCTGTTCTGGGTTTTCCATGTGCATTAGAGCGATGCTCCCAGAGAGTAAATTTAGAAGAAAAATAAATAAATAAAACACTTTAAGAAAGCAAAATTATGCTACTAATTAAAATGACAATCCTATTCCTAGCTACGCATTTGGATTTGGATTTAGATTTGGAGGGAATTCAAGATTTTTAAAGCTAGTGAATCCTCCGTCCACAACAAGGTTATGACCAGTCACATATTTAGCTTCATCCGATGCCAAATACAAGGCAGCCCGGGCCACATCGAGCTCTTCACACTTGGCCCCCTTCAGTGCACCCCACCCATTCACAATCTCCACAATTTGTTCTTCGGTAGCACCACCCAATAATCCTGCCAGCTGCTCCACCACGAGTGGGGTCGGAATAGGAGCAGGTGAAATGCAGTTGATCCTCACTCCATGTCTACATAGCTCGCTGCCCACAGACTTCACAATCCCTGGTATGGCAAATTTTGATACAGTATACGGATGAGAACCAAGCCCACCCAGGAGCCCACTGATACTAGCTGTGCATAGAATTGAGCCCGACCCTGCAGGGATCATAACCCGGGCCGCGTGTTTAATCCCTGCTATCATTCCCCGAACGTTGATCCGCATAACCCGGTCAAACTCATCTAGGTTAACATCAGCAATGCTGGGTGGAGCAGCAGCGCCTACAATTCCGGCATTGTTGTACATGATATCCAGTTTTCCATAGCGTGCTACCGTAATATTTACAGCTTCAGCTAATTCGGACTCAATGGCAACATTGCATTGGACAAAGTGGGCTTCAGAGCCCAGGCCTTTGGCGACTTGCGGCCCAAGTTGGGAATCGATATCAGCAATCACGACTTGCGCCCCATGTTGGATGAACTCAATGGCCGTGGCCTTACCAAGCCCACTTGCACCCCCTGTTATTAGGGCCACCTTGCCTTCTAGCCTGGTTAATTATAATAATAATCAGAGTAAATGAACTCCTAGAAATTTGGTGGCAAAACTAGTCACCAACCTCATTAGGATGGATTTAGTTTTCTTAATGAATGACAATGTTTGCCCTATCTACCACTTGTTTTTCATACAACACCAAGAACATAACAACAGCTAAATTATGTTACTTGCTTTATTTATGTTTCTAGATCTGCTGTACAGAAGGATGTAGCTTAAAGATATCATCAATTGATTTATGGGTGTCGGATTTTACAAGACACTGAACCTTGAAAAGCTTAATGTAAAAATATAATATAATAAAACACTATGCAAATGTATTGTATTTTAAAAAAACGGAGGATACATCTGATGATCTATCGAAAATCTCAACTAGACAAAAAAAAAAGGTTTGTTTTCCTCGAAGTTGGGCCCGAAACCAAGGAAAAAAGTATTAAAAAATAAACTGTGGGGAGCAACGACAAACCTTCGAACCCCCCAACTCAAAACAATACCCAAAAAAACTAAAAACACAGAAGTAGCTAGAGAGGACAATTTTTTTTTTACCAAAGGTAGCAGTAACCATCTACATTAAGGTGTAGCAGCAACGGAGATCTATGCTGCGATAAAAAAGAATTGAAAAAATGTAGCTTTTTTGTACTTCCAAACACATCAAATTAACACGCAGAATTTTCACCTTTTTAACTTTCTTTCTTCTCCACGAGGTACGGTTACATGATGAAATTTGAATCCTACTCTCTCTTCCTCAATAACTAGTAGTAAGGTTACTTAAGAGTACTCCAGTTAACCAATTCTCATTATATATAGTGAGAGATCGCGCGCTACATTAGAAGCACAAGAAAAATTAAAGCAATGCATAGAAGAAACACAGAGATGATGATCAGGAGCTTAATTATTACCTTTTACCACCTGCACTCGTCGACAAGTATTTGACGCCGCCCGCGCATCGGAATAAACCATCGGAGATCAACTTGACTTCTCTGCAGAAAGTAGAAACCCAAAACACCATGCATGTACTATCATAATCATAGCCCACCTCCATTCTTATTATCCATTAACTAGATTTAGAAGCAAGGTAATTAAAGGTTTAAGATGATGTCCAGACCTGGTCAGCAATCGGAGCATATTGTTGTTAGGCGTTGAAACAAGATCGATCGCCTAGCTGTGGGACAGACACAGACGGAACCGCTGGATGGACTCTGCTGGATCTCTGGCTCTGCTGTACTGATCAGCTGCTTACAATTGCTGTACCATTTATATATATATATATATACACACTACTATTTATTGAGAGAGAGAGAGAGAGAGAGAATTTAATGGAAGGAAGTGGAAACGTTTCAAGTAATATTGCTGGACACGCATCTCCATGCAAAAAGAGAGACAGAGCCGGCTTGAAAATGCAAAGAGGCTCTCACACCACCATCCACCATCAGGCTCGAGAAATTTTTCAGTGGTTTAAGATATTATATTAAGTGTCATGTGGTGTACAGAATAATATCAATGAATAAATAATACATTTTCAATAAATAGTTATTACTTATCATCTTATTAAATTTATTTTAAAAGAATTTAACTATGTGTCCTATAAATTATTTTTGTGATAACTTTTCATTAGGGGTGGCGTTCATTAGGTGTGCACCACTGCCGTAAAATCGACTGAAATTTTTCTCGGCTGGCTCAGCTATGGATTCTGACCCCATACCATTAAATGATCCTCTAATTGATTGGTAAACGGAACGGAAGGAGACTATAGTAGTGCTGTCGTAATTGTAGGCAGGTCCACCGGGGTTCAGCCATGTTTGTGGGGTACGGTTTATTGCAATTATTTTAATTAATTCAATAATAGAATAAAGAGTTAAATTCTTTTAACTTTAATTTTTTTTTTTAAAAAGAAATCTTTTATTCTGTTTTTGTTTGAATTTTTTTTCTTTCCGTGGGCCTTCTGACATGCGCTACATTACTGGGCTAACATCACAATATGAGTACAGCTGGTTCAAAATGCAAGTAGCTGGTCTACTTTGGATCTAAATTGACTACTTTGATATTGACACTAATCTTCTCAATTTTCATTCAATATTTTGTCATCTGAGACTTATCCTTGCAACTCTCACTAACTTAAGAACAAGATAAAGACATTAAGGTCGTTAACAAGTCTTCTGTATAAGTTACA
The DNA here is from genome assembly GCA_951799425.1 of Ilex aquifolium. Classification (NCBI taxonomy): domain Eukaryota; kingdom Viridiplantae; phylum Streptophyta; class Magnoliopsida; order Aquifoliales; family Aquifoliaceae; genus Ilex; species Ilex aquifolium. The sequence continues at coordinate 3,179 of OX637391.1, forward strand.
TAAGTCCTCAAATTGCCAATATTACCCATTAAGTTGGAAGTCAATTATACAATTTTTCCAACTTACCGCCCATTATCTTTTGTTTGTAATTGTATGGTTAGGGTTAGGGAGGATAATTCTATGAGTAAATTGCACTGAAACTTCCCGATAATATAAAAATAATACTACCACTTAACATTTACAGAACAACACATAAACCCCAATCCAAACAGCTGACTTTCGCAACAATAAAGCACATTGGCCAAGCAGAAGGCAACTAATTATACCATTGCTCGAGAGAAGCTTTCATTTGTGCATATTCAAACTTTATAGTGCAGGGGTGGAACTTGGAAGGAAAAGGTGGAGACCCTTGCAAATGTGGGGGATAACTCAGAAAGAAAGGCTAACTGAGGCGGCTAAATCTCGTAGTATACGTACAGATGTGTGTTTTGTCGAATCCAAATTTGATGGTAAGTTCACATGTCAACAATAAACTGATATTTTGTACAAATATAGAGTTTATTGGATGTGAATTCTTGAAGGTCGACTCTCAACAATAAACAATTAAGTGATAATAGAAAGTCTATTGGGGAGATGATCTTTCGTATCAAAATTAATTATAAAGTATCCAATGACAACTATGTATATATATTAACAAGACCTAATCCAATATATATTATTAAGCAGATCATATCTATTTTTATACATTGGAGGGTGAAGGGGTACTTGCTACAAGTGTTGAACATGCAATGCAAATTAAAATCTGTGCAAGGAAAGGGCAGCCATGCTTTCTTTCTTTCTTTTCCCCTTAAAAAACTAAGTCAACTACAACAACTTGTTAATTGATGTTTTATTTCATCATAAATAATCTGAATTCACTTGCCCATTAATCCAAAAGAATATGAATTCAAGAATCATGTTCGTTGCCAGCCTGGCCCTGCACTTATATAATGTTGCTGGGGGAGAGGGGGAGGAGACGTGATCAGTGACTTGGTACGTATTTGTCCCCCACATGATCCGTCATTTGGATATATTCTAACGAATCTGTCAATACCTACCGAAAAATATGTATAGTTTATGAATTAATGAGAAGAACATGTGAATGGTTGGTTATGAAGCGTAGCTGTCAGCACAAATATATCAGTAAATATGTCCTGGAGGGGTGGAGGTAGATCCCAGATGCCAAGGGATGCTAGCTGCTCTTTTACACTAGCTAGTGATCAGCTTAAATCTTGCAATCTTTAAAAACTTCATTCAAACTAACGTCTTTACTGATAAAATGTTCGTTGAAATAACGTATTTACATAAAAACGTCAATCCAACTAACGTTTTTAATCATCGTGTATTGCAATGGAAACGTAAGTGGAACTGACGTTTACATGTTTAAAATATCAGTACAAATGATGTTTTACAGAAAACGTTAGTATAAATGACGTTTTTGTAAAACATCAATTGTACTAACGTTTTATGTATTTAAATGTATATTTTTTTTTTCATCCCATCAATGTAATTTTTCAAAATAACAAAAAATTCAAACGTTTATATTTAAAAAATTATATTTAATTATTTCAAAATAACATTCAAACGTTTATATTTAATTATATTTAATTTAACATTCAAACATAACATTTTGATCAATAATGTGATTGATGTCGATAATAATGTCTATTAAAATAAAGCGGATTGTATGTAAAAATCTAATTTATTCATAATCAAAAAAATATTTATTTAATGACGCTTTCTAGTGCAATTGATGGGATAAAAGTGTGTCCCAATAATGCGATTGATGTTCAAAACAACATAGAAGATTACTGGATACACATAAACTTGATGGGATAAAAGTGTCTGACGCATCATCGTATCTAAATAAAAGAAATTAGAAAGTTTATGATCGAAAACAAGTAACGAATCCTCTAAAATTTTAATTTCGGCATATTCAGGATCAAAATGCTCAGTTTTTGCATACTCGATTGCATGCAAACGATCAAGTCGACGCTACATTTGATCATTTTCACTTTCAAGTCTTACTATGATCTCGTCATAATTGTTTGAATTTTGTGGATCGTAAATATCAGTCAAACGTGCCTTCGGTACCGCAAGTTCATGCCAACGACAAAATACTTCAAGGTCGCAACGTTTGTCATACAACTGTCGCCATCTTAGTGTAAGTTCGATATGAGTACCCAGAGGCGGATAGTCAGTCGCAGACCCAACAATTACATATCCAACTTGACTGAATGGGTGATAAAAATTGATGAGCTCATTTTCGAACTCACGTTTTCGTCCATACCACGTTACACCATCGGAATCTATATAGGATCCAATAGAAGGAACTCTGTTCAGCGATATTGATCGGTCAGTTGAGCTTCACGTTTGTTGACTAAAGATGAACTATTTTGTTCATTACGTGAAGAAGAACCTTCAATGGTTTGGTTGTATTATGCATTTGATATGCGTCTATACATTTTGTTTCGTATCATTTACACAATTGTGAATGATAGTATATGTAGGCTCAGATTTACAATTTAAAATAACAATTAAATGACATCACACTACAAAGTTGGGACATGAATTGACAAGAAACCAAAAATTTGGTGAGTTAATATATTCATAGTTGACTTCATGAGTTGGGATCCAAGGGGTAACATACTTTTGTGAGCGGAGCAAGCACTTATACAATCTTAATTACCACACACACGTGCGCCACTCGCCACGGCCCGACCAACATTGGGCATTGGGTCTTTGGTAAAAAAGATATTATCTTTTTGTTGAAAGTTTATTTGGTGAAGGGATCGAACTTAGTCTTCCAACCGAAATTTAAATTTATGTCTGTTAATTTTGAATTTGGCACCAATTCCTTATGTGTTTGTTCACACTCCAGAGGTGCCTTTCCCTTTTGTTACTGTTTGTTTAAACAGTGTGTCTCTTCAACATGAAAAAAAAAAGATACGAAAAAAACAAACAATAAATTATTCCATATTGTTGCATCACTTCTCTCTCTTTCTGCGTTACTTCTGTTCGACTCAAGTACAAAATACAAAGTTATATTCGTTGGAGTTTTGGAGATTGAAGAGCTGCTTCTTCAAAAACAAAATACGTTTTATCTTGGGAGACAGTTATTTATCAACCTTGAGCATCGTGATGAAACAAATCTATCTTAAGGAAACTGTGGTTTCACAAGACTCAGATTATTTATGCATTCTTATTATCTTTCTTATTAATTGTTGTTATGATTTCAAGAACGTGCATTATTTTTGTTTAAAATACATTCTGTTTTATATTATTAATTTGCATATAACAGTATACATAGATATAGATTTGCAACAATATTCACTTATGATTATATTTTGGATAAAAATCTTAAGACATATTTCAGAAATTTATTTTCTTTATATAATTAGATTAATTACTATTATAATCTAAATTAGAATTTTATATTCTGTTATATTACTATAATACTTTGTTAATTCCAGAATGTTATTTGCTTATGTTTGTGTAACAAAAATGGCTACAACGAATTCTTTTCCTAATAAAAAAAAGTTCTTAAAAAACATTATTTCAACATCACAACAAGTATCCTTAAATAAGTTAGAATAAATATGGGTATGAAATATGTTCTATCGAATGAAACAAATTATATGCTATTTAGTCTCAATTTCTACATTAATTTAAGCATAAGAGGAATTTCATTGTTATACTGTTAGTGATCTCTTTGATTATAGTTCTTTGAGGCCATGAATGAGTGAAAGCCATTTTTGCATATAATTCTTATCTACTCGGTCTCAAATTTTATACAGACTAAAGTATCGAAATGCTTAACAGCCGCTCAATGGTAATCCCTTTGATTTATTTCGTTTTCTCATAAAGGCATGAACAGTTGCTTTTCATCAACTTATATTGAGATCATAAGCACCAAACATACTTAAATGATACTAAATTCTGATAGGCATGTGAAGTCCAACTTCATCATACTTTAATAATAAATTTCCATTATTGCATCTTTATACCATCCTCTACTAACTAGAGGGAGCATGTATCTCAATTCGGGAGCTTAAATTGCCTTAAAAGTAGGAGATCTTTTGAGTGATTACAAGCAAAGAAGCTCATCATAGCATTATCCTGATGGACATTAATTTGATCTTCCCTGGTTATGTGTTGCTTGAAGTGGATAACCAGTGACGAACGTAAATTTATAAAGCAAGTGAGCGGCTTGTATTGCATAGTGGAATCGGAAAGTGTCGTAGACTCATATGCATATTTTATATCGAAGTGACAAAATTAGAAATCAAATTCATAGCCTAGATGATTAATAAAACCCAAACAACCATTTAGATATTATATTGAACCCCATTATTTGTTGGGGTCGAGAAGTTTCTACATCATTTGGGCTAAAATTTTGATTTCAAATTTTAGTCAAACTAATCTTGTTGTTTTTACATAAACTTGTGGTTGATAGCACTACAATACCAAAATGATATTGTACCGAAATTTTTGTTAGCTGTAGATTTTATGTTGATGATTTATAATAAATGGAATACGTCTACAAGAGTTAATTCACCCCTAAAAAAAAAGTGAATCCCTCCAATATACTTTCTCTTTAATTCTTTTCTTTATGGATCATCTACTATATATTTAAGTAGCTATTGTCTACAAAGTGGGCAAGTCCCTCACTTATCAGTGATAGATAATGTGTCAAGAAGAGAATTAAAGAGATAATATATTAGAGGGGGTGTGAATCCCAAACAAAGTAGATGTGTAACTCGGGCGAGTTGAGCAAGTTAGGGAGTCAACCCAGACCTAATCTGAGGTACAAAAACTTCAACCCTAACTCAATACTGCATGTTCGAGCTTGGGTTGAACTTGAATTAAATTCGGGTTGACCCAAGTTATTAAGTTGAGTTCCATTTTTGGAATAAACTCGGGTTCCTAAATATAAATACATTTAATTCTTTTATTAGACTCACATAGGCCCAATGAAAACCAAGCTTATTAATGACACAAGTCATACGGAGTTTGCCTTCTTTAAATACAAGAGGAAGGAGATACCTTTTTTGTTTGCAACGAATGTGAAATTTTAACTTGAACATCTTCTTTTATTCTTCATTCAATATCCCACATCTGTTGGAAAAGGGAGTTTGCACTCCCTCTAGTGCTATAAAAGGTTCTTGATGAGTGTGAGTAACACATAATTATTTTATTGTGTATATATTATATTTACTAGCAAGTGCAGACGTGCGTTGCACGTGAACCCTATAGAGTATAAAGCCAGTTTTACCTTGACGTTTATATATAGATGGCGTGACTTTAGTAACTAATGGGGTGGGTTTAGATGAGATGAATTTAGTAGTTTAAAGAAAGAGGATTAAATGGGGTGAAAAAAGAGATTTAAGGGGTGAAAATAGCCTAACCCTTATATATATTAGCAACAATTACAGAATCAAATGAATCACAGGTAAATGTAATCTATTGAAGACATTGAGAGTTAAGTACCAAGTAGGGTGGATTAGTGCAAATTAGAATTTTGTGTTTTCATATGTCTTAAGAGAGTAGATCCTCAACTATTAAGTTGGTGAGGCTATTAGCTCATTCCCCTACTAATAATTCAACATCCATTTGTGTCCTCCAGTAATTCTGAACACAAAGCAAAATAGAAGTTTAGAAGGACATATTGGTAACCAAATAAGTTGTTATTTTATTTTTTATTTTTTAAACAAACATCCAATTTTATTTATATACAAATCTGTCAATTACAAGAAGCAACAAGGCATAACTGCCCATCAAAACACTAAGGCACAGAAGCCTTTTTAGCACACAAGGCACAGATGCCTTTTTAACACTCAAGGCACAGACACCTTTTTAGCACATAAGGCACATACGCCTTTTTAACAAAAAAAAGACAGAGAAATTTGCTTACAAAACCCAGTAAGCAACAAAACTCAACAAAAGATCTCCAAGACTGTTGCAAGCAACTTTTCCTCACAGTGTTTCAAAAACACTTGTCATTAACAGCCAAATTTCCAAAACTTAGCCCTTATCATCAAACAGCAAAACCTTCTTCTTTCGCAAAACAGGATATCCCTTCTGATCAGCCACCAACGCAAAACTTACCTCACAGGGCAGCCTTGAATATTCCACTGATCGCCTGGAAGTTACTGCTTGATCCGCCAGCCTATCTGCCACTGAGTTGGCTTCCCGAAAAATATGCAGCAGTTGACACTTCATGCATCTTAAACATATTTTTATTCTTCTCAAAAAACTCAAGTATTGCCACGGACATTCACAATTACCCAAAACAATTTTGACCAACACTTGAGAATCACATTCAATCTCAAAATCATAACACACCAAGCCATTTTTCACTATCATTTCCAGTCCATCACACAATGCTCTAAATTCAGCAAACATATTCGAGCCTTCACCATAGAAAAAGGATGCAGCCAAGATAATCTTACCCCATTCATTTCTGATGACTGCCCCCCCACCTACAATCCCAGAACCTCCTCTTGAAGCCCCATCCGTATTTAACTTCAAAACACCATTAGAAGGACAATCGGGTATGGTGTTGATTGTATCGGATTTTCCGGATGTCTTCCCAGATGAATTACCCGGGTTACCGCCACAGAGAGAGATTGAGTTTGCAATCGATCTTTATCCGGGAACCGAACCTATTTCTATTGCTCCTTATCGGATGGCGCCTTTGGAGTTGAAGGAGCTAAGGAAGCAATTAGACCACTTGCTGGCAATTGGATTCATCCGTCTGAGCACTTCACCTTGGGGAGCCCCGGTCCTCTTTGTGAAGAAGACGGATGAAACACTTCGGTTATGCACAGATTACCGACGGTTGAATCGGGTGACGGTGAAGAACAAGTATCCCTTGCCGCGCATTGATGATTTATTTGATCAGTTGAGGGGTTCTAAGTTCTACTCCAAGATTGATCTCCGCACCGGGTACCATCAACTGCGTATCAAGGAGGAGGATATTCCTAAGACTGCTTTTCGTACTCGGTATGGTCACTTCGAGTATACGGTGATGCCGTTCGGATTGACTAATGCTCCAGCAGCCTTCATGGATTTGATGCACAGGGTATTCCAGCCATATCTAGATCAATTTGTCATAGTGTTTATTGATGACATATTGATTTATTCCCGGACACAAGAAGAACATGCACATCATCTCTCGGTTGTGCTACAAACATTGAGAGAACATAAGTTATATGCGAAGAGGAGCAAGTGTGAGTTTTGGATGAAGGAAGTGAAGTTCCTTGGCCATGTTGTGTCCGAGCAAGGGGTAGCGGTTGATTCCTCGAAGATTGAGGCCGTGATGCAATGGGAACCACCAAAGAACGTGACAGAAATACGTAGTTTCTTGGGGTTAGCCGGCTACTATCGTAGGTTTGTGGAAGGTTTTTCCAAGCTTGCGATGCCGATGACTCGCCTTACCAAGAAGGGGGAGAAATTTGTGTGGACTCAAGCGTGTGAATTAGCTTTTCGCACCTTGAAGGAAAAGTTGACGACGGCACCGATCCTCATTATTCCAAACAGTGGGGAAGGTTACGATGTTTACACCGATGCTTCACTACGAGGCTTGGGATGTGTGTTGATGCAAGGAGGCAAGGTAGTTGCTTATGGCTCGAGGCAACTCAAGACTCATGAGCATAATTATCCCACTCACGACTTGGAGCTGGCAGCTGTGGTCTTTGCTCTTAAGTTGTGGAGGTGTTACTTGTATGGAGAGAAGTTCCAAGTGTATTCGGATCATAAGAGCCTCAAATACATATTCACCCAGAAAGACTTGAATCTTCGGCAAAGGAGGTGGATTGAGTACTTAGAAGATTATGATTTCACACTCAACTATCATCCGGGGAAGGCTAATGTGGTAGCGGATGCACTGAGTAGGAAGTCTCGGGGTGAAATCAATGTTCTTACTGCTCATCGGTGGAAGATGATTGAGGCATTGGAGGAGTTTGATTTGTGGGTCGATAGACAAGATGATCGACCATGCTTGTTTAATCTTGTAGCTCAACCAATTCTCCGACAAAGGATTGGGGAGTTGCAACGGTTAGATCCCGAGTTGAAAACTATTCGGGAGAAATTGGAGGGGAATGAAGTTGTTGAGGGTTGGTCGATTCATGGTGATGAGTTACAGTTTCGGGGAAGACTATGCGTGCCAAATGATGACCAAGTGAGAGAAGAAGTGTTGGGTGAGTGTCACCGATCCAAGTTCTCCATACATCCAGGGAGTACAAAAATGTATAGAGACATGAAACGACAATATTGGTGGAGCGGAATGAAGAAGGATGTAGCAAAGTTCATTTCAAGGTGTACGGTATGCCAGCAAGTGAAGATTGAGCACCAACGACCCGGAGGGTTATTACAGTCTCTGCCTATCCCGGAGTGGAAGTGGGATCATATCACCATGGACTTCGTGTCGGGTTTTCCACGGACTTCAAGAGGGCATAACGCCGTATGGGTTATCGTAGATAGACTCACCAAGTCAGCTCACTTTTTGGGGATGAAGACCACAGACTCGTTAGAGACCTTGAGCAGACTGTACATTCGAGAGATTGTTCGATTGCATGGAGTTCCACTTTCTATCGTGTCGGATCGCGATTCTCGTTTTGTGGCTCATTTTTGGCAAAGTCTACAACAAGCTATGGGGACAGAGTTACATTTCAGCACAGCCTTTCACCCTCAAACAGATGGCCAATCCGAGAGAGTGATACAGATTTTGGAAGACATGCTACGGGCTTGCGCGTTGGACTTCAAAGGGAGTTGGAGCGATCACTTACCGTTGGTGGAATTTGCGTACAACAACAGCTACCAAGCGAGTATCGGGATGGCACCGTATGAAGCTTTGTATGGCAGACCATGTAGATCCCCGACATGTTGGTTGGAAGCCGGAGAGAGTAGTATGTTTGGGCCCGAGATTGTGCAGGAGACAACGGAGAAGATTCAGCTCATTCGGGAGAGATTACGCACAGCACAGAGTCGACAAAAGAGCTATGCGGATAGAAGACGAAGACCCTTGGAATTCAAAGTGGGAGACTACGTGTTCCTCAAAGTGTCGCCCAAGAAAGGAGTATTTAGATTCGGCAAGAAGGGAAAGTTAGCGCCAAGATATACCGGGCCATTTGAAGTGATCAAAGTTGTGGGCAAAGCGGCGTATCAGTTGCGGTTACCAGCTCAGTTGTCTGGGGTACATGACGTGTTCCACGTGTCGATGTTGAGGAAGTGTCAATCGGATGCAACGCCGGTCGTAGACTTGGAAGATATTGAAATTCAAGATGGAGCAACCTATGAGGAACAACCGGTGAAGATTCTCGACGCCAAAGAGAAGGTGCTCCGTAACAAAGTCATCGGACTAGTAAAGGTTTTGTGGCAACACCATGGAGTGGAAGAAGCTACTTGGGAACCGGAGCTAGAAATGCGAGAGAAATACCCGCACTTATTCGCTACTTGAGGTAAGTTTCGAGGACGAAACTTTCTTTAAGGGGGGTGGATTGTAAACCCCCACATGCTTATATTAATATATTAATGTACTTATTTAGTGATTCTTATATATTTAATGACATAAAAATAAAATAAACATTGCACATGAACAGTGCAAGTGAACAGTGCACTAGCTGCAACTTCAAGCCCAATTTCGACCTTGATACAGTCAATATCTCTCAAAACTCAAAACATGGAAGTTTTAGAACTCTTTCTTAGCGTTCCATGTCATCTTGAATCACCTCAATCGGAGCTCGGATGAGAGAGTTATACCCAGATAACGAAGCGATGTCGAAACAGTCCGGCAGACTACCTTTCACCAATTTGATCATAACTCTTTGTTGGAAAGTCCAAATTGTGCACCGTTATTTTTGTTAGAACCCTAACTCGTATATCTTTCCAACCATATAGGTCACACATACTAGAAATACCTGAGTCAAATCAGTTTATTCTCCGAAGTTGACACAAAATCTGCATTGGTATTCTTTGGATAGTAATTTTAATGTTTCGAGTGTAAATTTATTTTAGTTTTGAAATAAATCATCAAAATAAATTTTTTTAGGTTAAAATAACATTAAAAATGAATCCGGAACGTCGAAAAACCTTAGGGTAGTCATACGGATCAAATTGGAGATTTTTAGTGGCAAAACCGTAATTTTGGAGAAAACCCAAAATTCAGCCATGAACAGTAAACTCGCGGACTGCTGTGTTTAAAACACAGATTCAGCCCATTTGCCCTCATTTCCTTCACTCCCCTCACACCCCCACACCTCTTGGAACCCTAGAGAGCATTAGAGAGGAAGAAAGGAAGGAAAAAAACAAGAGATTCAAGGGTGATTCAAGATCAAATCTTCATCTTCTTCACACTAAACCTAGGTTTTCAAGAACATTGAGGTAGGGTTTTCTTCCATTCTTATCCATTGATGTTAGGGTTATTATACATGTAGAATTTGGCTCTTAATAGTATATATTTGTTATGGGTTCCTTGTTCCTTGGTATGTTTACAAACATTCACATGATTTGAACAAAATGATGGTTGGAAATCCATCAAACTCTTGTTTTTGGGGAAATATGGATTTTTCTCTATATCTTCACATCATCTTGATTTCGAAAATTCTAGAACTTTGTGTTGGGTAGTAAAATGATTGTATTGATGATCTCATGCTTATTTCCTTTAAACTTGTCTCTTGTAACATGATTTGCGAAATGGGTATGTTTTCTTAAATTGTTCTATTATGTATCTTGCTTGTGAAAATTGGGGAAAATCATGGAATTTGCTTGTATATGAGGTTGAGTATATTGTTGGTATGTCACTCTTGTGTATGGTGTTGTGAGGGACTTGGATTACCTTCGAAAACTACCGTAGAGCGTTAGAGGTTAGTCTATCCCAATGGGGGGTGAGATGGTTGCCTAATGCTCGTAGTGGATCATTGTGGTGACAGTGACCACTATTGTTCACGGATACCGGGGAAAAGGGTTAGTATACTAGACACCTTGGGAGGATCTCGTCAATGCCGTATGAGACGATACACGCCCTTCCTAAATTGGTCTGTGATTGTTAGTGGAAATGGGTGAACGAGGTAGAATCGTCGAGTAGATTCATGAGAAGCGACAACCTACTTGAGTGGTACCAAATAGAAATTATTGTTCATTGTACCAAATATTATTTCTCCAAGAGTTTCGGGTAGTATGGGATGCCGCGATAACTTGTGGAAATGTTGTATGGTGGAGTGGATTATATTGGAAATTGTTTGTCAATTAAACGTGGTTTTATTCTCTTTCAATTCTTTATTATTGTACAAACTTGAGATCTCTTTTAAAATGTCCTTATTTTATTTCAAAATTCATTTATATGTATGTGCGAAATGTGACCTACCTGTTTTACTTGATTTCAAAACCTTGAATGGGTTTGGAAGGATCCTCCTACAGAGCCTTGTGCTCACCCCCCCTACTTCCCCACCTTTCAGATTATGTACTCGAGGAGGAGTTAGGAGACGAGGAGCCCGCTCAGTGGGAGACTCCAATTGACGGGAGTTTGGATCCCGAGGTAGACGCATAGAGCGACCCCTCTTCTTTTGCACTAGACTAGAATACTCTCTTGTATACAGTGAAACCTAGTTTATTTTGTATTCCGCTGCTAAGTTTAAGTGTAATTCTTTTGGGAATGTAAATGCCATTGTTTGGCCTATTCTTTTGGGATGATAATGTGGATATGATATATGTTGAATGGAATTTTATCTTATGAGGCATATGGGGACCCGGTGTGGTCAATTGTAGCTTAAATTGTACAGGTTGTGTTTTGGGTAGAGCTCCCCGTACAAAGGAGACTCTGCCCGAATTTTGTTAAAATATTGATGGTTGATGAATGAAACTTCCTTATTTTATAGATTTATTTAGTGCTCTCATGAGGTGAATGGTTTTTAGAATGTAATGTCACCCAAGGGGTTTTTTTGGGGCGTTACAGATTTGGTATCAGAGCCTAGGCTTTAGGTCTTACATGGGAGCTGTAGGTATGGATTTCCACTAGGGAGTTAGGACTAGGGTGAAAATACTTATTAGTTAATTTTTCACTAGTCTTATGCCTTAATCTAAAGCTATAGTTAGGTTCTCTTGTACATCAATTAAACTAAATTGTGAATTGATGTGCAGGATGGAAGGAGGAAGAGGACGTGGACGTGGTCGTGGTCGTGGAGGTCAAGCAAATCCACCACCTCCCGACGCCATGCAGGGGATTTACCAATGTCTAAGGGAACTCACCACCTTAGTGCAACAACAAGGTGGGAACAACCACCACAACGGTGGGGTTCGTCCTTTAGTACAAGTGCCGGGAAATGGGAACGAGAACCGGAAGATGGTGGCCCTTCGGGAATTTCTACGACAACATCCACCCACTTTTCAAGGGAGCTCAAATCCCTTAGATGCGGATCGATGGGTCCGCCGAGTGAAGAAAATCTGTGATGGTATGGGGATCGCCGAGGACCTTCGGGTTGGCTTGGCTACCTATTTGTTGGAAGGGGAGGCCGATTACTGGTGGGAGTCTGTGAAGAAAAGGAGGGACACCGATACACTCACTTGGGAGGAATTTGAGCAAAACTTCAACGACAAGTATTTCCCCGAGTCGGTCAGAGATAAAATGCATGCAGACTTTCTAGCTTTACGACAGGGCAGTATGACCGTTGCGGAGTATGAGAGGAAGTTCGATGAGCTGTCCCGTTATGCTTCAGAGTTCATATCTACCGAGGAGAGGAGGGCCAAGCGCTTCGAGCAGGGTTTGAGACCAACTATCAGAGAGAAACTTGTGGCACTTAGAATCCGGGAGTACAGGGATTTGGTTGACAGAGCAGCATTGGTGGAGAGGGACCTTGATGACTCTCAGAGGAGGCAGAGTTATGCTAGAGGGGGACCGATTCGTTCAGGTGCCAGTAGCAGTGGAGCACCGAGGGCGTTACCATACCGTCGCCCCGATCAGGCGGTGCGGCAGAGACCTCCTACAGTCCGAGGAGAGGGGCATGCCCCTACTAGACCAAGCACTGACCCTCGTCAATGCTTTGCATGTGGAGGTGTAGGGCACTTTCGAAACAACTGCCCGTCGCTTCCACCCAAGACCAATCAATCAGCCGGGCCATCAAATGCAAATAGGCCTCCTCCACCACCGAGACCATTGAGAGCTCAAGCCCCCGGTGATGCCAATCCGGGGAGGGTATTTGCCTTAACCCAACCGGAGGAGGATGCCTCCAATGCCGTTGTGGAAGGTATCATTCTTCTCTACAATTCTTGGGCCCGAATCTTATTCGATCCCGGTGCTACTCATTCTTTTATATGTACTGCATATGCTATGAATTTGGGATTGGGTTTCGAAAAGTTAGAACATGCCTTGACTGTTGACTTGCCTACGGGAGAACAGTTGGGTACTAGCCGAGTTTGCAAGGGTTGTGTACTTCGTATTGGGGAGCACGAATTGATTGTGGATTTGATTGCTTTAGAGATAAAGGGGTATGACGTGATTTTTGGGATGAACTTGTTATCCGCTTTTCGGGCGGTAATGGATTGTTTCCGCAAGCGGATTACATTTCAATTGCCGGGAGGAGTCATTTTCAGTTTTGTGAATAACCGAGATTCTTTCCATCCATTTCCTACTACGGGAAGTAAATTCTTAAAAGCTAAGGCAGGGAGCCACTTGAGTTTCTTGGCTAGCTTGATGGGAGATGACCGGGAAAGATCCCAATCGGGTATGGTGTTGATTGTATCGGATTTTCCGGATGTCTTCCCAGATGAATTACCCGGGTTACCGCCACAGAGAGAGATTGAGTTTGCAATCGATCTTTATCCGGGAACCGAACCTATTTCTATTGCTCCTTATCGGATGGCGCCTTTGGAGTTGAAGGAGCTAAGGAAGCAATTAGACCACTTGCTGGCAATTGGATTCATCCGTCTGAGCACTTCACCTTGGGGAGCCCCGGTCCTCTTTGTGAAGAAGACGGATGAAACACTTCGGTTATGCACAGATTACCGACGGTTGAATCGGGTGACGGTGAAGAACAAGTATCCCTTGCCGCGCATTGATGATTTATTTGATCAGTTGAGGGGTTCTAAGTTCTACTCCAAGATTGATCTCCGCACCGGGTACCATCAACTGCGTATCAAGGAGGAGGATATTCCTAAGACTGCTTTTCGTACTCGGTATGGTCACTTCGAGTATACGGTGATGCCGTTCGGATTGACTAATGCTCCAGCAGCCTTCATGGATTTGATGCACAGGGTATTCCAGCCATATCTAGATCAATTTGTCATAGTGTTTATTGATGACATATTGATTTATTCCCGGACACAAGAAGAACATGCACATCATCTCTCGGTTGTGCTACAAACATTGAGAGAACATAAGTTATATGCGAAGAGGAGCAAGTGTGAGTTTTGGATGAAGGAAGTGAAGTTCCTTGGCCATGTTGTGTCCGAGCAAGGGGTAGCGGTTGATTCCTCGAAGATTGAGGCCGTGATGCAATGGGAACCACCAAAGAACGTGACAGAAATACGTAGTTTCTTGGGGTTAGCCGGCTACTATCGTAGGTTTGTGGAAGGTTTTTCCAAGCTTGCGATGCCGATGACTCGCCTTACCAAGAAGGGGGAGAAATTTGTGTGGACTCAAGCGTGTGAATTAGCTTTTCGCACCTTGAAGGAAAAGTTGACGACGGCACCGATCCTCATTATTCCAAACAGTGGGGAAGGTTACGATGTTTACACCGATGCTTCACTACGAGGCTTGGGATGTGTGTTGATGCAAGGAGGCAAGGTAGTTGCTTATGGCTCGAGGCAACTCAAGACTCATGAGCATAATTATCCCACTCACGACTTGGAGCTGGCAGCTGTGGTCTTTGCTCTTAAGTTGTGGAGGTGTTACTTGTATGGAGAGAAGTTCCAAGTGTATTCGGATCATAAGAGCCTCAAATACATATTCACCCAGAAAGACTTGAATCTTCGGCAAAGGAGGTGGATTGAGTACTTAGAAGATTATGATTTCACACTCAACTATCATCCGGGGAAGGCTAATGTGGTAGCGGATGCACTGAGTAGGAAGTCTCGGGGTGAAATCAATGTTCTTACTGCTCATCGGTGGAAGATGATTGAGGCATTGGAGGAGTTTGATTTGTGGGTCGATAGACAAGATGATCGACCATGCTTGTTTAATCTTGTAGCTCAACCAATTCTCCGACAAAGGATTGGGGAGTTGCAACGGTTAGATCCCGAGTTGAAAACTATTCGGGAGAAATTGGAGGGGAATGAAGTTGTTGAGGGTTGGTCGATTCATGGTGATGAGTTACAGTTTCGGGGAAGACTATGCGTGCCAAATGATGACCAAGTGAGAGAAGAAGTGTTGGGTGAGTGTCACCGATCCAAGTTCTCCATACATCCAGGGAGTACAAAAATGTATAGAGACATGAAACGACAATATTGGTGGAGCGGAATGAAGAAGGATGTAGCAAAGTTCATTTCAAGGTGTACGGTATGCCAGCAAGTGAAGATTGAGCACCAACGACCCGGAGGGTTATTACAGTCTCTGCCTATCCCGGAGTGGAAGTGGGATCATATCACCATGGACTTCGTGTCGGGTTTTCCACGGACTTCAAGAGGGCATAACGCCGTATGGGTTATCGTAGATAGACTCACCAAGTCAGCTCACTTTTTGGGGATGAAGACCACAGACTCGTTAGAGACCTTGAGCAGACTGTACATTCGAGAGATTGTTCGATTGCATGGAGTTCCACTTTCTATCGTGTCGGATCGCGATTCTCGTTTTGTGGCTCATTTTTGGCAAAGTCTACAACAAGCTATGGGGACAGAGTTACATTTCAGCACAGCCTTTCACCCTCAAACAGATGGCCAATCCGAGAGAGTGATACAGATTTTGGAAGACATGCTACGGGCTTGCGCGTTGGACTTCAAAGGGAGTTGGAGCGATCACTTACCGTTGGTGGAATTTGCGTACAACAACAGCTACCAAGCGAGTATCAGGATGGCACCGTATGAAGCTTTGTATGGCAGACCATGTAGATCCCCGACATGTTGGTTGGAAGCCGGAGAGAGTAGTATGTTTGGGCCCGAGATTGTGCAGGAGACAACGGAGAAGATTCAGCTCATTCGGGAGAGATTACGCACAGCACAGAGTCGACAAAAGAGCTATGCGGATAGAAGACGAAGACCCTTGGAATTCAAAGTGGGAGACTACGTGTTCCTCAAAGTGTCGCCCAAGAAAGGAGTATTTAGATTCGGCAAGAAGGGAAAGTTAGCGCCAAGATATACCGGGCCATTTGAAGTGATCAAAGTTGTGGGCAAAGCGGCGTATCAGTTGCGGTTACCAGCTCAGTTGTCTGGGGTACATGACGTGTTCCACGTGTCGATGTTGAGGAAGTGTCAATCGGATGCAACGCCGGTCGTAGACTTGGAAGATATTGAAATTCAAGATGGAGCAACCTATGAGGAACAACCGGTGAAGATTCTCGACGCCAAAGAGAAGGTGCTCCGTAACAAAGTCATCGGACTAGTAAAGGTTTTGTGGCAACACCATGGAGTGGAAGAAGCTACTTGGGAACCGGAGCTAGAAATGCGAGAGAAATACCCGCACTTATTCGCTACTTGAGGTAAGTTTCGAGGACGAAACTTTCTTTAAGGGGGGTGGATTGTAAACCCCCACATGCTTATATTAATATATTAATGTACTTATTTAGTGATTCTTATATATTTAATGACATAAAAATAAAATAAACATTGCACATGAACAGTGCAAGTGAACAGTGCACTAGCTGCAACTTCAAGCCCAATTTCGACCTTGATACAGTCAATATCTCTCAAAACTCAAAACATGGAAGTTTTAGAACTCTTTCTTAGCGTTCCATGTCATCTTGAATCACCTCAATCGGAGCTCGGATGAGAGAGTTATACCCAGATAACGAAGCGATGTCGAAACAGTCCGGCAGACTACCTTTCACCAATTTGATCATAACTCTTTGTTGGAAAGTCCAAATTGTGCACCGTTATTTTTGTTAGAACCCTAACTCGTATATCTTTCCAACCATATAGGTCACACATACTAGAAATACCTGAGTCAAATCAGTTTATTCTCCGAAGTTGACACAAAATCTGCATTGGTATTCTTTGGATAGTAATTTTAATGTTTCGAGTGTAAATTTATTTTAGTTTTGAAATAAATCATCAAAATAAATTTTTTTAGGTTAAAATAACATTAAAAATGAATCCGGAACGTCGAAAAACCTTAGGGTAGTCATACGGATCAAATTGGAGATTTTTAGTGGCAAAACCGTAATTTTGGAGAAAACCCAAAATTCAGCCATGAACAGTAAACTCGCGGACTGCTGTGTTTAAAACACAGATTCAGCCCATTTGCCCTCATTTCCTTCACTCCCCTCACACCCCCACACCTCTTGGAACCCTAGAGAGCATTAGAGAGGAAGAAAGGAAGGAAAAAAACAAGAGATTCAAGGGTGATTCAAGATCAAATCTTCATCTTCTTCACACTAAACCTAGGTTTTCAAGAACATTGAGGTAGGGTTTTCTTCCATTCTTATCCATTGATGTTAGGGTTATTATACATGTAGAATTTGGCTCTTAATAGTATATATTTGTTATGGGTTCCTTGTTCCTTGGTATGTTTACAAACATTCACATGATTTGAACAAAATGATGGTTGGAAATCCATCAAACTCTTGTTTTTGGGGAAATATGGATTTTTCTCTATATCTTCACATCATCTTGATTTCGAAAATTCTAGAACTTTGTGTTGGGTAGTAAAATGATTGTATTGATGATCTCATGCTTATTTCCTTTAAACTTGTCTCTTGTAACATGATTTGCGAAATGGGTATGTTTTCTTAAATTGTTCTATTATGTATCTTGCTTGTGAAAATTGGGAAAAATCATGGAATTTGCTTGTATATGAGGTTGAGTATATTGTTGGTATGTCACTCTTGTGTATGGTGTTGTGAGGGACTTGGATTACCTTCGAAAACTACCGTAGAGCGTTAGAGGTTAGTCTATCCCAATGGGGGGTGAGATGGTTGCCTAATGCTCGTAGTGGATCATTGTGGTGACAGTGACCACTATTGTTCACGGATACCGGGGAAAAGGGTTAGTATACTAGACACCTTGGGAGGATCTCGTCAATGCCGTATGAGACGATACACGCCCTTCCTAAATTGGTCTGTGATTGTTAGTGGAAATGGGTGAACGAGGTAGAATCGTCGAGTAGATTCATGAGAAGCGACAACCTACTTGAGTGGTACCAAATAGAAATTATTGTTCATTGTACCAAATATTATTTCTCCAAGAGTTTCGGGTAGTATGGGATGCCGCGATAACTTGTGGAAATGTTGTATGGTGGAGTGGATTATATTGGAAATTGTTTGTCAATTAAACGTGGTTTTATTCTCTTTCAATTCTTTATTATTGTACAAACTTGAGATCTCTTTTAAAATGTCCTTATTTTATTTCAAAATTCATTTATATGTATGTGCGAAATGTGACCTACCTGTTTTACTTGATTTCAAAACCTTGAATGGGTTTGGAAGGATCCTCCTACAGAGCCTTGTGCTCACCCCCCCTACTTCCCCACCTTTCAGATTATGTACTCGAGGAGGAGTTAGGAGACGAGGAGCCCGCTCAGTGGGAGACTCCAATTGACGGGAGTTTGGATCCCGAGGTAGACGCATAGAGCGACCCCTCTTCTTTTGCACTAGACTAGAATACTCTCTTGTATACAGTGAAACCTAGTTTATTTTGTATTCCGCTGCTAAGTTTAAGTGTAATTCTTTTGGGAATGTAAATGCCATTGTTTGGCCTATTCTTTTGGGATGATAATGTGGATATGATATATGTTGAATGGAATTTTATCTTATGAGGCATATGGGGACCCGGTGTGGTCAATTGTAGCTTAAATTGTACAGGTTGTGTTTTGGGTAGAGCTCCCCGTACAAAGGAGACTCTGCCCGAATTTTGTTAAAATATTGATGGTTGATGAATGAAACTTCCTTATTTTATAGATTTATTTAGTGCTCTCATGAGGTGAATGGTTTTTAGAATGTAATGTCACCCAAGGGGTTTTTTTGGGGCGTTACAATAATCTAGAAGCCACACAAAGCTGCAAATCTGTACCAAATTACTCTAACATAGCTGCAATCCACAAAAAGATGATCATAATTTTCAATACTTGCATAACATAAACAGCATCTACTCACAATTGATACCCCAATCCTCATAAAATTTGGGTCCACAGGTAAAGCTCTTCTTAAAATTTGCCAACCAACAAATTGAGCGCTAGGAACAGTACGCAACTTCCATATCAGATCAGAAACTTCATCATACAACCAAATAAGTTGTTATAGCTAATTGTCTCAAGCTTTGATAATGGATGTTATCATAACTTTTGATGATGCACAAAATTGTCTTGTGCAAGATCAACAGTCAAGAATATATAATTGTGTAATTAATGAGTAGTAAATAGACAATCAATGACAATCAAGAGTAAAACGGTAAACAGAGAACCAACACAAAGATATATAGTGGTTCGGTCCGGGTGACCTACTCCATTCTCGAGAACGGCTGCGGTGGCCGGAGATCTTTATTGATGATTAATGTCACCGGGATAGTAACTCCGGGAGTATTACATTGCTTTAGCAGAGAGAAACAATGTGTGTAGGAAGGTGTAGTGTGTGTGGGAGTCTCAAGGTGTAGAGGTCTCCAAAAGGTCCTGATGAGTTGTTGGACATGCCCTCTATGTAAAGAAGGCTTACAATATATAGGTATGGTGAGGCGGTGAGGTGAGGCGGTCACCACTACTTTGGTAAGTACAATTAAGGTAGGACTCCACCACTTTGGTAAGTATAATAATGGTAGGATTTGATCTCCGTGCTGCGTATCCCGATATTCTCTCTCTCGTGCCCCTATTACTTCGGAGGATGATCCTGAGTTGGATTGGTCTTGATGCTGATCTTGAGCTTGGACTTGGAGTGGAGAAGGGAGAAGAGGAACAGGGAGGCAGGCCATGGGCGGCGCCCACTTGGAGACCACATGGGCGGCGCCCCCTTGGGTCCCTTGGGCGGCGCCCCTTCCTTTGGGGATCCTTGACGATGGCCTCTTGGTTCCTTTGGTGCTTTGGACTCCTTCTTGACGGGTTGACCCAACATGATTTGGGCTTTTCTTTGACTTGTTGACTTGGGTTCTGGGGTGACGTGGGCCTTTCTCTTGGGCCTGGCCCAGTTAATTTCAGGCTCATCAACTTTATAGCAATATAATATAATTGGGAGCTCCAATGAAAGTCTATTGTGTTTCCATAAAGAGCAATGCATGCTGGAAAATATGAATTCTACTTGGAAAGAGAACACGCATCTCTAGACTTGGTAAGTTAAAGTTAATATCTTAATGAATAATATGTCCTTTATGTGCCATGTAGGTGCATTTTAGTGTAAATACACCCTTGGAAATTCAAAGAAATATTATATATATTATTTCGTCCAATTGTAGAAAGCATATTAGCAAAATGTTGAACAAAGTTTCTCATCAGCATTTCTTGCCACATAAGTCAGATGAAAAGTTGTAGATTGGAGCTCGACATTTGAAAATCAAACTATTTCTTATAATAAAAAAGAGAGTCACTCATCCACTCATTATGATTTTATGAAAATATTGTCCATAAGTAAGAAAGTAGGAAAACAAACAAAAAGAAAGAGAGGAAAAAAAAATCTTTGGCAAAAATTGGAGGGTGTTCCAATTCGCTCATATGCAGCTGCCGCACTAATGACGGAGTCCTTTGTCCTATTTTTTTCTTTGAACGCAACAAGAGTAAAACATTAGATTACCAAAAGCAATATTCGAGTTACCCCATATCATGAACATAAAGCTCTTGAGCACAATTTTCTCCGGGTTATCTGGACAAAATTTCTCAAATGTTGTGACAATCACTCAACAAATATAAGTTATAAAATTTAAACATCTACTTACCATAAAATTCCAAGCAATATTACTGAGGAGGAGTTAGAAAGGTAACTTGCTAATGAAAAGATTAGTACTCTTCTGGTATTCTCTATTTTGGAAGCATAAAAATTATTATCAGGCTATGTTTAATGTGCAATTACCTTAGCAAATCATGAGATGGAAATATGGATAATATATTAGGGAAAGGCCAAGGCAATAATGTTGAGGCTTCTTGACTCCACCAGTGGTCAAAATTGTAACCGATAGTGTGTTGCAAAATATATTTAAATCAAGATAGATTTATGAGAAATAGAAAGAGTACAAGAAAGCAAATTGTAACTAATAAATTAAATATGATACATTGAATGCATATGAATGTCTAATTTTGGAATTCATGCAGCCACTTTTTGTGTATCTGCTAAACTGTTATTCTTGCAAGCATTTTATTCTTAGGCAAGTAGGCATAGAAGCTGGAAGCAATGACTTGATTAGATGAATTAGTTATTAATTAATGTAGCCGGTGGTCTACATAAAAGATACAAAAAAAAAATGTTAGTGAAAATGATTAAATGGACTTTATGAAATTGTTTGAGGGTACAATTGAAAAATAAAAATTTTTCAAGTTAGTGTATTTTTATTAGTAGTATAGATAGATATATATATTAAATACTTAAATAACACATTATTTTTAATACTTAAAAAAAACTTTAATTGAATTTAAGTTGAACCCGATTTCAAATAATTTGGTCTGGGTCTATATTGCACTCGTGAACGCGAAACCTCAACTCAAGAATTTGGGGTTTTTGGAAACCGGTACACCTAATTAGAGTTATTTGGCAAAAAGTACACATTAAAAAATGTATTGGAAAAAAGTACACTACATAGATACAAAGACCTAAATACCCCATTTATGGTCATTTAATTCAAAATCTTTTATCTTTAATGCACCTTGATTCATATATATATATATATATATATATATATATATGAGAACTTTAATATTTTATATTTGTATGTCCTCCCTTGATTCATGCGAATATTTTTTTGAAAGTGATTTTGTTTTCAAATTATATTTAATGCACCTTGATTCATGCGTTTTTTTTTTTTTTGAAAGTGGTTTTATTTTCAAATTAATTTAATATCTGAAATAGTGTAATAGTGTAACAATAACAGTGTAACAATAAAAGTGTAACAGTGTAACAGTGTAACAAGCTATATACACAAAATATTGTACTATTACATTTTGTTAAACATATATTTTCACATAATTTCATTCAAAACAGTCCATCTCCGTTTAGAATTTATTACCACATGCACAAAGTGTAACAATAAAAGTGTAATAGTGTAACAATAACTGTTACACTGTTATTGTTACACTGTTACACTTTTATTGTTACACTGTTATTGTTACACTATTATACTATTTCGGATATTAAATTAATTTGAAAATAAAATAACTTTCCAAAAAAAAAAACACATGAATAAAGGTGTATTAAATATAATTTGAAAACAAAATCACTTTCCAAAAAAAATTCGCATGAATCAAGGGAGGACATACAAATATAGAATATTAAAGTTTCAAAAAAAATTTGCATGAATCAAGAGAGAATATACAAATATAGAATATTAAAGTTCTTATATATATATATATATATATATATATATATATATATATCTGTGTGTGTGTGTGTGTGTGTGTATATATATACGAATTTATATATATATATATATATATATATATATATATATATATATATATATATATATAAATTATATACGTATATATACATATATATATATAAATTATATATATAAATTCGTGTATATATATATATATATATCTATATGTGTGTGTGTGTGTGTGTGTGTGTGTGTGTGTACAAATTCAAACAAGTATATACACGAATTTAATGCATCACTTTCCCATAAAACTAGGAGATGTTTAATGCACCACTTTCCAAAGAAAATACACATGGATCAATGGAGGACAAAAATGTCACAAAAAAATCAATAAAATTCAAATAATGTACTTAGATACAAATAAGTATCAAAATTAAAGACTTAATTATCCAACATTTTTTTCTGTGTACTTTTTTACAATTAAGTCTAATTTGGTGCGATTCCCCCAAGAATTTTTTGGCCTGCCCAACCCAAATAGTAATTTTTTGAGTTGGGTTCGAATTGGATTTGGGTTAGTCAGCCCAAATTGAAGCCCTAAAACAAATAATTTAAGAGTGCGATTAAGGAGTGGCGTTCAACCATATGTAGAAAATCAATCCGAATTAGAGGGCTTGCCGGCTCATTCCATTGGTCTCCGTATAAAGCACGCAGTGTCCAGTGGCCAGAGTTGGGTTCGAATTGGATTTGGGTTAGTCGGCCCAAATTGCAGCCCTAAAACAAATAATTTAAGAGTGCGATTAAGGGGTGGCGTTCAACCATATGTAGAAAATCAATCCGAATTAGAGGGCTGGCCGGCTCATTCCATCGGTCTTCGTATAAAGCACGCAGTGTCCATTGGCCAGTGAAAGCGGAATATCCTTTTGGACACAGAGAGATCGGGAGGTTGAGTGATTTGCCTGAGCCCCCCTCTCGTGTTCTCTCTCTCTCTCGTTTCAGCTTGTCCGTACACTCATGGCGTTCTCTGATAACTCTCGCCAATCTCTCATCCCAAGCTTTCTCTACTATTCTTCTTCTGTTGCTTCCAAGACCTTATTTCTCGAGAAAATGACGAACGATTCAAATCCTGGCGTGTGGTCGTCCTCCAGCGGAAGTGCGAAGAAGAGCTTCGTGATACCAGCCCCAAGCGAGCCTGGCAAGATCGAGATGTACTCGCCGCAGTTTTACGCCGCCTGTACGGCCGGTGGAATCCTCAGCTGTGGCCTTACTCACATGGCTGTCACTCCTCTTGACCTCGTCAAATGTAATATGCAGGTCCGACCAATCCAGATCTGTTTACCCCCTTCTTCAGTTTCTCTCGATATTATTCAGTTTTGTTGTCTTTGATCTGATAGTTGCGTCGTCCCGATCTTCGTGAGGTCTGATTGTTGATTTAGTTTTTCAAATTTTTTGTTTATCTTGGATCGATTTGTGTATATTTTTGTGAATTAGGTTCGGATCATCGGCGGATCTATTGCTCTTTGTTGCATTTTATGGAGTTTGATTTATTAGTGCTTTCATTTGATAGTATTTTGCTAGACTCGTCCAGGTCTTCGTCCAGCTTTTTATCACTTTCTTGATTCAGATCCTCTGTATTGGGGACAAGTTCACGTCAGATTAGGTACTGATTAGGATTTCTTGACATCTCAGTTTATTAAAAATGAATATGAAGGTAAGTTCGTATAAAAGCCAATTCATGGATAAGCGTAAGATTGAATTACGCTAGATGAGTATAGCTCCTAATATTATTTTTATATTTCTCCTGAAATATCTGTATTCTGAACAGCCACTCTATAGATAATTTCATCAAGTATTTACTATCCTTGGAGAAGATCAACTCAAAATTAACCTGTATTTAGGATCTTCTCAAATAGCTTAGCATGTTTTGAAACACTGATATCTCCCCTCAATGAGATTCTTGCATTTTTTGCTACCATAGCAATGTTCTACACGAATTGGATCTTATTTTATATAGTTCTTCTGTGGCTTTTGATTTTGAGTACTCTACAGTCAATTTTCTTCTCTTTGTAGTTTGTTTGAGTTTCATATTATCTTCTTTGCGGAACTTGTTCTTGGTGATCATTTTCATTTGCAGTCATTTTCTTAGATATTTTCCATTCTCTAACACCACTATGTAGTGTTTTATGTTCATTCCGATGGCATGAATGACAACCAGTTGTTGAATGTAGAATTAACTTGTAATTTTGATTTCTGAGTGTCACATATTCTTACTGGATCATGTGAAGTGACTCCGAGTTCATTAATCCATTAGATTGACCCTGCAAAGTACAAGAGCATCTCGTCTGGTTTTGGTGTGTTGCTTAAGGAGCAGGGACTCCGGGGCTTCTTCAGGGGATGGGTGCCAACTCTGCTTGGTTACAGTGCCCAAGGTGCCTGCAAGTTTGGATTCTACGAATTCTTCAAGAAGTACTACTCTGATATTGCTGGACCAGAGTATGCAGCTAAATATAAGACTCTGATCTACCTTGCTGGTTCTGCATCTGCTGAGGTGATTGCAGATGTTGCTCTTTGCCCCTTGGAAGCTGTGAAGGTTCGTGTTCAGACTCAGCCTGGTTTTGCTAGGGGTTTGGCTGACGGACTTCCCAAGTTTGTCAAATCTGAAGGCGTTCTTGGGTATGCTTGCCAGATAAACTTTTACTATTTCGTAATTTGCCAATTTTAGCATTTGTATCCGAGGACAAAAGAAAGTGGTTCTAAATTATGTCAAACCTATGCAGCTTGTACAAGGGGCTGGTTCCTCTGTGGGGTCGTCAGATTCCATGTAAGTTGGGGCATAGATTTTGTTTAAATTCTTCTATCATTTGAGAGCTTTTATTCTGACTATGTTCTTTCTGGAATAGAATTAAATTGATTGTCGATTATGAACATCTTGGTTTGCTGTATATCTATACTGTTGGGTTTCCACTAGTTGTGTCAAACATATAGAGCTTCAAACCACATTCTTGTTTTCAATAAGAAAAATATTGCAGGAGCTGATGTAAATTTTTTTGCTTCGTAGCCAAAATTTTACCATGATTTCTGGAAGGTAAAGTTGAGATATTGCGAACTTATTTTCTTCCATCTTTATTTTTTCCTAGAACTATCATATCGAGGGAGCATTCACGCCCAAACACATTTAAGTTGTACGCCTTTTATTCTTGTATTCTAATGTGTTGACTGTGGGGTAATGTTTGGCTTTTTTGCATTTTATTTCCGGTTCCATTGTGCTTATTGAGGTTATGGTAATTGCATCTTTTCGTTCAGTATAGTAATTTTTCTGCCATCAACTGTTATTATTTTTGGGAATCTCTTGTGATATATTTTAATATATCTACTAATCGGTCCAGTAATTGCAGCAACATTGGTTGGAACACTTTTTGCGATAATTAGTCATGAATTGTAACATTCATAAATAAATTATTCTTTGGAATCTTGGTGATTTTGTTGTGAAGTGAACATCTAAAGGCAATATAGTCATCCTCTTTAGTAGAAATGCATTTGTTCTCTCTGTTTATTGACTTCCGTTGGGGTTGGGATTGTGGGCATGTATCATTTCCCATTTGTTAGATAATGGCCTCAAATAGGGTTACTATGTCAACTTCTTCTTCTTCTTTTTGGTGCAATGCTTCAGAATTAATACACTAGTCACAACTGATGTTTGAAGGTCAATGTCTTGCTTTGTCCTTATACCCACATGGCAGTCATTCAGATAGCTGATTTGTTTTTATAGTTTGTTTTGAGGGTTTTTTTTCCTCTACTCATTGAGGATTTGGTTTTATTTGTTTCTGACTTAAGTGGCACTTTTATGCATTCCTAGACTCTATTTAGAAAGAAACAAAGTAATAATTATATCTGTCCCATGACTTATTCCCTTCAGAAACAAGTTAACAATCCCTGGTAAGGCAGCAAAGTGTTATAGACTGGCTTCAGCGCCTGTTCAACCTTAAATTAACTACGTTCTTGTTCTAAGCATGTTGGGCTCAGTTGCAGATGCCAGGCCTAAATTGGTGTTTGTGGCTGGATGAGACTGACCATACTTCTTAGTCTGTCATTCAATCTTTTGTGAAGATTAGGAATTGACCGTGGGTAAATTAATATAGAAATTGGCGAAGTCCTGGACTTGTATATTTGTCAGATGAGAATGCATTATATCCAAAATGATGGCTTTTGTGACATATGGCCTCTAAGAAAGAAGCTTGTGAATCTGTGCTGTTTGTGCGTGCATAATAATACTTACCTTTTTGGGTGTCAATACATCCAGTTGACTTTGGATAAGTTTACTTGGAGTAGCTTCTCAACTATGTACTGGAAAAGTGGAAATTGCTAAGATGGTTTGAAAAGATTATATATGAAATATTATATGCTTTTCACATCTATGGTTCTTGTTTATATTCTGTGCATGTGTAACTCCTTGCCACATCTGTACTAGTGGTTGCTTGGACCTTAATGAAAAAAAAAATGGTTTTTTTGCAGATACAATGATGAAGTTTGCATCTTTTGAGACCATTGTGGAACTAATCTACAAGCATGCCATTCCTGCGCCCAAAAACGAGTGCAGTAAAACTCTGCAACTTGGTGTGAGCTTTGCTGGTGGATATGTGGCTGGTATTTTGTGTGCTATTGTGTCTCATCCTGCTGACAATCTTGTCTCTTTCCTCAACAATGCTAAGGGAGCTACTGTTGGGGATGTAAGTACTCAATTTTAGCATTGCTTAATGAAGCCTCATATTTCCTTCAACTCATGTGCCTCGTTTTGCCTTTTTATGCCTTTATTTTTTGTCTGTACAGGCTGTGAAGAAGATTGGGATGTTGGGTCTCTTTACCCGGGGTCTTCCCCTTCGTATTGTCATGATTGGAACTCTTACAGGAGCGCAGTGGGGAATCTACGATGCTTTCAAAGTTTTCGTTGGGCTGTAAGTTTCTCTTCCTATGCATTTGATGAGAACTATGATGCCACCTCCCCACTCCTGCATGTCTTTAGAATGTGCATGCCCTTTTTTGCTGGGCAGCTAACTTGGTAATATCTGATGGGGTTTTATATGACGTCCAGGCCGACCACTGGTGGTGTTGCTCCTGCTGCTGCCCCAGCCCCTCCTTCTACTGAGCTTGCAAAGGTGTAGAACCATCTGAAACAATTCTTCGTTTGCAGAACCCTGAGACAATACCTCGTCAGGGAATCAATAAGCATAGGCTAGCTGATGCTGCTTGATTGGCGTTTTAGTTGTTGAACTGAAGAGTATATCTTTTTGCTTTCAAAGATTGTGCCCCTTTTTATGTTTGACTAGTTTTTGATAAATGGTAGGGTTGTTTGGACCTTCATCCTTCGAACCCTTGAAAAGGTTTTGGTTAGAGTAGAAATTAATTCTCATTTTGATGCTAGGATCATGTTTTTTCCCTAGCTAGAAAGCACTAGAAATAATGGACCGACTGAGGGTGGTATTTAGCTCTGCCCCATAGATACAATCGCTGTATGCTATTCTTTGAGCTAAGGGAAGGAACGGGCGTTACGCCAGTTTTCTTCTGTCATATCTTCATTCTTGTTACTGCAGCCTGCATCTTTGAGCTTTGCAATTTATTTGGGTTTCGAGCTTCTGCAAGTTTGCATATTCTTTTTTGGTAGCATGCACAATCTGCAATGTTTTGCAACTGTATTTCTGTATGTTGGCTTTACCAGCAGACGCCAGAGACTAAGTTTACAGGTGCCATGCTTTGCTTTATTTATCCAAGTACGTGTGATAAGCTTCCCAGGGATTTGATATGCAATTGACAGGAATGTCTACAAGAAAGGGTAGAGATGTCTACAAGAAAGTACGTGTGAATGTCTTTCAGCACTGTGAAGGGATGTCTACCATGTAAGTTCCGGCGCAGATCCACTGCCAAAAGCTTATTTATGGCACGGTTTTAGTACGAATCCAGTTTGTATGGGTCATATAAGAATTCTATGCTTGCTACTCAGTTGATATATGAGCAAGTCGCATCAAGTTTGGCCTGAGAGTGGAGTGGATGTGGAGTGGCTTAGTACGAGTTAGTTGTCTTTTAACATAGACTAGTGTTAACCCATGTCTGAATACACGATACAATGTGAATGGTTTTGAGAGGAAAGTTGGTGGTCGTTGGATGAGTCTATTTGAGATTATCGAATGAGTTTATTGAAGTTTGACCTGTTTTATATTATAGATATGGTGCAATTTGAATTGAAGACTCGTGGAAATTCTACCGACGTCATTTACATGCTGACTTTGCAATTGCATACAATACAATCATGCATATTGCCACTAACAGTTGTGAGCCCATGATTAATATAATAATAAGGGAATTGGGTACGGTTTTAAAGAACACGATTTTCTCATTTGTGTCAATCAATGATAGAGAACTTTCCGAAACTAAAGAGACGCAGAACCAGTTGCATACATCATTTTGGTTTCGATAATCTTCATTCAGCACGATATAATTTTTACGTCGTAAGTCAAGTGTGTCAACAAATTAAACTAAACAGATTCAAAGAATAAAAAAATTGAGTTTTCCACAAAGAGAGATTAAAACCATAGATGAGAAAAAGGAAAAAAGATGGTTATGAATAAAGATCGCATCCGTATTTTTAAGTACATACATTTGGCTCTTGTTATTTGACCAGTATCTATATAAATCATGCAAAATATGAATTGAATACGACATACCATTAGTTGCTTACATTACATATGTGGACAACTCAGGGCCTATTTGGTTTGTGTTTACAAAATAATTTTTTGTTCTTAAATCTCTAAAAATAAGAGAGATGCTGTTTGATTACTTTTTTTGTTCTCCAATTTTTTGAAAATTCTAGGAATTGAATTGTGATTTTAGAAAACAATATTTTGTTGTTCTAACTGTTTTCTAAGACAAAATGAAAACGCGAGAACAACCTCATCTCCAAATTAATAAGGTCTCCCCTTCGAGTTTCGTTGGAGACAAACAAATGGTGACTGTAATCAAGCTTCACTGATCTCTCTCTTCTTTTCCACCACTCTCACTATAGCCTTCTCTCTCTCATGCAACCCATTTCCTCTCTCTTTGTGCAACAGATCTGTATATGTACAGATCTGTGTTTAAATCTGTATATATACACATATCTATGTGTGTGTGTGTGTATCGTGTTGGTGTGTGTATGCGCGCGATGGCTATGTGTGTTTGTTGTATGTGTGGGTGTGTGTTGTTGTTGTGTGTATTTTTGTTGTTGGAGAAGATAATAGAGAAAGAGACAGATAGAGAGAGACACACACACACACAAAAAATGCTCTAGACGTGAGCCTGATTGGAGATGAAAGAATTTTGTAGGGACAAGATTTTTTTTGGGTAAACTTCATTTTACCTCCTTGTGGTTTGTCCTTAGAACACATCAACCCCTTATCGTATAAAAATAAGCAGATAACCCCCTTGTGTTTTTGAACCAATCTGCTACCGTTACAATTTTCGTTAAAATTAACAAAAATTGTGTTACACGCGCCTAAAATAAGGGTGAGTATGGAAAAAAATCCTGAGTCAATAGTCAAACTTTAATAAAAATACAATTATGCCCTTCAACCATTAAAAAGACAAAATTATCACTCCAAGCATCTTCTTCCCTTCTTGTCTACCACCTGACAGGCCACCCAGCTGCCCATCACGTGTCCCTGCACAACTTCACTACCTCCTCTACCAGCACCCATCTCCTCCCATAGCCACCCACCTCTCTATTTCAAGTCACTCTCTCTCTTTGTGCAACCACCCACCGTCGCTGTAACCAGTATCACTGTCCATCACATACCTCCTCTTTCTAGGTCTCTCTCTCAGTGGTATGTCCTCTGCAACAAATGACAGATGCAACATAGGACATCACCGTCAACCACCACTACAACAGGTGACATTGCCGTTGATTTTGCTTTGATTTTGATTTGTGTTTGATTCAATTTTCGGTTTGGATTTTTGTTCCATTCTAGTTTCTATTAATTTCTAGATTTGATTCTCAATTATTTTAATTCCAGAACCTATTACAAAATAGGTTTTAAATATGATATTCTTTTTTGAATTTAATCAATTTGTTTGAATTGTGATTGTAATGTTTGTTCACATTGGGGTGGTGTTAATGAACAGTGAGGATGATTAGGTGGTGGTGGCAGTGGTAGAATGGTGGATGTGGGCAGTGGAGTGGAGGTGGCAGTGTTTATTTAGTTCTTTAACGGAAGAGAAGAGGAAGATATGGTGGAAGACACGGAGGGATAGGAATGTCTTTTTCCTATCTCTGTTAACGGTGTTAGCTGTTCAGTTTGGTCCTAAAGCACTAGGGGGTTATTTGCATATTTTTAAACGATAAGGGGGTGATGTGCTCTAAGGACAAACCACAAGGGGGTAAAATGAAATTTGCCCTTTTTTTTTTTGATGATAATTTAAAAATTGGTTTTGTGGATCATTGTCCAAACAGGTTTTATTATTTTCTGTTCTTTAAAACTATTTTCAAAACCATATAATCAAATAGATTTTGTAATATAAAAATATTAAAAAATATTTTCTTAAAACTCTTTTCAAAAAATTGTTTCCGAATACTGTTTTTAAAGACGCAAACTAAACATGCCTTCAATCTTCCCATCTAAGTAAAATTTTACATTTGAAGTTGTTGAAACTAGTATATTCTTTTGTTTATAGCAACACAAAAATTGAAGAATTTTATTTGAACTTTGGACTTGGGCTCAATCTTCTTTTATCTGAATTGTTTGTCTGTCTATATGTGTCCTAGTATATTGGGCAAGAATTGTAGCTGTAGGAATAATGCATTTTCAAGAAGAAAAGAATTGAGTGAATTGAAATTAATTTTTTTTTAAAAATAATAGAAAAAATACGGTTACAATTACACATGGTTTAACCAAAAAAAAATGTAATTTTCATAATGTGTAATAACGAGACAATATTTTATTAATAAAACAAGATTTATGTAAGTCACCAACAAGTTTTCGTCGTGTTCCACAAAGGATAAAGATAAACCCCCACCCAAAAAAACAAAAAAAAAACCACAGGGGGCGGGGTGGAGTGGGTAACGGAAAGGTCGAAAGGCTCTGTTGAACTCAAGGCCGGGTCCGGCTCCTCTGCATTTAGAACTAACCGCACACTGTGCGTTTAAATGGAACGGCGCCGTTTTTGGCTGCCTTTGCAATTTTTTTTTTTAATTGCCCCTTACCCAAAACGACGTCGTTTTGGTCCTTTGAATCAGGCATCAGGCCCCTGCCTTTTCTTTCTCCCGCTTCTTCTTCGTCTGTCTGGTTCTCCCGCCTTCTTCACAGCTGAAACTTATACATCTTCTTCTTCGTCTGGTATGGTGCTCAAGCTCAAGCTCAGGTCTATTTTCGTTAATATACTCTTCTTCGTCTTCGTCGGGTCCAGTTCAAAACAAAATGGTGTTGTTTTGTTTTCACAGCAAAAACTGAAGGGGCATAAACATAAACCATTGAGTAGATATTAGTAGATAAATATTAAAACTGATGCTTACTATCAAGCATCAGTTTGCACGTTGCTTACTATTGAGTAGATAAATATTAGTGTGTGCAGGTTGCTTGTGCAAGATCTTAGACCATCACTTACTGGACAAATATCTTTCATGAATATTTATCCACTTCCACTCTTTTAATGTTAAAATGCTTTTTTAGTGTAAAGCTAAGCACATTCAACTCCAACTTAAGCAAAATTTCTTCCACCTATTCAAGCTCAAAATTTTTGACCTTTGGTGTAAGCTCTTTATATGTTTTCTAATGGAAGAATTTCTGGCTGGTAGAGAATCCACCTTAGCTGTTCTATTAGCTAATGGACATGTTTCTCAAGTGCTCGAGATCATATGTGTCATACATCAGATGTTCCCCTTTTTTCCCTCTCAGTCTGAATTCATTTAAATGTTCCAGGTAAGTAAATAGAAAGGTATGGTGGTTCTGTTCAGACCATCTATGTATTATATGTACATCCAACTTAAAATCAATTAGCAATGAATTGAGAGGTCCGCAAAGTTCATATACTAGTCTATAAGGTGTTATTGTATTAATGAAAGGCCAAGTTTAATTACACTCCACATGTGATCTTTGTTCGGGTGAGAAAAATTAGACAAGGTCAGTTAACAAAGAGAACTTCATCTACAATAATTACTACCCTATTTTACACAGTTTATGTCAAACTGAATAATCAAATCTGTTCAAGCAACTAAACAATAATGAAATTATGATTCATGCAGATATAAACTACCAAACCATGCTCAACAGAATGTTTTAGCCCAACTATTTGAGTATGCTACATAATTATGTTCCTCCATTGTGCTTTTGTCATATCTTTCGTTAAACCATTCGTTACTATTTTTTCTAGTTCTGATGTGGATCAAACCATTTTCTTCACTTATGTATTACTAGGTCTTTTATAAGCATGTCCAATCCACGTAAGTCGATTATTTCGTGATATATTTCTTATTGATGCTATTTGACAGCTTTACGATGTTGGTCATACCGTACATATATTTCTTATATGTATTTATGTGAAAGAGAATATACCTGCCACTACTTATGTGTATTAATCTTATTGTAGGATATTATGATGGATGATTTGGGAGTTAATGCGAAAGAGAATATACCTCATATTGGTATGCAATTTGATGCGGAGGAAGATGCTTATGCGTTTTACAATAGTTATGGAGGGTCTGTGGGATTTAGCGTGAGAAAAGACTCTCAGAATAAAAGTTTGAAAGATGGCGTCGTCATTTACAGAAAATATGTTTGTTGTAAACAAGGTAAAAGGGGTCGTGATAAAAGAGACAGTCAAACAAAGAAGCCTCGAGCAGAGACACGAACAAATTGCGAAGCTCATATGTGCATATCTCTTAACAGAGATATTGGTAAATTTGTTGTGACGAAGTGGGAGGACAACCACAACCATCATTTGCACCTTGCTGAATGTATGCATATGATGTTATCTCAACGGAAGGTTACCGAAGCACAAGGCATTAAATATTGATATGGCAGCGGATTGTGGATTGTCACTTAAGGCTTCCTATGAACTTTTAAGTACTCAGTCTGGAGGAAAGGAAAGTCTTGGTTTTACTCGTCAAGACCAAAAGAATTACCTCCGTGAAAGGAGGCAACGAGACTTGATGTATGGTGAGGCGGGTAGTTTGTTGAAGTATTTTCAAGCGGAAGCAGCTAAAAATCCATCATTCTATTATGGAGTGCAATTGGATGCGGAGGAGCATATTACTAATATTTTTTGGGCCGATCCAGTGATGATTGTTGATTATGGCAACTTTGGAGATGTTGTCTCATTCGACACTACTTTTAGAACGAACAAGGAGTATCGGCCCTTTGCATGTTTTACTGGGTTCAATCATTTCAGGGAGACAGTATTATTTGGAGCTGCATTATTGTATGATGAAACGGCAGCATCATTTCAGTGGTTGTTTGAGACATTCCTACAAGCTATGTCTGGGAAATATCCTATTACCATCTTCACGGACCAAGATCAAGCGATGACTAAGGCTATTTCTATTGTCATGCCAGAGACATACCATGAGTTATGTACTTGGCACCTTTGCCAAAATGCTTTGAAACATTTGGGGAACATTTATAAGGATGGTTCACAATTTCCTGCTCGATTTAAAGAGTGTGTGTATGGATATGAGGAAGAGCATGAACTATTTGAGGCTTGGGAATCGTTGCTTGCGGAGTATAAATTGGATGATAATATGTGGATGAAAGCCACTTGGGCATTGCGAGAGAAATGGGGGCATGTGTATATGAAGAGGACTTTCACTGCAGGAATGCGAAACACCCAATTGAGTGAGAGCTTGAATGCAGCCTTACAGAAGTACTTAAAGCCAGACCATGACATTGTTCAGTTCTTTGTGCATTTTGAAAGAGTTGTGAATGATAAACGGTATAAGGAGTTAGACTCAGAATACCAAGCTAGACAAAAATTACCTAGATTGAAGTTAAAAAGAGCTCCAATGTTAGTGCAAGCAGGGCAAGTGTACACTCCAACTATGTTTGAGCTGTTCCAAGAGGAGTATGATATCTTTCAGTGTGCTATTGCTACACCATGTGATGTGTTGGATGGGTGGCATCAATTTGTGGTTCGATTATATGATGAACATAGGGAGTATTTGGTCTTGGTTAAGGCTAATGAGGAGCTAGTCAATTGTAGTTGTCGGAAGTTTGAAATGGAGGGGATATTATGTGGCCATGCACTTAAAGTCTTGGACATGATTAATATTAAGCAAATTCCCGAGCAATACATATGTAAGAGATGGAGACGCGATGCAAGAATGAGTTGTAGGACAGCCCCCATTTTAATGTCAAATGAAGAGAATCCCAAGTTGATGGTGGCGTCACGGTACAGGCAGCTTTGTCCTAGAATGGTACAACTAGTTGCTCGATGCTCTGGTTTTCAACCTGCATATGAATTGGTGTCACGTGGTGTTGAGGAATTGTTCAAAGAAGTGGATAGTATGTATGCATCAATTGGTGATGGTGGCGATGATCCAATCCATGAAAATGTTGACCCAAGTGGATTAGAAAATGTTGACCCAAAACTTCTCCAAGTTAAAGGTTTAAAAAGAAAAGAAGGTGGTTACAAGGGTTGGGGTCGGCTAAAATCTTGGCATGAGAAAGCAACAAAGATTAAAAAAGGAGCTTCCCAACCATCACATATGTCTATGGTATCGTATAAATATAATTGTAGATTTTTTTAATTCACTTCATATTTTTATTCACTTCCTATTTTTATAAACATAATTGTAAGTATTTTTGTATTCCAGGTACAAGGTTTCAGTCACCCGTGTACATCAGCATATGGTCATTCGATGTCTTCTCAAGCTTCAAATAGTGTACAAAGTGTTATGGTATGTGACCTTATTGTGAAATTTATTGATTCACATATTTATCAAGTTTCTTTGTTTGACCCCTTCTCATTAATGTAGGGTACTCCGACTGATTCAACATATATGCATTCTTTAAATGACGCTGAATCAAATTTCGTGAATGGGAGATACAACTTGTAAGGATGGTTGGAGAATGCTTGGAGGATGTTTGAACAAAGGATACATTGGAGAATGCTTGTTTAAGGATGCTTGTTGTATTTTTAATGAACTTGTAAGGATGCTTGTTGTATTTTTAATGAATGTGATCTTTTTAATGAATGTGATCTTTTTTTAATGAATGTGATCTTTTTAATGAATGTGATCTTTTTAATGAATGTGATATTTTTTTAATGAATGTGATCTTCCAAGTCACAAAAATATACAAAACCCACAATTTCATTCAAATTAAATGCGCAAGTTCATTCACAACTTTTTTTTCATCATTACATCATTACTCTTACAGCTCTACTTCACTAGAATTACAAATATAAGAAGCACCACTAGTAACGTGAGTACAAACATATTTGACTTCATTGTCATTACATTGTCTTTAATTCGTCGTACATTGTCTTCAATTCGTTGTACATCGTCTTCAATTCGTCGTACATTGTCTACAATTCGTCGGACATCCATCCTTTCATTTGTAATTTCCAAAGAGG
The DNA here is from genome assembly GCA_951799425.1 of Ilex aquifolium. Lineage (NCBI taxonomy): Eukaryota > Viridiplantae > Streptophyta > Magnoliopsida > Aquifoliales > Aquifoliaceae > Ilex > Ilex aquifolium. The sequence goes on from OX637391.1 coordinate 39,335, forward strand.
GGAGAGTAATAGGAGTCATCCACTTAAAATAGTGCTTGAAATCGTCTGGACATCTGCAATATAGCTTCCCAGGATTTTTTTCAGATTCGGAAACTTGGATAATCGCTTTTTTGGTACAAATGGGACAAGTGCTATTGCGAAATGTTAACCCTTCATTGCTTGTTGCTGTGCTTGAAGATGACATTGTTGAACCCGGTAGAATTGCTTGAACCAGCTGTTGGACATACACATAAATAGATCATTATGTGAATCATCAAACCTGATCAAACATGAAGCAACATACTTGGTTTTATAGGAAATGTGGAACCTCAACTGTACACATGAACAAAATACATAAAGTCCAGATTCCAGGGTTCAAATCACAGAATTTCTGGCATAATAAAGATTCAAGATTGTAAAATAGCAAAAGAGCAGGCTGAGCAGCAACCAATGAATCTATATACCTATTTAATCTATATACCTTTTCCGTATATTAGTTCACCATTTGATCAATTTCAGGGCAGTGTCAAAACACATTGATATGTCAATTGATGCATGAATTGTAAGCCACTTCACATTCTTAGACAACTAACCAACACATTTTAGCATTTGACAATATTTAAGTCATTTGAAAACACAGCCTCAAGATCTTTTATGCCTGAATGCAATGATGTTCATTGCTTCCTTTCCAGCTTAAGTTCAACCTGTACTTAACAAGTTCAACCTGCCCTAGCTCATCAAACAATTTCATTTATAAAATAAAACAGGTTCAACAAAAATTGCCCAGCAATGGCAGGATCCAAATCAGAAGCAATAAGGTGCAGCATCAAACTGAATAGTCAATTGCAAATGAGATAAATGCAATCCAAGTTTTGGTTCACCATGATAACAGCAAACCAAACACATGCCAAACAGTCCTCAGATTTTCCATACCATATGAATGCAGTCCAATGTTCCATACCATCCCAATTTTTACAATTCAGCAACACAAACCAACCCAGTATCCTCAGCACTACACAGGCAAAACAGACTGTCAAACAGTCACTGCTCATTCTGTTTATAAATTAGCCTTCATTCCATTTCAAACAAAAAAAAAATACACTTTTATATCAATTAGCCTTCATTCATTCAATAAACACCATATATAAATAGATAAAATACGAGTGTTCATATGTTAGTATCACAAACTAAAATGAATGTGTATTAGCTATTTTTTAAACGGTAAAATGAATGTATATGCCACTGACCATGTACATTTTTTGCAAATTCCCTAAACACATGCTTCATTTGAAACATGCTTTGCACCAGTTTTTTATGTAAACTGAATCAGCTAAATGCACTAAATGTATTGGTAAGGGAAAATAAAACTGATGGGGGCATGCAACCAAAATTCATGGAAACAAATAGGTACCCAAAATTCATGGAAACCGAATCACAACAAATCATACAAAAATTCATTCCACAAAAATCGAAGCCATTCAATAGAACAAAATTTGAAATCGAAGCCAAATTTCATCAATCACTTCGGTCCACAAAAATTTCAATTTACCAAATTTGAAATCAGGTAGTAAAAAAATATGAAATTAGGTCTATTTTTCGCAAAATCATTACCCCAACATAGCAACACAAACCTGGAGAGGGAAAGAAGGCAACGTCGAAGCCGAAGTGAGAAGAGTTATGGCGGTGGTGAAGGTAGGAGAAGCCGAAGGTAGCCGTCGCAGAGCAGCCGTTTGACGATAGCGAAGGTAGGAGAAAGAAGAGGGAGAAAGAAAAGGGAGGGGTCTGAAGTTGGATTTAAAGGACCAAAACGACGTCGTTTTGGGTAAGGGGAATTAAAAAAAAAAATTGCAAAGGCAGCCAAAAACGACGCCGTTCCATTTAAACGCACAGTGTGCGGTTACTTCTAAGCGCAGAGGAGCCGGACCCTCCAAACTTAAAGCAAAAACCTAATTATTGTACGGACAACAACCCTTCAGTTCCACAAGAGGAAAAATTCGATGAAGTCGACGAAGAAGACGAGCACGACGACGACGAAGCGGACTACGAAAGCGAAGACGACGACGACGACGACGACGAAGATGATGATGATGAACATTCGAACGGAAAAGCTAAAATCGATAGCAAGGGTAAGGGGATTTTAGTTGACAACAAAGGTAAAGGAAAATTCATAGAAGAATCGAACGACTTGAGTGAATCTGATTGCGACAGTGATCTCTCTGACGATCCACTTGCGGAGCTTGATTTGGATAACATTCTTCCGTCGAGGACTCGCCGGCGCGCGGTCCAGCCCGGGCTTTATATTTCTAAGGATCTCGGCAAGGATGTCGATGATGATGATACCCATGCTTAATTGAACTCAGGTTAGCAAACTGTACTGAGATTTTGTTTCGTTTAGGTGATTAAGATGGTGAGACTATGATGCGAATTTCCTAGTCTGGGAACAACGTGACTGTGTCGTTGAATGCATGTGGTAAACCAATCTATAGGATCGTTTCAATTGATTTGGGGATATCCCCTTCTATTATCACCGATTTTTTCTTTTCACCTTTGGTTTCACCAGTTCTTCACCACATTGAATCTGCATAGTCTCAGACCAAAAAAAATAATGATAATAATAATAAGAATCTGTAAGTTTTGTTGTCTGTTTCATCATGTATCAGAAATGATGAATGAAACCCCTTGTTAGTTTGGTTTTCACGTGGTATTTGATGGTGTGTGCTGCACAGCTGAGCAGAGGCGTATTGTGTAGAGGATTGAGAATTACTGGACTGTTCAGTCAGAGCTTCTAGGCTCTTGGGGTTAGGCAGCGTAACTTAAAGAGCAATAGACAGAAGATCACTAGTGGTTCACCAGTTTGAGAGCATGGCTAGTCCATTCTAATGGAGTCTCTTGCTCCTATGGGAGTTTTCTATTAATCGGGGGGAGAAGATTACATAAAGTAATTGTGCAGATAATTGCTTGAATATATTGTGAGGGATTTGATCTCTTTTTATAGTCTTCAGATGCCTTGCGTGAGCCTTGTTACCTTCCCGTAACCGACGTTCCCTTTGCGTAATCGGAGTTGATAGTGTTGAGGCAGTTGCGATTCATCTTCCAGAATATTAGGCCGTTACGAGTTACATTTCCTAGGTGTGACGTGGCCTTCTAGAAGGTGCCAGTTGTTGTTGTCATCGTACGTACAAGGGTCTCGTAGCTGAAGATTTCCAACTTGTGCTTGCTGAGCTAGTGAGCATGAGCTATAGAGTCCGTGCTTAGGTGTTCGAGCTGGATGAACCGAGCTCAACTATAGCTAATTTTTAGGTATCACCAGTTGCCCCCCAGTCTATAGCCAGACAAGCCTTGCCTGACGTGGATTGAGTAAGATGTTCTGGGTTGCAGTGTTACTTGGTTTGTATAATATGCTGAAAAAGGCAATGTTTATCTCAAGTTCGTTGAAAGTTGATAATGTCACATAATCAGTCTCTAGTTTGTTGTATAGTCACCAAGCTTGATGGTTGACTATGCCAACCTACTTCATGCTTCGAGTTTTCTCCTTTTGCTCGACAATTTTGCATCTTTAATTTGAAATTGTGTAGAAAAGTGGACAAGGCAATGATAGCAAACTCCCAGTACATCTTTGTTCAACCTGGTTGGAAAAGCTCTGTGCCTTTGGGTGATTACTAACTAAATGCAAAAGTAATGCATTTTAGATGGGCCCTTGGACAACCATAGTTTTATGCATGTTCATGAGTCCGTGTGTATTCTCCATCCAAAATATGACTCTGTTGACTTGCTTTACCACTAATGCACCTTAAAAAACTCCTCTTTTGGGTGCCACAATGTTCTTGTTTCATTCTTGGTAGTTCTTATATGTCATCATCAAGATTGGTATTATTGTTTGAACCACAGCCTGAGTTGCCATTGCCTGCAGATTTGTTGGGGTTTGAAGCCAGAATATTCAGCTGAGACTCATGTCTTACCTATGAAATTTTATTTGTACGGTCATTTACGATCACACAACTAAAGACCATATCTATATTGGCTCACTTGAACTGCCTTTGATTGAGCAACATCTAGTATTAGGCCAATGTGTTTGGGCTTGGGTTCAGCTTTTGGCAGGGTGCTTGGCTCATTGGTGTGCCCAACCTGACCGACTTGCCTGAGAGTGTAGTAGATTTCCTTTCAAGTTATTAATGTCAAGTGGTTATTATGGATTTCTAACTATTCGAAACTACTGCTGATGTTGTAATAAGTAGCTAAACTAGAGCATTAATGCTCTTATCATTGCTGGATTGATTGATGGTCAGTTGACATGTCCTTTTTTATGCAATTTGTGAAGGTAATAGTATTTGCCAGTATCGTTTGACCACGCTCAGTCTTTACTTTTTTCGTTTTTTTTTTGGGTGCCAAAATTTCGGATTAGCATCTTCCATGACATTATGCTCCCAATTATGTTAACAGTGCGTTATTTACTCCCTTTGGTTTTGCATGGTTAAGTCGAAAACAATATCAAAATTTCAAAGGGCTTTTTTTTTTTTTTTGGGGGGGGGGGGGGGGGGGGTGGTTGTCTGATGTTATTTCATGGTTGCAACTTCTGACAAATGATGGAGGTGGCATATGATAGGAAGACGCAATTGAGGAACCCGAGAACCATTGAACAGATTTTGTCGTGCTTGAATTCATAATGTCATACATCCGGTTCCACCGAAAACTCTCGGAGCATAGTGAGCTTTAGACGCCGAGTAAGAAACTTCTCTTCTTTCGTTTTAGTTTATTCACTGATAATGAAATTTAGCACTTATTTTCTTATTGATTCGTGGAGCAGCAGCATTCTTAAATGAAATCTATCCGAACCAAATTAGCACTTCTCAGATCAGGTTAAGCCTCTCAGCTGAGTTGGGCGCCGGGGCCTTGAATGCACTCTTATTACTCATTATTCTAGTGGCATGCCAGTCTTCAAACCTCTCAACTCCCACTCTTTATTTTATCCCAAATGTTTATTCTCCTCCCATTAAAATGTTAAACTAGTAATGTCTGATTTTTAACAGTTCAAAGAAGCTACAACTTAAAGAGACTCACTTAGGTGGTGTTTGATAAAACTGAAAGCTGAAGTCGTAAAACTGAAAGCTGAAAACTGAAATCTGAATGCTGAATTTGTGGACTGTTTGGTATCCACTGAAATTTACGTACTGAATTGAACTAAACTGTTTGATAACTACACAAAGCTGACGTTTGAAAATAAATTAATTTTCAGTTTTACTCTTCCACTCTTTAATTTGAAAATATTTATAAAATATGTCATAACATAAATCATAATCACTATTATTATATTTTAGTCTATATTTAACAAATATTTGATCAAAATAAATAAATAAATAAGATTTGAATAACACAATAAGTGAATAATAACAAATTGAATAACACAATAAGTGAACAATAACACCTGATAAAAAATAATAATAATCAAATAATATTGAAAAAATACAATAAATTAAATTTCATTAACAATATGGGTGTGCGCCGTGAATGTATATGTGTGTGTGTGTGTGCAGTCCATGTGTGTAACTATGTGTGTGTGCAGTCCATGTGTCTATGTGCAACTGTCTGTGCAGTGTGTGCATTTGTGTGTGTAGTTGTGTGTGTGTAATTATAATTTTGTATGTATATTTTTGTTGTAGAAGACAAGGGAAAGAAAAAGAAAAAAAAAAAAGAGATCGACAAGGAAAGTAAATAGGTTATGAGTTTTGGAGAGAAGACTAATTAGAGTTTTAATAGGATTGTGGTATAATTGTCATATTGTAAATATTATTAAAGATGATTTTGCTGAGCGTTTTCAGCTTTCAGAATTAAGTAAAAGGTCTCCTACTTAATATTGTAGCCTATTTTTAAAGAACACTTAACGTGTTAAGAGAGTTTAAATTTTAGTTATCAAACGGGCTTAATTAATAAGTGCTGAATACATTCATTTTAATTGCTGAATTTGGGTTAACAGAGACTCACTTAGCCGCCAACTACATCAACCCGGCTGAACAGGATATAAATGGGTTGAACAATCAAATTAGTAAATGTCACCATTCATCCTATCTGCACGAATTTGTAGTGCACGTCATGGTGACACACCACCACGTGGCTGTGGATATCTAGAAGCTAAGGTTGATTATGAATTATAAAGAATAGAGACATAAAGTAATAATCAAGAAGAGAAAGGCTTTTGGAATAACACGGATAAGCAACCGAGTCTTCATCTTTTAATAGTAATGCATTTAGATTCAAAAGTCAAACTTTTCGCTCAAGTACCTTTGAAAATACTATACAACGGCATCACAGGTACCCCCATTATAAGACCTCTTCAAGCATTATTATCAGGCAAATATATCCAAAGTAAGCTCAAAGCAGAACTCCCAAAATCAATAGTCTCTATCATCCCCTTCAAAGACCTACAACCACGATGAACGGCAAACCAGAAGACGAATCACAACCTCAATACCCCACCTTGCTCTCCCCCACCACAAAAGATACAGCCCATGGTCAGCCATCATCCTCCTCAGTGTTAATCTCAGCACCAACCACCGAGGGAAAACAACCTCCTCAAACTGGATCGTCATCTTTGTCTCCTAGTGCCGAAAAATGGGGGACTCACATTATGGGAGCACCTGCTGTGCCCACATGCCATCCAAATAATCAGAAGGCAGCCCTATGGAGTGCCGATGATCAATACCAGTTTCAATACCACCATTACCCCTACCTTCAATATACCCCCGTTGAAAAGCCAACCAGCAGTCCTATGGCATCCGTTCTTCAAAAGTTCAACACATGGAGCAGTAAGGCAGAAGCCTCAGCCAACAATATCTGGCACAACCGTATGTGAAAATTTTATTCTCCCTTTGATAAAAATTAGAATCTAAATCCACCATCTATCTACCCATAGACATGCCTGATTCAATCTGAATATTTGCCAATTTTTTTGCTTTTATTAGTCAAAACAGGATCATCTGTGCGTGGAGCTGCATGGGCGAAGGTGAACCTGACAGCCAAAGCAATTACCGGAGGCGGCTTCGAATCACTGTACAAACAGACATTTACGACCTTCCCAAACGAAAACCTAAAGAAATCATTTGCCAGTTATCTGTCTACATCAACTGGACCAGTAGCCGGAACTCTCTATTTGTCAAATGTTCATGTAGCTTTCTGCAGCGACCGCCCCTTGTCGTTCACTGCACCCTCTGGCCAGGAGACTTGGAGCTATTACAAGGTAATATAAGGGGGTCATAGAAAATAAAACAAAGTAGTGAAAATCGACATAAAACCCATGATAATAGGGGTGCAACTCGGGCGGATTGAGATGTCAACCCTAAGTATATAATCTTCAAACCTAACTCTAACCGTAACCCTAACCTGACCTCAACCCGAGTATTGCCCAAGTGAAATCTGGGCAGGCTCGGGTTGAATTCAAGTTACTTAATTTGGATTGATATCGGGTTAGATTCGTTCAAACCCGAAATCGGCCTATTTTTCTAAACTTGGTACATCCAACACACTATAAAAAAGTTAAACCAAAACACCACAGCTACTACCACAAGAACCACACCACAACCACTGCCACAAGAAACTTTATAAAATCTAAAAATGAACCACACCACAGCCATTACCCATTGCAAAATCTGAAAATGAAAATTTACAAAATTTGAGAGATCAATAAAGGTCTGAGAGGCACAAGTCTGATGAAGATCTTCGCTGAAAGGCGCAAATCTGACAGATCAAGAGTGAAGGTCTGAGTGAGGCGCAAATCTAAGAGGAGCAACTGAAGGTCTTCGGTCGATCGTTGATGGTGATTGAGTGTCAATGACTATGAGAGAGGCTGAGAGACGGAGTGAGAGGGAAGCGTCTGAGAGAGCGAGGGTCTGAGTGAGGGAGGTGTCTAAGAGGGAGGCTGAGAGAGTGAGGGTCCAAAATGAATGAGGGAGGCGACCACTAAAGACTAACCTAGTTGATTTATATATTTATTTTCACTAAAGACTAACCTAGTTGATTTATATATTTATTTTTAAATATGTTCGAGTTGAGTCCGATTTAATATTCGGATTGAACCTGACAACCCGAGGCCTCAATTCGGGTTGATTTTTTTGCCCAAGTTCAACTCAAGTATTAAAAACCTCAACCCAAACCCTTTTTTTGGTCAAATTCGGGTTGATCCGCCCAAATTGCACCCCAACATGATAAAGCAACATATTGCAAAAGAATTGATAAAGTCAATCCCAAATAACAAATACAATCTTTATTTTGCTTTTACTTGATTATCTTACTTACAGGTTATGGTACCTTTGGGAAATATCTGCACCATCAACCCCGTAATCATGAGAGAAAATCCTCCAGAAAAATACATCCAGATTGTCACAATCGACGGCCATGATTTCTGGTTCATGGGTTTTGTTAATTATGAGAAAGCATCTCAGCATCTATTTGAAAGTCTTTCCAGTTTCGAAGCATCTGGAATACCAGTACCACCAGTTGCATAACACAGCTATATCATCTGATAGTGAATTTCCCATGTTTATTTAAGTTTTCTCTCAGATTTAGTTTATCCTTGCCGTGAGAGGTCATCTTTTGTTTGAGATTTCTTTTCTTGTTCAAATGTTTGTCATTTATGCAAGTATAAATTGCTGGGATTGTAGATTGTTTTGTAATAAAGACACGCTACACTACTGTTTTGGCATTTAGATGTAATTAACTAGGCTTTTTTATGCAGATGTCTTGAATTAGACTTTTGGCTGATGAAACCTTGGTCAAGAAAAGTATGATCACTTGATGCAGTGGAACACAGTAAAAATAATAAAAGTATGAATACTCAAAAAAAACTTGGTGCATCAGAGTTAAAAACACCCTCTCAAAGAAAATAAAATCAATAATATTAAATAAAAAGATCTCTCAATTCTAAGGCTGAGTGCCAAAGTCTTAATTCTTGTAGGGAAGGCCAAAGAATTCCAAGTCTTAATAGAATATGAAAACTATTCTTAAAAGGAATAAGATTCCTAATAGAATTAAGAATACTATTCCTAATAGAATAACAATACTAATGTAAAAAAGAAACTTAATAAAAAAGATAGCAAAATAATAATAAATAAATAAAAATAAAAAATAAAATAATTGCTAATTCTTCTCCTCCATCACCATCCCTTTGCTCCGCAAGTAAAAAAAATTTTTTTTTCCCAGGATTTGCAAAACAAAGTCCCTATATCAAACAATTGCTTGAATCTTGAATAAGGAAGTATGCCACAGCGTAATAAAAGGAATATTCAATCCAGACACAAGAAGATGCAGGGCTTTGATATTCACAACACGGATTTGTGACGATAGGTAACAGACTTTCTTGTGCACGCAAGTTAGATGAAGAATTTAGTTCAATTTTTAAACTCACAATCTCAAGCAGATGCAGGGAATTGAGCCTGATGGACGCACGCTTAGCATATTTTTGAGAATTAGGTGATTTACAACTAACCAAAGAACACTTAGAATACGATCAAATTACAACTGCAATACAGAAGAAGAATTGAAAAGAGAAAAAAAAAAGGAAATTAGGTATAGAGAGACGCACTTACATATTGACGCGAAGGGGTGGTCATTGCGGAGAGTTAAGCACAGCTGCTTCTTCTGTTCTCTTCTCTCATGAGATGAGAAGCGTCGACCACCTGCAGAAACTGATTGAATTTCAGGGTGGGTCGTAGAGAGAGTCTCGAATATGCTGGATCAACAACAACATGAAGAAGTTGAAAAGGAGTGCTGTGCCTCTACGGGCATATTGGGTATTGTTTTTGTTTGGGAGAATTATACTAGACTCTCAAGTTTGTCACTTAATTAATTAAATTCTTTGACATTTAAAATATTACGTACAAACTCTCTAAAATTTGTACGTACATAATACTTAGAAGTTAGACCCTTGCCGTCAATGCCCGTTAATATATCCGTTAGTAAATTAAACTCAGACCCCTCAAGTTTAAAATGTTATATTTAAACAAAAAATACTTCAATCATAGATAGAATATCACATATTTTAAATTTTACAATCAAAATTCATGTTCTATTATATCATTTATTGAAATAAAATCAAAAATAAAAATTTAATTTAAAAAAAAAAATCATAATTAATATAAAATTATACCATCTATTGGAATAAAACAAAAAAAATCAAATAAGGAGTCTAAGTCAATCATAATAAAACTTGAATTTTACGACCAAAATTTATATTTTATTACGTCATTTATTAAAATAAAATTAAAATTAAAAATCTATTTTTTTATTAAAAAAATTATAATTATATTATCTTTTAAATTTTCTTTCCTAAAAACTTTAACAAGGTATTTATTAAGCACCGAAATTTAGGGTCTTTTAATTCAAAATATCTTATCTGTAATGCACCTTGATTCATGCGTATTTATTTTTTTTGAAAAATGATTTTATTTTCAAATTATATTTATGCATTAAATATTTACAGAATATATCACTTGTTTGAATTTCAAAATTTATTAATATCTGAACTCCATAATAGTGTAACAAAAATAATGTAACAAATACACTGTAACAAAGACAGTGTAACAAATACTGTAAGAAAAACAGTGTTCAATTGTTTTGTGCATGTGGTAACAAATTCAAAACAGAAATGGACTGTTTTGAATGAAATTATATGAAAATATATGTTTGACAAAATGTAATAGTACAATATTTTGTGTAAATGACTTGTTACATTGTTATTGTTACACTGTTACACTATTACACTGTTATTGTTACATTGTTACACTGTTCGGATATTAATATAATTTGAAAACAAAACCACTTTTCAAAAAAAAATATGCATGAATCAATGTGCATTAAATATAATTTGAAAACAAAACCACTTTTCAAAAAAAATACACATGAATCAAGGAAGGACATACAAATATGGAATATTAAAGTTCTCCCATAAAACTAGGAGATATTTAATGCACCACTTTCCAAAGAAAACACATAACGATCAATGGAGGACGAAAATGTCACACATAAATCAGTAAAATTCAAATAATATACTTAGATACAAATAAACATCAAAATTAAGGACTTAATTACCCAACATTTTTTTCTGTGTACTTTTTTACAATTAAGTCTAATTTGATATACCTCCTTCCAATTTTCCCATATATCAATTTTGGGTCTTATGCATCTGTCATATTTAATAATGATGACATGACATTAACGTTATAATAACTTATTATTCTGCTTTGTATATAAAACCCTAGAAACTACCATACAAGGACTTTGTTGTAAAATCACTTATAAATCATGTTAGTTGAAAATTTGATAAATTTATCCTTCACGCCCCCATGGGTTAAAATATCCTTTAACAGGGATAAATTGTTCGGATCCTACGACTTGATTTTTTCAAACTCAATATTCATCCTACCCTGTTTTTTGGAACCAAATGAAAGATACATGAGCCCTAAGAACATTTTTAGCCAATCCTCCACTCTAATTACCTAAAATCCCATGAAACAAACACCCCTTTAGACCATTGTGTACAAAAAATGTGAAACAATAATCCATGAAAAAATGTGAAACAATAATACACCCCCAAGATATTTTTTATGAGACTCAAACTTAGCATCTCAAAATATTAACCACGGAAACCTTCCATCTTAATCATCCTTGTGTTATATGTATCAAAATCAAAGTAATATTCAAAGGATGGAAGCCTAGCCTAGCTCAAAAGATGGGTCCCACCGCGACTCCCCCTCCAATGGCCAATAGCACATTTCAGTGCAATGCAAAGACGAGCAGAAGGTAATGATGAAAAATCATACAAACAAATGTTAGATCTCTATTGTCAAAAAAAAAAAAAAAATGTTAGATCTCTGGGAGGCAACCTAAATCTGTAAAAAAAAAATTCCACTGTCAACAGCTACTGCTCAAATATAGCCGATAAGCAGGGCAGACAAGCATGCGGCCTCATCTCATGCGTCTAACGATTATTTGTTAAGAAGTTTATACAAACAACATGTCCAAAATGGAACAAATAAGCAGGGAAGTGCTGTTTGACCAGCAAAAGCAAAATTGGAGGGTTTTGGTTGTTTGCAAAGCACAAGTGCTGATTATCGCTTCTTCTTGCTTCCCTTTGCAGCACTGGATTTAGATGGGCTGGCAACCAAGTATACGAACAGAACCACAATGGAGATCACAGATATTAAGGCCCCATATTTCATCAATAATCTCTGCAAATACAGCATGATAATAGCATAAAGCTTTCGTATAAGTTATTCAGAGATGCGCGTAAAGGAGTCATGGTTAAAGTTAAAGGAAAGGCACTACTATTCTCCACCGGGCAACCACATTCAGAAGAATGATCCAAAATATCATAGTAGCACAAGTCGTGGTTGGTAAAAGCTAAGGGGTAAGAAACCCCCAATAGCAGTGAAGGGTGGATAATCAAATGAAACCTTATCAGTTATCACTCCGTCTATCACATGTGGTTCGTAATCCACCAACCTCTAATGTGCCATTTATAAGTTTACCTGATGCACATTTTATTATTTGTTTATAATGTCTACAACCTGGAGTCACAAAATATGATGATAACAAGATTTAATCATACCTTAGCCTGGGATGATTTGCCACCGTCAAAGGCCATTCCATGCAAAAAAAACATATCAGTGCTTCTTAGTGAACACAGAATAATGCGTGTGCTGGCAAGAAGCAACATAGTTATGAAATGTGAGAAACTTACCCAATCAAACTTCTTTTCAGGAAGCCTTTCTGCTAGAATGTCGAGAGGGAGAATTGGAGTTGAGTAGGCATCCTAGATGGAAATGGAAAAGATTATAGTATGCTCTCATTACACAAACACATGTATAGCTGCAGCTAATGTCAAACCTGTGGAGCAGCCTTTGTGGGCACGCGGAATGTGATAACTGCTGGTGCACCATAAAACTGTGTTTTTACTTTGGATTCCAATTCAAAAGAGTGCGACAGAAGAGCGCCACTGCCAAGTACAGAAGTTAACATGGTAAAGAGTCCCCTAACATATTGCCACAAATTGGCATAATTGGAATCCAGAACTTACACATCAAGCCTTTCCCATGACATTGAAGTGTTGCCAGCGATGACTTCAAATATATCTTGGGACCAGCTATCATCAGTAAGACTGACGTCATAAGCTGTCCTGCACACAACAATTTATAAAAACATGAGACTGTTTAATCAAAGAATCTAATAAAATTATAATAATAAACATATTTTCAATAGACTAAATCCTAAAAGCAGCAAATACTAATAATAATCTAGTGCAAGATCCCAAAAAAATACTATCCACATTGGACACCTAAATCAGGTAAAGCCTAACTGCATCTCTATCCCTTATTTTTTAAGCACCCTTCTTCTTTCTACTTCTTCTCCCTTTCCCCCGGGGGATGCTTTCTAGGACAGCAATCTCTTTGTCCCACATGCATTAGGTAACTACAAGAATGATCTTTGGAGGACGACTACAAACAGCTAACCAATCCAATTAAATATACAAAGAGAGTAAGGAACACCAACTCAGTATACGTTAGTTGAAGGTCAAAATAGGTCCTCGGCACAATCAGTGGTTTCCTTTACATGTTTTAACCTGATGATGCCTGCTAGTGAACTTGTGATGCTAGAATATCAGTACTACTTTTAAATCAATAGAACCATTTTTCCTTTCAAAAAGAAAATGGTAGGATAGCATCAATAAACAAGCAGAGTCAACTGTGTTTCAGCAAGTAACAGAAATGATGAAAATGTAAACAGCAAAGTTTCTGCTCGAAAACAGCTATAACTTCTGCACCGAAGTTCATCAAACTCTTCACAACTGACAATAATGAAGTCCAGCCACAGCAAAAGTTCATTCTGATTTCATCGAAGAAATCAATTTTTCCTTTACGTTAATTTTGATTTGAAATAAATCAAATCTCCTCCAAGGTAACTTCAAATTCTAAAACAAATATGAAAAATGTTAACATCCAAAATTTGATTGATCCAGTACCATCAACAACTTCAGCGGTCAGAACGGGCTGCAATTAGTAGGCGATCTCTGATTACAAAAAATTATACTGCATGTTGGAAGCTTTAAGCCAGAAGAGGTCAATTTTCAACATTTGTCACAACATATATCAGCCAGAACACCAGATACTTAGAGCACGTTTCTTGTAACAGTTCTCTTGACAATGTCTACTTAAGTTTTCAAAAATTTGAGGGATTATTATATATTCAGTAAAACTGTAAAGAAAAATTGGTCTGATGTTAAGGTATCACATTTTCAAAAATTTGAGGGATTGTGATATATTCATTAAAACTATAAAGAACAATTGCTCTGATAGTAAGAGAATCACATTAACACTTCCTTCACCCGCTTTTCTAGCAAATTTATTCCGCAATAAGCTTCTCCTCCAACCTTATATCCTTGAACTTGGCTCCACTCCAACAAACTACTCTCCCAATATTTTGCAATGGTCCAGTACATAAGGCCACACAGATGCTTCTGTTTAAAGGACAAGATCCTGCCATGACAGCTATATAGGAGGGGGCAGAACCCTCGCCTAGCTAATGGAGTTAACGAGGAACCACCTTCCATTAGTTAAGGGATGCCTCAAACATCTGTCAGCTATTTATAGCACACCCATAGTGAACATCTATCTAGCCACCCTCTTCTCTATCCTACCTTGTATGTCATGCAGAGAGGGAGCATTTCATATTCTTCCGAATTCCAAGTCTAAATTCGTATCAAAGAGTCTAAGAATATCACTTTTCTTGTCCATCCATTCATCATGTATGACCAATTTAGTTCTTTCCATGGCTTCTTTTCCATTCTAAAACCTGGCCTATTGCGGAGTGGCCTTGTTTAGTAGACCTCAATAAAAACAACTAACTCAACATCTCTTAATATACTAAACAGTTAACCATGTTCTACTTCATTGCTCCGTCCCTCTTCTACTTTATGCTCTGGAGTGGCAGCAATTCATGCATAGCCGCCTCAATTAAAGCAACTTAAGCAAATGCCAAAAATCTTCTACACACAACACGATAGATACTTGAATTCAATTATTTGCCTAATAAAACTGCTAGTTTTGCTAGATTCATGATATAATCTACCATTATTATTTTTTCTCAAAAAATAAATTGCCTTGCTTTCCCACGCTCTGTGGCTATACTCACTGAGGCAATCAATGAACCAATCTCAGGGATATACAGCTAAAATGTGCCGATTGTTCATTTGTTTTCTGTAAATAACAACTCCATCTTTGTTCTAAAGTCACATTGCTTATGTCTCAGATGAGTTTGTTAGCAAATGCAGCTACCAAAACAGATTAAACTAATTATACCTCTTAATGATTTCAAATCTTTGAAATAAAAAAATTGTTGTCAACAGCAAATCGAATACAGCAAACACGAAAAAAAAAATGGGTCTAACCAGTAACAACTAATAGAAAAAACATTACGCAATAAAAATAATCTTAGCCAGTACATAAAGATTTGTGTAAGTTGAAGACAATAAAGAAGCTAATTTACACGGGTAATAACCGGAGAAACCAATACAACGCTATTGACCTTATACCCAAATTAAGGTCATTAACGTGAACAATTCTTTGTCCAAACATTTAGCCAAAATCGAATTGGACGTCTTTTTGACGTAACAATTCCGACCTTGATCTAATCACACAGTGATGAAAATTAGAAAAGTTGGATGAGACGTACGCAGATCCTTGGTTGTAGATGTCGATGAAGACGGAGATTCGTTCGGCGCCGGACTTAAGCCTATTCAGGGCGGTCTTCTTGTGCGCCACGATGAATGGAGTGTCCAAGCTCGCCACCGTCGGCGCAGACAACGAGAGCAGAGCTAGCAGTGCCAATATCAACAACCCAGTGATCATGGTCGCCATAGTTGAATGGTTCTTGATGTTTAGCTTCAGCAAGGTAGAGAATTTATTTGATCTCAGATTGTCAACACAACACAAATGTTTCAAGACAGAAGAAACAACAAGTAGGGTTCGTACCGTAGTTGGTGTCTACTGTCACCACACCAGATATCACAGATGACAAATGGAAAATGGGGGCTTATTTCCATTTTTTTTTTCAATTTCCGGATTCAAACGACGTCGTTTAACAAACACAAACAACGGTAGGATAAGAAGGGTCAGGGTCTGGCATGTACGGTAAATAGAAAATTGAAAATAGTTATGGATATAAAATCCTCTACCGTCTCTTCAAAAATTTCCTAATTTTTTGGCAAAATGAATTCTAGGGATATGCAATTTTGAGCCAACTAACTCGAATTTGTCTCGGATGCAAATATAAAAAAGTTACTGCTTAGGTAGGGATTTTTACTTGGACTTTGGGCAAAAGATTTTTCCATTCGGTTTAAACTCAAGTAATACTCGGGTTAGGGTCTTGATTTCTAGAGATCCATCCTAATAATTTAGGTCTAATCATAGTTAAACTTGAATTTTAACCCAAATTGCATAATCTAAGAATCAAGTTTTACTTCAATCAAGTTGAATCCAAATTGAACGTAAGTTCTAGTTAGAGTTGTGTAACACCAAACACAATTAAAACCAAAATATTAACTCAAATTGTGGAACTCGAGTTCAAAAATAGTTCAACCCAATTTAAAAATTTAATCATGGGACAAACCAGGGGCGCCCCGACATATGTGGGGGCCCTAGGCGAAAAATTTTAGATTAGGCCCTATTAATATATTTTACAGTACTGTAAATAATAATAAATAATTGTCAAAAATTGATTATGTTTATTTAACTTTTTTTTTTTTGGTTTGGCCTTTTGAAATTCAGAAATCTTAATTGAATTTTTGAATTCGAGTTTTATACATTAAAATTCAATTAACAAAAGTCAAATCCTTGACCAAATATAATTAAACTAGTTATTTATCGAAGACAAAGAGAAAGATAATGAAAATTTAGACTAGCTAACAAAATGAATTTTTTTTTTTAAAAATGTGAGTTAAAATTTGTGAGTTAAATGATATTAAAATATGTGGAGCCTGTTTTAATATAGTAGAGAACCAAAGAAATGTTTTAACAAAAAAATTTAGCAAGACAACTATGGTTACAATTAATTTCAGATAGTGAGATACTTCTATTCAATCTATTCTATAGTCATTTTGTGCATTTTATAAAAATAATTAAATCATAAATTTGAGTGACCTAAAATTTAATCTGAATAAAATATAAACTTATAATTTATAACTATTAGTTGATACACAATAAATTAAACAGTTTTGATAATAAGATAGAAAAATATATTATTAGATGCTAACACATATTTTTCGTATATAATAAACATTGGGCAAGATAAAAAAACCACTTCGAACTCTAGGGCCCTAAATATTTTTGTAAGAAACTCTAAGAATATTACTTGTATTTAATATGTGGACCTAATTTTAACACCTAATAAATTATGGTGATTCGATTACTATTGAATTTATTCAATGTTAGTCTTTATTATTAATTCAATGATCAAAATGCATAAGTTTTCAAATTAAACCCAAAAATTAAGTCTAATAATATTGTACACAAGTTTATATTGGGGCCCCAAAATTTTTTTTCCATTTGAGAGCCCTAGGCAATAGCGGCCTAGTGCATTGGCCGGCACTGGGACAAAATAAGATTTAAGGATGTGGGTGAAATTTGAATTTGGGAGATTTATAATTTGAATAAGGATGAGCTCTAGCCGACATCTCAACCTGTCTGAATTGCACGACCAATAAATCAAGTACATTTTTTGATATGAAAATCCAAGTAATTTGAAACATGTTTTTCTTCTTATTTTTTGGCTTCTCTTTTGTGGGAGGGTATTGTTGTGCAGTGTAATGAAGATAGATTTAGAGAATATCATGGCAAGAATTTTAAATTAGTCTTGCTATATCTTTGCAGAAACCAGAAGGGGTAGCTAGCTAAAAGATGATGAATCACGATAATGACAAGATCATTCAACAGGAAACCCTTGAAGGGGTGTTTTTATGCCAAGATAGATGGGGTCTCCCCGCCAAGATAGACCAAGGACTGTATATAAAAGAAAATTGAACTACTCCACCTTGACTCAAGATTGAGGTGTTAAGATTTGTTCAAGATGATCAACTCGAGTGATAAAGAGTCAAGCTTGCGTATTAAGTTTGTCAATTTTTTTGGGTCCAATTCGATCGCTTTGATAAGCTAATTTGCATTATTACTATAGAAAAATTTTAGTTACTTGAGTTTGGTTTAAAATCAATTCAACAACAGATTGTTCACGACCAAATTATAGATAATAATGAGTTGCGTTAAAACTTTCTTTGAAGTTCGTTTAAATTTCAAATCAAGCTCGAGCAAAATATTATTTGGCTCGGCTCATTTACATGCTATCAAGATCTCAAAGTAGTGGCAAGTTTATTCAAGGAGATCTAGAGAGAAAGAAATAGAGAGAGAGAGAGAGATGTGCAAACATGAGACCCGTACTCTCAGATCTAACATAAACACATTAATTTCTGCGTATCGCATGCAAAATCATGTCCAATCCACAAGGTGATATCCAGTGCTAGTAGGGGAAGAATAGAAGGTCTAGCATGATCGAAAAGAGTGTGTCAAGTTAGCCAAGGTGACTGCCTGAAACCCAGCAATTATGGGTCCAAGACAAAAGCTTGATTGAGACGGGCTTTGAATTAATGGAGGAGTCAGGCAAGTCATCCTTGGCTACCAAACAAGGCTCTTTTCTTCATGTAAGACCTCTTTTCCTCTCAAACTCATACTCCAATGGGATGCCATGATTAATACTCTTGGATTATTTATAGCCAACCGGATTGATTTATAGTGATTGATCATATTCCAACTGCCACATATATAAATTCATTATTTAGCTGATCAGTCCACTCAATTAGCTGATCAGTCCACTCAATTTGCCTCCCTCCCTCTCTCCTTGATATGATCCATATTTCTTTTTTCTTCTTCTCTCATTAGTTTTGCCATCCCACCAGCTAGCTAGCTCTCAGTGCCACGTTATCTAGCTGTCCATAAAAGATCGGAATATATTCTCTTGTTGCATGATTTGCAGGGAACCAATATTGTATTGCCTTCCTCACTATGGGAATGGGTTATGAAGGAGATGGAATTTCGACCAAGAGGATATTGTGATGTCATTGAAGGCATCAAATTACGGGCACTACTGGTCAAATGCCACATTGGTCGGCCAACTCTTGCGCTGACTTCAATTCTGTGACCCTTACCTCCTTCAAAGGTTGGGTTGGGTTGGGTTGGGTTGGGTTATGGGTACTGTAAAACCCGAGAAAATTTCAACCTTTGTGAAAAAGGGCAAAACGGTAAATTGCCACTACAGTACAGGTTGTAAACCTGAATTTTTCTAGAACTCGGATGACGAAACGGACCTCACCGTTGGATTCGTCTCGCGAAATCTAGTTACCACGTCAAATTTCGTGGAATTTCGAGATAGTCGGATTTTTCGCGTTTTACGAGACGAACGGGCCCCGGGTGACCCTGTACACGAAATTTTTATAAAGTTTCCAGGTTTGGGGAAATATTAAACACAAGTTAAAACAAAAATAATTCGAACTTGAACCGGAGCGAAATTTAATCGTTTCGGGATTAAAACGGATCCGGAATTAAATAGGACGTGTGGCGAATTGTGGGCCAAGTATTCTAAAATATAAATAGGGGGAAAAATTAGATTTTTCCCCATTGTTCAGCCGGTTAGCCGATAGAGAGAAAGAGGGAGAAAAGAGAGAAAAAAACTCACCTTCTCTCTACGATCTACGGCGCTACGGACCTCGAATCCACGCAAGCCAAGAATTAAAGTCGCTCTACTCATCGAGGGCTACGCGGCTATACCAAAAAGCGCAAGTTTTACCGAAGATTAAGGTACGAGATTTTCGAGAAGTGAGGGTTTTTGGCTTGAATCGGGTCTTGGAACTTCCCTTGGTCGTTCCTCACGCTTCAAGAGGTAGGGTTTCTTCCTACTAAGGTTTATTCCAAGCCTATAATGTTTTTATGGAATGGGTAGGATGATAGCCTATGTGTCTCTTGCCTATTGTTGTGAAATTGGGTGAATTGGGTAAAGGAAATCCTAACTTGGATGAATATTTAGAAGTTACTAATTGTGATTTCTATGAATTGGATATGTGAAATGAACCCAATGTAAATTCATGTGTTATATGAAATTGTGGACGTGTTATGTGTTTATATATATGCCATGAAATTTTAGTATGTTGATAACATGCTTGGAATTTGTATTATGGGAATTATATGCTTTTGATATGATTTTGCCATGGAATATGAGAAATGTGTTGAGAATGTTCATATGTCACTCATATCATATCGAACATTGTATTGGTGTTGCAATGGAGCACCACATTTCATATGCACGGGAACATCGCATTTTAGGAGGTGTGTGTGCATGGTTATTTGTCTTCACCACACATGGTGGATGACGAGTGAGCTCGGGTAATATGGGTCGATGACCTAGACGAGTCGAATGGTTTATGTGTTGATAGGGTTGGGGTAGCAAGAAGGGCTAGAAAATCCCTCGGGTGAGAGACCCGGTGATTGGATACGCACTCCGTTGGTATAAGAGCCCATAAAGTGTGTCGGTGTACGCGGAACCGTTGGTGGAAGTCCATGAATTACGTGTAGGTTGGGTGACCTTTGGTGTGAGTCCACGAACATCCACCCCTTACAAAGACCCTAGAATGAAATGTCATTTGATGTGGAACATAAATGACGGATTGGTACACATTGGCACTTGCATGTGTAGAGGAGCCGGGAAGGGCTCGGTTGATGTGCATGAGTGAGTCTCACCTCATTTCATAGCATGACATTACATGTTTCAACATGGAATATATTCTTGTTGTGGATTGTTGATTGATAGCATGTGACATTTCATATGCATTTAGGTTGGGGAGTAGCCTCTCTAGGAGATACCCTATTGAGCGTGGCTCACCCTTTATGGGAAAAACATTTCAGGTGTGAGTTTTGCTCCGGCGGATGGCTCATTTGGAGAGCATCAAGCATGAAGGGGGCCGGCTTGTGGCCTTAGTTTAAGTTTTGTAAAACCTTTAACAAAATTCCATTTTGATGTATATATATTATGGAATGAATTGTAATAGAGATTGTATGAGTTGGGTATTATATGGAAAATCTCATTAAACATGTATTGAATGAGTTTGGAGTGTATGGGGTAGCTTTAAGGATGGTTTGGAGGGGAAAGAAATCCATTTTTATGTTCACAGTCTGAAAACCTACCGGAAGGTGTGTGTCGGCCTTCCGGAAGGTTTTGCTAAAAACCCCAGCTTGCCTTGCTCACGGCTAATACCTTCCGGAAGGTTTTGCCCACTGGAATGAACCTTCCGGAAGATTTTAGCTACTGGAGTAAAACCTACCGGAAGGACTTGTCTACTGGAGTGGACCTTCCGGAAGGTTTTGCCTTGGGTTTCTTTTTGACTGCCGAGTTCTTCCGGAAGGTTTGTTTTCTGGAATGAACCTTCCGGAAGGTTTTGGCTACTGGAATGGACCTTCCGGAAGGTTTTTGCTACTGATGTCGACCTTCCGGAAGTTCTTGAAATTGATCCTTTTCATGTAACAGTTCCTTCAGCGACCTTCCGGTAGGTGTATATCGACCTTCCGGAAGGTTTTTCCAAAAACTTGAAATTTTCAAAATGCTTAGCCATGCTTTTGGGCTTTGTTTTTCTTTGGTTTCTATGACATAAATGGACATAAATAAAGGTATAATTGACCTTGTGGATGGTAAATCCGATTAAAAGCATGTGAGTGACGTGGTGTCGGGTTATACGACCATCACGAGTATTTCCGCGGGTTGACGGATGGTCAACGGTTAATAAAGGACCCCCGGAAAATTGGGGCGTCACAGCTTGGTATCAGAGCATAGGTATGCGATTTACCTAGGGCTTGATGGGGCATGGGTTTAGACCATTGCATTCATTGTACATTACATGTTATGTGCTTAAATTGATACATGTTATGTGATATGTGGTATGTGTATTATATGCATGGTAAAATGTGTATGGAAATGGACACACTAGGGTTAGAAAACTTAACCTTGGGAGTGGGAAAGCAAATGAACGGGAAGGTTCAAAGCGAAAGGGTCCACTATTGGAGGCATACGCTCTACTAGTGAGACAATGAGAAAGATTTGAGCGTTTTAACTTTGATCCCTATCTAGGGATACTAAGTTGTTGTGCCATTGCCATTTGACTTGTGTGTAGATGGCAAGTGGAAGAAGAGGACGTCGAGGCGGTGGGCGGAACAATAACCAACCACCACCGGTCTTCGATCAACGAGCGTTTACGGAAACCATGGGCCTAATGGCGGCTACTGTTGCACAAGCTAGTGCAAATGCCGGACATGGAGGCGCGAGTAACCTCCAACAGTTTAAAGCACACAAACCTCCAGTCTTCATGGGAGGGGCGGACCCGATGGTGGCCGACCATTGGTTCCGGCAAGTCAACAAGATCTTAGGGGCGATGGAGGTCACCTCAGACGCTACTAAGATAAGGCTAGCTGCATTCCAGCTAGAAGGAGAAGCCCAATTGTGGTGGGATTGGGTGACGGCCTCGAAGAACTTAGAGGCCATGACATGGGGAGAGTTCAAGGAGCTCTTCATGGGTAAATATTTCCCAACGGCCGTTCGACATGCAAAGGCCCGCGAGTTTCTAGATTTGAAGCAAGGGTCAATGACAGTGATGGAGTATGTGGCTAAGTTCACCGAATTAGCCCGATTTGCTGATGATTACGTGGCCACGGATATGGCCAAGGTAAGAAGGTTTGAGGATGGGTTGAAGCTATCCATCCGGGGAAAGATTGTGGGCCTCCGCCTGCAAGACTTGGACTCTATGGTCGAGACAGCTATGGCCATTGAGAGGGAGGTGGACGATGCTCGAAGCATCCGTGAGGCGGGTGCTAAGGATAAGAAGAAGGAGGGCCAATCCTCTTCTTCTAGTTCGGGGAAGAAACAGAGGACCTCTGCTCCTCAAGGACAGGGCCGCGGCTATCAAGGCCAAGGCCAAGGTCAGCTTTCCCAAGGCGGGAGAAACTTCAGGACTACCTACCAGGCGGGCCAGAAGACATGTTTCCATTGCCACCAACCGGGGCATATGAAGCGGGATTGTCCGCAGAGGCAAGGATCCCAGAGCTATGGGACACCTCAGTCCCAGTCATCAGTGGGGCAGTCGCAGACACGCCTTGTTCCTCCCTACCCCACCACGGGCCAGGGAAACCAGTATCAGTTCCAGGGCGCTACTCAGGCCCCTACCACCTTTCGAGCGGGGACTCCGCAGTCGGGCCAGATGAGCCAAGGCATGGGTCGAGGCCGAGGACAGGGCATGCAGGCCGGGACTTCGGGGACCCAGGGGCGTGTCTACGCCATTACACCTCAGGCTGAGCCAGTGGACCAGTCAGTCATTCAGGGTACATTTCTACTTTCTCGCCTATGGACTAAAGTGTTATTTGATTCTGGTGCATCACATTCATTCATTTCTGCATCATGTGTGAGGGATTTGGGCTTAGAGGTTGATACCTTGGAGGAGCCGTTATATGTGAATTCACCCTTAGGAGCTAGGGTGTGTGTGAATCAGATATGTCGGGGTTGTGAGCTAGAGATCTCGGGGATTCTACTCACCGTGGACCTTAGGGTTATGGACATGTCGGAATTCGATGTCATCCTTGGGATGGACTGGTTGGTGGCGTATCGGGTCGTTATTGATTGTGACAGGAAGAGGGTCACCGCCTATACACCGGACGGTGTTTGTTTCAAGTTTCAGGGGGAAAAGCATGATGCTCTACCTCAAGTCGTGTATGATTCACGATGGCATGGGCAATTGATGGGTTGGCTTGCGAGCCTTACCCTGGAGGACGAGGCGAGACAAGAATTGGGTCTACCTCGGGTGGTGTGTGAATATGAAGACGTTTTTCCGGACGAGTTACCGGGATTACCTCCCCATAGGGATGTGGACTTTAGCGTTGAGTTGCATCCGGGTACTTCACCCATTTCTATGACTCCACATAGGATGGCGCCAGCTGAGTTGCAAGAACTCAAGGTTCAATTACAAGAATTATTGGACAAGGGCTTTATTAGACCGAGTACCTCACCTTGGGGCGCTCCGGTGCTGTTTGCCAAGAAGAAGGATAAGACCCTTCGATTGTGTATAGACTATCGGCAGTTGAACCGGGTCACCATCAAGAATAGGTACCCTTTGCCGAGGATCGATGATCTGTTTGATCAGCTGAGGGGAGCGCGGGTCTATTCAAAAATAGATCTCCGCACGGGCTACCATCAGTTGAGGATTAGGGAGTCAGATATCCCTAAGACGGCGTTCAGAACGCGGTACGGGCATTTCGAGTTCACGGTGATGCCATTTGGGTTGACGAATGCCCCGGCGGCATTTATGGATCTCATGCATAGGGTGTTCCAGCCCTATTTAGATCAGTTTGTCGTAGTGTTTGTTGATGACATCCTGATCTACTCCAAGACAGAGGAGGAGCATGAGGGTCACTTAAGGATTGTTCTCCAGACCTTGAGGGACCACCAGTTGTACGCCAAGTTCAGCAAGTGTGAATTTTGGCTTACGGAGGTGAAATTTTTGGGACACGTGGTGTCGGCTTCGGGGGTATCAGTTGATCCGGAGAAAGTCGAGGCAGTTATGAGCTGGGAGAGGCCAAGGTCAGTCTTCGAGATACGTAGTTTCTTGGGATTGGCAGGGTATTACCGGAGGTTCATCGAGGACTTCTCCCGACTAGCCGCACCTATGACTAGATTGACCCGGAAGGAGGTCAAGTTCGAGTGGAATGATTCGTGTGAGAAGGCATTCCAAGAACTAAAGAGGAGACTCACTTCAGCTCCTATCTTGATTGTTCCAGAAAGGGGACAAAACTACACGATATATTGCGATGCCTCTAAAGACGGACTGGGTTGTGTCTTGATGCAGTCCGGGAGAGTGGTGGCTTATGGTTCTCGACAGTTGAAGAATCACGAGCAGAATTACCCCACGCATGACATGGAGTTGGCGGCCGTTGTCTTTGCCTTAAAGGCTTGGCGCCACTATTTGTATGGTGAACGATTTGAAGTGTTTTCGGACCACAAAAGTCTGAAGTACATCTTCACTCAACGGGACCTCAACATGAGGCAGCGTAGGTGGATGGAGTACCTAGAAGACTATGACTTCACTTTGCATTACCACCCCGGTAAGGCAAATGTGGTGGCTGACGCACTTAGTCGGAAGTCACGGGGTGTCTTAGCTAGTGTGGCTTCCCGGGAGTGGCGGATGCTTGAGGCCGTGGGCCAATTTGGGCTGCATTATCGGGGTCGGACTCAGGGTGTTTTAGGGAGTTTGGTGGCTACGCCTTCCCTACTGAGCAGAGTGATCGAGTCACAGAGACAGGACTCAGAGTTATCATCCATCAGGGACCGAGTGCAGGCGGGTACTGGTGACGAGGGCTGGGCCATTCACTCGGATGACAGTCTTCGGTTTAGGGGAAGGGTAGTGGTTCTCCAGTCGGCGGAGCTGAGAGAGGAGATCCTCAGGGAGTTCCATTGCTCTCGTTTTGCGGTGCACCCAGGCGGCACGAAGATGTATCATGATCTTCGTCGCCAGTATTACTGGAGCGGAATGAAGAGGCAAATTGGCGACTTTGTCAGTAGATGCCTCACATGTCAGCAGATTAAAGCCGAGCACCAGAGGCCAGCAGGGTTGCTCCAGCCCTTGGAAGTGGCTGAGTGGAAGTGGGAGCACATCACAATGGACTTTGTGACCCACTTGCCACGGACATCACGGGGACACGATGCGGTGTGGGTGATAGTGGACCGGCTTACGAAGTCGGCACACTTTTTGGCGGTGCGGATGACCTTCACTCTGGAGGAATTCTGCAGGTTGTACATAAGGGAGATAGTCCGGTTGCATGGGGTACCCGTATCTATAGTATCGGATCGGGACCCCAGGTTTACGGCTCACTTTTGGGAGAGTTTCCAGCGAGCCATGGGGACTCAGTTGAGGATGAGCACAGCCTACCATCCCCAAACGGACGGTCAGTCGGAGAGGACCATCCAGACATTAGAGGACATGCTACGGGCATGCGTCCTAGATCTCAAGGGTAGCTGGGAAGAGCATTTGCCCTTAGTGGAATTCGCCTACAATAACAGTTATCAGGCGAGCATACGGATGGCACCCTATGAGGCGCTTTATGGGAGGCCTTGTCGTTCTCCGGTTTGTTGGACTGAAGTTGGGGAAAGACCCTCTACGGGTCCAGACTTGATTAGAGACACCTCGGAGAAGGTGAACCTGATAAGGAAGCGTCTTCTCACGGCTCAGTGCCGGCAGAAGAGTTACGCCGATAGGCGGCGGCGGCCTCTGGAATTTGAGGTGGGAGACCACGTCTTCTTAAAGGTGATGCCTAAGAGAGGGGTGATCAGATTCGGCAAGCGGGGAAAACTGTCGCCGAGGTATATTGGGCCCTTTGAGGTGCTTGAGAGAGTTGGCACTGTGGCTTACAGATTGGCGTTACCGCCAACTTTATCGGGTGTTCACGCCGTATTCCATGTCTCCATGCTCCGGAAGTATACTCCAGATCCGTCGCATGTTGTGGATTGGGGCGAGCTCATAGTTGATGCGGATGGGACCTTCGAGGAGGGACCAGTGCGTGTCATGGATAGCCGAGAGCAGGTTTTGCGAGGCAAGACCGTGAGGCTAGTGAAGGTGTTGTGGCAGCACCGAGGAGTGGAGGAGGCAACATGGGAGCGTGAGGACACCATACGTGCCAACTATCCTTTCTTATTTGAGGATGGAGGTACATTCTTATAGTCATTTAGTATTATATGACTGTTGCATATGCGTGTAATTGTGTGTGCATGAGTGTGTGAATTTCGGGGACGAAATTCTTTTAAGGGGGGAAGAATGTAAAACCCGATAAAATTTCAACCTTTGTGAAAAAGGGCAAAACGGTAAATTGCCACTACAGTACAGGTTGTAAACCTGAATTTTTCTAGAACTCGGATGACGAAACGGACCTCACCGTTGGATTCGTCTCGCGAAATCTAGTTACCACGTCAAATTTCGTGGAATTTCGAGATAGTCGGATTTTTCGCGTTTTACGAGACGAACGGGCCCCGGGTGACCCTGTACACGAAATTTTTATAAAGTTTCCAGGTTTGGGGAAATATTAAACACAAGTTAAAACAAAAATAATTCGAACTTGAACCGGAGCGAAATTTAATCGTTTCGGGATTAAAACGGACCCGGAATTAAATAGGACGTGTGGCGAATTGTGGGCCAAGTATTCTAAAATATAAATAGGGGGAAAAATTAGATTTTTCCCCATTGTTCAGCCGGTTAGCCGATAGAGAGAAAGAGGGAGAAAAGAGAGAAAAAAACTCACCTTCTCTCTACGATCTACGGCGCTACGGACCTCGAATCCACGCAAGCCAAGAATTAAAGTCGCTCTACTCATCGAGGGCTACGCGGCTATACCAAAAAGCGCAAGTTTTACCGAAGATTAAGGTACGAGATTTTCGAGAAGTGAGGGTTTTTGGCTTGAATCGGGTCTTGGAACTTCCCTTGGTCGTTCCTCACGCTTCAAGAGGTAGGGTTTCTTCCTACTAAGGTTTATTCCAAGCCTATAATGTTTTTATGGAATGGGTAGGATGATAGCCTATGTGTCTCTTGCCTATTGTTGTGAAATTGGGTGAATTGGGTAAAGGAAATCCTAACTTGGATGAATATTTAGAAGTTACTAATTGTGATTTCTATGAATTGGATATGTGAAATGAACCCAATGTAAATTCATGTGTTATATGAAATTGTGGACGTGTTATGTGTTTATATATATGCCATGAAATTTTAGTATGTTGATAACATGCTTGGAATTTGTATTATGGGAATTATATGCTTTTGATATGATTTTGCCATGGAATATGAGAAATGTGTTGAGAATGTTCATATGTCACTCATATCATATCGAACATTGTATTGGTGTTGCAATGGAGCACCACATTTCATATGCACGGGAACATCGCATTTTAGGAGGTGTGTGTGCATGGTTATTTGTCTTCACCACACATGGTGGATGACGAGTGAGCTCGGGTAATATGGGTCGATGACCTAGACGAGTCGAATGGTTTATGTGTTGATAGGGTTGGGGTAGCAAGAAGGGCTAGAAAATCCCTCGGGTGAGAGACCCGGTGATTGGATACGCACTCCGTTGGTATAAGAGCCCATAAAGTGTGTCGGTGTACGCGGAACCGTTGGTGGAAGTCCATGAATTACGTGTAGGTTGGGTGACCTTTGGTGTGAGTCCACGAACATCCACCCCTTACAAAGACCCTAGAATGAAATGTCATTTGATGTGGAACATAAATGACGGATTGGTACACATTGGCACTTGCATGTGTAGAGGAGCCGGGAAGGGCTCGGTTGATGTGCATGAGTGAGTCTCACCTCATTTCATAGCATGACATTACATGTTTCAACATGGAATATATTCTTGTTGTGGATTGTTGATTGATAGCATGTGACATTTCATATGCATTTAGGTTGGGGAGTAGCCTCTCTAGGAGATACCCTATTGAGCGTGGCTCACCCTTTATGGGAAAAACATTTCAGGTGTGAGTTTTGCTCCGGCGGATGGCTCATTTGGAGAGCATCAAGCATGAAGGGGGCCGGCTTGTGGCCTTAGTTTAAGTTTTGTAAAACCTTTAACAAAATTCCATTTTGATGTATATATATTATGGAATGAATTGTAATAGAGATTGTATGAGTTGGGTATTATATGGAAAATCTCATTAAACATGTATTGAATGAGTTTGGAGTGTATGGGGTAGCTTTAAGGATGGTTTGGAGGGGAAAGAAATCCATTTTTATGTTCACAGTCTGAAAACCTACCGGAAGGTGTGTGTCGGCCTTCCGGAAGGTTTTGCTAAAAACCCCAGCTTGCCTTGCTCACGGCTAATACCTTCCGGAAGGTTTTGCCCACTGGAATGAACCTTCCGGAAGATTTTAGCTACTGGAGTAAAACCTACCGGAAGGACTTGTCTACTGGAGTGGACCTTCCGGAAGGTTTTGCCTTGGGTTTCTTTTTGACTGCCGAGTTCTTCCGGAAGGTTTGTTTTCTGGAATGAACCTTCCGGAAGGTTTTGGCTACTGGAATGGACCTTCCGGAAGGTTTTTGCTACTGATGTCGACCTTCCGGAAGTTCTTGAAATTGATCCTTTTCATGTAACAGTTCCTTCAGCGACCTTCCGGTAGGTGTATATCGACCTTCCGGAAGGTTTTTCCAAAAACTTGAAATTTTCAAAATGCTTAGCCATGCTTTTGGGCTTTGTTTTTCTTTGGTTTCTATGACATAAATGGACATAAATAAAGGTATAATTGACCTTGTGGATGGTAAATCCGATTAAAAGCATGTGAGTGACGTGGTGTCGGGTTATACGACCATCACGAGTATTTCCGCGGGTTGACGGATGGTCAACGGTTAATAAAGGACCCCCGGAAAATTGGGGCGTCACAGGTACCATGGTCCATGGCCACATTCTTCATTTAAAGTAAAATGACAAACTTCCTATGTTACCCTCAG
The DNA here is from genome assembly GCA_951799425.1 of Ilex aquifolium. Taxonomy (NCBI): domain Eukaryota; kingdom Viridiplantae; phylum Streptophyta; class Magnoliopsida; order Aquifoliales; family Aquifoliaceae; genus Ilex; species Ilex aquifolium. Next base: position 68,911 of record OX637391.1, read on the forward strand.
TTGTTTTAGCATATATAAATGCCTACCTTATCCTTAAAGTTACTTAAATTGACAAAACCTAACTTGCAACCCCAAAAATAACTAGACTAGTCTTGGAACTAGATCATCTACTTGTCTCTTTCTTTCTCTCTCTTGCTTTGTCAATGGCAAAATCAATATATATATATATATTGATGGTTTAGAAAACTCAGTAGTGTGACATAGAAGAGCTTGTGTGAACTCTTCTGTGGTGCAAATGAGGGCAGAGCCATGTATATATGTTTGCTCTCACTGACTTTTGAGGAATTATCAAATATACACTATAATGGTAATAAAATTATGACCTATTTATCTCATTGTCCCCCTTAACTTTTTTTTTTATAAAAATTTAATAGTGTTCCAATTATTTTATCTTTAGTAAGTTAGTAGTCCACTTGTTTTTTAATCTACTACAATGTTTAAATATTTTATTGTTACACTAAGTAAAATAGATGAGAAATTTATCTACTCATATAAATCGACCACAAACAATGCACAAACAATGCGTTTTTTTTTAATACACTTCCTTGTATTTTTTTAAAAAATAATGACGCAGTTGTCCCTAATTTATTTTTTGTAAATTAGTGGCTCAAAATCTAATAACACATGAATAAATATAGCAAATGATAAAATGAGCTAACTTAAAAGTGTTTATGCCTTTATAAAGACATCAACTTCTCAACATGATTAAAAAAAATTGCTTTAAAATATCTTTTAGAATTGATCAATTATAGATGATTCTTGGGGTTGGAAATAGCTAGCATCGTTGTGTTTCTCTTTAATATATGAATGAGTTGAAATGTGCTATAAAAATATTATTATTTTCGTTTATTCATATTTTTTTAATATTGAATTAATTTTTGTTTTAAATTTCATTTAGTAATTAAGTTTTTGATCTTAATATTTCTAATAGGTGGACTAAAGAATTTTTTGTGTGAAATTTGCACCAAATTTAGTCATTATTAATGGAGATGCAGAAATTTTTTTAGGGGAAATTTAGAAGTCGGTACAAAAATTTAGACTTAATTGAATTAAATTACATTAGAGCATCTCCAACCTTGACTCAAATTTAAATTTGAGTCAAAATGGCCTAAAAAACTTCTCCAACCTTGGACTTAAACCTATACCAAATTAAGACAAAACTTATTCTGGACCCAAATTGAAGCAGACTTAAATTCTATACCAATTTTCTAACGGTAACTTTTTAACCTATCCAAAACTAAAAGACTTCTTTGACTACTTGTTCTCTGCCTTTTCTTGCCTTTCTCTACTATACTGTTTCCATCACTGACCACCACCGAAGTTTTCACAAATTATTTGAAGGCATGTAGGTAAGTTTTTTGCTTTTCATCTTTCATCTTCTTAATTTCTTGTATTTTTAAAAACCCTAATCTCACCCATTTTTCATACTATATAAACTCTAAGCCTACCCATAAAAATTTTCTTTGATTTTTTCGAATTAAACACTATCAGTAATACAATTTCAGACCATCGATTCTTCCTGAAATTTTAAATCTTCGGTACCCACAAATTTAGAAAATTTGTCATTTTATTTCTTCAATCTTCCATTTTTGTGAAAAACGTATGTTTTTGTGTTCTTCAAACCATGTCCATGTTAACTATTTTTTTTCTTTATCTGGATTTATAAAAAATGATAAGGGATTAGAATAATTTTAGAATTTTGGGGTGGTTTCTTTATTTTCATGTAGTGTTGTATACATATTCATTTTTTTTTTTAATTATCCATTTGTGGAGAGATGAAAGTTTCATTTATTTTATCAAATATTATGATTTGAATGACACAAAAAAATGAGTTTTGGGATAATAAATAATTTTTTTAAAAGATTTGAGTAAATATTTGAGTTTGCTCATTGGAGTACTCTATACCAAATCAAGCTTTTTACTCAAATTTAGACTCAAATTTGAGTCTAAATTTGAGTCATGGTTGGAAATGCTCTTAAGGAAACTTATTTTGACCTAAATGCATTTTTTTTGAAAAAAATACAATTTGTTACTCCATTACTCTCTCTGCCTCTCTCTCCATTACTCTCTCTATCTATCCCCTATTTTCTCTCTCTCTCTCTTTCTCTCTCCCCATTTTATAATTTAATTTCTTTTCAAAAATGTAAAGATTTGATTTGAATTTGTCATCTCTCTCTCCTATTTTTTCTCTCTCTCACTCACTCTCTCTCCCCTTATTTTCTCTTACTGATACTCTTTCTCTCCTTATTCTCTCTCTCTCTCTCTCCCTATATTAATGTTATAAAAATACTATTACACCAATCAGTTACACCAATTAATTACAATTACCCTATAATATATCAAACAGTTACACCGAACAATTACACGAAAATACAACACCAACTCAATTTGTCATTCAATTGTTTACATAAACCAAAGAGTTACACCATTTAATATCACGATATAGTTACACCAAATTGAGTTTATTATTACACAAAAAGAGTTTACCATTACACTAAATTTAGTGCATATAATTGGTGTATCAATGTCATGATACTAAATAGTGTAACTCTTTGGTTTATATAAACAACTGAATGACAAATTAGGTTGGAGTCATAATTTTGTGTAATTATTTGATGAAATTATTTGGTTTATCAGAACACATGAGTAACTGTTTGGTATAATATAATGCAATTATAACTGATTGGTGTAACTTTGATATAAAGAGAGAGAATAAGGAGAGAGAGTAACGGTGAGAGAAAATAGGGGGAGAGAGAGTGTGTGAGAGAGAGGAGAGAAAATAGGGGAGAGTGAGATGAAAACATCAAATCAAATATTTACATACTAGTAATAACTCGTGCCTGAAGGCACTAAGTAATTAAAAAAATCTCAAGCACTGGTCATGCAATATAAATATTTTCAAATAGTATTTTATTTTTTATTATTTTTTTAGTTACACAATTCAAAATCAATTTGAAAACACTAATTTTTAAAAAAATTTGACAAAACTTCTCTAAAAATATGACCCCTAAAAAATATCAACATGTACACAATTTATATATTTAATCATTATATCTAAAAAATATCTTCTTTTTTTTTTGGGTAGGAGTCGATATTGGCGTGTGTGTATTATAGGTGTATATATATATATATAGAGAGAGAGAGAGAGAGAGAGAGAGAGAGTTATATGAGAGATGAGAGTATGATATATAGAGAGAGATTAGAGTTTTAATGGGTATTAGATGTATTTTGTTATTATTAGATATATATAGTCGTTCAGGTCAAATTCTCCAACTCCTATTACTTTATTATTATATGCGTTTAAGATAGAAAAAAGAGTGTGTTTGTGAGTATGAAGTAGATAGAAATATATAGTTATATGAGATATGAGAGTGTGTGTTTAAAATGTGTGAGAGATAGGAGAGCGATATAAAAGGAATAAAAATCCAATTAGGATCATATATATATATTGGATGACATACATGGACAGAGCTACATAGGGGCGAGGGTAGGGTAGATAGGAGAGAGAGTATGAGATAGAGGGAGAGAGACTTGTATCAGTTAGTATGAGATAGGAAGAGAGAGTTAGATAAGAGATAAGAGTCTTAGAAAAATTTTGCATGAGGACTGTTGGATCAATAATCGTCAAGCGATTTGAGCTGCAAAAAAGCTCAGAGAAAAATAAATAAATTATCAATGGGAGAGAGAGAAAAAAAATAGGGGAGAGAGTGAGAGAGTAATGGAGAGAGAGGGAAAGAGAACGAGAGAGAGAGAGAGAAAAAAAAAATAATTATGTATAATTTAAAGAAGGGTAAGCAAGTAAAAAATTTTAAATGTCATTTGAATTTTATACTTAATCACAAGATATTTTATTATAATTGAACTCAATAGCGTAAAATACTTATTCATACACTTCCTCTTAAATAAGTCTAAAAAAATGTACCCACACCAAAAAAAACCTTTTTTTTTTAATACAAGTTGATTATATTTTTTATTCATAGCTTTGCCCCCACTAGGATAGAATCCTAACTCTGTTAGTGAGTGAAGCGTGTGTAAGTGTTAACATTTATCAAAAACACAATGAAATTAAGTGGTTAACAAACTGAAAAGCAAGGCTAGACCACTCTAATAGAGTTTTTTGTTCTCTTTGGTTTATATTTACTTGGAGAAGAAAAATATTACAGCCTTTGAGAATACAATTGTACATTGTTTGAGCAAGGCAAGAGTTTGTTTATTTATACACTAGCATAGTGTAGTTCTTAAGTAATTACGAGGTGGTCTCCTAGTTTGTCAAGATTGAGATGAAATATTTAGCCGTTAGAGATTACATTCCCTATGTGTGACGTGATATTCTAAAAACTAATAATGTATCATTCTAGAGATAGATCTTTCATCCCTTGGATGAGATCCGAGATAACACAATTTACCTTCTATCCTTTAATTTCTTCACGACGGGATAAACTGTTTCAGGTAAACCGAGTTCTCATTTAATAGGAGTTAAGCTGGTTCAAATCTTGACTAATCTAATTTCTTGCATAACAACTTAGTCAGTCTGATCTCAAAGTTGATTGATTGAAATCTCCGGTGTGAATTGAGAAATTGAGCTTTTAAGCTAGCCCAACCGAGATGACTAGATTAGTTTTAGTATTTCCATATATTTTTCCTCAATCAACCGCATATATAGTTTGGACTTTTTTTTTTACCTCTTTTTTCTAGCATTTTCTCTAACCTTATTGTACGTATTTTGAAAGGAGATGGTTTGACATCGCTTTAGCATTTAAATTGAGCGAGCAATCGAAGCACAAAATCTGATATAAGTTACAATCTGGGATTTGACTAAAGCAAAAGATTGACCACTGGAACACTAATAGCAGGGATGAGATCATTTCTCCCATTTTTATAAGTTATATCCTTCAACTTCAAGCTCTTCGTGGACTAATAGCCGATTCCAAAAGCAGCATCCATGCATCCATTTGACACATCAAAATTCTATCCAGTCAATGCTTTTGCAAATAGACCAGGGTCGTGTTCTCATTTCCTTTTCTAATTCCTATCCACCCCGTCGTTCACCCAATTGATTATGTGTCTGCGTATGACTTCACCAAGGGATTTCAGAAATACAAAAGACATTCATGCAAATGGTTGTTTCCACTTGTCAAGTGGGTGCCTGCTGCCTAAGTGCTTCTCAAACCGGAAGTGACATACACGCTTCACTCATTCACACCATAGAAGAAGAGCTCTTCAATTCTTTTATCTCACACTTCCTAGTTTCCTACATCTTCAGTTTTTAAAGTCTAGCCCAAATTTCAATGATCCATTATGCCCAAGTCAAACTACATTAGGGATTTCTAAGTTGTCAGTATTTTCCCAAGCCGGTATAGTCGAAATGGGGGGTTCACTCTTTTTTTTTTTAATTCAATCATTAGGGTGTTTAAATTAATTTATACATATTTTGATTAAATCTCTTTTTTAATTTGATCAAAGGCATTGTTCAACTTAATTTTAAAAAATTATTTAAATTTAAATTCAAAACATCTGAATTCATATATTCACTATCTAAGCCATCGTTCCATTCAAGAAAGTCAAACTGAGCTTTTCATAAACAAATAATTTTCTGGATCCAAATTTCCATTCATTCCCTCCATAATCGCTGAGACAGCTATAATAGCGCACTAATGTGTACTATTACTATGACTTCCTACGCATTCGCCATGTGATTGGTTTCTCGGTCACTGAGCTTCCTACTCCCAGAAGCTACTCTCTCTTTCTCTCTCTCTCTCTCTCTCTGTCCCCCGGCTATATCAACATCTCTAAGCTTCACAACTCTCTTCTTCTTCTTCCTCTCTCCTCCAAGAAACCAGTAAGTTTTTCCACATTATACTCATTTATTCTGCTGATATCTACTTCCATCTACACATAATCACAAATATTTATATTTTATTGGTTTTCTTGATTAAGTCGGAACCTTCTCGCTTTAACTATCTATACTGATCCACCAATATTTGGGTTCTCATCAATTATTACAAACCCCCCCCTCTTTCTGCTCCACTTTCTCTGTATATGCTTCTGCGTTTGTATACACAGCACAGCGTTGCCTCAGTTGTACATTAGTTAGGCTTTTTAGTTATTTGGGCTTCAATTCAATTTTGATTGAACGGTAGTATAATTTGTGATTAATTACTTTTGGACTAAAATACAGAATTCTGCTATATATCAATGTCGATGTAGGATGTTATATTTCAAAAATAGTGCCCTGCAAGAACAATGGGGTGCACATATTCTGTACACGCAGTTGGAAGCAGGAAGAAGAAGAAGAAGAATATTCCTGAAGTTTCGATCTTTGTCCCCTCAATGCGTGTTCCTGGGCAATGTGATGTTCAGAGGACGCTTAGACGCCTAATACCGACAGATCTTGCTGATAGAATAAGTTCACTTCGGAATCAGATCGTGTTAGTGGCAGAGGACACTGGTCTGGTCTTGTTGTGAGCCCGTTGTTTTTGTTTTTCTTTCCGTTGGTTCTCTTATGACACACTCTTCTCACGACAACTTCTTGATTTTGCAGGTGGGTCTGCTATTCCCGAATTACAACGAGCACTGGAGGAGTACTTGCCTCTTCTAGTTGGCCTAACTGGCAAAGGTTTTACTCTCTCTGTCACTCTACATCCATAGGTATTTATATTAAACAATGTATGAGAATGAGTAATTCTGGATTAACAGATCATGGTCTTCAAGAATTAGTGGAATTCAAGTGGAGAAGTCTACAAGATGGACGGCAAGTAAGAATCCCACAAAGTAATGTTTGTTGTGCAAAATATTTAGTCATGATATAAATTTTGAATAAATTTGATCTGTTATTTGATGATCAGGAAGCCTGTGTCGCAAACTCCTGGTTTGAAGTACTCTCTGTTCTCCACATGATGGCTATGTTGACATTGACGGAGGCGAATTCAATACTGATTCCTACGAATCATGCTGGTTCTTCTGAAAGAGTTGTATCTGCAGGTTTGTCTCTCTCAGATATTTGACTTTTTTGGAATCGAATTTGACCCTGTTGATGAAAACCTTGGCTGATCGGAAATTCTTAGCGAGTGTACTTCCAGATAGCATGAGGGATGCTGTTGATTTATTGCTGAAGGCAGCTGGCTACTTGGAATTTTGTGTCCGGGAGGTTCTCATTCGCATACCACCTGATATTAAGTAAGCATATATCCATATAGTTTTGGATATTTTAGCTCGGATTCTTATTAGCCTCTATTTCTAAAAATCATCTTTTTGTGATTAGGAACAGGTTGCCGAAAGATTTGCAGGAGAATGTCTTAGAGACTAGTTTCATTCAAGCACTAGGGCAGGTACACTTTTGTTTAGGTTTTCTAAACCTGATTTATATATGACACCACTCACGGAGAAGTATAATGGGCCACATCCCAATTTTCTAATGAGGAGATGACTACGTATTTTCAACTTGTTCACAGAAAATTAACGTAAGAGCAATAAGATATATTGTGGTTGAGGAATCATTGTGCATGTAGAGTGTAGCCTAAATATTAAGAAATAAGAACAAGAATGGGAAGACACCAGGTCCATGTAGTTGTTAGACAATTTGTAAGCCGATAATAGTCTACCTTTTGCTCTGTCCACTTCATTCCCATCCCCCACTAGTTGTGCATCATGTCATTTGCTCAAAAAACAAAAGAAAAGAAAAAGAGGAACTAGGAGAATGGAACTACTTTCAGCAACCTATTCTAAGGTGATACGAGTAATGTATTTCAGCAACCTATCCTTCGAGAACTCATGTGTTGTATATTGCAATACATTAAAAAATATTTATTTACCTCTACAACCTAAATGATACTAACGTGATTATTTCAAAGCATCAATGGCACAAATACATGTTGACACTCTGTTAGACGACAAATCTAGGGAACTGAAATGCAGCTCAGTTTAGCCGTTGGAAGTCAAAATGCCACTTTATCAGTGAAAAGGAGGCTGGCTTGTGAACAGTTGAGCTATTTTGGGCAGGTATGCAGTTTTTCAAAAATGCAGGCACAAAATCATGTAGTTTCCACTTATCCTTGACAAATATTGTTTTGATTACACTGCTAATTTCGTGATTCACTGAGCAAGCAACATTACAACTTGTAAATTCTAGACAACTTTCAAGTGAATAGTGGTTGAGAAGCTATATATGTTTTATGAAGTTGGCTTATTAGAAAGCTGATAACTGCCAATTTCCTTGTCTGGAATGTCATGTTTCTCTTGATGACCTTGAGGCCAATCTCAGTTAAAGTGCTCCTTCCTGCATCTATTTGTTTAGTTATTTGGTGCATGAAGAGGCAAAAGTAGTAGTTCAGTATTCAGTAATGTCTTCTTCTTCTTAATAAACTAAGTCTCTGGGTACTAAAATCCGTTAAAATATCAATCTGAAAATAGAATCAAGGTTTCTGCATGAGATTGCAAAGTTTGACAGGATGAGTCTAATATGTTGGAAAGAAATGGTACAGCTACAGATTGGTTAAGTGCATGAAGGAAGAAGGAAGGGCGGATACAGGCACGTGATTTATATAGCATTTGTGGGATGATTTTGACAGGGGAAAGCTCCTATAAATTTGTTTCACTATAATGATTAGAGGAATTAGACATTGCGGTTCACTAAATTGGCCTTTCTTCTGGAGTGTCACTGCTAAGGCTGTAAACATATTTAGGTTTTGCAGGCTAAGGGGTTTTCCTGATAGATTATCTCACTGATTGCACCTACCTGACTGATGTGAAGTTGCAGTTTTAGACAATTTTTTTTGAAAAATGCATTTGTCTTATGGGCCATATATAGAACACTAAAAGATCACGAAAATAATACAAACAATGCCTGTATTCATCTCTCATTCAGATGATTAGTAATTATATTTTTCAAAACTACTCTCTTTATATTTTCTTTTGTGTTTTCACTTGAACACCCGTATATGTGATGGATTTTATTTGAACAATTGGTTGTTCCTGCTTGATTTGGTTTTGTGTTGGAACTAAAGAAAGACAGGGCAGAAGATTAAGCCCTTCCCTTGCAGGATGCCCTCGTGTACTTTTCTTTTATTTGTTGATTTGTTTCTTCTGGGAATTCAACTCGAAGCTTCGTGTTGTTGTTCCACTGAAACTGCCTTTTTTCTTTTCGTTTTGTTTCTAGGAAGTAGACTCGCTAGAAAAGCATTTGCCTATGTCCTAGATATGGAAGTGTACTCATGTATCTAAAACCATAGTCCTTTTCTCCCTTTATCAGGCTCATTACTGCTTGTCCGGATACAACAACAATAATGGACATGGGAAGAAGCATCTGTTGTTCATCAAATGGAAGTACCTTGAAGCGAAGGTTCTCACTGCTCTGAGTATTGTTTTTCCTGTATTATGTACTTTCCATTGTCCAGATAGTAATAAACCTATATCATTGTCAGGCTGCAGCTTATTATTTCCATGGTCTAATACTTGACAAGCGTACCGAACCAGCGAGCCACGTTAGTGCTGTGTTTTGTTTCCTTGCTGCTGACGAACTACTAGCAGAGAGCAAGAAGGCATGTTTAAGCTTTTGCCTTGCAGTTCCTGTGACCAGGTTGGATTTGAATATGTGTTATGTTCAATGCGAAGAAATCCTTCCATTATAGTGCTGTTACATTTGAACGCATTGTCTTAATTCCTATAATCACTCCCTGATTTCTTTTCTTAAGGGCTCCTCCACTCCAGGGTGCTATGAAGCATTTAAATAGGAAAATTCCTGAAACTGCAACTAGGAAGTCTCAGATGTATGGCTCCCTTATAGACCAAGACAAGTAAGGAGTTCAACATTGTTCTGTGATATCGCCTCTCTTTCTAAGCTTCCGCTGTTTCTTGATTCTTGTGATATCGCCTCTTTGATACATTTCATTATATTTATTTGGAATATGATGCAGGGGTCTCCAAATCTTACCCGATCTTCCAGAATTTCAGCAGTCACTAAAACCTGATGACTATGAGTTGCCTGAAATAGATTCAGCATGGGATAGTAAAAAATGGGAGATCCCAGGTCAAACCCTGAAAGAGCACCTTAACGACAGTGAAGAGGAGATGATACCTGAATGAAGCACTGTGCGACCTTTCTCTTTTATGTCATTTTGTAATTGGCGACGAATTTCTATATTTGCCGTTTTACAGTTCACCGGATGATGATGCCCGGAGACTATTGTACATTCTTATACAAGCAAACATATACTCCTCCAAGATAACCAGCTGTTAGTGTTTTGTATCATGTTTTTCTTTGTGGCATCTCAAAAACCTCCACTTTATTCTATTTTAAAGCCTCACCACTATGCACAGCCCTTCTATATCCAGAACCAGGGTGTATTTATTGAAAACAGATTTCATAGGTATGTGAATGAGTATGTTAACTTTAGGGTGTTTTGCATTCCTGGTTTTCTTAGTCCATCGTTTGGGGAACCTATATTCATGTAGATAAGGGGTATCAGAATATGGATATGTACATTGGAGTTGGAAAGAGGATTAGATATATCACAACAATGTGATGGTTGCCATGAGTGAAGTTTACCATAAGAGCAAGATCCATGTTGACAAAGCAATGGAAACCATTTGTGTCGTCACCGTGTGGGGATGAAACTTGATCTCTGTCTTCTCAGTCTACTTCCTAGGTAGTTATTTTCATGGATTGCAAGAGGTTATTCCACCTTGAAGGAATGAACATTGATTTGTTTTTTGGTTCTAGTCTCAGGATAGGATAAAGCTATATATATCAATAACCTTTTGAATTTAAACCATCTTTTAGAGGGGCTTCAAGTTCTGGTAGTAGTATGCAAAATCACGACAGATAATTATTAGCAAGAGAAGATATTATATGTATTGATGCCAACATACATAATTCATTTCTTATGCTGATTTCCTGCATGCAAATTGAGAGTGTACAGAATGTAGAATCCTAGAAAACAGAACAGAGCAGCCCTCTTGCTGTCTTTATATAATTTTTGTAGCTCCTCCTTCATTCCATGGCCGCCGGAGACTTGAGCTTGTATGCAGCCATGATTGTAAGCGTGAAGAGGGAAAAGAAGGCCAAGTAAGAGAATAAAAGGGAAAGCATCACTTTGCCACAGAATTTACCCATGTGATCGCAAATGGCCATCCAACCTGTCTGGCTCTGTCCAAAACGACCCACGTAACCCACCGCAGTTGCTGCTGCACATCCCGATATCGCCAACACCATCATCACCTGTCGAAACAGTCCCACCACCACAGATTCAACTTGAGTTCAACTTACTTCTCCATATTAAGTATAAGTACAAAACATTAATTTTTTCAAGTTTTCTTCTTTTTTTTTTTTTTCTCTGCGAATGAAACAGTAATGAAGAAGCAATAAATTTTGCTTACCATATCATGCAAAAGCGCATAGAAATAATTTCTGGTGTTTGATTTTGGATGGTTCAACGCAGAAACAAGGATGAGTGACAGAAAAGAGCAAGCGCATACCACAGCATCTGCCCCAACTTTGAATCTATATATATATATATATATATATATGTAAAATAAAATAAAACAAACACAGAAAGGGGTGGTCAGTCTCAATGCATTTCTTTCGATTTTGTTTTGTTCGTTTTGGTGATCGAGATTTAAAAAAAAATAATAATAATAATAATTACCTGAATGCAGATGAGTAGGTGTAACGGGCTTGCATATCAATTCCAAAAATGGATACTGACTGGGCACTCGTGACCATTGTAGCTATTGCAGAAAGGGTAAACCCAATGGCCAAAACTCTGAGAGTGAGTTGAGCCATGAAGAAACCTCTCCTTGACGCTGGGCTTGACATTTTGGGTGATGAAGCTACGACTTGGATAGTGAAAGAAGTCTGTTTTGCAATCTCACACTCCATGTAAAAAAAAAACAATGGCCTTTGCCGGAAGTCTATCTGAGGCAAAAAAAACCAGCGGCGGAAAAGAGGAGAGAATCAGCACTCACTTAATGAACAAATCTTTTGATTAGAGAGAGAGAGTAGGAGAGAGGAGGATTGTGGGGGTGGGGCTGCTTCATACTCATAAAAGTATGAAAATAGAAACGCTTTCCTTAATGAAGAGGAGTCAAAAAGATGCATATTTGTATTTAAGAGGATGAGAGAGAGAGAGATCATGGCCATGCCGAGATTTAGGGCCTGTTTGGTTTGCGTTTCAAAAACAGGTATCCGAAAACAGTTTTTGAGAAGAGTTTTGAGAAAATGGTTTTGATATTTTTTGAGATAAAAAACTTGTTTGGTTAGATGATTTCAAAAACAGTTTTACAGAACAGAAAATAGTAAAACTTGTTTGGACAGCCTAAATATATATTTGAACAGTAATTCAAACATTAATAAAAAAATATAAAAAAGTTATTTTTAGATTGATAATTTCATAAAAAAAATTTTCAATAAACCAAACTTTAAAATATAATATATATTATAATATAATATAATATATTATAATAATATTTATTATAATATATTTTATATTATAATAAATATTATTATAATATATTATAATAAATATTATTTTATATTATAATAAATATTATTTTATATTATAATAAATATTATAATATTATAATAATATTATAATATTATATTATATTATATATTATATAATATATAATATATAATATATAATATATTATATTATATATTATATAATATATTATATTATATTATAATAAATATTATTTTATATTATAATAAATATTATAATATTATAATAATATTATAATATTATAATATTATATTATATAATATATAATATATAATATAATATATTATATTATATATTATATAATATATTTATACATATATATATATATATATGTATAAGTATATATATTAGTCAGTGCATGCGTCAGCATTACTGTGCAGACACTGTGCTCTATAACTATTTACAGCTTCAATAATCCCGTAGTGACGTCATGGCGTGCGTCACTTTTCAAATAAAATCTTGGTGACGTCATGGCATTCGTCACCTCAAATGGATCGGATTTATCCGAGGCCTCAGCTTTATCTGATCATTTTTTGTAAGGCAATTTATATAGCGTATTGCCATTATAATGAAGATTTATCTTCAAATCATCACTTAACAATTTTTCATTAAAAGAGATGTCATTATTAAGAGGAATATATTCCTGGGAAATCATAAAGTTTTCATCAGAGTTAATAGAAGTAAGAATTCTATCAACTTCCTCAACTTTAGCTTTCCCTTTGTCTTTTATGACAACTGGTGGATAAATGATCTTCTCAGTTATATCGAAAGTAGACATAACCTGAAGACGCCATTCATCCACAATTGCTGCTTTAAGCTGCTCAGTATTTAAATGGGGTTGATCTTTTTTAATTTGTTCTTTAAGAACTGTAATAGGATTTAAATTAATACCAGTATTTATACTAGTAGTGGAAACAATAGAGTTTGAGGTGGAAGATTCCTCTCCCTCGGTTCCCATGTCTTTAAGACATCTTTTAATAAGATAATATTTATAATTAGTGGAATAATTATTCCAATTATGGAATATTTTTGTCAGCTGTTCAGGATTTATCCTGTTAGAAAATATTTTTCTCATTTCTTGCGGATTTATCCAGTAATCATTTAAAAAGGTATTTATACCTATCAGAAAAGTATTCTCCGTATATGGAGATAAATTTAAAGGAGGAGAATTAATTGAAAGAGATTTATCTCTTGAACCATGTTCATAAAATAATGGCTCATTATTAATGTCACTTATATGTGACTGACTTTCTTCACCAAATATGGTGTCCTTTTGATATAAAAAGTCTTTATCACATTTATGTGATTCAAGATCAGTATCTTTAATAGGAAACTTGCAAGAATATCGCAAGGGTGGATAATATGCATTTTTATATGCATTAAAATAATTAGCATCCGTATAAGGATCAAAATAATATGCATTTTTATAAGCATAAGAAGCAGTGTTATAATCATCAGAATAATATGCTCTTTTATAAGCATAATATTGGGTTCTTACCAATATTCCTCCAATTTTATCCAAAATCTGAAGACTAAATTCTTCTGGAGCCAGATTCTCCATCCACTGTTTATAGTGGTAATCATAATACCAGTCATTAATTTCAAGAATAAGACAGAATTTCTTATCAGCTGAATTCTTAGTAGCTCGAGCAATTCTTAACAGAAAAAGAGGAACATCTTCTGTCAATTGCTCTTCCATAGCATGGCAATAAAGACTCCATAGAGACATTTTACAATAATTATTTTTCCATGTAGAAACGAAGCTGAATATATCTTCACCTGCATGGTCACAAATACAGTCCAGAAGTTCTGGAGTTTCGTTAATAGGAACAAGAGAAAAGGAGTCAGGATTCATTTCTGGAATTTCTTGATTTCCTGCAAGATTAGCACTCCAAAAAGAGTTAGGAATAATGGAATCAAAATGATTCTTTTTATAAATTAATTTTTCTTTTAATTGATTTATCATTTGTATTTGAGGAGAAGTTATAAACTCAAATAATATTTGGTGACCATTTATGGTAGTCAAAATTCCTTTAGAATCAATTTTTTCAATAGGTTGAATCATAGATAAAAAAGGTGTTCCTAAAATCACCAATTGATTTAAATTATCGATAAGCATGAAAGTAGTAGGAATACAAATTCCTTGATTACAGATATAAACATTCGAGAGTTTAAAATTTATATTTAATTTTGAACCATCAGCAGTGCTTACTGACTGAGTAGTTTTCTCAAAATATTTGGTAGGAATTAATCCAGCTTTTATGCAATTCATAGCTGATCCACTATCAATTAAAGCAATGGTTTCAATAGTAAAAATTTGATTTATAGTAAGAGTAATTTTACTATACCATTTTTGAAAAGTTATTTTATCAATTACATTTAAGTAACCGTAACCTTCTTTAGGAGAATGAGAAAATGATGTTTTATCATCAACAAAGTCTTTATCAACTTTTATGGAAGGTGAGGCTTCATCATATGTTATGTCATTATCACCTTTTATGGCTTTGTCCTTTAAAGGAAAATTTTCCAAGGCTAAAACTCTAGCATGTAAGACTTTTAAGTCTTCTTTGAGAAAGTAAATATCTTTCTTTAAGTCTTGAACCGTAAAGGATGAGAACTCTCTAGTTAGAGTATTCTCAATTGTTATATTTTCTGTCCTATTAAGGACTTCCTTAAGTGAATAAGATTGAGACATAGAGGGTCTCTTTTCTTCCTGATTAATCTGCAAATATTGT
Source organism: Ilex aquifolium (assembly GCA_951799425.1). Taxonomy (NCBI): domain Eukaryota; kingdom Viridiplantae; phylum Streptophyta; class Magnoliopsida; order Aquifoliales; family Aquifoliaceae; genus Ilex; species Ilex aquifolium. The sequence goes on from OX637391.1 coordinate 84,143, forward strand.
TCAATAGCTTTCTTCTTAGAATCAAGATCTTGAATTTTATCTATAAGATCAAGAATTAAAGTTTGAGATTTAGTTAAAGTATTTATACTTAATCCATTCATAGCCAAAATAGCTTTATAATAATTAGTTTCAGATTTACAATGAGAAGAACAAGATTTATCTTGTTTATCACTTTCAGAAGACGAACAACTTATTTCATCAATATTAAAATCCTCTTCCTCAGAAGATAAATCATTAATAGAATCTTCACTTTCTGAATGTAAAACAATTTTTAAAATCTTTTCTTTAAGATCTTCATCATTAATTAATTCATTAATTTGTTGTTTAATTGGACACTTAGTGGCAATGTGGCCTTCTTTACCACATTTAAAACATTTTAAAATAGGCTTTTTATCCTTTTCTTTAGATTTTTTAGTAGTTTTATCCACTTTTTCTTTTCCATAATTCTTTTTATAGAATTTTCTACCCTTTTTATAAGGTTTTGTGTAAGGCTTTCTTTTACTAGAAACTTTATCTTTGGGAATATCCAAATTATAAGCAAATTGATTACAAAATTCTCCAAGCTCTTTTCTACCAGTTAATCTTTGTCTCTTAAGTTGAGCTTTGAGATTTAAATCATTACAGAGAGCTAAACCTTCAGAAATACATTCAGAAATTAGTTCTCCGTAAGTATAATTTTCATAAGGGATTTTAAATCCACCATGTCTTTGCTTTAAGCGAATTCTTATTTTTTCAGCAAATAAACTGGGCAATCCTGAAATAAATTTTTCTTTCCAGAATTCATTATTAGCATCTGTTCTTAGCAAAACGTTAGCTAAAAAGACATCTTTATACCACCTAAAATGAGTTAAGGTGGGGCATCTTAAATTCATTAAGAGTTCTTTGCTCTTATCTGTACTTTGGAAATTTGTTCCAACAAAGTGTTTTAATATGGTTTGAATTAATGTATAAACAGCATCTTCTTGAGTAGTTATACTTCCATCTGTTGCTGTTATAATTTTTACTGCATTTAAAATTTCATTTTGCTGGGTTGAGTTTAAATAGTTATCCCACCAGCCACGTAATTGACCAGTGAATCCAGCAGTCACAAATTTAGCAGTAGTGTGATCAGAATTACGATTTGCTCGACATATCGAAGCATACATTAAAATTTTATGTAAAACTTGATGAATTAAATATTCAGACATACCATCAATATTCCATTCATAAATAGAAGAGGCATCATAGCCACTTTGATCAATAAAAAATCTTTCTTCATACATAATATCTTGAGGAGTTGACCTCGGATAATAAGCCATTAAAGGAGGCGCTTGTTGATAAGTATTAGTCTTTGGTTTGGAATATCCAATTGTCTTTGGTTTGGAATATCCAATTTTATTAACTTCTGCTTTCTGCATGTCAGATAATAAATTTTCAAAATTTTTAATTTCAGTTTCATAGTCTTCTTCTTGGGACAGAACATTTAAAGACAAATCTTTTAATTTAGTTTTGAGTGCATTTATGAACTCAATTTCTTCAATTTTATTATGAAGATTGAAAGATGAAGTATCGACAGGGGGTTTAATACTGACTTGTTCAAGTTCATTAAAATCTGCAGGAAAAGACTTAGACGAAATTTTAATCTGATCTGTTATCAAATTTTCAATCTTAGTCAAATGTTGACCTATAGCCTGTAGACAAACATTTGTATAATTATTTTGTCTTACCGAAATATTTGTTCCAGAATAACAAGCATTTAAAACAATATCTTCAGAATCTTTTGAAGTTAAGGTTGAAGTTAACTTAATAGCTTCAGTAGTTGGAGGATAAAAACTATTGATAGTTTTACCATCTAAAGTTTCCCATTTATGTTGGAAATTTTCAATCACATTTAAATGATCCATAGTTGGTGGAGCATAATATGCCAAAAACCAATTAACAAAAGGAATTATCCTTTTTTCTCTTTCAATAAAAAGATAAAACATTTCTTTATAATTTTTGAGGTCATCTGGACTCATAGTCTCAAAATACCAATCTCTAAATTCTTTATATTTAGGAAGATAAAACTCTTTATTAATTTCTTGTCGATTAACAACAAAATCTTTTTGGTGTATATCCATAAAAACTTATATTTGAAATCCGATCTCGGATGGAGTAGGATCAATAAAATCCTCATTATTAAAAAGCTCTTTATCTTGGCGATAAATTCCATGGGGAATTTGATTATGAGAAGTTTTTATACCTTCAATTATGGGTTCTTTACCTTTTCTTCGATTTAAGACCGAAGAAGTAGATCTTCTTATAGGAGGAGAATAATCTGAAGAAGTTTCTGATTTATCAGAGATTTTTAAACTAGAGAAATTATTTCTAGCAAATGATATCAAAACATCACCCTGAGTTGACTGGGTAATTTGAGTTATTTCTTCATTTATCTCTGGTTTTTTATGAACCACTGATTCCAATCTCCAAGTTTCTGGAAACTGAATTTCTGACCATTTAATGGTTTTAGGAATTTCAATTTTATTTTTAATTGCATTAGTTTCAATTAAAGTCGTTTGACCTTTATGATTATGAAGCTTAGCTTCGGGACTTAAAGTGTTCATAACTTTATAATAGACTCTATATATAAAAGTCATTATATCAGTACCTTCTTTGAAATTATAACCAAAGGTTTTAATATTGCATGTTAAAACATCCAAAATATTTTTATCAGTTAAAGAAACAAATAGATCTGGAAAACAGTTAAAATAAACAGGGCCAGTACTTAAACTAGACTGCATAACTCCCATTAAGGATTGATCAAAATCAAGACACCTAGCATCTCTTAAGGTTAACAAAAAAGAGGAATTACACCCTTTAAGGGTCAAAGGTTTTAAAGCAACTTGGACTAGGCCGATATGCAAAAATTTATAATTTTCTTGAGCCTTTAAGACTTCTCTTTCAGTTAATAGTTGAAGAATATCTCCATTTTGATCAAAAGGAACAGTCCTCTCAATCGTTTTAATTGTCAAACTCGATTTAAAATCAAAAGTTCCAATATTATAGATTTTGTTAGTGGGATACTGGGGTATATCCCAGTTCTGCAATTTATTTTCAATATCTGAGAATTCTATTTCTTCCATGTTTTTAACATAATCTTCTTTATGATTATTTTTAAATTTAAAAAGACTTAGTGCCATAGAGGTAGACTCAAAAGTTGTTCTGTTGACTCATATGCTTTACTATTACTGTCATCTAGTTGCTATTGTAATATGTCTTTTAATTCTACTACAGTACCGCTATCAGGAATATTATTACCATAATTCTAGTATAATGACTTCCCAACTAACTACAATTAGTTTCATCTTGCTACAATGATTTTCTCACCTCCTACAAACTGTCAACGTTTCTGGCGGGACAGAAATGGGAATCTACCCAAAACGGCCTAAACTCCTATCAGCGGAAAAGCGGCCAACAACATCCCTTACGCCCCACAGCACCATAGAAAGCATACCGAGAAAAATCATCACAAACAAAATTACACCAAGCATAGAAGCAAACGAGGAACATCATTATAACAGAATTAAAGTAACAATTTCATAATAACAGTAGTCTAACAGAATTAAATCACCATTACATAAGCAACAAGAATTAGTAATAGATCCGCATATAAATCAACAGAATATACTTATACTACCATTACTTGGCTCTGATACCAATTAGGGGGGAAGGATCGATATGTACAAAATATGTACAAGGAAAGCTTTTATTTAATGCTGAAAGCTTAAATATATACAAGAAGCAAAAGAAAGCTTAAAAGCTTAAGAAGAAGCAAAAGAAAGCTTAAAAGCTTAAGAGGGAACTATACAGAGTGTAGTACACTTACAGTACTAAGGTGGAAGGTAGAAGATGGAAGGTAATATACAAGAGAAAGGTTCAGAGAGGGTGTAAGAAAGACAAGAGAGAGTAGGTCCAAGAGTAGGATAGAAAGGAAGGATGGGTCAAGCGAAGGATGTCCTCAACAGGCTGAGGCTGCATCCTTAAATAGAGCCGGACATGAAATCCGGATTTCAAAACTATCCTATACTATTCACAACTTTATACTGTACAAAACTTTAATAATATGCAATGACGTCATTGCATACGTCAGCAAAACTGTACAAGTACTGTGCTCAATATATACAGCTTCAAAAAATCTTGTAGTGACGTCATGACTTGCGTCACTTCTTCTGGGCCGGATTTATCCGAGAAATCAGATTTATCTGATTATTTTCTGTAAAGCAAATTATACAGGATGTTACCATCTTCGTTATCACGGAGATTTATCTCCAGATCATCTTTTAATAAATCTTCATTAATTTCAATGTCACCTTTAAGAGGGGTATATCCCTGAGAATCCATAAAGTCTTCATCAGAGTCAATAGGAGTTGGGATTTTCCCATCGTCTTCCTCGACTTTATCATTCTCTTTGCCTTTTATGGCAACTGTTGGAGTATTAGCGAGATCCATCTTCTCGGTTTTGCCCATTCCAAAGGTAGACATCACCTGAAGACGCATTTCCTCCATAACTGCAGCTTTAAGCTGCTCAGTATTTAACTGGGGTTTTTCTTTGTTAATTTGTTCTTTAAGAACTTCAATAAGATTAAAATTAGGGCCAGTGTTTATACTGGAAGTGGGAATAATAGAGTTTGAGGTGGTAGGTTCCTCGCCCTCTTTTCCCATGTCTTTAAGACATTCTTCAATAATTTGACACTTAGCGTCAGTGTTATAATTATTCCAATAACGAACATGAAATTCCCTAATTAATTTAGGGTGTTCATTGGAATTAAAAATACAAGCCAAAGTCCACACCCAAATCCATGGGACAAAGAATTCGAGTGAGAAATTGATTATCAGCTTATCAGGAATAATATTATCCTTTAAGGATGGACTCTTGTCTTTATACAAGTCAAAACACGTTTTCATACGTTCAGGATATATCCTGTCAATAGCACCATGAGAATTCCACCAATCATAAAACCAATTTGGAAGGCTCACACAACTTTCAGTAAATTGGAAGAACCATGTGTGCCTTAAATTTGGTGCTTGATAAAGAAAGGCTTTATCCCATGCTTCAATATAATCAAAATAATTATACTCCGTATATGGAGAAGTGCTGAGGGTTCTAGGGAGAATAAGATCAAGACCCCAGTCCTTAGCAGAAATTACCCTTAATATAAGAGCTTTACTATATTGAGGTTCCGAATGGTTACCATAGAATCTTTGAAACTTAACAGAGTCAGTTTCAACCAGGATATTTTCATAATATTGTCGATCTTTAAGACCGGAGAATAGAAAGGCATTATCCAGTGTCATAAATTTCCCTGCAATATAGTAGGGATCAGTCATCCAATTAATATAATCATCATCAAGAGTAATAATACTGCTATAAGCAGGCAGAGTATTTAGCTCTGTATAATTTAATTGGGGCTTAGCCACCAAAGCTTCTTTAATAGATTTTTTAGATCTAACGACAGTATAACCGTCAGCAGTTTTATCTTCACTTTTATGTGAAGTGGAAAAGTCACCTTTATGTGAAGTAGAAGATCCTTCACCTTTATGTGAAGAGTCACTTTTATGTGAAGTGAAAGATCCTTCTTTAAGAAGGTGAGTATTAACAGCTTTAAGCTTCAAAGATTCAGTTAAAGGAGGATAATAAGCATTGACCTGGGCTCTTCCACCAGGTCTTACTCTACCGCGGCCACGGCCACGATTAAAACTCTGGCCTCTATTCATGAGAACCCTGCAAAAATTCCCTAGTTAAAAAGTCGGGAAGAGAATTTAATTCTCCTTTAACATAATCAATTTTAAAATCAAAGACTGATAAAATAGCCTGCCATCTAGCAAAAATTTGTTTAGATGCAATATTTTTTACATCTTGTTCAAGAACATTTTTGGCAGAACTACAATCAATTCTTAATAAAAATTCTTGATTTAACAAGTCATCTTGAAATTTACTGATACACTTGACAATAGATAAAATCTCCTTTTTAATAGTGGAATAATTTAATTGAGTAGATCCCCATTTACCAGAGGTAAATCGGACAAGTAATTCTTTTTTAGTATTGGGATCTTGCTGTTTTAAAATACCTCCATAACCTATATCGGAGGCATCAGTCTCAACAATTTTATACCATTCAGGTTTTACTAATGAAAGACATGGTAAAAGCTTAGCTTTAAGTTTAATTTTTCTTACTGCTTCAGTATGAAGATCTGTCCATGGACACGGATTCTTCTTAAGTCGAGCGTGTAAAATAGCAGTATCTTTAGCGAGATTTTGATAAAAATCTATCAAATAATTTAAACTGCCCAAAAATCTTTGTAGTTGTCTTTTATCTTTAATTTCATCTGGAAATTTGGATGCAAATTCAATACTTCTTTCGATTGGGACTATATTCCCATGTTCAATATAATGTCCTAAAAACCTGACTTTTAATTGAAATAATTTCATTTTTATTGCAGACAGGACCAATCCATTTTGTTTAACAATATGAATGAATTTATTCAGATGTTTAAAATGTTGATCAATAGATTCAGAAAAGATGAGTATATCATCAATATATACGATACAAAATGCATAGAAAGCATAAAATATATCATTCATAATATTCTGAAATTCTGAGGGAGCATTTTTAAGTCCAAATGGCATAACATTCCATTCAAAATGTCCAAAAGGTACTGTGAAAGCAGTCTTATACCTGTCTTCTTCAGCAATTTGGACCTGCCAATAACCTGACTTTAAGTCAAACTTAGAAAAGATTTTAGCTTTATATAATCGAGATAACAAATCCTTTTTATTGGGGATGGGATATCGAATCCATTGCAAAACCTTATTTAAAGGTTTATAATTTATAACCAGTCTAGGAACTCCACGTTCCTTTTCAGCAGCGTTATTAACATAAAAGGCTGCACAACTCCATGGGGAATAACTTTTTCTAATTAAGGATTTATCGAGTAAGGAATCAATTTCCTTTTTACAAAGTTCCAAATATTCTTTATTCATTTGGGTAGGTCTGGCCTTAGTAGGAATATCCTTTTCATTAAACTCTTTAACATAGGGAAGAGTGACAATATGTTTTTTCCTATTCCAAAAAGCAGTAGGAATAGTGTTACATATTTCTTTAGTTATTTTTTCTTCAATTTCTTTTATCCGATGCATATATTCAGGGGAGTTAAGTTTATTAGATAAACTTAAGATTTTTATATCTTCTTTAAGAAAATTTAATTGATTTTCCTTGTAAAACAAATTTTCTTGTAGTTGATTTATCATTTTGATTTGAGGTGGAGTTATAAACTCAAATAATATTTGGTGACCATTTATGGTAGTCAAAATTCCTTTAGAATCAATTTTTTCAATAGGTTGAATCATAGATAAAAAAGGTGTTCCTAAAATCACCAATTGATTTAAATTATCGATAAGCATAAAAGTAGTAGGAATACAAATTCCTTCATTACAAACATAAACATTAGAAAGTTTAAAGTTTATATTTAAATTCGAACCATCAGCAGTACTTATCGACTGAGTAGTTTTTTCAAAATATTTGGTAGGAATTAATCCTGCTTTTATGCAGTTCATATCAGCTCCGCTATCAATTAAAGCAGTGGTTTCAACCATAAAATCTTGCTTTATCACCAGAATAAGTTTAACATACCATTTCTGATAAGTAATTTTTTCTAAAGCATTTAGGCTCGTATTATCAAGGGAATTAGGGACTTTTATGTCATTGTCAGTCTTTGTGTCACTTTCTTCCTTTATGCCATTGTCTTTAACAAGACTTGAAAGTTTGTGCTTTATGATTTTTATATCATTTTTGATATAGTTAATCTTCTTTTGAAGATCTGACTTTGTAGTGGGTAATACTTCGTCAAGGGGAGAATCTTCAAATGACATATTTTTTGTCCTATTAAGGACTTCATTAAATGACTCCGATTGAGACATTGAGGATTTATTTTCTTCTGGATTAATCTTCAAATATTGTTCAAAGGCTTTTCGTTTAGAAGAAGGATCTTGAATTTGATTAATAAGATCAAGAATTAAAGTTTGAGACTTAGTCAAAGTATTTATACTTAATTGGTTCATATTTATACTGAACTTAGTCATAGCCTTCTTAGCATGATAATAATAGCATGTGGAAGCAACATGTCCCTTTTTGCTACATTTAAAACATTTAATAAATCTTTTGTCTTGTTCTTGAAAAGTTTTAGACCTATCTTTATAGCCCTTATAGTCTATGTCCTTTTCAAGATTCTTGTTATAGCAAGACTTGTCCGGTATATCTTTTAAAGATGTTGAGTCTTTATCTTGAGGAATACTATTTAAAGTGTTGATTTCAGGCTGAGGTGGTTCAACAATTATTGGTGTTAACTTTTTCTTGAGTTCATTTATGAACTCGCTATCCTCAATATCTGGAAGGAAATTTTTAAGTTCATTGAACTGAGTTATATTTGATGAAGCATGATAAGTTAAAAACCAGTTAACAAAAGGAATTATCCTTTTTTCTTTTTCAATAAAAAGATAAAACATTTCTTTATAATTTGTGAGGTCATCTGGACTCATAGTCTCAAAATACCAATCTCTAAATTCTTTATATTTAGGAAGATAAAACTCTTTATTAATTTCTTGTCGATTAACAACAAAATCTTTTTGGTGTATATCCATAAAAACTTATATTTGAAATCCGATCTCGGATGGAGTAGGATCAATAAAATCCTCATCATTAAAAATCTCTTTATCTTGGCGATAAATTCCATGGGGAATTTGATTATGAGAAGTTTTTATACCTTCAATTATGGGTTCTTTACCTTTTCTTCGATTTAAGACCGAAGAAGTAGATCTTCTTATAGGAGGAGAATAATCTGAAGAAGTTTCTGATTTATCAGAGATTTTTAAACTAGAGAAATTATTTCTAGCAAATGATATCAAAACATCACCCTGAGTTGACGGGGTAATTTGAGTTATTTCTTCATTTATCTCTGGTTTTTTATGAACCACTGATTCCAATCTCCAAGTTTCTGGAAACTGAATTTCTGACCATTTAATGGTTTTAGGAATTTCAATTTTATTTTTAATTGCATTAGTTTCAATTAAAGTCGTTTGACCTTTATGATTATGAAGCTTAGCTTCGGGACTTAAAGTGTTCATAACTTTATAATAGACTCTATATATAAAAGTCATTATATCAGTACCTTCTTTGAAATTATAACCAACGGTTTTAATATTGCATGTTAAAACATCCAAAATATTTTTATCAGTTAAAGAAACAGATAGATCTGGAAAACAGTTAAAATAAACAGGGCCAGTACTTAAACTAGACTGCATAACTCCCATTAAGGATTGATCAAAATCAAGACACCTAGCATCTCTTAAGGTTAACAAAAAAGAGGAATTACACCCTTTAAGGGTCAAAGGTTTTAAAGCAACTTGGACTAAGCCGATATGCAAAAATTTATAATTTTCTTGAGCCTTTAAGACTTCTCTTTCAGTTAATAGTTGAAGAATATCTCCATTTTGATCAAAAGGAACAGTCCTCTCAATCGTTTTAATTGTCAAACTCGATTTAAAATCAAAAGTTCCAATATTATAGATTTTCTTAGTGGGATACTGGGGTATATCCCAGTTCTGCAATTTATTTTCAATATCAGAGAATTCTATTTCTTCCATATTTTTAACATAATCTTCTTTATGATTATTTTTAAATTTAAAAAGACTTAATGCCATAGAGGTAGACTCAAAAGTTGTTCTGTTGACTCATATGCTTTACTATTACTGTCATCTAGTTGCTATTGTAATATGTTTTTTAATTCTACTACAGTACCGTTATCAGGAATATTATTACCATAATTCTAGTATAATGACTTCCCAACTAACTACAATTAGTTTCATCTTGCTACAATGATTGTGACGCCCCAATTTTCCGGGGGTCCTTTATTAACCGTTGACCATCCGTCAACCCGCGGAAATACTCGTGATGGTCGTATAACCCGACACCACGTCACTCACATGCTTTTAATCGGATTTACCAACCACAAGGTCAATTATACCTTCATTTATGTCCATTTATGTCATAGAAACCAAAGAAAACAAAGCCCAAAAGCATGGCTAAGCATTTTGAAAATTTCAAGTTTTTGGAAAAACCTTCCGGAAGGTCGATATACACCTACCGGAAGGTCGCTGAAGGAACTGTTACATGAAAAGGATCAATTTCAAGAACTTCCGGAAGGTCGACATCAGTAGCAAAAACCTTCCGGAAGGTCCATTCCAGTAGCCAAAACCTTCCGGAAGGTTCATTCCAGAAAACAAACCTTCCGGAAGAACTCGGCAGTCAAAAAGAAACCCAAGGCAAAACCTTCCGGAAGGTCCACTCCAGTAGACAAGTCCTTCCGGTAGGTTTTACTCCAGTAGCTAAAATCTTCCGGAAGGTTCATTCCAGTGGGCAAAACCTTCCGGAAGGTATTAGCCGTGAGCAAGGCAAGCTGGGGTTTTTAGCAAAACCTTCCGGAAGGCCGACACACACCTTCCGGTAGGTTTTCAGACTGTGAACATAAAAATGGATTTCTTTCCCCTCCAAACCATCCTTAAAGCTACCCCATACACTCCAAACTCATTCAATACATGTTTAATGAGATTTTCCATATAATACCCAACTCATACAATCTCTATTACAATTCATTCCATAATATATATACATCAAAATGGAATTTTGTTAAAGGTTTTACAAAACTTAAACTAAGGCCACAAGCCGGCCCCCTTCATGCTTGATGCTCTCCAAATGAGCCATCCGCCGGAGCAAAACCCACACCTGAAATGTTTTTCCCATAAAGGGTGAGCCACGCTCAATAGGGTATCTCCTAGAGAGGCTACTCCCCAACCTAAATGCATATGAAATGTCACATGCTATCAATCAACAATCCACAACAAGAATATATTCCATGTTGAAACATGTAATGTCATGCTATGAAATGAGGTGAGACTCACTCATGCACATCAACCGAGCCCTTCCCGGCTCCTCTACACATGCAAGTGCCAATGTGTACCAATCCGTCATTTATGTTCCACATCAAATGACATTTCATTCTAGGGTCTTTGTAAGGGGTGGATGTTCGTGGACTCACACCAAAGGTCACCCAACCTACACGGAATTCATGGACTTCCACCAACGGTTCCGCGTACACCGACACACTTTATGGGCTCTTATACCAACGGAGTGCGTATCCAATCACCGGGTCTCTCACCCGAGGGATTTTCTAGCCCTTCTTGCTACCCCAACCCTATCAACACATAAACCATTCGACTCGTCTAGGTCATCGACCCATATTACCCGAGCTCACTCGTCATCCACCATGTGTGGTGAAGACAAATAACCATGCACACACACCTCCTAAAATGCGATGTTCCCGTGCATATGAAATGTGGTGCTCCATTGCAACACCAATACAATGTTCGATATGATATGAGTGACATATGAACATTCTCAACACATTTCTCATATTCCATGGCAAAATCATATCAAAAGCATATAATTCCCATAATACAAATTCCAAGCATGTTATCAACATACTAAAATTTCATGGCATATATATATAAACACATAACACGTCCACAATTTCATATAACACATGAATTTACATTGGGTTCATTTCACATATCCAATTCATAGAAATCACAATTAGTAACTTCTAAATATTCATCCAAGTTAGGATTTCCTTTACCCAATTCACCCAATTTCACAACAATAGGCAAGAGACACATAGGCTATCATCCTACCCATTCCATAAAAACATTATAGGCTTGGAATAAACCTTAGTAGGAAGAAACCCTACCTCTTGAAGCGTGAGGAACGACCAAGGGAAGTTCCAAGACCCGATTCAAGCCAAAAACCCTCACTTCTCGAAAATCCCGTACCTTAATCTTCGGTAAAACTTGCGCTTTTTGGTATAGCCGCGTAGCCCTCGATGAGTAGAGCGACTTTAATTCTTGGCTTGCGTGGATTCGAGGTCCGTAGCGCCGTAGATCGTAGAGAGAAGGTGAGTTTTTTTCTCTCTTTTCTCCCTCTTTCTCTCTATCGGCTAACCGGCTGAACAATGGGGAAAAATCTAATTTTTCCCCCTATTTATATTTTAGAATACTTGGCCCACAACTCGCCACACGTCCTATTTAATTCCGGGTCCGTTTTAATCCCGAAACGATTAAATTTCGCTCCGGTTCAAGTTCGAATTATTTTTGTTTTAACTTGTGTTTAATATTTCCCCAAACCTGGAAACTTTATAAAAATTTCGTGTACAGGGTCACCCGGGGCCCGTTCGTCTCGTAAAACGCGAAAAATCCGACTATCTCGAAATTCCACGAAATTTGACGTGGTAACTAGATTTCGCGAGACGAATCCAACGGTGAGGTCCGTTTCGTCATCCGAGTTCTAGAAAAATTCAGGTTTACAACCTGTACTGTAGTGGCAATTTACCGTTTTGCCCTTTTTCACAAAGGTTGAAATTTTCTCGGGTTTTACAATGATTTTCTCACCTCCTACAAACTGTCAACGTTTCTGGCGGGACAGAAATGGGAATCTACCCAAAACGGCCTAAACTCCTATCAGCGGAAAAGCGGCCAACAACATCCCTTACGCCCCACAGCACCATAGAAAGCATACCGAGAAAAATCATCACAAACAAAATTACACCAAGCATAGAAGCAAACGAGGAACATCATTATAACAGAATTAAAGTAACAATTTCATAATAACAGTAGTCTAACAGAATTAAATCACCATTACATAAGCAACAAGAATTAGTAATAGATCCGCATATAAATCAACAGAATATACTTATACTACCATTACTTGGCTCTGATACCAATTATTATAAAGCTATTTTGGCTATGAATGGATTAAGTATAAATACTTTAACTAAATCTCAAACTTTAATTCTTGATCTTATAGATAAAATTCAAGATCCTGATTCTAAGAAGAAAGCTATTGAACAATATTTGCAGATTAATCAGGAAGAAAAGAGACCCTCTATGTCTCAATCTTATTCACTTAAGGAAGTCCTTAATAGGACAGAAAATATAGCAATTGAGAATACTCTAACTAGAGAGTTCTCATCCTTTACGGTTCAAGACTTAAAGAAAGATATTTACTTTCTCAAAGAAGACTTAAAAGTCTTACATGCTAGAGTTTTAGCCTTGGAAAATTTTCCTTTAAAGGACAAAGCCATAAAAGGTGATAATGACATAACATATGATGAAGCCTCACCTTCCATAAAAGTTGATAAAGACTTTGTTGATGATAAAACATCATTTTCTCATTCTCCTAAAGAAGGTTACGGTTACTTAAATGTAATTGATAAAATAACTTTTCAAAAATGGTATAGTAAAATTACTCTTACTATAAATCAAATTTTTACTATTGAAACCATTGCTTTAATTGATAGTGGATCAGATATGAATTGCATAAAAGCTGGATTAATTCCTACCAAATATTTTGAGAAAACTACTCAGTCAGTAAGCACTGCTGATGGTTCAAAATTAAATATAAATTTTAAACTCTCGAATGTTTATATCTTTAATCAAGGAATTTGTATTCCTACTACTTTCATGCTTATCGATAATTTAAATCAATTGGTGATTTTAGGAACACCTTTTTTATCTATGATTCAACCTATTGAAAAAATTGATTCTAAAGGAATTTTGACTACCATAAATGGTCACCAAATATTATTTGAGTTTATAACTTCTCCTCAAATACAAATGATAAATCAATTAAAAGAAAAATTAATTTATAAAAAGAATCATTTTGATTCCATTATTCCTAACTCTTTTTGGAGTGCTAATCTTGCAGGAAATCAAGAAATTCCAGAAATGAATCCTGACTCCTTTTCTCTTGTTCCTATTAACGAAACTCCAGAACTTCTGGACTGTATTTGTGACCATGCAGGTGAAGATATATTCAGCTTCGTTTCTACATGGAAAAATAATTATTGTAAAATGTCTCTATGGAGTCTTTATTGCCATGCTATGGAAGAGCAATTGACAGAAGATGTTCCTCTTTTTCTGTTAAGAATTGCTCGAGCTGCTAAGAATTCAGCTGATAAGAAATTCTGTCTTATTCTTGAAATTAATGACTGGTATTATGATTACCACTATAAACAGTGGATGGAGAATCTGGCTCCAGAAGAATTTAGTCTTCAGATTTTAGATAAAATTGGAGGAATATTGGTAAGAACCCAATATTATGCTTATAAAAGAGCATATTATTCTGATGATTATAACACTGCTTCTTATGCTTATAAAAATGCATATTATTTTGATCCTTATACGGATGCTAATTATTTTAATGCATATAAAAATGCATATTATCCACCCTTGCGATATTCTTGCAAGTTTCCTATTAAAGATACTGATCTTGAATCACATAAATGTGATAAAGACTTTGTATATCAAAAGGACACCATATTTGGTGAAGAAAGTCAGTCACATATAAGTGACATTAATAATGAACCATTATTTTATGAACATGGTTCAAGAGATAAATCTCTTTCAATTAATTCTCCTCCTTTAAATTTATCTCCATATACGGAGAATACTTTTCTGATAGGTATAAATACCTTTTTAAATGATTACAGGATAAATCCTGAACAGCTGACAAAAATATTCCATAATTGGAATAATTATTCCACTAATTATAAATATTATATTATTAAAAGATGTCTTAAAGACATGGGAACCGAGGGAGAGGAATCTTCCACCTCAAACTCTATTGTTTCCACTACTAGTATAAATACTGGTATGAATTTAAATCCTATTACAGTTCTTAAAGAACAAATTAAAAAAGATCAACCCCATTTAAATACTGAGCAGCTTAAAGCAGCAATTGTGGATGAATGGCGTCTTCAGGTTATGTCTACTTTCGATATAACTGAGAAGATCATTTATCCACCAGTTGTCATAAAAGACAAAGGGAAAGCTAAAGTTGAGGAAGTTGATAGAATTCCTACTTCTATTAACTCTGATGAAAACTTTATGATTTCCCAGGAATATATTCCTCTTAATAATGACATCTCTTTTAATGAAGAATTGTTAAGTGATGATTTGAAGATAAATCTTCATTATAATGGCAATACGCTATATAAATTGCCTTACAAAAAATGATCAGATAAAGCTGAGGCCTCGGATAAATCCGATCCATTTGAGGTGACGAATGCCATGACGTCACCAAGATTTTATTTGAAAAGTGACGCACGCCATGACGTCACTACGGGATTATTGAAGCTGTAAATAGTTATAGAGCACAGTGTCTGCACAGTAATGCTGACGCATGCACTGACATCAGTGTACAGTAAAAAGTTTTGTACAGTATAAAGTTGTGAATAGTATAGGATAGTTTTGAAATCCGGATTTCATGTCCGGCTCTATTTAAGGATGCAGCCTCAGCCTGTTGAGGACATCCTTCGCTTGACCCATCCTTCGCTTGACCCCTCCTTCCTTTCTATCCTACTCTTGTACCTACTTTCTTACACCCTCTCTGAACCTTTCTCTTGTACATTACCTTCCATCTTCTACCTTCCACCTTAGTACTGTAAGTGTACTACACTCTGTATAGTTCCCTCTTAAGCTTTTAAGCTTTCTTTTGCTTCTTGTATATATTTAAGCTTTCAGCATTAAATAAAAGCTTTCCTTGTACATATTTTGTACATATCGATCCTTCCCCCCTAATTGTTGTACATATTTTGTACATATCGATCCTTCCCCCCTAATTGGTATCAGAGCCAAGTAATGGTAGTATAAGTATATTCTGTTGATTTATATGCGGATCTATTACTAATTCTTGTTGCTTATGTAATGGTGATTTAATTCTGTTAGACTACTGTTATTATGAAATTGTTACTTTAATTCTGTTATAATGATGTTCCTCGTTTGCTTCTATGCTTGGTGTAATTTTGTTTGTGATGATTTTTCTCGGTATGCTTTCTATGGTGCTGTGGGGCGTAAGGGATGTTGTTGGCCGCTTTTCCGCTGATAGGAGTTTAGGCCGTTTTGGGTAGATTCCCATTTCTGTCCCGCCAGAAACGTTGACAGTTTGTAGGAGGTGAGAAAATCATTGTAGCAAGATGAAACTAATTGTAGTTAGTTGGGAAGTCATTATACTAGAATTATGGTAATAATATTCCTGATAACGGTACTGTAGTAGAATTAAAAAACATATTACAATAGCAACTAGATGACAGTAATAGTAAAGCATATGAGTCAACAGAACAACTTTTGAGTCTACCTCTATGGCATTAAGTCTTTTTAAATTTAAAAATAATCATAAAGAAGATTATGTTAAAAACATGGAAGAAATAGAATTCTCTGATATTGAAAATAAATTGCAGAACTGGGATATACCCCAGTATCCCACTAAGAAAATCTATAATATTGGAACTTTTGATTTTAAATCGAGTTTGACAATTAAAACGATTGAGAGGACTGTTCCTTTTGATCAAAATGGAGATATTCTTCAACTATTAACTGAAAGAGAAGTCTTAAAGGCTCAAGAAAATTATAAATTTTTGCATATCGGCCTAGTCCAAGTTGCTTTAAAACCTTTGACCCTTAAAGGGTGTAATTCCTCTTTTTTGTTAACCTTAAGAGATGCTAGGTGTCTTGATTTTGATCAATCCTTAATGGGAGTTATGCAGTCTAGTTTAAGTACTGGCCCTGTTTATTTTAACTGTTTTCCAGATCTATCTGTTTCTTTAACTGATAAAAATATTTTGGATGTTTTAACATGCAATATTAAAACCTTTGGTTATAATTTCAAAGAAGGTACTGATATAATGACTTTTATATATAGAGTCTATTATAAAGTTATGAACACTTTAAGTCCCGAAGCTAAGCTTCATAATCATAAAGGTCAAACGACTTTAATTGAAACTAATGCAATTAAAAATAAAATTGAAATTCCTAAAACCATTAAATGGTCAGAAATTCAGTTTCCAGAAACTTGGAGATTGGAATCAGTGGTTCATAAAAAATCAGAGATAAATGAAGAAATAACTCAAATTACCCAGTCAACTCAGGGTGATGTTTTGATATCATTTGCTAGAAATAATTTCTCTAGTTTAAAAATCTCTGATAAATCAGAAACTTCTTCAGATTATTCTCCTCCTATAAGAAGATCTACTTCTTCGGTCTTAAATCGAAGAAAAGGTAAAGAACCCATAATTGAAGGTATAAAAACTTCTCATAATCAAATTCCCCATGGAATTTATCGCCAAGATAAAGAGATTTTTAATGATGAGGATTTTATTGATCCTACTCCATCCGAGATCGGATTTCAAATATAAGTTTTTATGGATATACACCAAAAAGATTTTGTTGTTAATCGACAAGAAATTAATAAAGAGTTTTATCTTCCTAAATATAAAGAATTTAGAGATTGGTATTTTGAGACTATGAGTCCAGATGACCTCAAAAATTATAAAGAAATGTTTTATCTTTTTATTGAAAGAGAAAAAAGGATAATTCCTTTTGTTAATTGGTTTTTGGCATATTATGCTCCACCAACTATGGATCATTTAAATGTGATTGAAAATTTCCAACATAAATGGGAAACTTTAGATGGTAAAACTATCAATAGTTTTTATCCTCCAACTACTGAAGCTATTAAGTTAACTTCAACCTTAACTTCAAAAGATTCTGAAGATATTGTTTTAAATGCTTGTTATTCTGGAACAAATATTTCGGTAAGACAAAATAATTATACAAATGTTTGTCTACAGGCTATAGGTCAACATTTGACTAAGATTGAAAATTTGATAACAGATCAGATTAAAATTTCGTCTAAGTCTTTTCCTGCAGATTTTAATGAACTTGAACAAGTCAATATTAAACCCCCTGTGGATACTTCATCTTTCAATCTTCATAATAAAATTGAAGAAATTGAGTTCATAAATGCACTCAAAACTAAATTAAAAGATTTGTCTTTAAATGTTCTGTCCCAAGAAGAAGACTATGAAACTGAAATTAAAAATTTTGAAAATTTATTATCTGACATGCAGAAAGCAGAAGTTAATAAAATTGGATATTCCAAACCAAACACTAATACATATCAACAAGCGCCTCCGTTGATGGCTTATTATCCGAGGTCAACTCCTCAAGATATTATGTATGAAGAAAGATTTTTTATTGATCAAAGTGGCTATGATGCCTCTTCTATTTATGAATGGAATATTGATGGTATGTCTGAATATTTAATTCATCAAGTTTTACATAAAATTTTAATGTATGCTTCGATATGTCGAGCAAATCGTAATTCTGATCACACTACTGCTAAATTTGTGACTGCTGGATTCACTGGTCAATTACGTGGCTGGTGGGATAACTATTTAAACTCAACCCAGCAAAATGAAATTTTAAATGCAGTAAAAATTATAACAGCAGCAGATGGAAGTATAACTACTCAAGAAGATGCTGTTTATACATTAATTCAAACCATATTAAAACACTTTGTTGGAACAAATTTCCAAAGTACAGATAAGAGCAAAGAACTCTTAATGAATTTAAGATGCCCCACCTTAACTCATTTTAGGTGGTATAAAGATGTCTTTTTAGCTAAAGTTTTGCTAAGAACAGATGCTAATAATGAATTCTGGAAAGAAAAATTTATTTCAGGATTGCCCAGTTTATTTGCTGAAAAAATAAGAATTCGCTTAAAGCAAAGACATGGTGGATTTAAAATTCCTTATGAAAATTATACTTACGGAGAACTAATTTCTGAATGTATTTCTGAAGGTTTAGCTCTCTGTAATGATTTAAATCTCAAAGCTCAACTTAAGAGACAAAGATTAACTGGTAGAAAAGAGCTTGGAGAATTTTGTAATCAATTTGCTTATAATTTGGCTATTCCCAAAGATAAAGTTTCTAGTAAAAGAAAGCCTTACACAAAACCTTATAAAAAGGGTAGAAAATTCTATAAAAAGAATTATGGAAAAGAAAAAGTGGATAAAACTACTAAAAAATCTAAAGAAAAGGATAAAAAGCCTATTTTAAAATGTTTTAAATGTGGTAAAGAAGGCCACATTGCCACTAAGTGTCCAATTAAACAACAAATTAATGAATTAATTAATGATGAAGATCTTAAAGAAAAGATTTTAAAAATTGTTTTACATTCAGAAAGTGAAGATTCTATTAATGATTTATCTTCTGAGGAAGAGGATTTTAATATTGATGAAATAAGTTGTTCGTCTTCTGAAAGTGATAAACAAGATAAATCTTGTTCTTCTCATTGTAAATCTGAAACTAATTATTATAAAGCTATTTTGGCTATGAATGGATTAAGTATAAATACTTTAACTAAATCTCAAACTTTAATTCTTGATCTTATAGATAAAATTCAAGATCCTGATTCTAAGAAGAAAGCTATTGAACAATATTTGCAGATTAATCAGGAAGAAAAGAGACCCTCTATGTCTCAATCTTATTCACTTAAGGAAGTCCTTAATAGGACAGAAAATATAACAATTGAGAATACTCTAACTAGAGAGTTCTCATCCTTTACGGTTCAAGACTTAAAGAAAGATATTTACTTTCTCAAAGAAGACTTAAAAGTCTTACATGCTAGAGTTTTAGCCTTGGAAAATTTTCCTTTAAAGGACAAAGCCATAAAAGGTGATAATGACATAACATATGATGAAGCCTCACCTTCCATAAAAGTTGATAAAGACTTTGTTGATGATAAAACATCATTTTCTCATTCTCCTAAAGAAGGTTACGGTTACTTAAATGTAATTGATAAAATAACTTTTCAAAAATGGTATAGTAAAATTACTCTTACTATAAATCAAATTTTTACTATTGAAACCATTGCTTTAATTGATAGTGGATCAGATATGAATTGCATAAAAGCTGGATTAATTCCTACCAAATATTTTGAGAAAACTACTCAGTCAGTAAGCACTGCTGATGGTTCAAAATTAAATATAAATTTTAAAATCTCGAATGTTTATATCTGTAATCAAGGAATTTGTATTCCTACTACTTTCATGCTTATCGATAATTTAAATCAATTGGTGATTTTAGGAACACCTTTTTTATCTATGATTCAACCTATTGAAAAAATTGATTCTAAAGGAATTTTGACTACCATAAATGGTCACCAAATATTATTTGAGTTTATAACTTCTCCTCAAATACAAATGATAAATCAATTAAAAGAAAAATTAATTTATAAAAAGAATCATTTTGATTCCATTATTCCTAACTCTTTTTGGAGTGCTAATCTTGCAGGAAATCAAGAAATTCCAGAAATGAATCCTGACTCCTTTTCTCTTGTTCCTATTAACGAAACTCCAGAACTTCTGGACTGTATTTGTGACCATGCAGGTGAAGATATATTCAGCTTCGTTTCTACATGGAAAAATAATTATTGTAAAATGTCTCTATGGAGTCTTTATTGCCATGCTATGGAAGAGCAATTGACAGAAGATGTTCCTCTTTTTCTGTTAAGAATTGCTCGAGCTGCTAAGAATTCAGCTGATAAGAAATTATGTCTTATTCTTGAAATTAATGACTGGTATTATGATTACCACTATAAACAGTGGATGGAGAATCTGGCTCCAGAAGAATTTAGTCTTCAGATTTTGGATAAAATTGGAGGAATATTGGTAAGAACCCAATATTATGCTTATAAAAGAGCATATTATTCTGATGATTATAACACTGCTTCTTATGCTTATAAAAATGCATATTATTTTTGTAACACCCCGAATTTTCTTTTATATATTTATAGGGATATATATATATAGTAAATAATATTTGTAAAGATGTGGATATGAGTAGTGACGATAGGAATAAAAACTAGAGATGCGAATTGATTTGGGAAGTTTACGTGTCGAAGATGTTTAAATTTGGAAAGGGTGAATAGACAAGTTTCTAAAGGTTTTTAGGTCAAAATAAGGTTTTCATTGAGTCCGGAAGGTCGAAAAACCTTGGGAGAGGTAATATGAGGTGTATTAGAAGTTAGGAAGTATTTTGGAGTTAAAACACATTTTAGAGAAAATTTGGGAATTTAGGATTTTGGACACTTCTTAGTAATTTGGCCATAACTTTTTATCCTTAAGTCCAATTGATCTGAAATTTTTACAGTAGATAGTAGACATCTAGGGCTACAAAAGTGTGTCTCATGAAAATTCTCCAATTCGAGCTCTAAATAGGTGAAAACTGCTCTGGAAGTTGGGACAGAAAACTGGGACAGAGAGTTGCCAACGTCCGGACGCCCAAGGCACCGTCCGGACGGTACCATTTATATATACCCAGATCAGTTCGCGATTTTCCCCATTCTTGCCTTCTAAATACACCAAAAACCGTCTCCTTCACCCATTTTCCCCATTTCTAACCCTAGAGAGCCTTGGGGGAGGAAGAAGGAAGGGGATTCTCACCTCAAAGTAGATCAATCCTCAAGGTCTTCACACCAAACTAAGGAAGAGGTAGGGGTTTTCTCTCACTCTTGTTCATTGAGGCTAGGGCTATATATATATATATGTGTGTGTGGGTGTATATGTATCTTTTGACTTAAAATCCTAGATGTATGTTAGGAAACCTTTTGATTCTTGATGTCTATGCAAATATTATCATGTTTTAAACAATGTTATGGTTGGGTAACTACTAAATCTCTTGTTTTTACTCTCAATCCTAGTTTTTGAGAAATATGGATTTTCCTCTCTATATTCACTCAATCTTGGTTTTGAAAACTCTAGTGCTTGGTGTTGGGAATTAAAATGATATTGTGAATGATCTCTCGTATATGTTTTCTTAAATTGCTCTATCGAAGTATCACTTGTGAGAATTGTGGATTTGGGGAAATTGTGATAAATTGGGGGATTTGTGGAATTGTTTGTTATTTGAGAAAATTGTTGGTATGGTATTTCTTGTATGGTGTTTGGATGAACATGAGTGAGAGGTTCCTTGTAAGGATGCTCACTCCTTCCCAAGAGGTTCCTTGTAAGGATGCTTGGGAAGCCATGAAATGATTTGTGAGAGGTTCCTTGTAAGGATGCTCACCCCTTCCCAAGAGGTTCCTTGTAAGGATGCTTGGGAAGCCATGAAGTGAATGGTGAGAGGTTCCTTGTAAGGATGCTCACTCCTTCCCAAGAGGTTCCTTGTAAGGATGCTTGGGAAGCCATGAAATGATTTGTGAGAGGTTCCTTGTAAGGATGCTCACCCATTCTCAAGAGGTTCCTTGTAAGGATGCTTGAGAATCAAAGAGGACCTAAACGGGGGGGTGGAGGTTACCCTAAAGTATGCCACCTACCCAAAGAATTGTTGGAAATTGTGAATGGAGGATTGGATTATATTTGGAAATGGTTTGCTAAATGTATAGTGGTTTCTTTTACTCATTCAATTACCGTTGTTCCGTAAACTTGAGATCTATTAAATGGCACTGCTTTACTTCAAAAGTTATGTATGATATTTGTGAAATGAGACCGACCGTTTTAAATGCTTTTCTAAACCTTGTATGGGTTTGAGAGAATTGTCCTACAGAGCTTTGTGCTCACCCCCTACCGCTAACATTTTTCAGATTACCTACAAGAGGAGGACGTAGGGGTCGAGGAGCCCACTACTTGGGAGACTCCCCTGGACGGGAGTGTGGATCCCGAGGTGGACACCTAGAGCGACACTTTCTTTTGTTCTAGACTAGGATATTCATTTTGAACCTTGTAAAGTCTAGTATTTTGTTATTCCGCTGCAAGTGTACTTTAATCCTCTTGGAATGTAAATGCCATTGCTTGGCCTATTTTCTTTTGGGATAATGTTAAGGATAGTATAGATGATAAATAGAAATGTTATTGCTATTGGATGTTTAAATGGACCCGGTGTGGTCAAGTGAATAGAATTGCACAGGTTGTGATTTTTGGGTGGAGCTTCCTGTACAAAGGAGACTCTGCCCAAATTTTGTTAATATTAAGAATGTTTCTTATTTGATGGATATATATTTAGTTGCTCTCATGACATAAATGGTTTCATAGTGTAATGCCGTCTAGGGTGGTATTTGGGGCGTTACAATTTTGATCCTTATACGGATGCTAATTATTTTAATGCATATAAAAATGCATATTATCCACCCTTGCGATATTCTTGCAAGTTTCCTATTAAAGATACTGATCTTGAATCACATAAATGTGATAAAGACTTTTTATATCAAAAGGACACCATATTTGGTGAAGAAAGTCAGTCACATATAAGTGACATTAATAATGAGCCATTATTTTATGAACATGGTTCAAGAGATAAATCTCTTTCAATTAATTCTCCTCCTTTAAATTTATCTCCATATACGGAGAATACTTTTCTGATAGGTATAAATACCTTTTTAAATGATTACTGGATAAATCCGCAAGAAATGAGAAAAATATTTTCTAACAGGATAAATCCTGAACAGCTGACAAAAATATTCCATAATTGGAATAATTATTCCACTAATTATAAATATTATCTTATTAAAAGATGTCTTAAAGACATGGGAACCGAGGGAGAGGAATCTTCCACCTCAAACTCTATTGTTTCCACTACTAGTATAAATACTGGTATTAATTTAAATCCTATTACAGTTCTTAAAGAACAAATTAAAAAAGATCAACCCCATTTAAATACTGAGCAGCTTAAAGCAGCAATTGTGGATGAATGGCGTCTTCAGGTTATGTCTACTTTCGATATAACTGAGAAGATCATTTATCCACCAGTTGTCATAAAAGACAAAGGGAAAGCTAAAGTTGAGGAAGTTGATAGAATTCCTACTTCTATTAACTCTGATGAAAACTTTATGATTTCCCAGGAATATATTCCTCTTAATAATGACATCTCTTTTAATGAAAAATTGTTAAGTGATGATTTGAAGATTTAGGGGGAAGGATCGATATGTACAAAATATGTACAAGGAAAGCTTTTATTTAATGCTGAAAGCTTAAATATATACAAGAAGCAAAAGAAAGCTTAAAAGCTTAAAAGGGAACTATACAGAGTGTAGTACACTTACAGTACTAAGGTGGAAGATAGAAGATGGAAGGTAATATACAAGAGAAAGGTTCAGAGAGGGTGTAAGAAAGACAAGAGAGAGTAGGTCCAAGAGTAGGATAGAAAGGAAGGATGGGTCAAGCGAAGGATGGGTCAAGCGAAGGATGTCCTCAACAGGCTGAGGCTGCATCCTTAAATAGAGCCGGACATGAAATCCGGATTTCAAAACTATCCTATACTATTCACAACTTTATACTGTACAAAACTTTTTACTGTACACTGATGTCAGTGCATGCGTCAGCATTACTGTGCAGACACTGTGCTCTATAACTATTTACAGCTTCAATAATCATAGCCACTTTGATCAATAAACTATTTAAACTCAACCCAGCAAAATGAAATTTTAAATGCAGTAAAAATTATAACAGCAGCAGATGGAAGTATAACTACTCAAGAAGATGCTGTTTATACATTAATTCAAACCATATTAAAACACTTTGTTGGAACAAATTTCCAAAGTACAGATAAGAGCAAAGAACTCTTAATGAATTTAAGATGCCCCACCTTAACTCATTTTAGGTGGTATAAAGATGTCTTTTTAGCTAAAGTTTTGCTAAGAACAGATGCTAATAATGAATTCTGGAAAGAAAAATTTATTTCAGGATTGCCCAGTTTATTTGCTGAAAAAATAAGAATTCGCTTAAAGCAAAGACATGGTGGATTTAAAATTCCTTATGAAAATAAATTGCAGAACTGGGATATACCCCAGTATCCCACTAAGAAAATCTATAATATTGGTACTTTTGATTTTAAATCGAGTTTGACAATTAAAACGATTGAGAGGACTGTTCCTTTTGATCAAAATGGAGATATTCTTCAACTATTAACTGAAAGAGAAGTCTTAAAGGCTCAAGAAAATTATAAATTTTTGCATATCGGCTTAGTCCAAGTTGCTTTAAAACCCTTAACCCTTAAAGGGTGTAATTCCTCTTTTTTGTTAACCTTAAGAGATGCTAGATGTCTTGATTTTGATCAATCCTTAATGGGAGTTATGCAGTCTAGTTTAAGTACTGGCCCTGTTTATTTTAACTGTTTTCCAGATCTATCTGTTTCTTTAACTGATAAAAATATTTTGGATGTTTTAACATGTAATATTAAAACCTTTGGTTATAATTTCAAAGAAGGTACTGATATAATGACTTTTATATATAGAGTCTATTATAAAGTTATGAACACTTTAAGTCCCGAAGCTAAGCTTCATAATCATTGTGACGCCCCAATTTTCCGGGGGTCCTTTATTAACCGTTGACCATCCGTCAACCCGCGGAAATACTCGTGATGGTCGTATAACCCGACACCACGTCACTCACATGCTTTTAATCGGATTTACCATCCACAAGGTCAATTATACCTTCATTTATGTCCATTTATGTCATAGAAACCAAAGAAAACAAAGCCCAAAAGCATGGCTAAGCATTTTGAAAATTTCAAGTTTTTGGAAAAACCTTCCGGAAGGTCGATATACACCTACCGGAAGGTCGCTGAAGGAACTGTTACATGAAAAGGATCAATTTCAAGAACTTCCGGAAGGTCGACATCAGTAGCAAAAACCTTCCGGAAGGTCCATTCCAGTAGCCAAAACCTTCCGGAAGGTTCATTCCAGAAAACAAACCTTCCGGAAGAACTCGGCAGTCAAAAAGAAACCCAAGGCAAAACCTTCCGGAAGGTCCACTCCAGTAGACAAGTCCTTCCGGTAGGTTTTACTCCAGTAGCTAAAATCTTCCGGAAGGTTCATTCCAGTGGGCAAAACCTTCCGGAAGGTATTAGCCGTGAGCAAGGCAAGCTGGGGTTTTTAGCAAAACCTTCCGGAAGGCCGACACACACCTTCCGGTAGGTTTTCAGACTGTGAACATAAAAATGGATTTCTTTCCCCTCCAAACCATCCTTAAAGCTACCCCATACACTCCAAACTCATTCAGTACATGTTTAATGAGATTTTCCATATAATACCCAACTCATACAATCTCTATTACAATTCATTCCATAATATATATACATCAAAATGGAATTTTGTTAAAGGTTTTACAAAACTTAAACTAAGGCCACAAGCCGGCCCCCTTCATGCTTGATGCTCTCCAAATGAGCCATCCGCCGGAGCAAAACCCACACCTGAAATGTTTTTCCCATAAAGGGTGAGCCACGCTCAATAGGGTATCTCCTAGAGAGGCTACTCCCCAACCTAAATGCATATGAAATGTCACATGCTATCAATCAACAATCCACAACAAGAATATATTCCATGTTGAAACATGTAATGTCATGCTATGAAATGAGGTGAGACTCACTCATGCACATCAACCGAGCCCTTCCCGGCTCCTCTACACATGCAAGTGCCAATGTGTACCAATCCGTCATTTATGTTCCACATCAAATGACATTTCATTCTAGGGTCTTTGTAAGGGGTGGATGTTCGTGGACTCACACCAAAGGTCACCCAACCTACACGGAATTCATGGACTTCCACCAACGGTTCCGCGTACACCGACACACTTTATGGGCTCTTATACCAACGGAGTGCGTATCCAATCACCGGGTCTCTCACCCGAGGGATTTTCTAGCCCTTCTTGCTACCCCAACCCTATCAACACATAAACCATTCGACTCGTCTAGGTCATCGACCCATATTACCCGAGCTCACTCGTCATCCACCATGTGTGGTGAAGACAAATAACCATGCACACACACCTCCTAAAATGCGATGTTCCCGTGCATATGAAATGTGGTGCTCCATTGCAACACCAATACAATGTTCGATATGATATGAGTGACATATGAACATTCTCAACACATTTCTCATATTCCATGGCAAAATCATATCAAAAGCATATAATTCCCATAATACAAATTCCAAGCATGTTATCAACATACTAAAATTTCATGGCATATATATAAACACATAACACGTCCACAATTTCATATAACACATGAATTTACATTGGGTTCATTTCACATATCCAATTCATAGAAATCACAATTAGTAACTTCTAAATATTCATCCAAGTTAGGATTTCCTTTACCCAATTCACCCAATTTCACAACAATAGGCAAGAGACACATAGGCTATCATCCTACCCATTCCATAAAAACATTATAGGCTTGGAATAAACCTTAGTAGGAAGAAACCCTACCTCTTGAAGCGTGAGGAACGACCAAGGGAAGTTCCAAGACCCGATTCAAGCCAAAAACCCTCACTTCTCGAAAATCCCGTACCTTAATCTTCGGTAAAACTTGCGCTTTTTGGTATAGCCGCGTAGCCCTCGATGAGTAGAGCGACTTTAATTCTTGGCTTGCGTGGATTCGAGGTCCGTAGCGCCGTAGATCGTAGAGAGAAGGTGAGTTTTTTTTCTCTCTTTTCTCCCTCTTTCTCTCTATCGGCTAACCGGCTGAACAATGGGGAAAAATCTAATTTTTCCCCCTATTTATATTTTAGAATACTTGGCCCACAATTCGCCACACGTCCTATTTAATTCCGGGTCCGTTTTAATCCCGAAACGATTAAATTTCGCTCCGGTTCAAGTTCGAATTATTTTTGTTTTAACTTGTGTTTAATATTTCCCCAAACCTGGAAACTTTATAAAAATTTCGTGTACAGGGTCACCCGGGGCCCGTTCGTCTCGTAAAACGCGAAAAATCCGACTATCTCGAAATTCCACGAAATTTGACGTGGTAACTAGATTTCGCGAGACGAATCCAACGGTGAGGTCCGTTTCGTCATCCGAGTTCTAGAAAAATTCAGGTTTACAACCTGTACTGTAGTGGCAATTTACCGTTTTGCCCTTTTTCACAAAGGTTGAAATTTTCTCGGGTTTTACATTCTTCCCCCCTTAAAAGAATTTCGTCCCCGAAATTCACACACTCATGCACACACAATTACACGCATATGCAACAGTCATATAATACTAAATGACTATAAGAATGTACCTCCATCCTCAAATAAGAAAGGATAGTTGGCACGTATGGTGTCCTCACGCTCCCATGTTGCCTCCTCCACTCCTCGGTGCTGCCACAACACCTTCACTAGCCTCACGGTCTTGCCTCGCAAAACCTGCTCTCGGCTATCCATGACACGCACTGGTCCCTCCTCGAAGGTCCCATCCGCATCAACTATGAGCTCGCCCCAATCCACAACATGCGACGGATCTGGAGTATACTTCCGGAGCATGGAGACATGGAATACGGCGTGAACACCCGATAAAGTTGGCGGTAACGCCAATCTGTAAGCCACAGTGCCAACTCTCTCAAGCACCTCAAAGGGCCCAATATACCTCGGCGACAGTTTTCCCCGCTTGCCGAATCTGATCACCCCTCTCTTAGGCATCACCTTTAAGAAGACGTGGTCTCCCACCTCAAATTCCAGAGGCCGCCGCCGCCTATCGGCGTAACTCTTCTGTCGGCACTGAGCCGTGAGAAGACGCTTCCTTATCAGGTTCACCTTCTCCGAGGTGTCTCTAATCAAGTCTGGACCCGTAGAGGGTCTTTCCCCAACTTCAGTCCAACAAACCGGAGAACGACAAGGCCTCCCATAAAGCGCCTCATAGGGTGCCATCCGTATGCTCGCCTGATAACTGTTATTGTAGGCGAATTCCACTAAGGGCAAATGCTCTTCCCAGCTACCCTTGAGATCTAGGACGCATGCCCGTAGCATGTCCTCTAATGTCTGGATGGTCCTCTCCGACTGACCGTCCGTTTGGGGATGGTAGGCTGTGCTCATCCTCAACTGAGTCCCCATGGCTCGCTGGAAACTCTCCCAAAAGTGAGCCGTAAACCTGGGGTCCCGATCCGATACTATAGATACGGGTACCCCATGCAACCGGACTATCTCCCTTATGTACAACCTGCAGAATTCCTCCAGAGTGAAGGTCATCCGCATCGCCAAAAAGTGTGCCGACTTCGTAAGCCGGTCCACTATCACCCACACCGCATCGTGTCCCCGTGATGTCCGTGGCAAGTGGGTCACAAAGTCCATTGTGATGTGCTCCCACTTCCACTCAGCCACTTCCAAGGGCTGGAGCAACCCTGCTGGCCTCTGGTGCTCGGCTTTAATCTGCTGACATGTGAGGCATCTACTGACAAAGTCGCCAATTTGCCTCTTCATTCCGCTCCAGTAATACTGGCGACGAAGATCATGATACATCTTCGTGCCGCCTGGGTGCACCGCAAAACGAGAGCAATGGAACTCCCTGAGGATCTCCTCTCTCAGCTCCGCCGACTGGGGAACCACTACCCTTCCCCTAAACCGAAGACTGTCATCCGAGTGAATGGCCCAGCCCTCGTCACCAGTACCCGCCTGCACTCGGTCCCTGATAGATGATAACTCTGAGTCCTGTCTCTGTGACTCGATCACTCTGCTCAGTAGGGAAGGCGTAGCCACCAAACTCCCTAAAACACCCTGAGTCCGACCCCGATAATGCAGCCCAAATTGGCCCACGGCCTCAAGCATCCGCCACTCCCGGGAAGCCACACTAGCTAAGACACCCCGTGACTTCCGACTAAGTGCGTCAGCCACCACATTTGCCTTACCGGGGTGGTAATGCAAAGTGAAGTCATAGTCTTCTAGGTACTCCATCCACCTACGCTGCCTCATGTTGAGGTCCCGTTGAGTGAAGATGTACTTCAGACTTTTGTGGTCCGAAAACACTTCAAATCGTTCACCATACAAATAGTGGCGCCAAGCCTTTAAGGCAAAGACAACGGCCGCCAACTCCATGTCATGCGTGGGGTAATTCTGCTCGTGATTCTTCAACTGTCGAGAACCATAAGCCACCACTCTCCCGGACTGCATCAAGACACAACCCAGTCCGTCTTTAGAGGCATCGCAATATATCGTGTAGTTTTGTCCCCTTTCTGGAACAATCAAGATAGGAGCTGAAGTGAGTCTCCTCTTTAGTTCTTGGAATGCCTTCTCACACGAATCATTCCACTCGAACTTGACCTCCTTCCGGGTCAATCTAGTCATAGGTGCGGCTAGTCGGGAGAAGTCCTCGATGAACCTCCGGTAATACCCTGCCAATCCCAAGAAACTACGTATCTCGAAGACTGACCTTGGCCTCTCCCAGCTCATAACTGCCTCGACTTTCTCCGGATCAACTGATACCCCCGAAGCCGACACCACGTGTCCCAAAAATTTCACCTCCGTAAGCCAAAATTCACACTTGCTGAACTTGGCGTACAACTGGTGGTCCCTCAAGGTCTGGAGAACAATCCTTAAGTGACCCTCATGCTCCTCCTCTGTCTTGGAGTAGATCAGGATGTCATCAACAAACACTACGACAAACTGATCTAAATAGGGCTGGAACACCCTATGCATGAGATCCATAAATGCCGCCGGGGCATTCGTCAACCCAAATGGCATCACCGTGAACTCGAAATGCCCGTACCGCGTTCTGAACGCCGTCTTAGGGATATCTGACTCCCTAATCCTCAACTGATGGTAGCCCGTGCGGAGATCTATTTTTGAATAGACCCGCGCTCCCCTCAGCTGATCAAACAGATCATCGATCCTCGGCAAAGGGTACCTATTCTTGATGGTGACCCGGTTCAACTGCCGATAGTCTATACACAATCGAAGGGTCTTATCCTTCTTCTTGGCAAACAGCACCGGAGCGCCCCAAGGTGAGGTACTCGGTCTAATAAAGCCCTTGTCCAATAATTCTTGTAATTGAACCTTGAGTTCTTGCAACTCAGCTGGCGCCATCCTATGTGGAGTCATAGAAATGGGTGAAGTACCCGGATGCAACTCAACGCTAAAGTCCACATCCCTATGGGGAGGTAATCCCGGTAACTCGTCCGGAAAAACGTCTTCATATTCACACACCACCCGAGGTAGACCCAATTCTTGTCTCGCCTCGTCCTCCAGGGTAAGGCTCGCAAGCCAACCCATCAATTGCCCATGCCATCGTGAATCATACACGACTTGAGGTAGAGCATCATGCTTTTCCCCCTGAAACTTGAAACAAACACCGTCCGGTGTATAGGCGGTGACCCTCTTCCTGTCACAATCAATAACGACCCGATACGCCACCAACCAGTCCATCCCAAGGATGACATCGAATTCTGACATGTCCATAACCCTAAGGTCCACGGTGAGTAGAATCCCCGAGATCTCTAGCTCACAACCCCGACATATCTGATTCACACACACCCTAGCTCCTAGGGGTGAATTCACATATAACGGCTCCTCCAAGGTATCAACCTCTAAGCCCAAATCCCTCACACATGATGCAGAAATGAATGAATGTGATGCACCAGAATCAAATAACACTTTAGTCCATAGGCGAGAAAGTAGAAATGTACCCTGAATGACTGACTGGTCCACTGGCTCAGCCTGAGGTGTAATGGCGTAGACACGCCCCTGGGTCCCCGAAGTCCCGGCCTGCATGCCCTGTCCTCGGCCTCGACCCATGCCTTGGCTCATCTGGCCCGACTGCGGAGTCCCCGCTCGAAAGGTGGTAGGGGCCTGAGTAGCGCCCTGGAACTGATACTGGTTTCCCTGGCCCGTGGTGGGGTAGGGAGGAACAAGGCGCGTCTGCGACTGCCCCACTGATGACTGGGACTGAGGTGTCCCATAGCTCTGGGATCCTTGCCTCTGCGGACAATCCCGCTTCATATGCCCCGGTTGGTGGCAATGGAAACATGTCTTCTGGCCCGCCTGGTAGGTAGTCCTGAAGTTTCTCCCGCCTTGGGAAAGCTGACCTTGGCCTTGGCCTTGATAGCCGCGGCCCTGTCCTTGAGGAGCAGAGGTCCTCTGTTTCTTCCCCGAACTAGAAGAAGAGGATTGGCCCTCCTTCTTCTTATCCTTAGCACCCGCCTCACGGATGCTTCGAGCATCGTCCACCTCCCTCTCAATGGCCATAGCTGTCTCGACCATAGAGTCCAAGTCTTGCAGGCGGAGGCCCACAATCTTTCCCCGGATGGATAGCTTCAACCCATCCTCAAACCTTCTTACCTTGGCCATATCCGTGGCCACGTAATCATCAGCAAATCGGGCTAATTCGGTGAACTTAGCCACATACTCCATCACTGTCATTGACCCTTGCTTCAAATCTAGAAACTCGCGGGCCTTTGCATGTCGAACGGCCGTTGGGAAATATTTACCCATGAAGAGCTCCTTGAACTCTCCCCATGTCATGGCCTCTAAGTTCTTCGAGGCCGTCACCCAATCCCACCACAATTGGGCTTCTCCTTCTAGCTGGAATGCAGCTAGCCTTATCTTAGTAGCGTCTGAGGTGACCTCCATCGCCCCTAAGATCTTGTTGACTTGCCGGAACCAATGGTCGGCCACCATCGGGTCCGCCCCTCCCATGAAGACTGGAGGTTTGTGTGCTTTAAACTGTTGGAGGTTACTCGCGCCTCCATGTCCGGCATTTGCACTAGCTTGTGCAACAGTAGCCGCCATTAGGCCCATGGTTTCCGTAAACGCTCGTTGATCGAAGACCGGTGGTGGTTGGTTATTGTTCCGCCCACCGCCTCGACGTCCTCTTCTTCCACTTGCCATCTACACACAAGTCAAATGGCAATGGCACAACAACTTAGTATCCCTAGATAGGGATCAAAGTTAAAACGCTCAAATCTTTCTCATTGTCTCACTAGTAGAGCGTATGCCTCCAATAGTGGACCCTTTCGCTTTGAACCTTCCCGTTCATTTGCTTTCCCACTCCCAAGGTTAAGTTCTCTAACCCTAGTGTGTCCATTTCCATACACATTTTACCATGCATATAATACACATACCACATATCACATAACATGTATCAATTTAAGCACATAACATGTAATGTACAATGAATGCAATGGTCTAAACCCATGCCCCATCAAGCCCTAGGTAAATCGCATACCTATGCTCTGATACCAAGCTGTGACGCCCCAATTTTCCGGGGGTCCTTTATTAACCGTTGACCATCCGTCAACCCGCGGAAATACTCGTGATGGTCGTATAACCCGACACCACGTCACTCACATGCTTTTAATCGGATTTACCATCCACAAGGTCAATTATACCTTCATTTATGTCCATTTATGTCATAGAAACCAAAGAAAACAAAGCCCAAAAGCATGGCTAAGCATTTTGAAAATTTCAAGTTTTTGGAAAAACCTTCCGGAAGGTCGATATACACCTACCGGAAGGTCGCTGAAGGAACTGTTACATGAAAAGGATCAATTTCAAGAACTTCCGGAAGGTCGACATCAGTAGCAAAAACCTTCCGGAAGGTCCATTCCAGTAGCCAAAACCTTCCGGAAGGTTCATTCCAGAAAACAAACCTTCCGGAAGAACTCGGCAGTCAAAAAGAAACCCAAGGCAAAACCTTCCGGAAGGTCCACTCCAGTAGACAAGTCCTTCCGGTAGGTTTTACTCCAGTAGCTAAAATCTTCCGGAAGGTTCATTCCAGTGGGCAAAACCTTCCGGAAGGTATTAGCCGTGAGCAAGGCAAGCTGGGGTTTTTAGCAAAACCTTCCGGAAGGCCGACACACACCTTCCGGTAGGTTTTCAGACTGTGAACATAAAAATGGATTTCTTTCCCCTCCAAACCATCCTTAAAGCTACCCCATACACTCCAAACTCATTCAGTACATGTTTAATGAGATTTTCCATATAATACCCAACTCATACAATCTCTATTACAATTCATTCCATAATATATATACATCAAAATGGAATTTTGTTAAAGGTTTTACAAAACTTAAACTAAGGCCACAAGCCGGCCCCCTTCATGCTTGATGCTCTCCAAATGAGCCATCCGCCGGAGCAAAACCCACACCTGAAATGTTTTTCCCATAAAGGGTGAGCCACGCTCAATAGGGTATCTCCTAGAGAGGCTACTCCCCAACCTAAATGCATATGAAATGTCACATGCTATCAATCAACAATCCACAACAAGAATATATTCCATGTTGAAACATGTAATGTCATGCTATGAAATGAGGTGAGACTCACTCATGCACATCAACCGAGCCCTTCCCGGCTCCTCTACACATGCAAGTGCCAATGTGTACCAATCCGTCATTTATGTTCCACATCAAATGACATTTCATTCTAGGGTCTTTGTAAGGGGTGGATGTTCGTGGACTCACACCAAAGGTCACCCAACCTACACGGAATTCATGGACTTCCACCAACGGTTCCGCGTACACCGACACACTTTATGGGCTCTTATACCAACGGAGTGCGTATCCAATCACCGGGTCTCTCACCCGAGGGATTTTCTAGCCCTTCTTGCTACCCCAACCCTATCAACACATAAACCATTCGACTCGTCTAGGTCATCGACCCATATTACCCGAGCTCACTCGTCATCCACCATGTGTGGTGAAGACAAATAACCATGCACACACACCTCCTAAAATGCGATGTTCCCGTGCATATGAAATGTGGTGCTCCATTGCAACACCAATACAATGTTCGATATGATATGAGTGACATATGAACATTCTCAACACATTTCTCATATTCCATGGCAAAATCATATCAAAAGCATATAATTCCCATAATACAAATTCCAAGCATGTTATCAACATACTAAAATTTCATGGCATATATATAAACACATAACACGTCCACAATTTCATATAACACATGAATTTACATTGGGTTCATTTCACATATCCAATTCATAGAAATCACAATTAGTAACTTCTAAATATTCATCCAAGTTAGGATTTCCTTTACCCAATTCACCCAATTTCACAACAATAGGCAAGAGACACATAGGCTATCATCCTACCCATTCCATAAAAACATTATAGGCTTGGAATAAACCTTAGTAGGAAGAAACCCTACCTCTTGAAGCGTGAGGAACGACCAAGGGAAGTTCCAAGACCCGATTCAAGCCAAAAACCCTCACTTCTCGAAAATCCCGTACCTTAATCTTCGGTAAAACTTGCGCTTTTTGGTATAGCCGCGTAGCCCTCGATGAGTAGAGCGACTTTAATTCTTGGCTTGCGTGGATTCGAGGTCCGTAGCGCCGTAGATCGTAGAGAGAAGGTGAGTTTTTTTTCTCTCTTTTCTCCCTCTTTCTCTCTATCGGCTAACCGGCTGAACAATGGGGAAAAATCTAATTTTTCCCCCTATTTATATTTTAGAATACTTGGCCCACAATTCGCCACACGTCCTATTTAATTCCGGGTCCGTTTTAATCCCGAAACGATTAAATTTCGCTCCGGTTCAAGTTCGAATTATTTTTGTTTTAACTTGTGTTTAATATTTCCCCAAACCTGGAAACTTTATAAAAATTTCGTGTACAGGGTCACCCGGGGCCCGTTCGTCTCGTAAAACGCGAAAAATCCGACTATCTCGAAATTCCACGAAATTTGACGTGGTAACTAGATTTCGCGAGACGAATCCAACGGTGAGGTCCGTTTCGTCATCCGAGTTCTAGAAAAATTCAGGTTTACAACCTGTACTGTAGTGGCAATTTACCGTTTTGCCCTTTTTCACAAAGGTTGAAATTTTCTCGGGTTTTACAATCATAAAGGTCAAACGACTTTAATTGAAACTAATGCAATTAAAAATAAAATTGAAATTCCTAAAACCATTAAATGGTCAGAAATTCAGTTTCCAGAAACTTGGAGATTGGAATCAGTGGTTCATAAAAAACCAGAGATAAATGAAGAAATAACTCAAATTACCCAGTCAACCCAGGGTGATGTTTTCATATCATTTGCTAGAAATAATTTCTCTAGTTTAAAAATCTCTGATAAATCAGAAACTTCTTCAGATTATTCTCTTCCTAGAAGAAGATCTACTTCTTCGGTCTTAAATCGAAGAAAAGGTAAAGAACCCATAATTGAAGGTATAAAAACTTCTCATAATCAAATTCCCCATGGACTTTATCGCCAAGATAAAGAGATTTTTAATGATGAGGATTTTATTGATCCTACTCCATCCGAGATCGGATTTCAAATATAAGTTTTTATGGATAAACACCAAAAAGATTTTGTTGTTAATCGACAAGAAATTAATAAAGAGTTTTATCTTCCTAAATATAAAGAATTTAGAGATTGGTATTTTGAGACTATGAGTCCAGATGACCTCAAAAATTACAAAGAAATGTTTTATCTTTTTATTGAAAAAGAAAAAAGGATAATTCCTTTTGTTAACTGGTTTTTAACTTATCATGCTTCATCAAATATAACTCAGTTCAATGAACTTAAAAATTTCCTTCCAGATATTAAGGATAGCGAGTTCATAAATGAACTCAAGAAAAAGTTAACACCAATAATTGTTGAACCACCTCAGCCTGAAATCAACACTTTAAATAGTATTCCTCAAGATAAAGACTCAACATCTTTAAAAGATATACCGGACAAGTCTTGCTATAACAAGAATCTTGAAAAGGACATAGACTATAAGGGCTATAAAGATAGGTCTAAAACTTTTCAAGAACAAGACAAAAGATTTATTAAATGTTTTAAATGTAGCAAAAAGGGACATGTTGCTTCCACATGCTATTATTATCATGCTAAGAAGGCTATGACTAAGTTCAGTATAAATATGAACCAATTAAGTATAAATACTTTGACTAAGTCTCAAACTTTAATTCTTGATCTTATAGATAAAATTCAAGATCCTGATTCTAAGAAGAAAGCTATTGAACAATATTTGCAGATTAATCAGGAAGAAAAGAGACCCTCTATGTCTCAATCTTATTCACTTAAGGAAGTCCTTAATAGGACAGAAAATATAACAATTGAGAATACTCTAACTAGAGAGTTCTCATCCTTTACGGTTCAAGACTTAAAGAAAGATATTTACTTTCTCAAAGAAGACTTAAAAGTCTTACATGCTAGAGTTTTAGCCTTGGAAAATTTTCCTTTAAAGGACAAAGCCATAAAAGGTGATAATGACATAACATATGATGAAGCCTCACCTTCCATAAAAGTTGATAAAGACTTTGTTGATGATAAAACATCATTTTCTCATTCTCCTAAAGAAGGTTACGGTTACTTAAATGTAATTGATAAAATAACTTTTCAAAAATGGTATAGTAAAATTACTCTTACTATAAATCAAATTTTTACTATTGAAACCATTGCTTTAATTGATAGTGGATCAGCTATGAATTGCATAAAAGCTGGATTAATTCCTACCAAATATTTTGAGAAAACTACTCAGTCAGTAAGCACTGCTGATGGTTCAAAATTAAATATAAATTTTAAACTCTCGAATGTTTATATCTGTAATCAAGGAATTTGTATTCCTACTACTTTCATGCTTATCGATAATTTAAATCAATTGGTGATTTTAGGAACACCTTTTTTATCTATGATTCAACCTATTGAAAAAATTGATTCTAAAGGAATTTTGACTACCATAAATGGTCACCAAATATTATTTGAGTTTATAACTTCTCCTCAAATACAAATGATAAATCAATTAAAAGAAAAATTAATTTATAAAAAGAATCATTTTGATTCCATTATTCCTAACTCTTTTTGGAGTGCTAATCTTGCAGGAAATCAAGAAATTCCAGAAATGAATCCTGACTCCTTTTCTCTTGTTCCTATTAACGAAACTCCAGAACTTCTGGACTGTATTTGTGACCATGCAGGTGAAGATATATTCAGCTTCGTTTCTACATGGAAAAATAATTATTGTAAAATGTCTCTATGGAGTCTTTATTGCCATGCTATGGAAGAGCAATTGACAGAAGATGTTCCTCTTTTTCTGTTAAGAATTGCTCGAGCTGCTAAGAATTCAGCTGATAAGAAATTCTGTCTTATTCTTGAAATTAATGACTGGTATTATGATTACCACTATAAACAGTGGATGGAGAATCTGGCTCCAGAAGAATTTAGTCTTCAGATTTTAGATAAAATTGGAGGAATATTGGTAAGAACCCAATATTATGCTTATAAAAGAGCATATTATTCTGATGATTATAACACTGCTTCTTATGCTTATAAAAATGCATATTATTTTGATCCTTATACGGATGCTAATTATTTTAATGCATATAAAAATGCATATTATCCACCCTTGCGATATTCTTGCAAGTTTCCTATTAAAGATACTGATCTTGAATCACATAAATGTGATAAAGACTTTGTATATCAAAAGGACACCATATTTGGTGAAGAAAGTCAGTCACATATAAGTGACATTAATAATGAACCATTATTTTATGAACATGGTTCAAGAGATAAATCTCTTTCAATTAATTCTCCTCCTTTAAATTTATCTCCATATACGGAGAATACTTTTCTGATAGGTATAAATACCTTTTTAAATGATTACAGGATAAATCCTGAACAGCTGACAAAAATATTCCATAATTGGAATAATTATTCCACTAATTATAAATATTATATTATTAAAAGATGTCTTAAAGACATGGGAACCGAGGGAGAGGAATCTTCCACCTCAAACTCTATTGTTTCCACTACTAGTATAAATACTGGTATTAATTTAAATCCTATTACAATTCTTAAAGAACAAATTAAAAAAGATCAACCCCATTTAAATACTGAGCAGCTTAAAGCAGCAATTGTGGATGAATGGCGTCTTCAGGTTATGTCTACTTTCGATATAACTGAGAAGATCATTTATCCACCAGTTGTCATAAAAGACAAAGGGAAAGCTAAAGTTGAGGAAGTTGATAGAATTCCTACTTCTATTAACTCTGATGAAAACTTTATGATTTCCCAGGAATATATTCCTCTTAATAATGACATCTCTTTTAATGAAGAATTGTTAAGTGATGATTTGAAGATAAATCTTCATTATAATGGCAATACGCTATATAAATTGCCTTACAAAAAATGATCAGATAAAGCTGAGGCCTCGGATAAATCCGATCCATTTGAGGTGACGAATGCCATGACGTCACCAAGATTTTATTTGAAAAGTGACGCACGCCATGACGTCACTACGGGATTATTGAAGCTGTAAATAGTTATAGAGCACAGTGTCTGCACAGTAATGCTGACGCATGCACTGACATCAGTGTACAGTAAAAAGTTTTGTACAGTATAAAGTTGTGAATAGTATAGGATAGTTTTGAAATCCGGATTTCATGTCCGGCTCTATTTAAGGATGCAGCCTCAGCCTGTTGAGGACATCCTTCGCTTGACCCATCCTTCGCTTGACCCATCCTTCGCTTGACCTCTCCTTCCTTTCTATCCTACTCTTGTACCTACTTTCTTACACCCTCTCTGAACCTTTCTCTTGTATATTACCTTCCATCTTCTACCTTCCACCTTAGTACTGTAAGTGTACTACACTCTGTATAGTTCCCTTTTAAGCTTTTAAGCTTTCTTTTGCTTCTTGTATATATTTAAGCTTTCAGCATTAAGTAAAAGCTTTCCTTGTACATATTTTGTACATATATCGATCCTTCCCCCCTTATTGGTATCAGAGCATTCTATTTCTTCCATATTTTTAACATAATCTTCTTTATGATTATTTTTAAATTTAAAAAGACTTAATGCCATAGAGGTAGACTCAAAAGTGGTTCTGTTGACTCATATGCTTTACTATTACTGTCATCTAGTTGCTATTGTAATATGTCTTTTAATTCTACTACAGTACCGCTATAAGGAATATTATTACCATAATTCTAGTATAATGACTTCCCAACTAACTACAATTAGTTTCATCTTGCTACAATGATTTTCTCACCTCCTACAAACTGTCAACGTTTCTGGCGGGACAGAAATGGGAATCTACCCAAAACGGCCTAAACTCCTATCAGCGGAAAAGCGGCCAACAACATCCCTTACGCCCCACAGCACCATAGAAAGTATACAGAGAAAAATCATCACAAACAAAATTACACCAAGCATAGAAGCAAACGAGGAACATCATTATAACAGAATTAAAGTAACAATTTCATAATAACAGTAGTCTAACAGAATTAAATCACCATTACATAAGCAACAAGAATTAGTAATAGATCCGCATATAAATCAACAGAATATACTTATACTACCATTACTTGGCTCTGATACCAATTAGGGGGAAAGATCGATATGTACAAAATATGTACAAGGAAAGCTTTTATTTAATGCTGAAAGCTTAAATATATACAAGAAGCAAAAGAAAGCTTAAAAGCTTAAAAGGGAACTATACAGAGTGTAGTACACTTACAGTACTAAGGTGGAAGATAGAAGATGTAAAACCCGAGAAAATTTCAACCTTTGTGAAAAAGGGCAAAACGGTAAATTGCCATTACGGTACAGGTTGTAAACCTGAATTTTTCTAGAACTCGGATGACGAAACGGACCTCACCGTTGGATTCGTCTAGCGAAATCTAGTTATCCTGTCAAATTTCATTAAATTCCGAGTTAGTCGGATTTTTCGCGTTTTACGAGACGAACGGGCCTCGGGTGACCCCGTACACGAAATTTTTATAAAATTTTAAAGTTTGGGGAAATATTAGAGGCAAGTAAAAATAAAAATATTTTGAACTCGAACCGGAGCGAAATTTAATCGTTTCGGGATTAAAACGAACCCGGAAGTAAAAGGGACGTGTGGCCAATTGTGGACCAAGTATTCTAAAATATAAATAGGGGGAAAAATTAGATTTTTCCCATGGTTCAGCCGCTTGCACAGCCGATAGAAAAGAGGAGAGGGAGAGAGCTTGAAATCTTCACTTCTCTCTACGATCTAGAAGGCTACGAAGCTCGGATCCATTCGGGCCAAGAAGTAAAGTCGGTCTCCTCGTCGAAGGCTACGACCACGTACCAAAAACGAAGGTTTTCACCGAAGGAAAAAGGGGCGGGATTTTGAGAGCTTAAGATTGGGCTCGGGTTTGAGTTCTAAGAGCTTCTCCACGTCGTTCCTCACGCTTCAAGAGGTAGAGTTCCTTCCTACTTGGGATTATTTTACAACTTAGGTTGTTATATGTAATGTGAATGTAGTATAATGGGCATGTTGATTATCAATGTTGTGAAATTGATGGGTAGTTGGATAAGTTCATTATCAATGACTTGTTGTTGAGAAATTGATGGAATTTGGTGATGGGTAAAACGGGTATATGAAATTAACCCAATTTAAGTGAAATCCCTAACTTGGGAAGTGATGGGTTGCAATTGTTTGTGTAAATCCATGGAATAGTGTGGTGGGCATGAATTGTGATTATCATGCGGGAATGTGAAATTGCTCTAATGTGAAATTATGTGAATTATTGGCATATGCTATGTGATGATATGCTTGTAAATAAATGTTGAGTATGAAAATGATAAGTTATGTTAATTGATATATTGACATGGCTATGAAGTTGGTAATTATATGCTTAGGATATAAATTGCTATGATTATGTTAGAATAAGATAAATGTTGCTCACATGGCATTCATTACATGGGGCATGACATTGAAGTAGTATTGGTGCATTACAATGCATGTGTACACAAACATCGCATTATGGGTGTGGGTGCATGGTTGAGTTCAAACACCACATAGGTGGATGATGGTGGGCTCGGGAAAGTTGGATTGAACATCCGACTGAGTCTCATGGTTCATGGAAAAAGGAATTTGGGTCGGGGTAGTAAGAAGGGCTAGACTCGCCCTCGGGTGTGAGACCCGGTGGGACGGATACGCACTTCCGTTGGTATCATAGTCCATAAAGTGTGTCGGTGTACGCGGAACCGTTGGTGGAAGTCCATGAATTCCGTGTCGGTTGGGCGACCGTTGGTGCAAGTCCATAAAGACCCACCCCAAAGAAAGACCCGGGTGTTTTAAATGATAGTCATTGTGTGTGAATTAACAATGGCGGGGGCTTGGGAAAGCCCGATTTTAAACTCATGGCATTGTATGGGGGATAGGAGCCGGGGAGGGCTCGGATTGAGTTGCATGGGAGAGTCTCATCCCATTTCATGGCATTACATGCTAGAAATCCAACATTTGAATAGTGTGTTGTGGTTGTGATGTTGTTGGTGTGAAGTGTTGCATGAACATTGCATATGCACTTAGGTTGGGGAGTAGCCCTTGTAGGAAATACTCTACTGGGCGTGGCTCACCCTTTATGGGAAAAAACATTTCAGGTGTGGGTTTTGCTCCGGCGGATGGCTCATTTGGAGAGCATCAAGCATGAAGGGGGCCGGCTTGTGGCCTTAGTTTAAGTTTTGTAAAACCTTTAACAAAATTCCATTTTGATGTATATATATATTATGGAATGATTTGTAATAGAGATTGTATGAGTTGGGTATTATATGGAAAATCTCATTAAACATGTATTGAATGAGTTTGGAGTGTATGGGGTAGCTTTAAGGATGGTTTGGAGGGGAAAGAAATCCATTTTTATGCTCACAGTCTGAAAACCTACCGGAAGGTGTGTGTCGGCCTACCGGAAGGTTTTGCTAAAAACCCCAGCTTGCCTTGCTCACGGCTAATACCTTCCGGAAGGTTTTGCCCACTGGAATGAACCTTCCGGAAGATTTTAGCTACTGGAGTAAAACCTACCGGAAGGACGTGTCTACTGGAGTGGACCTTCCGGAAGGTTTTGCCTTGGGTTTCTTTTTGACTGCCGAGTTCTTCCGGAAGGTTTGTTTTCTGGAATGAACCTTCCGGAAGGTTTTGGCTACTGGAATGTACCTTCCGGAAGGTTTTTGCTACTGATGTCGACCTTCCGGAAGTTCTTGAAATTGATCCTTTTCATGTAACAGTTCCTTCAGCGACCTTCCGGTAGGTGTATATCGACCTTCCGGAAGGTTTTTCCAAAAACTTGAAATTTTCAAAATGCTTAGCCATGCTTTTGGGCTTTGTTTTCTTTGGTTCCTATGACATAAATGGACATAAATTGAGATATAATTGACCTTGTGGATGGTAAATCGGGATAAAAGCATGTGAATGACGTGGTGTCGGGTTATACGACTATCACGAGTATTTCCGCGGGTTGACGGATGGTCAACGGTTAATAAAGGACCCCCGAAAATTTGGGGCGTCACAGCTTGGTATCAGAGCATAGGTATGCGATTTACCTAGGGCTTGATGGGGCATGGGTTTAGACCATTGCATTCATTGTACATTACATGTTATGTGCTTAAATTGATACATGTTATGTGATATGTGGTATGTGTATTATATGCATGGTAAAATGTGTATGGAAATGGACACACTAGGGTTAGAGAACTTAACCTTGGGAGTGGGAAAGCAAATGAACGGGAAGGTTCAAAGCGAAAGGGTCCACTATTGGAGGCATACGCTCTACTAGTGAGACAATGAGAAAGATTTGAGCGTTTTAACTTTGATCCCTATCTAGGGATACTAAGTTGTTGTGCCATTGCCATTTGACTTGTGTGTAGATGGCAAGTGGAAGAAGAGGACGTCGAGGCGGTGGGCGGAACAATAACCAACCACCACCGGTCTTCGATCAACGAGCGTTTACGGAAACCATGGGCCTAATGGCGGCTACTGTTGCACAAGCTAGTGCAAATGCCGGACATGGAGGCGCGAGTAACCTCCAACAGTTTAAAGCACACAAACCTCCAGTCTTCATGGGAGGGGCGGACCCGATGGTGGCCGACCATTGGTTCCGGCAAGTCAACAAGATCTTAGGGGCGATGGAGGTCACCTCAGACGCTACTAAGATAAGGCTAGCTGCATTCCAGCTAGAAGGAGAAGCCCAATTGTGGTGGGATTGGGTGACGGCCTCGAAGAACTTAGAGGCCATGACATGGGGAGAGTTCAAGGAGCTCTTCATGGGTAAATATTTC
Source organism: Ilex aquifolium (assembly GCA_951799425.1). Lineage (NCBI taxonomy): Eukaryota > Viridiplantae > Streptophyta > Magnoliopsida > Aquifoliales > Aquifoliaceae > Ilex > Ilex aquifolium. The sequence continues at coordinate 127,827 of OX637391.1, forward strand.
CCAACGGCCGTTCGACATGCAAAGGCCCGCGAGTTTCTAGATTTGAAGCAAGGGTCAATGACAGTGATGGAGTATGTGGCTAAGTTCACCGAATTAGCCCGATTTGCTGATGATTACGTGGCCACGGATATGGCCAAGGTAAGAAGGTTTGAGGATGGGTTGAAGCTATCCATCCGGGGAAAGATTGTGGGCCTCCGCCTGCAAGACTTGGACTCTATGGTCGAGACAGCTATGGCCATTGAGAGGGAGGTGGACGATGCTCGAAGCATCCGTGAGGCGGGTGCTAAGGATAAGAAGAAGGAGGGCCAATCCTCTTCTTCTAGTTCGGGGAAGAAACAGAGGACCTCTGCTCCTCAAGGACAGGGCCGCGGCTATCAAGGCCAAGGCCAAGGTCAGCTTTCCCAAGGCGGGAGAAACTTCAGGACTACCTACCAGGCGGGCCAGAAGACATGTTTCCATTGCCACCAACCGGGGCATATGAAGCGGGATTGTCCGCAGAGGCAAGGATCCCAGAGCTATGGGACACCTCAGTCCCAGTCATCAGTGGGGCAGTCGCAGACACGCCTTGTTCCTCCCTACCCCACCACGGGCCAGGGAAACCAGTATCAGTTCCAGGGCGCTACTCAGGCCCCTACCACCTTTCGAGCGGGGACTCCGCAGTCGGGCCAGATGGGCCAAGGCATGGGTCGAGGCCGAGGACAGGGCATGCAAGCCGGGACTTCGGGGACCCAGGGGCGTGTCTACGCCATTACACCTCAGGCTGAGCCAGTGGACCAGTCAGTCATTCAGGGTACATTTCTACTTTCTCGCCTATGGACTAAAGTGTTATTTGATTCTGGTGCATCACATTCATTCATTTCTGCATCATGTGTGAGGGATTTGGGCTTAGAGGTTGATACCTTGGAGGAGTCGTTATATGTGAATTCACCCCTAGGAGCTAGGGTGTGTGTGAATCAGATATGTCGGGGTTGTGAGCTAGAGATATCGGGGATTCTACTCACCGTGGACCTTAGGGTTATGGACATGTCGGAATTCGATGTCATCCTTGGGATGGACTGGTTGGCGGCGTATCGGGTCGTTATTGATTGTGACAGGAAGAGGGTCACCGCCTATACACCGGACGGTGTTTGTTTCAAGTTTCAGGGGGAAAAGCATGATGCTCTACCTCAAGTCGTGTATGATTCACGATGGCATGGGCAATTGATGGGTTGGCTTGCGAGCCTTACCCTGGAGGACGAGGCGAGACAAGAATTGGGTCTACCTCGGGTGGTGTGTGAATATGAGGACGTTTTTCCGGACGAGTTACCGGGATTACCTCCCCATAGGGATGTGGACTTTAGCGTTGAGTTGCATCCGGGTACTTCACCCATTTCTATGACTCCACATAGGATGGCGCCAGCTGAGTTGCAAGAACTCAAGGTTCAATTACAAGAATTATTGGACAAGGGCATTATTAGACCGAGTACCTCACCTTGGGGCGCTCCGGTGCTGTTTGCCAAGAAGAAGGATAAGACCCTTCGATTGTGTATAGACTATCGGCAGTTGAACCGGGTCACCATCAAGAATAGGTACCCTTTGCCGAGGATCGATGATCTGTTTGATCAGCTGAGGGGAGCGCGGGTCTATTCAAAGATAGATCTCCGCACGGGCTACCATCAGTTGAGGATTAAGGAGTCAGATATCCCTAAGACGGCGTTCAGAACGCGGTACGGGCATTTCGAGTTCACGGTGATGCCATTTGGGTTGACGAATGCCCCGGCGGCATTTATGGATCTCATGCATAGGGTGTTCCAGCCCTATTTAGATCAGTTTGTCGTAGTGTTTGTTGATGACATCCTGATCTACTCCAAGACAGAGGAGGAGCATGAGGGTCACTTAAGGATTGTTCTCCAGACCTTGAGGGACCACCAGTTGTACGCCAAGTTCAGCAAGTGTGAATTTTGGCTTACGGAGGTGAAATTTTTGGGACACGTGGTGTCGGCTTCGGGGGTATCAGTTGATCCGGAGAAAGTCGAGGCAGTTATGAGCTGGGAGAGGCCAAGGTCAGTCTTCGAGATACGTAGTTTCTTGGGATTGGCAGGGTATTACCGGAGGTTCATCGAGGACTTCTCCCGACTAGCCGCACCTATGACTAGATTGACCCGGAAGGAGGTCAAGTTCGAGTGGAATGATTCGTGTGAGAAGGCATTCCAAGAACTAAAGAGGAGACTCACTTCAGCTCCTATCTTGATTGTTCCAGAAAGGGGACAAAACTACACGATATATTGCGATGCCTCCAAAGACGGACTGGGTTGTGTCTTGATGCAATCCGGGAGAGTGGTGGCTTATGGTTCTCGACAGTTGAAGAATCACGAGCAGAATTACCCCACGCATGACATGGAGTTGGCGGCCGTTGTCTTTGCCTTAAAGGCTTGGCGCCACTATTTGTATGGTGAACGATTTGAAGTGTTTTCGGACCACAAAAGTCTGAAGTACATCTTCACTCAACGGGACCTCAACATGAGGCAGCGTAGGTGGATGGAGTACCTAGAAGACTATGACTTCACTTTGCATTACCACCCCGGTAAGGCAAATGTGGTGGCTGACGCACTTAGTCGGAAGTCACGGGGTGTCTTAGCTAGTGTGGCTTCCCGGGAGTGGCGGATGCTTGAGGCCGTGGGCCAATTTGGGCTGCATTATCGGGGTCGGACTCAGGGTGTTTTAGGGAGTTTGGTGGCTACGCCTTCCCTACTGAGCAGAGTGATCGAGTCACAGAGACAGGACTCAGAGTTATCATCCATCAGGGACCGAGTGCAGGCGGGTACTGGTGACGAGGGCTGGGCCATTCACTCGGATGACAGTCTTCGGTTTAGGGGAAGGGTAGTGGTTCCCCAGTCGGCGGAGCTGAGAGAGGAGATCCTCAGGGAGTTCCATTGCTCTCGTTTTGCGGTGCACCCAGGCGGCACGAAGATGTATCATGATCTTCGTCGCCAGTATTACTGGAGCGGAATGAAGAGGCAAATTGGCGACTTTGTCAGTAGATGCCTCACATGTCAGCAGATTAAAGCCGAGCACCAGAGGCCAGCAGGGTTGCTCCAGCCCTTGGAAGTGGCTGAGTGGAAGTGGGAGCACATCACAATGGACTTTGTGACCCACTTGCCACGGACATCACGGGGACACGATGCGGTGTGGGTGATAGTGGACCGGCTTACGAAGTCGGCACACTTTTTGGCGGTGCGGATGACCTTCACTCTGGAGGAATTCTGCAGGTTGTACTTAAGGGAGATAGTCCGGTTGCATGGGGTACCCGTATCTATAATATCGGATCGGGACCCCAGGTTTACGGCTCACTTTTGGGAGAGTTTCCAGCGAGCCATGGGGACTCAGTTGAGGATGAGCACAGCCTACCATCCCCAAACGGACGGTCAGTCGGAGAGGACCATCCAGACATTAGAGGACATGCTACGGGCATGCGTCCTAGATCTCAAGGGTAGCTGGGAAGAGCATTTGCCCTTAGTGGAATTCGCCTACAATAACAGTTATCAGGCGAGCATACGGATGGCACCCTATGAGGCGCTTTATGGGAGGCCTTGTCGTTCTCCGGTTTGTTGGACTGAAGTTGGGGAAAGACCCTCTACGGGTCCAGACTTGATTAGAGACACCTCGGAGAAGGTGAACCTGATAAGGAAGCGTCTTCTCACGGCTCAGAGCCGGCAGAAGAGTTACGCCGATAGGCGGCGGCGGCCTCTGGAATTTGAGGTGGGAGACCACGTCTTCTTAAAGGTGATGCCTAAGAGAGGGGTGATCAGATTCGGCAAGCGGGGAAAACTGTCGCCGAGGTATATTGGGCCCTTTGAGGTGCTTGAGAGAGTTGGCACTGTGGCTTACAGATTGGCGTTACCGCCAACTTTATCGGGTGTTCACGCCGTATTCCATGTCTCCATGCTCCGGAAGTATACTCCAGATCCGTCGCATGTTGTGGATTGGGGCGAGCTCATAGTTGATGCGGATGGGACCTTCGAGGAGGGACCAGTGCGTGTCATGGATAGCCGAGAGCAGGTTTTGCGAGGCAAGACCGTGAGGCTAGTGAAGGTGTTGTGGCAGCACCGAGGAGTGGAGGAGGCAACATGGGAGCGTGAGGACACCATACGTGCCAACTATCCTTTCTTATTTGAGGATGGAGGTACATTCTTATAGTCATTTAGTATTATATGACTGTTGCATATGCGTGTAATTGTGTGTGCATGAGTGTGTGAATTTCGGGGACGAAATTCTTTTAAGGGGGGAAGAATGTAAAACCCGAGAAAATTTCAACCTTTGTGAAAAAGGGCAAAACGGTAAATTGCCATTACGGTACAGGTTGTAAACCTGAATTTTTCTAGAACTCGGATGACGAAACGGACCTCACCGTTGGATTCGTCTAGCGAAATCTAGTTATCCTGTCAAATTTCATTAAATTCCGAGTTAGTCGGATTTTTCGCGTTTTACGAGACGAACGGGCCTCGGGTGACCCCGTACACGAAATTTTTATAAAATTTTAAAGTTTGGGGAAATATTAGAGGCAAGTAAAAATAAAAATATTTTGAACTCGAACCGGAGCGAAATTTAATCGTTTCGGGATTAAAACGAACCCGGAAGTAAAAGGGACGTGTGGCCAATTGTGGACCAAGTATTCTAAAATATAAATAGGGGGAAAAATTAGATTTTTCCCATGGTTCAGCCGCTTGCACAGCCGATAGAAAAGAGGAGAGGGAGAGAGCTTGAAATCTTCACTTCTCTCTACGATCTAGAAGGCTACGAAGCTCGGATCCATTCGGGCCAAGAAGTAAAGTCGGTCTCCTCGTCGAAGGCTACGACCACGTACCAAAAACGAAGGTTTTCACCGAAGGAAAAAGGGGCGGGATTTTGAGAGCTTAAGATTGGGCTCGGGTTTGAGTTCTAAGAGCTTCTCCACGTCGTTCCTCACGCTTCAAGAGGTAGAGTTCCTTCCTACTTGGGATTATTTTACAACTTAGGTTGTTATATGTAATGTGAATGTAGTATAATGGGCATGTTGATTATCAATGTTGTGAAATTGATGGGTAGTTGGATAAGTTCATTATCAATGACTTGTTGTTGAGAAATTGATGGAATTTGGTGATGGGTAAAACGGGTATATGAAATTAACCCAATTTAAGTGAAATCCCTAACTTGGGAAGTGATGGGTTGCAATTGTTTGTGTAAATCCATGGAATAGTGTGGTGGGCATGAATTGTGATTATCATGCGGGAATGTGAAATTGCTCTAATGTGAAATTATGTGAATTATTGGCATATGCTATGTGATGATATGCTTGTAAATAAATGTTGAGTATGAAAATGATAAGTTATGTTAATTGATATATTGACATGGCTATGAAGTTGGTAATTATATGCTTAGGATATAAATTGCTATGATTATGTTAGAATAAGATAAATGTTGCTCACATGGCATTCATTACATGGGGCATGACATTGAAGTAGTATTGGTGCATTACAATGCATGTGTACACAAACATCGCATTATGGGTGTGGGTGCATGGTTGAGTTCAACACCACATAGGTGGATGATGGTGGGCTCGGGAAAGTTGGATTGAACATCCGACTGAGTCTCATGGTTCATGGAAAAAGGAATTTGGGTCGGGGTAGTAAGAAGGGCTAGACTCGCCCTCGGGTGTGAGACCCGGTGGGACGGATACGCACTTCCGTTGGTATCATAGTCCATAAAGTGTGTCGGTGTACGCGGAACCGTTGGTGGAAGTCCATGAATTCCGTGTCGGTTGGGCGACCGTTGGTGCAAGTCCATAAAGACCCACCCCAAAGAAAGACCCGGGTGTTTTAAATGATAGTCATTGTGTGTGAATTAACAATGGCGGGGGCTTGGGAAAGCCCGATTTTAAACTCATGGCATTGTATGGGGGATAGGAGCCGGGGAGGGCTCGGATTGAGTTGCATGGGAGAGTCTCATCCCATTTCATGGCATTACATGCTAGAAATCCAACATTTGAATAGTGTGTTGTGGTTGTGATGTTGTTGGTGTGAAGTGTTGCATGAACATTGCATATGCACTTAGGTTGGGGAGTAGCCCTTGTAGGAAATACTCTACTGGGCGTGGCTCACCCTTTATGGGAAAAAACATTTCAGGTGTGGGTTTTGCTCCGGCGGATGGCTCATTTGGAGAGCATCAAGCATGAAGGGGGCCGGCTTGTGGCCTTAGTTTAAGTTTTGTAAAACCTTTAACAAAATTCCATTTTGATGTATATATATATTATGGAATGATTTGTAATAGAGATTGTATGAGTTGGGTATTATATGGAAAATCTCATTAAACATGTATTGAATGAGTTTGGAGTGTATGGGGTAGCTTTAAGGATGGTTTGGAGGGGAAAGAAATCCATTTTTATGCTCACAGTCTGAAAACCTACCGGAAGGTGTGTGTCGGCCTACCGGAAGGTTTTGCTAAAAACCCCAGCTTGCCTTGCTCACGGCTAATACCTTCCGGAAGGTTTTGCCCACTGGAATGAACCTTCCGGAAGATTTTAGCTACTGGAGTAAAACCTACCGGAAGGACGTGTCTACTGGAGTGGACCTTCCGGAAGGTTTTGCCTTGGGTTTCTTTTTGACTGCCGAGTTCTTCCGGAAGGTTTGTTTTCTGGAATGAACCTTCCGGAAGGTTTTGGCTACTGGAATGTACCTTCCGGAAGGTTTTTGCTACTGATGTCGACCTTCCGGAAGTTCTTGAAATTGATCCTTTTCATGTAACAGTTCCTTCAGCGACCTTCCGGTAGGTGTATATCGACCTTCCGGAAGGTTTTTCCAAAAACTTGAAATTTTCAAAATGCTTAGCCATGCTTTTGGGCTTTGTTTTCTTTGGTTCCTATGACATAAATGGACATAAATTGAGATATAATTGACCTTGTGGATGGTAAATCGGGATAAAAGCATGTGAATGACGTGGTGTCGGGTTATACGACTATCACGAGTATTTCCGCGGGTTGACGGATGGTCAACGGTTAATAAAGGACCCCCGAAAATTTGGAGCGTCACAGAAGATGGAAGGTAATATACAAGAGAAAGGTTCAGAGAGGGTGTAAGAAAGTAGGTACAAGAGTAGGATAGAAAGGAAGGAGGGGTCAAGCGAAGGATGGGTCAAGCGAAGGATGTCCTCAACAGGCTGAGGCTGCATCCTTAAATAGAGCCGGACATGAAATCCGGATTTCAAAACTATCCTATACTATTCACAACTTTATACTGTACAAAACTTTTTACTGTACACTGATGTCAGTGCATGCGTCAGCATTACTGTGCAGACACTGTGCTCTATAACTATTTACAGCTTCAATAATCCCGTAGTGACGTCATGGCGTGCGTCACTTTTCAAATAAAATCTTGGTGACGTCATGGCATTCGTCACCTCAAATGGATCGGATTTATCCGAGGCCTCAGCTTTATCTGATCATTTTTTGTAAGGCAATTTATATAGCGTATTGCCATTATAATGAAGATTTATCTTCAAATCATCACTTAACAATTTTTCATTAAAAGAGATGTCATTATTAAGAGGAATATATTCCTGGGAAATCATAAAGTTTTCATCAGAGTTAATAGAAGTAGGAATTCTATCAACTTCCTCAACTTTAGCTTTCCCTTTGTCTTTTATGACAACTGGTGGATAAATGATCTTCTCAGTTATATCGAAAGTAGACATAACCTGAAGACGCCATTCATCCACAATTGCTGCTTTAAGCTGCTCAGTATTTAAATGGGGTTGATCTTTTTTAATTTGTTCTTTAAGAACTGTAATAGGATTTAAATTAATACCAGTATTTATACTAGTAGTGGAAACAATAGAGTTTGAGGTGGAAGATTCCTCTCCCTCGGTTCCCATGTCTTTAAGACATCTTTTAATAAGATAATATTTATAATTAGTGGAATAATTATTCCAATTATGGAATATTTTTGTCAGCTGTTCAGGATTTATCCTGTTAGAAAATATTTTTCTCATTTCTTGCGGATTTATCCAGTAATCATTTAAAAAGGTATTTATACCTATCAGAAAAGTATTCTCCGTATATGGAGATAAATTTAAAGGAGGAGAATTAATTGAAAGAGATTTATCTCTTGAACCATGTTCATAAAATAATGGCTCATTATTAATGTCACTTATATGTGACTGACTTTCTTCACCAAATATGGTGTCCTTTTGATATAAAAAGTCTTTATCACATTTATGTGATTCAAGATCAGTATCTTTAATAGGAAACTTGCAAGAATATCGCAAGGGTGGATAATATGCATTTTTATATGCATTAAAATAATTAGCATCCGTATAAGGATCAAAATAATATGCATTTTTATAAGCATAAGAAGCAGTGTTATAATCATCAGAATAATATGCTCTTTTATAAGCATAATATTGGGTTCTTACCAATATTCCTCCAATTTTATCCAAAATCTGAAGACTAAATTCTTCTGGAGCCAGATTCTCCATCCACTGTTTATAGTGGTAATCATAATACCAGTCATTAATTTCAAGAATAAGACAGAATTTCTTATCAGCTGAATTCTTAGCAGCTCGAGCAATTCTTAACAGAAAAAGAGGAACATCTTCTGTCAATTGCTCTTCCATAGCATGGCAATAAAGACTCCATAGAGACATTTTACAATAATTATTTTTCCATGTAGAAACGAAGCTGAATATATCTTCACCTGCATGGTCACAAATACAGTCCAGAAGTTCTGGAGTTTCGTTAATAGGAACAAGAGAAAAGGAGTCAGGATTCATTTCTGGAATTTCTTGATTTCCTGCAAGATTAGCACTCCAAAAAGAGTTAGGAATAATGGAATCAAAATGATTCTTTTTATAAATTAATTTTTCTTTTAATTGATTTATCATTTGTATTTGAGGAGAAGTTATAAACTCAAATAATATTTGGTGACCATTTATGGTAGTCAAAATTCCTTTAGAATCAATTTTTTCAATAGGTTGAATCATAGATAAAAAAGGTGTTCCTAAAATCACCAATTGATTTAAATTATCGATAAGCATGAAAGTAGTAGGAATACAAATTCCTTGATTACAGATATAAACATTCGAGAGTTTAAAATTTATATTTAATTTTGAACCATCAGCAGTGCTTACTGACTGAGTAGTTTTCTCAAAATATTTGGTAGGAATTAATCCAGCTTTTATGCAATTCATATCTGATCCACTATCAATTAAAGCAATGGTTTCAATAGTAAAAATTTGATTTATAGTAAGAGTAATTTTACTATACCATTTTTGAAAAGTTATTTTATCAATTACATTTAAGTAACCGTAACCTTCTTTAGGAGAATGAGAAAATGATGTTTTATCATCAACAAAGTCTTTATCAACTTTTATGGAAGGTGAGGCTTCATCATATGTTATGTCATTATCACCTTTTATGGCTTTGTCCTTTAAAGGAAAATTTTCCAAGGCTAAAACTCTAGCATGTAAGACTTTTAAGTCTTCTTTGAGAAAGTAAATATCTTTCTTTAAGTCTTGAACCGTAAAGGATGAGAACTCTCTAGTTAGAGTATTCTCAATTGTTATATTTTCTGTCCTATTAAGGACTTCCTTAAGTGAATAAGATTGAGACATAGAGGGTCTCTTTTCTTCCTGATTAATCTGCAAATATTGTTCAATAGCTTTCTTCTTAGAATCAGGATCTTGAATTTTATCTATAAGATCAAGAATTAAAGTTTGAGATTTAGTTAAAGTATTTATACTTAATCCATTCATAGCCAAAATAGCTTTATAATAATTAGTTTCAGATTTACAATGAGAAGAACAAGATTTATCTTGTTTATCACTTTCAGAAGACGAACAACTTATTTCATCAATATTAAAATCCTCTTCCTCAGAAGATAAATCATTAATAGAATCTTCACTTTCTGAATGTAAAACAATTTTTAAAATCTTTTCTTTAAGATCTTCATCATTAATTAATTCATTAATTTGTTGTTTAATTGGACACTTAGTGGCAATGTGGCCTTCTTTACCACATTTAAAACATTTTAAAATAGGCTTTTTATCCTTTTCTTTAGATTTTTTAGTAGTTTTATCCACTTTTTCTTTTCCATAATTCTTTTTATAGAATTTTCTACCCTTTTTATAAGGTTTTGTGTAAGGCTTTCTTTTACTAGAAACTTTATCTTTGGGAATATCCAAATTATAAGCAAATTGATTACAAAATTCTCCAAGCTCTTTTCTACCAGTTAATCTTTGTCTCTTAAGTTGAGCTTTGAGATTTAAATCATTACAGAGAGCTAAACCTTCAGAAATACATTAAGAAATTAGTTCTCCGTAAGTATAATTTTCATAAGGGATTTTAAATCCACCATGTCTTTGCTTTAAGCGAATTCTTATTTTTTCAGCAAATAAACTGGGCAATCCTGAAATAAATTTTTCTTTCCAGAATTCATTTGTGACGCCCCAAAATCCGGGGGTCCGTTGATTACCCATCAACCCGCGGAATACCTGTAGATACCTAGTATCTCAATATCACACTGTTATGCCCCATTTACCGGGGTCCATAACTTAACGAAATTTGGGCAGAGTCTCCTTTGTATGGGGAAGCTCTACCAAATACCCAACCTGTGCAATACACAATTACCAGACCCATCCGAGGTCAAATATAAAGCAATGGCCGCACCGGGTCCATGTATAAGTAAACATTGGCCACACTGGGTCCAATTAACCATACTTAAATCACATACAAGGTTAGATTAACAATTATTCACATATGTTCTATTACAATTAATTTGCTTAATTTACATGCCAAAGACATAATATTTCAAATGTTTTTACATGAAATAAGGCTAAGACCACATGTCGGCATTTCTTCAAGCATGAGGGCCCAAACTTGAGCCGTGCGTCGGTGAACCTCCCGCACCTGAAATTGTTCCCGTATAGGGTGAGCCAACGCCCAGTAGAGAAATTCCTACAGAGGCTACTCCTCAACCTATATGCACATGAAATGTTCACATGCAACATCCATAATTTCCATAACCATTCCAATCAAGAATGCAATTCAATGATGGAATGTCATTAAGCCATGCCGTGAATGAGATGAAATCCACTCATGTACATCCAACCCGAGCCCACCCCGACTCTCTTTACATGCCAATGCCGTGTATGTTAAACCGGGCTACCTAAGCCCCATGAATGAGATGAGACTCATGTACTCGACCCGAGCCCTTCCCGGCTCCCACACACACAATGCGAATGCCAATGTGTACCACATGCTATGAGTGAGATGAGACTCAATCATGTAACACAACCCGAGTCCTTCCCGACTCCCACAACACAATGCAATGTGTAATGAACCCGTCTTCGACGGAAAATATGATACTCATTGGATGAGTATATTTTATATCAAAATCTTGTGTTTCCTTTGGGCAACGGATTTTGGAATTTCACCCTGGCTCCGTAAGCATTACACTTTTGCGGAATTTCACCCCGGGAAGTGTATGAACCAAGTGGTTTAGGGCTTTTCACCCAAGGAAGTCGCCATGCCCCTTCTTGCTATACCCAACACAAGTTTTCCTTATGCAATGCAATCATGTGACTCCATATGACCATCGGTCCACATTTCCAAGCCCACATATCAACTACCAAACAAGGTGTTGATTAACCATGCACCACCTACACATGCCTCCACTAATGACTAATGTCCATGAATGGAGTTACCAATGTCATGCTCTATATGCAATAATGCCAATGAGCAATTTCCATGACCATATGCATTTAATACCACATAGATTGTGGTACAAACACCCATGCACAACATCCTTATGACACAATGTCCATGTATGTGATGTTCCCGTACATATGCAATGTAATGACCCATTGCTTCTATCATGCAAGGTTCATATGTAATGAATGCCATATGAACTGTCTCTACCACATTCCAACATATGGTATTAACAACAACCATGCACACACACACACCACTCATGATGTGAATTCCCCGTGCATATGCAATGCGATGTATCATTGCAATAACATTATGTCACATATGTAATGCATGCCATATGGACTAAATTAACATAATCAATTCCATTCCATGGCAATTTACATTATAAACGTATAAATTACATGCTTCATCACAACAATTGATATATCAAAATATATATCTGACATTCACAATTTCAACATAAATCATATCGTACACATATGATTTTCATTTACCACATAAGGCATAACATGTTATTTATCATATAACAATTTCAATCCATTTATGTATTTTGTCAAACACCTTCAAGGCAAACAACATGGTAACACATATCATGCCCAATTTTCACATAATTCAAGAAATTCCAATAGGCAATTTCTACATACCAATTTAGGATAAAATTATTTTACCTAAATTCCACCAATAGGCAAGTGTAATTTTCTAACAACCTACCCACCATCTTCATTATTCCATAACCATATACATATAAATATATGTATACATAGGTCAATATATATAGATATACATATATATATATCCAACCCATTTATCATAGGCATTTCTAGGTAAGAAATCAACCCAAGTAGGAGAACCCCTACCTCTTGTAGCGTGAGAATCCCGTAGGAAGCTCCCAAGACCCGAAAACTCAACTCGAAGCTTGATTTTTTCAAATCCTGATTTTTCACCTTCGGTGAAAATCTTCATTTTTGGTACCCACGCGTAGCCCTCGTCGACGTGATCACTTCTCCCTTCTAGCTCGACGGAATCCGAGCAAAGAAATACAACTCGAATCTTGATTTTTGTACACCCCCACCCGTTCACCTTCGGTGAAACTTGTTGTTTTTAGCTGAAGAATCTGAATAAAATCAGATATTTGTTCCCTATTTATAGTCGCAAATGAGCGGTCCACATCGCACCGCATATTTTCGACTTTCGGGTCCGTTTTTCGTCCCGAAACGACTCATTAAGTCCCGGATTAAGTCCAAATTAATTTTATTGGAACTTTAATCCAATTATAAGGAAATTTCATAAAATCCATTATTGGGGACCTTTAAAAGATCCATCGCCATGCAGTCGTCTCGAACTACGTGCAAAAATCCGACTATCTCGGAATTCGACGAATTTTCTGGTGGTTACTAGATTTCGCGTTGCGAATCCAATGACGCACTCCGTTTCCTCATCCGAGGTCTAGAACATGATTATTTAAAATACGCATAAGGGTGGAGAATTACCATTTTGCCCTTTTTCAGAAAAAGTTCAATTTTTCCCGGGTTTTACATCATTATTAGCATCTGTTCTTAGCAAAACTTTAGCTAAAAAGACATCTTTATACCACCTAAAATGAGTTAAGGTGGGGCATCTTAAATTCATTAAGAGTTCTTTGCTCTTATCTGTACTTTGGAAATTTGTTCCAACAAAGTGTTTTAATATGGTTTGAATTAATGTATAAACAGCATCTTCTTGAGTAGTTATACTTCCATCTGCTGCTGTTATAATTTTTACTGCATTTAAAATTTCATTTTGCTGGGTTGAGTTTAAATAGTTTATTGATCAAAGTGGCTATGATGCCTCTTCTATTTATGAATGGAATATTGATGGTATGTCTGAATATTTAATTCATCAAGTTTTACATAAAATTTTAATGTATGCTTCGATATGTCGAGCAAATCGTAATTCTGATCACACTACTGCTAAATTTGTGACTGCTGGATTCACTGGTCAATTACGTGGCTGGTGGGATAACTATTTAAACTCAACCCAGCAAAATGAAATTTTAAATGCAGTAAAAATTATAACAGCAGCAGATGGAAGTATAACTACTCAAGAAGATGTTGTTTATACATTAATTCAAACCATATTAAAACACTTTGTTGGAACAAATTTCCAAAGTACAGATAAGAGCAAAGAACTCTTAATGAATTTAAGATGCCCCACCTTAACTCATTTTAGGTGGTATAAAGATGTCTTTTTAGCTAAAGTTTTGCTAAGAACAGATGCTAATAATGAATTCTGGAAAGAAAAATTTATTTCAGGATTGCCCAGTTTATTTGCTGAAAAAATAAGAATTCGCTTAAAGCAAAGACATGGTGGATTTAAAATTCCTTATGAAAATAAATTGCAGAACTGGGATATACCCCAGTATCCCACTAAGAAAATCTATAATATTGGTACTTTTGATTTTAAATCGAGTTTGACAATTAAAACGATTGAGAGGACTGTTCCTTTTGATCAAAATGGAGATATTCTTCAACTATTAACTGAAAGAGAAGTCTTAAAGGCTCAAGAAAATTATAAATTTTTGCATATCGGCTTAGTCCAAGTTGCTTTAAAACCCTTAACCCTTAAAGGGTGTAATTCCTCTTTTTTGTTAACCTTAAGAGATGCTAGATGTCTTGATTTTGATCAATCCTTAATGGGAGTTATGCAGTCTAGTTTAAGTACTGGCCCTGTTTATTTTAACTGTTTTCCAGATCTATCTGTTTCTTTAACTGATAAAAATATTTTGGATGTTTTAACATGTAATATTAAAACCTTTGGTTATAATTTCAAAGAAGGTACTGATATAATGACTTTTATATATAGAGTCTATTATAAAGTTATGAACACTTTAAGTCCCGAAGCTAAGCTTCATAATCATAAAGGTCAAACGACTTTAATTGAAACTAATGCAATTAAAAATAAAATTGAAATTCCTAAAACCATTAAATGGTCAGAAATTCAGTTTCCAGAAACTTGGAGATTGGAATCAGTGGTTCATAAAAAACCAGAGATAAATGAAGAAATAACTCAAATTACCCAGTCAACCCAGGGTGATGTTTTCATATCATTTGCTAGAAATAATTTCTCTAGTTTAAAAATCTCTGATAAATCAGAAACTTCTTCAGATTATTCTCTTCCTAGAAGAAGATCTACTTCTTCGGTCTTAAATCGAAGAAAAGGTAAAGAACCCATAATTGAAGGTATAAAAACTTCTCATAATCAAATTCCCCATGGACTTTATCGCCAAGATAAAGAGATTTTTAATGATGAGGATTTTATTGATCCTACTCCATCCGAGATCGGATTTCAAATATAAGTTTTTATGGATAAACACCAAAAAGATTTTGTTGTTAATCGACAAGAAATTAATAAAGAGTTTTATCTTCCTAAATATAAAGAATTTAGAGATTGGTATTTTGAGACTATGAGTCCAGATGACCTCAAAAATTACAAAGAAATGTTTTATCTTTTTATTGAAAAAGAAAAAAGGATAATTCCTTTTGTTAACTGGTTTTTAACTTATCATGCTTCATCAAATATAACTCAGTTCAATGAACTTAAAAATTTCCTTCCAGATATTAAGGATAGCGAGTTCATAAATGAACTCAAGAAAAAGTTAACACCAATAATTGTTGAACCACCTCAGCCTGAAATCAACACTTTAAATAGTATTCCTCAAGATAAAGACTCAACATCTTTAAAAGATATACCGGACAAGTCTTGCTATAACAAGAATCTTGAAAAGGACATAGACTATAAGGGCTATAAAGATAGGTCTAAAACTTTTCAAGAACAAGACAAAAGATTTATTAAATGTTTTAAATGTAGCAAAAAGGGACATGTTGCTTCCACATGCTATTATTATCATGCTAAGAAGGCTATGACTAAGTTCAGTATAAATATGAACCAATTAAGTATAAATACTTTGACTAAGTCTCAAACTTTAATTCTTGATCTTATAGATAAAATTCAAGATCCTGATTCTAAGAAGAAAGCTATTGAACAATATTTGCAGATTAATCAGGAAGAAAAGAGACCCTCTATGTCTCAATCTTATTCACTTAAGGAAGTCCTTAATAGGACAGAAAATATAACAATTGAGAATACTCTAACTAGAGAGTTCTCATCCTTTACGGTTCAAGACTTAAAGAAAGATATTTACTTTCTCAAAGAAGACTTAAAAGTCTTACATGCTAGAGTTTTAGCCTTGGAAAATTTTCCTTTAAAGGACAAAGCCATAAAAGGTGATAATGACATAACATATGATGAAGCCTCACCTTCCATAAAAGTTGATAAAGACTTTGTTGATGATAAAACATCATTTTCTCATTCTCCTAAAGAAGGTTACGGTTACTTAAATGTAATTGATAAAATAACTTTTCAAAAATGGTATAGTAAAATTACTCTTACTATAAATCAAATTTTTACTATTGAAACCATTGCTTTAATTGATAGTGGATCAGCTATGAATTGCATAAAAGCTGGATTAATTCCTACCAAATATTTTGAGAAAACTACTCAGTCAGTAAGCACTGCTGATGGTTCAAAATTAAATATAAATTTTAAACTCTCGAATGTTTATATCTGTAATCAAGGAATTTGTATTCCTACTACTTTCATGCTTATCGATAATTTAAATCAATTGGTGATTTTAGGAACACCTTTTTTATCTATGATTCAACCTATTGAAAAAATTGATTCTAAAGGAATTTTGACTACCATAAATGGTCACCAAATATTATTTGAGTTTATAACTTCTCCTCAAATACAAATGATAAATCAATTAAAAGAAAAATTAATTTATAAAAAGAATCATTTTGATTCCATTATTCCTAACTCTTTTTGGAGTGCTAATCTTGCAGGAAATCAAGAAATTCCAGAAATGAATCCTGACTCCTTTTCTCTTGTTCCTATTAACGAAACTCCAGAACTTCTGGACTGTATTTGTGACCATGCAGGTGAAGATATATTCAGCTTCGTTTCTACATGGAAAAATAATTATTGTAAAATGTCTCTATGGAGTCTTTATTGCCATGCTATGGAAGAGCAATTGACAGAAGATGTTCCTTTTTTTCTGTTAAGAATTGCTCGAGCTGCTAAGAATTCAGCTGATAAGAAATTCTGTCTTATTCTTGAAATTAATGACTGGTATTATGATTACCACTATAAACAGTGGATGGAGAATCTGGCTCCAGAAGAATTTAGTCTTCAGATTTTAGATAAAATTGGAGGAATATTGGTAAGAACCCAATATTATGCTTATAAAAGAGCATATTATTCTGATGATTATAACACTGCTTCTTATGCTTATAAAAATGCATATTATTTTGATCCTTATACGGATGCTAATTATTTTAATGCATATAAAAATGCATATTATCCACCCTTGCGATATTCTTGCAAGTTTCCTATTAAAGATACTGATCTTGAATCACATAAATGTGATAAAGACTTTGTATATCAAAAGGACACCATATTTGGTGAAGAAAGTCAGTCACATATAAGTGACATTAATAATGAACCATTATTTTATGAACATGGTTCAAGAGATAAATCTCTTTCAATTAATTCTCCTCCTTTAAATTTATCTCCATATACGGAGAATACTTTTCTGATAGGTATAAATACCTTTTTAAATGATTACAGGATAAATCCTGAACAGCTGACAAAAATATTCCATAATTGGAATAATTATTCCACTAATTATAAATATTATATTATTAAAAGATGTCTTAAAGACATGGGAACCGAGGGAGAGGAATCTTCCACCTCAAACTCTATTGTTTCCACTACTAGTATAAATACTGGTATTAATTTAAATCCTATTACAGTTCTTAAAGAACAAATTAAAAAAGATCAACCCCATTTAAATACTGAGCAGCTTAAAGCAGCAATTGTGGATGAATGGCGTCTTCAGGTTATGTCTACTTTCGATATAACTGAGAAGATCATTTATCCACCAGTTGTCATAAAAGACAAAGGGAAAGCTAAAGTTGAGGAAGTTGATAGAATTCCTACTTCTATTAACTCTGATGAAAACTTTATGATTTCCCAGGAATATATTCCTCTTAATAATGACATCTCTTTTAATGAAGAATTGTTAAGTGATGATTTGAAGATAAATCTTCATTATAATGGCAATACGCTATATAAATTGCCTTACAAAAAATGATCAGATAAAGCTGAGGCCTCGGATAAATCCGATCCATTTGAGGTGACGAATGCCATGACGTCACCAAGATTTTATTTGAAAAGTGACGCACGCCATGACGTCACTACGGGATTATTGAAGCTGTAAATAGTTATAGAGCACAGTGTCTGCACAGTAATGCTGACGCATGCACTGACATCAGTGTACAGTAAAAAGTTTTGTACAGTATAAAGTTGTGAATAGTATAGGATAGTTTTGAAATCCGGATTTCATGTCCGGCTCTATTTAAGGATGCAGCCTCAGCCTGTTGAGGACATCCTTCGCTTGACCCATCCTTCGCTTGACCCATCCTTCGCTTGACCCCTCCTTCCTTTCTATCCTACTCTTGTACCTACTTTCTTACACCCTCTCTGAACCTTTCTCTTGTATATTACCTTCCATCTTCTACCTTCCACCTTAGTACTGTAAGTGTACTACACTCTGTATAGTTCCCTTTTAAGCTTTTAAGCTTTCTTTTGCTTCTTGTATATATTTAAGCTTTCAGCATTAAGTAAAAGCTTTCCTTGTACATATTTTGTACATATATCGATCCTTCCCCCCTTATTGGTATCAGAGCATTCTATTTCTTCCATATTTTTAACATAATCTTCTTTATGATTATTTTTAAATTTAAAAAGACTTAATGCCATAGAGGTAGACTCAAAAGTGGTTCTGTTGACTCATATGCTTTACTATTACTGTCATCTAGTTGCTATTGTAATATGTCTTTTAATTCTACTACAGTACCGCTATAAGGAATATTATTACCATAATTCTAGTATAATGACTTCCCAACTAACTACAATTAGTTTCATCTTGCTACAATGATTTTCTCACCTCCTACAAACTGTCAACGTTTCTGGCGGGACAGAAATGGGAATCTACCCAAAACGGCCTAAACTCCTATCAGCGGAAAAGCGGCCAACAACATCCCTTACGCCCCACAGCACCATAGAAAGTATACAGAGAAAAATCATCACAAACAAAATTACACCAAGCATAGAAGCAAACGAGGAACATCATTATAACAGAATTAAAGTAACAATTTCATAATAACAGTAGTCTAACAGAATTAAATCACCATTACATAAGCAACAAGAATTAGTAATAGATCCGCATATAAATCAACAGAATATACTTATACTACCATTACTTGGCTCTGATACCAATTAGGGGGAAAGATCGATATGTACAAAATATGTACAAGGAAAGCTTTTATTTAATGCTGAAAGCTTAAATATATACAAGAAGCAAAAGAAAGCTTAAAAGCTTAAAAGGGAACTATACAGAGTGTAGTACACTTACAGTACTAAGGTGGAAGATAGAAGATGTAAAACCCGAGAAAATTTCAACCTTTGTGAAAAAGGGCAAAACGGTAAATTGCCATTACGGTACAGGTTGTAAACCTGAATTTTTCTAGAACTCGGATGACGAAACGGACCTCACCGTTGGATTCGTCTAGCGAAATCTAGTTATCCTGTCAAATTTCATTAAATTCCGAGTTAGTCGGATTTTTCGCGTTTTACGAGACGAACGGGCCTCGGGTGACCCCGTACACGAAATTTTTATAAAATTTTAAAGTTTGGGGAAATATTAGAGGCAAGTAAAAATAAAAATATTTTGAACTCGAACCGGAGCGAAATTTAATCGTTTCGGGATTAAAACGAACCCGGAAGTAAAAGGGACGTGTGGCCAATTGTGGACCAAGTATTCTAAAATATAAATAGGGGGAAAAATTAGATTTTTCCCATGGTTCAGCCGCTTGCACAGCCGATAGAAAAGAGGAGAGGGAGAGAGCTTGAAATCTTCACTTCTCTCTACGATCTAGAAGGCTACGAAGCTCGGATCCATTCGGGCCAAGAAGTAAAGTCGGTCTCCTCGTCGAAGGCTACGACCACGTACCAAAAACGAAGGTTTTCACCGAAGGAAAAAGGGGCGGGATTTTGAGAGCTTAAGATTGGGCTCGGGTTTGAGTTCTAAGAGCTTCTCCACGTCGTTCCTCACGCTTCAAGAGGTAGAGTTCCTTCCTACTTGGGATTATTTTACAACTTAGGTTGTTATATGTAATGTGAATGTAGTATAATGGGCATGTTGATTATCAATGTTGTGAAATTGATGGGTAGTTGGATAAGTTCATTATCAATGACTTGTTGTTGAGAAATTGATGGAATTTGGTGATGGGTAAAACGGGTATATGAAATTAACCCAATTTAAGTGAAATCCCTAAGTTGGGAAGTGATGGGTTGCAATTGTTTGTGTAAATCCATGGAATAGTGTGGTGGGCATGAATTGTGATTATCATGCGGGAATGTGAAATTGCTCTAATGTGAAATTATGTGAATTATTGGCATATGCTATGTGATGATATGCTTGTAAATAAATGTTGAGTATGAAAATGATAAGTTATGTTAATTGATATATTGACATGGCTATGAAGTTGGTAATTATATGCTTAGGATATAAATTGCTATGATTATGTTAGAATAAGATAAATGTTGCTCACATGGCATTCATTACATGGGGCATGACATTGAAGTAGTATTGGTGCATTACAATGCATGTGTACACAAACATCGCATTATGGGTGTGGGTGCATGGTTGAGTTCAAACACCACATAGGTGGATGATGGTGGGCTCGGGAAAGTTGGATTGAACATCCGACTGAGTCTCATGGTTCATGGAAAAAGGAATTTGGGTCGGGGTAGTAAGAAGGGCTAGACTCGCCCTCGGGTGTGAGACCCGGTGGGACGGATACGCACTTCCGTTGGTATCATAGTCCATAAAGTGTGTCGGTGTACGCGGAACCGTTGGTGGAAGTCCATGAATTCCGTGTCGGTTGGGCGACCGTTGGTGCAAGTCCATAAAGACCCACCCCAAAGAAAGACTCGGGTGTTTTAAATGATAGTCATTGTGTGTGAATTAACAATGGCGGGGGCTTGGGAAAGCCCGATTTTAAACTCATGGCATTGTATGGGGGATAGGAGCCGGGGAGGGCTCGGATTGAGTTGCATGGGAGAGTCTCATCCCATTTCATGGCATTACATGCTAGAAATCCAACATTTGAATAGTGTGTTGTGGTTGTGATGTTGTTGGTGTGAAGTGTTGCATGAACATTGCATATGCACTTAGGTTGGGGAGTAGCCCTTGTAGGAAATACTCTACTGGGCGTGGCTCACCCTTTATGGGAAAAAACATTTCAGGTGTGGGTTTTGCTCCGGCGGATGGCTCATTTGGAGAGCATCAAGCATGAAGGGGGCCGGCTTGTGGCCTTAGTTTAAGTTTTGTAAAACCTTTAACAAAATTCCATTTTGATGTATATATATATTATGGAATGATTTGTAATAGAGATTGTATGAGTTGGGTATTATATGGAAAATCTCATTAAACATGTATTGAATGAGTTTGGAGTGTATGGGGTAGCTTTAAGGATGGTTTGGAGGGGAAAGAAATCCATTTTTATGCTCACAGTCTGAAAACCTACCGGAAGGTGTGTGTCGGCCTACCGGAAGGTTTTGCTAAAAACCCCAGCTTGCCTTGCTCACGGCTAATACCTTCCGGAAGGTTTTGCCCACTGGAATGAACCTTCCGGAAGATTTTAGCTACTGGAGTAAAACCTACCGGAAGGACGTGTCTACTGGAGTGGACCTTCCGGAAGGTTTTGCCTTGGGTTTCTTTTTGACTGCCGAGTTCTTCCGGAAGGTTTGTTTTCTGGAATGAACCTTCCGGAAGGTTTTGGCTACTGGAATGTACCTTCCGGAAGGTTTTTGCTACTGATGTCGACCTTCCGGAAGTTCTTGAAATTGATCCTTTTCATGTAACAGTTCCTTCAGCGACCTTCCGGTAGGTGTATATCGACCTTCCGGAAGGTTTTTCCAAAAACTTGAAATTTTCAAAATGCTTAGCCATGCTTTTGGGCTTTGTTTTCTTTGGTTCCTATGACATAAATGGACATAAATTGAGATATAATTGACCTTGTGGATGGTAAATCGGGATAAAAGCATGTGAATGACGTGGTGTCGGGTTATACGACTATCACGAGTATTTCCGCGGGTTGACGGATGGTCAACGGTTAATAAAGGACCCCCGAAAATTTGGGGCGTCACAGCTTGGTATCAGAGCATAGGTATGCGATTTACCTAGGGCTTGATGGGGCATGGGTTTAGACCATTGCATTCATTGTACATTACATGTTATGTGCTTAAATTGATACATGTTATGTGATATGTGGTATGTGTATTATATGCATGGTAAAATGTGTATGGAAATGGACACACTAGGGTTAGAGAACTTAACCTTGGGAGTGGGAAAGCAAATGAACGGGAAGGTTCAAAGCGAAAGGGTCCACTATTGGAGGCATACGCTCTACTAGTGAGACAATGAGAAAGATTTGAGCGTTTTAACTTTGATCCCTATCTAGGGATACTAAGTTGTTGTGCCATTGCCATTTGACTTGTGTGTAGATGGCAAGTGGAAGAAGAGGACGTCGAGGCGGTGGGCGGAACAATAACCAACCACCACCGGTCTTCGATCAACGAGCGTTTACGGAAACCATGGGCCTAATGGCGGCTACTGTTGCACAAGCTAGTGCAAATGCCGGACATGGAGGCGCGAGTAACCTCCAACAGTTTAAAGCACACAAACCTCCAGTCTTCATGGGAGGGGCGGACCCGATGGTGGCCGACCATTGGTTCCGGCAAGTCAACAAGATCTTAGGGGCGATGGAGGTCACCTCAGACGCTACTAAGATAAGGCTAGCTGCATTCCAGCTAGAAGGAGAAGCCCAATTGTGGTGGGATTGGGTGACGGCCTCGAAGAACTTAGAGGCCATGACATGGGGAGAGTTCAAGGAGCTCTTCATGGGTAAATATTTCCCAACGGCCGTTCGACATGCAAAGGCCCGCGAGTTTCTAGATTTGAAGCAAGGGTCAATGACAGTGATGGAGTATGTGGCTAAGTTCACCGAATTAGCCCGATTTGCTGATGATTACGTGGCCACGGATATGGCCAAGGTAAGAAGGTTTGAGGATGGGTTGAAGCTATCCATCCGGGGAAAGATTGTGGGCCTCCGCCTGCAAGACTTGGACTCTATGGTCGAGACAGCTATGGCCATTGAGAGGGAGGTGGACGATGCTCGAAGCATCCGTGAGGCGGGTGCTAAGGATAAGAAGAAGGAGGGCCAATCCTCTTCTTCTAGTTCGGGGAAGAAACAGAGGACCTCTGCTCCTCAAGGACAGGGCCGCGGCTATCAAGGCCAAGGCCAAGGTCAGCTTTCCCAAGGCGGGAGAAACTTCAGGACTACCTACCAGGCGGGCCAGAAGACATGTTTCCATTGCCACCAACCGGGGCATATGAAGCGGGATTGTCCGCAGAGGCAAGGATCCCAGAGCTATGGGACACCTCAGTCCCAGTCATCAGTGGGGCAGTCGCAGACACGCCTTGTTCCTCCCTACCCCACCACGGGCCAGGGAAACCAGTATCAGTTCCAGGGCGCTACTCAGGCCCCTACCACCTTTCGAGCGGGGACTCCGCAGTCGGGCCAGATGGGCCAAGGCATGGGTCGAGGCCGAGGACAGGGCATGCAAGCCGGGACTTCGGGGACCCAGGGGCGTGTCTACGCCATTACACCTCAGGCTGAGCCAGTGGACCAGTCAGTCATTCAGGGTACATTTCTACTTTCTCGCCTATGGACTAAAGTGTTATTTGATTCTGGTGCATCACATTCATTCATTTCTGCATCATGTGTGAGGGATTTGGGCTTAGAGGTTGATACCTTGGAGGAGTCGTTATATGTGAATTCACCCCTAGGAGCTAGGGTGTGTGTGAATCAGATATGTCGGGGTTGTGAGCTAGAGATATCGGGGATTCTACTCACCGTGGACCTTAGGGTTATGGACATGTCGGAATTCGATGTCATCCTTGGGATGGACTGGTTGGCGGCGTATCGGGTCGTTATTGATTGTGACAGGAAGAGGGTCACCGCCTATACACCGAACGGTGTTTGTTTCAAGTTTCAGGGGGAAAAGCATGATGCTCTACCTCAAGTCGTGTATGATTCACGATGGCATGGGCAATTGATGGGTTGGCTTGCGAGCCTTACCCTGGAGGACGAGGCGAGACAAGAATTGGGTCTACCTCGGGTGGTGTGTGAATATGAGGACGTTTTTCCGGACGAGTTACCGGGATTACCTCCCCATAGGGATGTGGACTTTAGCGTTGAGTTGCATCCGGGTACTTCACCCATTTCTATGACTCCACATAGGATGGCGCCAGCTGAGTTGCAAGAACTCAAGGTTCAATTACAAGAATTATTGGACAAGGGCTTTATTAGACCGAGTACCTCACCTTGGGGCGCTCCGGTGCTGTTTGCCAAGAAGAAGGATAAGACCCTTCGATTGTGTATAGACTATCGGCAGTTGAACCGGGTCACCATCAAGAATAGGTACCCTTTGCCGAGGATCGATGATCTGTTTGATCAGCTGAGGGGAGCGCGGGTCTATTCAAAGATAGATCTCCGCACGGGCTACCATCAGTTGAGGATTAAGGAGTCAGATATCCCTAAGACGGCGTTCAGAACGCGGTACGGGCATTTCGAGTTCACGGTGATGCCATTTGGGTTGACGAATGCCCCGGCGGCATTTATGGATCTCATGCATAGGGTGTTCCAGCCCTATTTAGATCAGTTTGTCGTAGTGTTTGTTGATGACATCCTGATCTACTCCAAGACAGAGGAGGAGCATGAGGGTCACTTAAGGATTGTTCTCCAGACCTTGAGGGACCACCAGTTGTACGCCAAGTTCAGCAAGTGTGAATTTTGGCTTACGGAGGTGAAATTTTTGGGACACGTGGTGTCGGCTTCGGGGGTATCAGTTGATCCGGAGAAAGTCGAGGCAGTTATGAGCTGGGAGAGGCCAAGGTCAGTCTTCGAGATACGTAGTTTCTTGGGATTGGCAGGGTATTACCGGAGGTTCATCGAGGACTTCTCCCGACTAGCCGCACCTATGACTAGATTGACCCGGAAGGAGGTCAAGTTCGAGTGGAATGATTCGTGTGAGAAGGCATTCCAAGAACTAAAGAGGAGACTCACTTCAGCTCCTATCTTGATTGTTCCAGAAAGGGGACAAAACTACACGATATATTGCGATGCCTCCAAAGACGGACTGGGTTGTGTCTTGATGCAATCCGGGAGAGTGGTGGCTTATGGTTCTCGACAGTTGAAGAATCACGAGCAGAATTACCCCACGCATGACATGGAGTTGGCGGCCGTTGTCTTTGCCTTAAAGGCTTGGCGCCACTATTTGTATGGTGAACGATTTGAAGTGTTTTCGGACCACAAAAGTCTGAAGTACATCTTCACTCAACGGGACCTCAACATGAGGCAGCGTAGGTGGATGGAGTACCTAGAAGACTATGACTTCACTTTGCATTACCACCCCGGTAAGGCAAATGTGGTGGCGGACGCACTTAGTCGGAAGTCACGGGGTGTCTTAGCTAGTGTGGCTTCCCGGGAGTGGCGGATGCTTGAGGCCGTGGGCCAATTTGGGCTGCATTATCGGGGTCGGACTCAGGGTGTTTTAGGGAGTTTGGTGGCTACGCCTTCCCTACTGAGCAGAGTGATCGAGTCACAGAGACAGGACTCAGAGTTATCATCCATCAGGGACCGAGTGCAGGCGGGTACTGGTGACGAGGGCTGGGCCATTCACTCGGATGACAGTCTTCGGTTTAGGGGAAGGGTAGTGGTTCCCCAGTCGGCGGAGCTGAGAGAGGAGATCCTCAGGGAGTTCCATTGCTCTCGTTTTGCGGTGCACCCAGGCGGCACGAAGATGTATCATGATCTTCGTCGCCAGTATTACTGGAGCGGAATGAAGAGGCAAATTGGCGACTTTGTCAGTAGATGCCTCACATGTCAGCAGATTAAAGCCGAGCACCAGAGGCCAGCAGGGTTGTTCCAGCCCTTGGAAGTGGCTGAGTGGAAGTGGGAGCACATCACAATGGACTTTGTGACCCACTTGCCACGGACATCACGGGGACACGATGCGGTGTGGGTGATAGTGGACCGGCTTACGAAGTCGGCACACTTTTTGGCGGTGCGGATGACCTTCACTCTGGAGGAATTCTGCAGGTTGTACTTAAGGGAGATAGTCCGGTTGCATGGGGTACCCGTATCTATAATATCGGATCGGGACCCCAGGTTTACGGCTCACTTTTGGGAGAGTTTCCAGCGAGCCATGGGGACTCAGTTGAGGATGAGCACAGCCTACCATCCCCAAACGGACGGTCAGTCGGAGAGGACCATCCAGACATTAGAGGACATGCTACGGGCATGCGTCCTAGATCTCAAGGGTAGCTGGGAAGAGCATTTGCCCTTAGTGGAATTCGCCTACAATAACAGTTATCAGGCGAGCATACGGATGGCACCCTATGAGGCGCTTTATGGGAGGCCTTGTCGTTCTCCGGTTTGTTGGACTGAAGTTGGGGAAAGACCCTCTACGGGTCCAGACTTGATTAGAGACACCTCGGAGAAGGTGAACCTGATAAGGAAGCGTCTTCTCACGGCTCAGAGCCGGCAGAAGAGTTACGCCGATAGGCGGCGGCGGCCTCTGGAATTTGAGGTGGGAGACCACGTCTTCTTAAAGGTGATGCCTAAGAGAGGGGTGATCAGATTCGGCAAGCGGGGAAAACTGTCGCCGAGGTATATTGGGCCCTTTGAGGTGCTTGAGAGAGTTGGCACTGTGGCTTACAGATTGGCGTTACCGCCAACTTTATCGGGTGTTCACGCCGTATTCCATGTCTCCATGCTCCGGAAGTATACTCCAGATCCGTCGCATGTTGTGGATTGGGGCGAGCTCATAGTTGATGCGGATGGGACCTTCGAGGAGGGACCAGTGCGTGTCATGGATAGCCGAGAGCAGGTTTTGCGAGGCAAGACCGTGAGGCTAGTGAAGGTGTTGTGGCAGCACCGAGGAGTGGAGGAGGCAACATGGGAGCGTGAGGACACCATACGTGCCAACTATCCTTTCTTATTTGAGGATGGAGGTACATTCTTATAGTCATTTAGTATTATATGACTGTTGCATATGCGTGTAATTGTGTGTGCATGAGTGTGTGAATTTCGGGGACGAAATTCTTTTAAGGGGGGAAGAATGTAAAACCCGAGAAAATTTCAACCTTTGTGAAAAAGGGCAAAACGGTAAATTGCCATTACGGTACAGGTTGTAAACCTGAATTTTTCTAGAACTCGGATGACGAAACGGACCTCACCGTTGGATTCGTCTAGCGAAATCTAGTTATCCTGTCAAATTTCATTAAATTCCGAGTTAGTCGGATTTTTCGCGTTTTACGAGACGAACGGGCCTCGGGTGACCCCGTACACGAAATTTTTATAAAATTTTAAAGTTTGGGGAAATATTAGAGGCAAGTAAAAATAAAAATATTTTGAACTCGAACCGGAGCGAAATTTAATCGTTTCGGGATTAAAACGAACCCGGAAGTAAAAGGGACGTGTGGCCAATTGTGGACCAAGTATTCTAAAATATAAATAGGGGGAAAAATTAGATTTTTCCCATGGTTCAGCCGCTTGCACAGCCGATAGAAAAGAGGAGAGGGAGAGAGCTTGAAATCTTCACTTCTCTCTACGATCTAGAAGGCTACGAAGCTCGGATCCATTCGGGCCAAGAAGTAAAGTCGGTCTCCTCGTCGAAGGCTACGACCACGTACCAAAAACGAAGGTTTTCACCGAAGGAAAAAGGGGCGGGATTTTGAGAGCTTAAGATTGGGCTCGGGTTTGAGTTCTAAGAGCTTCTCCACGTCGTTCCTCACGCTTCAAGAGGTAGAGTTCCTTCCTACTTGGGATTATTTTACAACTTAGGTTGTTATATGTAATGTGAATGTAGTATAATGGGCATGTTGATTATCAATGTTGTGAAATTGATGGGTAGTTGGATAAGTTCATTATCAATGACTTGTTGTTGAGAAATTGATGGAATTTGGTGATGGGTAAAACGGGTATATGAAATTAACCCAATTTAAGTGAAATCCCTAAGTTGGGAAGTGATGGGTTGCAATTGTTTGTGTAAATCCATGGAATAGTGTGGTGGGCATGAATTGTGATTATCATGCGGGAATGTGAAATTGCTCTAATGTGAAATTATGTGAATTATTGGCATATGCTATGTGATGATATGCTTGTAAATAAATGTTGAGTATGAAAATGATAAGTTATGTTAATTGATATATTGACATGGCTATGAAGTTGGTAATTATATGCTTAGGATATAAATTGCTATGATTATGTTAGAATAAGATAAATGTTGCTCACATGGCATTCATTACATGGGGCATGACATTGAAGTAGTATTGGTGCATTACAATGCATGTGTACACAAACATCGCATTATGGGTGTGGGTGCATGGTTGAGTTCAAACACCACATAGGTGGATGATGGTGGGCTCGGGAAAGTTGGATTGAACATCCGACTGAGTCTCATGGTTCATGGAAAAAGGAATTTGGGTCGGGGTAGTAAGAAGGGCTAGACTCGCCCTCGGGTGTGAGACCCGGTGGGACGGATACGCACTTCCGTTGGTATCATAGTCCATAAAGTGTGTCGGTGTACGCGGAACCGTTGGTGGAAGTCCATGAATTCCGTGTCGGTTGGGCGACCGTTGGTGCAAGTCCATAAAGACCCACCCCAAAGAAAGACCCGGGTGTTTTAAATGATAGTCATTGTGTGTGAATTAACAATGGCGGGGGCTTGGGAAAGCCCGATTTTAAACTCATGGCATTGTATGGGGGATAGGAGCCGGGGAGGGCTCGGATTGAGTTGCATGGGAGAGTCTCATCCCATTTCATGGCATTACATGCTAGAAATCCAACATTTGAATAGTGTGTTGTGGTTGTGATGTTGTTGGTGTGAAGTGTTGCATGAACATTGCATATGCACTTAGGTTGGGGAGTAGCCCTTGTAGGAAATACTCTACTGGGCGTGGCTCACCCTTTATGGGAAAAAACATTTCAGGTGTGGGTTTTGCTCCGGCGGATGGCTCATTTGGAGAGCATCAAGCATGAAGGGGGCCGGCTTGTGGCCTTAGTTTAAGTTTTGTAAAACCTTTAACAAAATTCCATTTTGATGTATATATATATTATGGAATGATTTGTAATAGAGATTGTATGAGTTGGGTATTATATGGAAAATCTCATTAAACATGTATTGAATGAGTTTGGAGTGTATGGGGTAGCTTTAAGGATGGTTTGGAGGGGAAAGAAATCCATTTTTATGCTCACAGTCTGAAAACCTACCGGAAGGTGTGTGTCGGCCTACCGGAAGGTTTTGCTAAAAACCCCAGCTTGCCTTGCTCACGGCTAATACCTTCCGGAAGGTTTTGCCCACTGGAATGAACCTTCCGGAAGATTTTAGCTACTGGAGTAAAACCTACCGGAAGGACGTGTCTACTGGAGTGGACCTTCCGGAAGGTTTTGCCTTGGGTTTCTTTTTGACTGCCGAGTTCTTCCGGAAGGTTTGTTTTCTGGAATGAACCTTCCGGAAGGTTTTGGCTACTGGAATGTACCTTCCGGAAGGTTTTTGCTACTGATGTCGACCTTCCGGAAGTTCTTGAAATTGATCCTTTTCATGTAACAGTTCCTTCAGCGACCTTCCGGTAGGTGTATATCGACCTTCCGGAAGGTTTTTCCAAAAACTTGAAATTTTCAAAATGCTTAGCCATGCTTTTGGGCTTTGTTTTCTTTGGTTCCTATGACATAAATGGACATAAATTGAGATATAATTGACCTTGTGGATGGTAAATCGGGATAAAAGCATGTGAATGACGTGGTGTCGGGTTATACGACTATCACGAGTATTTCCGCGGGTTGACGGATGGTCAACGGTTAATAAAGGACCCCCGAAAATTTGGAGCGTCACAGAAGATGGAAGGTAATATACAAGAGAAAGGTTCAGAGAGGGTGTAAGAAAGTAGGTACAAGAGTAGGATAGAAAGGAAGGAGGGGTCAAGCGAAGGATGGGTCAAGCGAAGGATGTCCTCAACAGGCTGAGGCTGCATCCTTAAATAGAGCCGGACATGAAATCCGGATTTCAAAACTATCCTATACTATTCACAACTTTATACTGTACAAAACTTTTTACTGTACACTGATGTCAGTGCATGCGTCAGCATTACTGTGCAGACACTGTGCTCTATAACTATTTACAGCTTCAATAATCCCGTAGTGACGTCATGGCGTGCGTCACTTTTCAAATAAAATCTTGGTGACGTCATGGCATTCGTCACCTCAAATGGATCGGATTTATCCGAGGCCTCAGCTTTATCTGATCATTTTTTGTAAGGCAATTTATATAGCGTATTGCCATTATAATGAAGATTTATCTTCAAATCATCACTTAACAATTTTTCATTAAAAGAGATGTCATTATTAAGAGGAATATATTCCTGGGAAATCATAAAGTTTTCATCAGAGTTAATAGAAGTAGGAATTCTATCAACTTCCTCAACTTTAGCTTTCCCTTTGTCTTTTATGACAACTGGTGGATAAATGATCTTCTCAGTTATATCGAAAGTAGACATAACCTGAAGACGCCATTCATCCACAATTGCTGCTTTAAGCTGCTCAGTATTTAAATGGGGTTGATCTTTTTTAATTTGTTCTTTAAGAACTGTAATAGGATTTAAATTAATACCAGTATTTATACTAGTAGTGGAAACAATAGAGTTTGAGGTGGAAGATTCCTCTCCCTCGGTTCCCATGTCTTTAAGACATCTTTTAATAAGATAATATTTATAATTAGTGGAATAATTATTCCAATTATGGAATATTTTTGTCAGCTGTTCAGGATTTATCCTGTTAGAAAATATTTTTCTCATTTCTTGCGGATTTATCCAGTAATCATTTAAAAAGGTATTTATACCTATCAGAAAAGTATTCTCCGTATATGGAGATAAATTTAAAGGAGGAGAATTAATTGAAAGAGATTTATCTCTTGAACCATGTTCATAAAATAATGGCTCATTATTAATGTCACTTATATGTGACTGACTTTCTTCACCAAATATGGTGTCCTTTTGATATAAAAAGTCTTTATCACATTTATGTGATTCAAGATCAGTATCTTTAATAGGAAACTTGCAAGAATATCGCAAGGGTGGATAATATGCATTTTTATATGCATTAAAATAATTAGCATCCGTATAAGGATCAAAATAATATGCATTTTTATAAGCATAAGAAGCAGTGTTATAATCATCAGAATAATATGCTCTTTTATAAGCATAATATTGGGTTCTTACCAATATTCCTCCAATTTTATCCAAAATCTGAAGACTAAATTCTTCTGGAGCCAGATTCTCCATCCACTGTTTATAGTGGTAATCATAATACCAGTCATTAATTTCAAGAATAAGACAGAATTTCTTATCAGTTGAATTCTTAGCAGCTCGAGCAATTCTTAACAGAAAAAGAGGAACATCTTCTGTCAATTGCTCTTCCATAGCATGGCAATAAAGACTCCATAGAGACATTTTACAATAATTATTTTTCCATGTAGAAACGAAGCTGAATATATCTTCACCTGCATGGTCACAAATACAGTCCAGAAGTTCTGGAGTTTCGTTAATAGGAACAAGAGAAAAGGAGTCAGGATTCATTTCTGGAATTTCTTGATTTCCTGCAAGATTAGCACTCCAAAAAGAGTTAGGAATAATGGAATCAAAATGATTCTTTTTATAAATTAATTTTTCTTTTAATTGATTTATCATTTGTATTTGAGGAGAAGTTATAAACTCAAATAATATTTGGTGACCATTTATGGTAGTCAAAATTCCTTTAGAATCAATTTTTTCAATAGGTTGAATCATAGATAAAAAAGGTGTTCCTAAAATCACCAATTGATTTAAATTATCGATAAGCATGAAAGTAGTAGGAATACAAATTCCTTGATTACAGATATAAACATTCGAGAGTTTAAAATTTATATTTAATTTTGAACCATCAGCAGTGCTTACTGACTGAGTAGTTTTCTCAAAATATTTGGTAGGAATTAATCCAGCTTTTATGCAATTCATATCTGATCCACTATCAATTAAAGCAATGGTTTCAATAGTAAAAATTTGATTTATAGTAAGAGTAATTTTACTATACCATTTTTGAAAAGTTATTTTATCAATTACATTTAAGTAACAGTAACCTTCTTTAGGAGAATGAGAAAATGATGTTTTATCATCAACAAAGTCTTTATCAACTTTTATGGAAGGTGAGGCTTCATCATATGTTATGTCATTATCACCTTTTATGGCTTTGTCCTTTAAAGGAAAATTTTCCAAGGCTAAAACTCTAGCATGTAAGACTTTTAAGTCTTCTTTGAGAAAGTAAATATCTTTCTTTAAGTCTTGAACCGTAAAGGATGAGAACTCTCTAGTTAGAGTATTCTCAATTGTTATATTTTCTGTCCTATTAAGGACTTCCTTAAGTGAATAAGATTGAGACATAGAGGGTCTCTTTTCTTCCTGATTAATCTGCAAATATTGTTCAATAGCTTTCTTCTTAGAATCAGGATCTTGAATTTTATCTATAAGATCAAGAATTAAAGTTTGAGATTTAGTTAAAGTATTTATACTTAATCCATTCATAGCCAAAATGTAAAACCCGGGAAAAATTGAACTTTTTCTGAAAAAGGGCAAAATGGTAATTCTCCACCCTTATGCGTATGTGAAATAATCATGTTCTAGACCTTGGATGAGGAAACGGAGTGTGCCATTGGATTCGCAACGCGAAATCTAGTAATCACTAGAAATTTCGTCGAATTCCGAGATAGTCAGATTTTTTGCACGTCGTTCGAGGCGACTGCGTGGCGAATGTAATTTTAAAGGTCCCCAATAATGGATTTTATAAAATTTCATTAAAATTAAGTTAAAGTTCAAATAAAATTAATTTGAACTTAATCCGAGGTATAATGAATCGTTTCGGGACGAAAAACGGACCCGAAAGTCGAAAATATGCAGTGCGATGTGGACCGCTCATTTGCGACTATAAATATCGGCAAATATCTGATTTTTTAGCAAAAAAATCACACAAAAACCAGTGTTTACTGGTCTGGACGTTTGGGGAGAAATGGAGAAGAAAAATTTTGATCTCCAAGCTTCCCGCTCCGATTCCGGGAGTTCCGTCCGTCGGAATTCGTCGATTCAAAAGGCAAAGTTCATCTACGCGACGAGAGCTACGCGTGGGTACCAAAAACAACAAGTTTCACCGAAGGTGAACGGGTGGGGGTGTACGAAAATCAAGATTCGAGTTGTATTTCTTTGCTCAGATTCCGTCGAGCTAGAAGGGAGAAGTGATCACGTCGACGAAGGCTACGCGTGGGTACCAAAAATGACGAATTTCACCGAAGGTGAAATTTCGGGAGTTGGGAAAATCAAGCTTCGAGTTGGGTTTTCGTGTCTTGGGAGCTTCCTACGGGATTCTCACGCTACAAGAGGTAGGGGTTCTCCTACTTGGATTGATTTCTTACCTAGAAATGCCTATGATAAATGGGCTGGATATATATATATATATATATATATTGACGTATGTATACATATATTTATATGTATATGGTTATGGAATAATGAAGATGGTGGGTAGGTTGTTAGAAAATTACACTTGCCTATTGGTGGAACTTAGGTAAAATAATTTTATCCTAAATGGGTATGTAGAAATTGCCTATTGGAATTTCTTGAATTATGTGGAAATTGGGCATGATATGTGTTACCATGTTGTTTGCCTTGAAGGTGTTCAACAAAATGCCTAATGGATTGAAATTGTTATATGATAAATAACATGTTATGCCTTATGTGGTAAATGAAAATCATATGTGTACGATATGATTTATGTTGAAATTATGAATTATTGATATATGGTCTTGATGTATCAATGTTGAGATGAAGTATGGAATTTATATGGTTATGATGTATATTGACATGGTTAAGGATTTTGGTAGTTATATGTTATTGATATAATTGCCATGAATGTGAACATATGAAACTATGAATTAATTGTCCATATGGCATTCATATCATATGGCACATGGCATGGATATGCAATGGTGCATTACATTGCATTGGCATGGAATCATTTATTTCATGGGTGAGTGCATGGTTGACGTCGATACCCGGCATGGTAATTGACGCAAGGAGTAGTCCAAGTTGCATACATTGCATATGGGACATGGTGTGGCATCACATTCATGGGATGTTAGCATGGGTGTGGGTGTGTTTGTGCATGGGTATTGTACCACAACCTATGTGGTATTAAATGCATGTGGACATGAAAAGAGTTGCTCATTGGCGGTCATAGCATATTGGGCATAAGGTTGTGTCACATTCATGGGAGTCATTCATGAGTGTGGTGGTATGGTTGCATTAATCAACACCATACTTGGTGTTTGATGGTGGGCTCGGGAAAGTTGGATCGAAGATCCGACTGAGTCGCATGATTGCATTGCATAAGGAAAAACTTGTGTCTGGGTATAGGAAGAAGGGATAGATCCCCCCTCGGGTGCAAGACCCGGTTACATGGTTCAGGCACTTGTCCGGCGGTGAAATTCCAGAAAAGTGCTGGTGTTTACGGAACCGGAGGTTGAGATACCAAAATCCGTTGCCCAACAAAGACACAAGATTTTGATTTATAAAATACTCATTCAATGAGTACCATCCAATAATGATCTTATTTATAAAACGCATGATTTTTATTCAAAGTGATCATTGGATGTATTTCCGTCGAAGACGGGTCATTACACATTGACATTTGCATTGTGTTGTCGAGCTGGGAAGGGCTCGGGGTGAGTGCATAAATGAGTCACATCTCATTTCATGATACATCAAACACGTTGGCATTAACATTGTGTTGAGGAGCCAGGGAGGGCTCGGGTTGAGTACATGAGTCTCATCTCATTTCATGGGGCTTAGGTAGCCCGGTTTCACATACATGGCATTGACATGTAAAGGGAGTCAGAGTGGACTCGGGTTGAGTGCACATGGGTGGGTCTCACCTCATTCATGGCATGACATTATATCATTACATCATTTAATTGTATATTATTTGATGGAATGGTTACGGATTTATGAATGTTGCATGTGAACATTTCATACGCATATAGGTTGAGGAGTAGCCTCTGTAGGAAATACTCTACTGGGCGTTGGCTCACCCTATACGGGAACACATTTCAGGTGGGAGAGATACACCGGCGGATGGCTCCATTTTGGACCCTCATGCTTGAAGAAAGCCGCATGTGGCTTTACTTAATGTTTTGTGTAATTACATGTTAGAAACTATATTTTGGGGCATGTAATGCGTAGAATAATTGTAATAGAACTTATAAAGACTATTGTTAGATTAGCCTTTCATGTTTTGATTTAAGTATGGTTAATTGGACCCAGTGTGGCTAATGTTTACTTATACATGGACCCGGTGCGGCCATTGCTTTATATTTGACCTCGGATGGGTCTGGTAATTGTGTACTGCACAGGTTGGGTATTGGGTAGAGCTCCCCATACAAAGGAGACTCTGCCCAATTTTCGTTAAGTTATGGACCCCGGTAAATGGGGCA
Source organism: Ilex aquifolium (assembly GCA_951799425.1). Classification (NCBI taxonomy): domain Eukaryota; kingdom Viridiplantae; phylum Streptophyta; class Magnoliopsida; order Aquifoliales; family Aquifoliaceae; genus Ilex; species Ilex aquifolium. The sequence continues at coordinate 163,345 of OX637391.1, forward strand.
TAACAGTGTGATATCGAGATACTAGGTATCTACAGGTATTCCGCGGGTTGATGGGGAATCAACGGACCCCCGGATTTTGGGGCGTCACAGCTTGGTATCAGAGCTTAGGTATACGATTACCTAGGGCTTGAGGGAAATGGGTTTCTACCATTGCATTCCATGTGCATTCATGTTATGTATTTTATTTGTTACGTGATTATGTGCTACATGATTATGTGTTATGTGTAAATTATATACATTGTAAAGTGTGTATGAAAATGAATACTAGGGTTAGAAAACATAACATTGGGTTCGGAAAAAGGGATGAACGGGATAGTTCATGGGTTAAAAGTGTACTAGTGTGAGACACTTGCTCTACTAGGTAGACGGTGAGAAAATTCACAATGTTTTGAACTGAGTCCTTACATTGGGATACTAGTTATTGTTTTATGACAATTTAAATTGCATAAAGGAATTGGGCTTAGAGGTTGAAACCTTGGAAGAGCCATTGTGGGTGAGTTCTCCCCTAGGAGCTAGGGTGAGTACTAAATGGGTATGTCGGGAAGGTGAGCTAGGATTCTTGGGGATTCTACTCCACGGACATGTTAGAATTTGATGTCATCCTTGGGATGGACGGATTGACGGCACACTGAGTCGTCAGTGATTGTGATCGTCAGCGGGTCACTGTTTACACCTTGGAGTGTGTATGTTTTAAGTTTTAGGAGAAACGCATGACGTTTTACCTCAAGTAAAGTAGGAATTCCGTTGGTACGGACAGTTCATGGGTTAGCTAGCAAGTTTTACCCTAGGGAACGAGGTGAGACAGGAATTTGGCCCACCTCAGATGTTTATGAGCTTACGAATGTTTGCCTCCACGTAGGGATGTAGACTTCAGTGTTGAGTTACACCCCGGTATGTTGTCTACTCTATGGCTCCTCATAGAATGACACGGGTAGAGTTGTGAGAACTCTAGTTTGAATAAGGACTTCACTACCGAATGCCTCGCCTTGGGATGTTTCGGTACTATTGTCAAATTACAAAGAAGGTTACTTTACCTCGTATTCTAGTAGTCCCGGAAATGGGACAGAGGTACACGGGATATGTGGTGCCTTTACGAACGAACTTGGTTGAGTTTAGAACCTAGTCCGGGAGAGAGACGGATACATGTGGGACAGTTTAGACTGTATTGTTGTGACATATGCATATGGTTGAATGTGCACGTGGGTGTGAATTTCGGGGACGAAATTCTTTTTAAGAGGGGAAGAATGTAAAACCCGGGAAAAATTGAACTTTTTCTGAAAAAGGGCAAAATGGTAATTCTCCACCCTTATGCGTATGTGAAATAATCATGTTCTAGACCTTGGATGAGGAAACGGAGTGTGCCATTGGATTCGCAACGCGAAATCTAGTAATCACTAGAAATTTCGTCGAATTCCGAGATAGTCAGATTTTTTGCACGTCGTTCGAGGCGACTGCGTGGCGAATGTAATTTTAAAGGTCCCCAATAATGGATTTTATAAAATTTCATTAAAATTAAGTTAAAGTTCAAATAAAATTAATTTGAACTTAATCCGAGGTATAATGAATCGTTTCGGGACGAAAAACGGACCCGAAAGTCGAAAATATGCAGTGCGATGTGGACCGCTCATTTGCGACTATAAATATCGGCAAATATCTGATTTTTTAGCAAAAAAATCACACAAAAACCAGTGTTTACTGGTCTGGACGTTTGGGGAGAAATGGAGAAGAAAAATTTTGATCTCCAAGCTTCCCGCTCCGATTCCGGGAGTTCCGTCCGTCGGAATTCGTCGATTCAAAAGGCAAAGTTCATCTACGCGACGAGAGCTACGCGTGGGTACCAAAAACAACAAGTTTCACCGAAGGTGAACGGGTGGGGGTGTACGAAAATCAAGATTCGAGTTGTATTTCTTTGCTCAGATTCCGTCGAGCTAGAAGGGAGAAGTGATCACGTCGACGAAGGCTACGCGTGGGTACCAAAAATGACGAATTTCACCGAAGGTGAAATTTCGGGAGTTGGGAAAATCAAGCTTCGAGTTGGGTTTTCGTGTCTTGGGAGCTTCCTACGGGATTCTCACGCTACAAGAGGTAGGGGTTCTCCTACTTGGATTGATTTCTTACCTAGAAATGCCTATGATAAATGGGCTGGATATATATATATATATATATATATTGACGTATGTATACATATATTTATATGTATATGGTTATGGAATAATGAAGATGGTGGGTAGGTTGTTAGAAAATTACACTTGCCTATTGGTGGAACTTAGGTAAAATAATTTTATCCTAAATGGGTATGTAGAAATTGCCTATTGGAATTTCTTGAATTATGTGGAAATTGGGCATGATATGTGTTACCATGTTGTTTGCCTTGAAGGTGTTCAACAAAATGCCTAATGGATTGAAATTGTTATATGATAAATAACATGTTATGCCTTATGTGGTAAATGAAAATCATATGTGTACGATATGATTTATGTTGAAATTATGAATTATTGATATATGGTCTTGATGTATCAATGTTGAGATGAAGTATGGAATTTATATGGTTATGATGTATATTGACATGGTTAAGGATTTTGGTAGTTATATGTTATTGATATAATTGCCATGAATGTGAACATATGAAACTATGAATTAATTGTCCATATGGCATTCATATCATATGGCACATGGCATGGATATGCAATGGTGCATTACATTGCATTGGCATGGAATCATTTATTTCATGGGTGAGTGCATGGTTGACGTCGATACCCGGCATGGTAATTGACGCAAGGAGTAGTCCAAGTTGCATACATTGCATATGGGACATGGTGTGGCATCACATTCATGGGATGTTAGCATGGGTGTGGGTGTGTTTGTGCATGGGTATTGTACCACAACCTATGTGGTATTAAATGCATGTGGACATGAAAAGAGTTGCTCATTGGCGGTCATAGCATATTGGGCATAAGGTTGTGTCACATTCATGGGAGTCATTCATGAGTGTGGTGGTATGGTTGCATTAATCAACACCATACTTGGTGTTTGATGGTGGGCTCGGGAAAGTTGGATCGAAGATCCGACTGAGTCGCATGATTGCATTGCATAAGGAAAAACTTGTGTCTGGGTATAGGAAGAAGGGATAGATCCCCCCTCGGGTGCAAGACCCGGTTACATGGTTCAGGCACTTGTCCGGCGGTGAAATTCCAGAAAAGTGCTGGTGTTTACGGAACCGGAGGTTGAGATACCAAAATCCGTTGCCCAACAAAGACACAAGATTTTGATTTATAAAATACTCATTCAATGAGTACCATCCAATAATGATCTTATTTATAAAACGCATGATTTTTATTCAAAGTGATCATTGGATGTATTTCCGTCGAAGACGGGTCATTACACATTGACATTTGCATTGTGTTGTCGAGCTGGGAAGGGCTCGGGGTGAGTGCATAAATGAGTCACATCTCATTTCATGATACATCAAACACGTTGGCATTAACATTGTGTTGAGGAGCCAGGGAGGGCTCGGGTTGAGTACATGAGTCTCATCTCATTTCATGGGGCTTAGGTAGCCCGGTTTCACATACATGGCATTGACATGTAAAGGGAGTCAGAGTGGACTCGGGTTGAGTGCACATGGGTGGGTCTCACCTCATTCATGGCATGACATTATATCATTACATCATTTAATTGTATATTATTTGATGGAATGGTTACGGATTTATGAATGTTGCATGTGAACATTTCATACGCATATAGGTTGAGGAGTAGCCTCTGTAGGAAATACTCTACTGGGCGTTGGCTCACCCTATACGGGAACACATTTCAGGTGGGAGAGATACACCGGCGGATGGCTCCATTTTGGACCCTCATGCTTGAAGAAAGCCGCATGTGGCTTTACTTAATGTTTTGTGTAATTACATGTTAGAAACTATATTTTGGGGCATGTAATGCGTAGAATAATTGTAATAGAACTTATAAAGACTATTGTTAGATTAGCCTTTCATGTTTTGATTTAAGTATGGTTAATTGGACCCAGTGTGGCTAATGTTTACTTATACATGGACCCGGTGCGGCCATTGCTTTATATTTGACCTCGGATGGGTCTGGTAATTGTGTACTGCACAGGTTGGGTATTGGGTAGAGCTCCCCATACAAAGGAGACTCTGCCCAATTTTCGTTAAGTTATGGACCCCGGTAAATGGGGCATAACAGTGTGATATCGAGATACTAGGTATCTACAGGTATTCCGCGGGTTGATGGGGAATCAACGGACCCCCGGATTTTGGGGCGTCACAGCTTGGTATCAGAGCTTAGGTATACGATTACCTAGGGCTTGAGGGAAATGGGTTTCTACCATTGCATTCCATGTGCATTCATGTTATGTATTTTATTTGTTACGTGATTATGTGCTACATGATTATGTGTTATGTGTAAATTATATACATTGTAAAGTGTGTATGAAAATGAATACTAGGGTTAGAAAACATAACATTGGGTTCGGAAAAAGGGATGAACGGGATAGTTCATGGGTTAAAAGTGTACTAGTGTGAGACACTTGCTCTACTAGGTAGACGGTGAGAAAATTCACAATGTTTTGAACTGAGTCCTTACATTGGGATACTAGTTATTGTTTTATGACAATTTAAATTGCATAAAGGAATTGGGCTTAGAGGTTGAAACCTTGGAAGAGCCATTGTGGGTGAGTTCTCCCCTAGGAGCTAGGGTGAGTACTAAATGGGTATGTCGGGAAGGTGAGCTAGGATTCTTGGGGATTCTACTCCACGGACATGTTAGAATTTGATGTCATCCTTGGGATGGACGGATTGACGGCACACTGAGTCGTCAGTGATTGTGATCGTCAGCGGGTCACTGTTTACACCTTGGAGTGTGTATGTTTTAAGTTTTAGGAGAAACGCATGACGTTTTACCTCAAGTAAAGTAGGAATTCCGTTGGTACGGACAGTTCATGGGTTAGCTAGCAAGTTTTACCCTAGGGAACGAGGTGAGACAGGAATTTGGCCCACCTCAGATGTTTATGAGCTTACGAATGTTTGCCTCCACGTAGGGATGTAGACTTCAGTGTTGAGTTACACCCCGGTATGTTGTCTACTCTATGGCTCCTCATAGAATGACACGGGTAGAGTTGTGAGAACTCTAGTTTGAATAAGGACTTCACTACCGAATGCCTCGCCTTGGGATGTTTCGGTACTATTGTCAAATTACAAAGAAGGTTACTTTACCTCGTATTCTAGTAGTCCCGGAAATGGGACAGAGGTACACGGGATATGTGGTGCCTTTACGAACGAACTTGGTTGAGTTTAGAACCTAGTCCGGGAGAGAGACGGATACATGTGGGACAGTTTAGACTGTATTGTTGTGACATATGCATATGGTTGAATGTGCACGTGGGTGTGAATTTCGGGGACGAAATTCTTTTTAAGAGGGGAAGAATGTAAAACCCGGGAAAAATTGAACTTTTTCTGAAAAAGGGCAAAATGGTAATTCTCCACCCTTATGCGTATGTGAAATAATCATGTTCTAGACCTTGGATGAGGAAACGGAGTGTGCCATTGGATTCGCAACGCGAAATCTAGTAATCACTAGAAATTTCGTCGAATTCCGAGATAGTCAGATTTTTTGCACGTCGTTCGAGGCGACTGCGTGGCGAATGTAATTTTAAAGGTCCCCAATAATGGATTTTATAAAATTTCATTAAAATTAAGTTAAAGTTCAAATAAAATTAATTTGAACTTAATCCGAGGTATAATGAATCGTTTCGGGACGAAAAACGGACCCGAAAGTCGAAAATATGCAGTGCGATGTGGACCGCTCATTTGCGACTATAAATATCGGCAAATATCTGATTTTTTAGCAAAAAAATCACACAAAAACCAGTGTTTACTGGTCTGGACGTTTGGGGAGAAATGGAGAAGAAAAATTTTGATCTCCAAGCTTCCCGCTCCGATTCCGGGAGTTCCGTCCGTCGGAATTCGTCGATTCAAAAGGCAAAGTTCATCTACGCGACGAGAGCTACGCGTGGGTACCAAAAACAACAAGTTTCACCGAAGGTGAACGGGTGGGGGTGTACGAAAATCAAGATTCGAGTTGTATTTCTTTGCTCAGATTCCGTCGAGCTAGAAGGGAGAAGTGATCACGTCGACGAAGGCTACGCGTGGGTACCAAAAATGACGAATTTCACCGAAGGTGAAATTTCGGGAGTTGGGAAAATCAAGCTTCGAGTTGGGTTTTCGTGTCTTGGGAGCTTCCTACGGGATTCTCACGCTACAAGAGGTAGGGGTTCTCCTACTTGGATTGATTTCTTACCTAGAAATGCCTATGATAAATGGGCTGGATATATATATATATATATATATATATATTGACGTATGTATACATATATTTATATGTATATGGTTATGGAATAATGAAGATGGTGGGTAGGTTGTTAGAAAATTACACTTGCCTATTGGTGGAACTTAGGTAAAATAATTTTATCCTAAATGGGTATGTAGAAATTGCCTATTGGAATTTCTTGAATTATGTGGAAATTGGGCATGATATGTGTTACCATGTTGTTTGCCTTGAAGGTGTTCAACAAAATGCCTAATGGATTGAAATTGTTATATGATAAATAACATGTTATGCCTTATGTGGTAAATGAAAATCATATGTGTACGATATGATTTATGTTGAAATTATGAATTATTGATATATGGTCTTGATGTATCAATGTTGAGATGAAGTATGGAATTTATATGGTTATGATGTATATTGACATGGTTAAGGATTTTGGTAGTTATATGTTATTGATATAATTGCCATGAATGTGAACATATGAAACTATGAATTAATTGTCCATATGGCATTCATATCATATGGCACATGGCATGGATATGCAATGGTGCATTACATTGCATTGGCATGGAATCATTTATTTCATGGGTGAGTGCATGGTTGACGTCGATACCCGGCATGGTAATTGACGCAAGGAGTAGTCCAAGTTGCATACATTGCATATGGGACATGGTGTGGCATCACATTCATGGGATGTTAGCATGGGTGTGGGTGTGTTTGTGCATGGGTATTGTACCACAACCTATGTGGTATTAAATGCATGTGGACATGAAAAGAGTTGCTCATTGGCGGTCATAGCATATTGGGCATAAGGTTGTGTCACATTCATGGGAGTCATTCATGAGTGTGGTGGTATGGTTGCATTAATCAACACCATACTTGGTGTTTGATGGTGGGCTCGGGAAAGTTGGATCGAAGATCCGACTGAGTCGCATGATTGCATTGCATAAGGAAAAACTTGTGTCTGGGTATAGGAAGAAGGGATAGATCCCCCCTCGGGTGCAAGACCCGGTTACATGGTTCAGGCACTTGTCCGGCGGTGAAATTCCAGAAAAGTGCTGGTGTTTACGGAACCGGAGGTTGAGATACCAAAATCCGTTGCCCAACAAAGACACAAGATTTTGATTTATAAAATACTCATTCAATGAGTACCATCCAATAATGATCTTATTTATAAAACGCATGATTTTTATTCAAAGTGATCATTGGATGTATTTCCGTCGAAGACGGGTCATTACACATTGACATTTGCATTGTGTTGTCGAGCTGGGAAGGGCTCGGGGTGAGTGCATAAATGAGTCACATCTCATTTCATGATACATCAAACACGTTGGCATTAACATTGTGTTGAGGAGCCAGGGAGGGCTCGGGTTGAGTACATGAGTCTCATCTCATTTCATGGGGCTTAGGTAGCCCGGTTTCACATACATGGCATTGACATGTAAAGGGAGTCAGAGTGGACTCGGGTTGAGTGCACATGGGTGGGTCTCACCTCATTCATGGCATGACATTATATCATTACATCATTTAATTGTATATTATTTGATGGAATGGTTACGGATTTATGAATGTTGCATGTGAACATTTCATACGCATATAGGTTGAGGAGTAGCCTCTGTAGGAAATACTCTACTGGGCGTTGGCTCACCCTATACGGGAACACATTTCAGGTGGGAGAGATACACCGGCGGATGGCTCCATTTTGGACCCTCATGCTTGAAGAAAGCCGCATGTGACTTTACTTAATGTTTTGTGTAATTACATGTTAGAAACTATATTTTGGGGCATGTAATGCGTAGAATAATTGTAATAGAACTTATAAAGACTATTGTTAGATTAGCCTTTCATGTTTTGATTTAAGTATGGTTAATTGGACCCAGTGTGGCCAATGTTTACTTATACATGGACCCGGTGCGGCCATTGCTTTATATTTGACCTCGGATGGGTCTGGTAATTGTGTACTGCACAGGTTGGGTATTGGGTAGAGCTCCCCATACAAAGGAGACTCTGCCCAATTTTCGTTAAGTTATGGACCCCGGTAAATGGGGCATAACAGTGTGATATCGAGATACTAGGTATCTACAGGTATTCCGCGGGTTGATGGGGAATCAACGGACCCCCGGATTTTGGGGCGTCACAGCTTGGTATCAGAGCTTAGGTATACGATTACCTAGGGCTTGAGGGAAATGGGTTTCTACCATTGCATTCCATGTGCATTCATGTTATGTATTTTATTTGTTACGTGATTATGTGCTACATGATTATGTGTTATGTGTAAATTATATACATTGTAAAGTGTGTATGAAAATGAATACTAGGGTTAGAAAACATAACATTGGGTTCGGAAAAAGGGATGAACGGGATAGTTCATGGGTTAAAAGTGTACTAGTGTGAGACACTTGCTCTACTAGGTAGACGGTGAGAAAATTCACAATGTTTTGAACTGAGTCCTTACATTGGGATACTAGTTATTGTTTTATGACAATTTAAATTGCATAAAGGAATTGGGCTTAGAGGTTGAAACCTTGGAAGAGCCATTGTGGGTGAGTTCTCCCCTAGGAGCTAGGGTGAGTACTAAATGGGTATGTCGGGAAGGTGAGCTAGGATTCTTGGGGATTCTACTCCACGGACATGTTAGAATTTGATGTCATCCTTGGGATGGACGGATTGACGGCACACTGAGTCGTCAGTGATTGTGATCGTCAGCGGGTCACTGTTTACACCTTGGAGTGTGTATGTTTTAAGTTTTAGGAGAAACGCATGACGTTTTACCTCAAGTAAAGTAGGAATTCCGTTGGTACGGACAGTTCATGGGTTAGCTAGCAAGTTTTACCCTAGGGAACGAGGTGAGACAGGAATTTGGCCCACCTCAGATGTTTATGAGCTTACGAATGTTTGCCTCCACGTAGGGATGTAGACTTCAGTGTTGAGTTACACCCCGGTATGTTGTCTACTCTATGGCTCCTCATAGAATGACACGGGTAGAGTTGTGAGAACTCTAGTTTGAATAAGGACTTCACTACCGAATGCCTCGCCTTGGGATGTTTCGGTACTATTGTCAAATTACAAAGAAGGTTACTTTACCTCGTATTCTAGTAGTCCCGGAAATGGGACAGAGGTACACGGGATATGTGGTGCCTTTACGAACGAACTTGGTTGAGTTTAGAACCTAGTCCGGGAGAGAGACGGATACATGTGGGACAGTTTAGACTGTATTGTTGTGACATATGCATATGGTTGAATGTGCACGTGGGTGTGAATTTCGGGGACGAAATTCTTTTTAAGAGGGGAAGAATGTAAAACTCGGGAAAAATTGAACTTTTTCTGAAAAAGGGCAAAATGGTAATTCTCCACCCTTATGCGTATGTGAAATAATCATGTTCTAGACCTTGGATGAGGAAACGGAGTGTGCCATTGGATTCGCAACGCGAAATCTAGTAATCACTAGAAATTTCGTCGAATTCCGAGATAGTCAGATTTTTTGCACGTCGTTCGAGGCGACTGCGTGGCGAATGTAATTTTAAAGGTCCCCAATAATGGATTTTATAAAATTTCATTAAAATTAAGTTAAAGTTCAAATAAAATTAATTTGAACTTAATCCGAGGTATAATGAATCGTTTCGGGACGAAAAACGGACCCGAAAGTCGAAAATATGCAGTGCGATGTGGACCGCTCATTTGCGACTATAAATATCGGCAAATATCTGATTTTTTAGCAAAAAAATCACACAAAAACCAGTGTTTACTGGTCTGGACGTTTGGGGAGAAATGGAGAAGAAAAATTTTGATCTCCAAGCTTCCCGCTCCGATTCCGGGAGTTCCGTCCGTCGGAATTCGTCGATTCAAAAGGCAAAGTTCATCTACGCGACGAGAGCTACGCGTGGGTACCAAAAACAACAAGTTTCACCGAAGGTGAACGGGTGGGGGTGTACGAAAATCAAGATTCGAGTTGTATTTCTTTGCTCAGATTCCGTCGAGCTAGAAGGGAGAAGTGATCACGTCGACGAAGGCTACGCGTGGGTACCAAAAATGACGAATTTCACCGAAGGTGAAATTTCGGGAGTTGGGAAAATCAAGCTTCGAGTTGGGTTTTCGTGTCTTGGGAGCTTCCTACGGGATTCTCACGCTACAAGAGGTAGGGGTTCTCCTACTTGGATTGATTTCTTACCTAGAAATGCCTATGATAAATGGGCTGGATATATATATATATATATATATATATATTGACGTATGTATACATATATTTATATGTATATGGTTATGGAATAATGAAGATGGTGGGTAGGTTGTTAGAAAATTACACTTGCCTATTGGTGGAACTTAGGTAAAATAATTTTATCCTAAATGGGTATGTAGAAATTGCCTATTGGAATTTCTTGAATTATGTGGAAATTGGGCATGATATGTGTTACCATGTTGTTTGCCTTGAAGGTGTTCAACAAAATGCCTAATGGATTGAAATTGTTATATGATAAATAACATGTTATGCCTTATGTGGTAAATGAAAATCATATGTGTACGATATGATTTATGTTGAAATTATGAATTATTGATATATGGTCTTGATGTATCAATGTTGAGATGAAGTATGGAATTTATATGGTTATGATGTATATTGACATGGTTAAGGATTTTGGTAGTTATATGTTATTGATATAATTGCCATGAATGTGAACATATGAAACTATGAATTAATTGTCCATATGGCATTCATATCATATGGCACATGGCATGGATATGCAATGGTGCATTACATTGCATTGGCATGGAATCATTTATTTCATGGGTGAGTGCATGGTTGACGTCGATACCCGGCATGGTAATTGACGCAAGGAGTAGTCCAAGTTGCATACATTGCATATGGGACATGGTGTGGCATCACATTCATGGGATGTTAGCATGGGTGTGGGTGTGTTTGTGCATGGGTATTGTACCACAACCTATGTGGTATTAAATGCATGTGGACATGAAAAGAGTTGCTCATTGGCGGTCATAGCATATTGGGCATAAGGTTGTGTCACATTCATGGGAGTCATTCATGAGTGTGGTGGTATGGTTGCATTAATCAACACCATACTTGGTGTTTGATGGTGGGCTCGGGAAAGTTGGATCGAAGATCCGACTGAGTCGCATGATTGCATTGCATAAGGAAAAACTTGTGTCTGGGTATAGGAAGAAGGGATAGATCCCCCCTCGGGTGCAAGACCCGGTTACATGGTTCAGGCACTTGTCCGGCGGTGAAATTCCAGAAAAGTGCTGGTGTTTACGGAACCGGAGGTTGAGATACCAAAATCCGTTGCCCAACAAAGACACAAGATTTTGATTTATAAAATACTCATTCAATGAGTACCATCCAATAATGATCTTATTTATAAAACGCATGATTTTTATTCAAAGTGATCATTGGATGTATTTCCGTCGAAGACGGGTCATTACACATTGACATTTGCATTGTGTTGTCGAGCTGGGAAGGGCTCGGGGTGAGTGCATAAATGAGTCACATCTCATTTCATGATACATCAAACACGTTGGCATTAACATTGTGTTGAGGAGCCAGGGAGGGCTCGGGTTGAGTACATGAGTCTCATCTCATTTCATGGGGCTTAGGTAGCCCGGTTTCACATACATGGCATTGACATGTAAAGGGAGTCAGAGTGGACTCGGGTTGAGTGCACATGGGTGGGTCTCACCTCATTCATGGCATGACATTATATCATTACATCATTTAATTGTATATTATTTGATGGAATGGTTACGGATTTATGAATGTTGCATGTGAACATTTCATACGCATATAGGTTGAGGAGTAGCCTCTGTAGGAAATACTCTACTGGGCGTTGGCTCACCCTATACGGGAACACATTTCAGGTGGGAGAGATACACCGGCGGATGGCTCCATTTTGGACCCTCATGCTTGAAGAAAGCCGCATGTGGCTTTACTTAATGTTTTGTGTAATTACATGTTAGAAACTATATTTTGGGGCATGTAATGCGTAGAATAATTGTAATAGAACTTATAAAGACTATTGTTAGATTAGCTTTTCATGTTTTGATTTAAGTATGGTTAATTGGACCCAGTGTGGCCAATGTTTACTTATACATGGACCCGGTGCGGCCATTGCTTTATATTTGACCTCGGATGGGTCTGGTAATTGTGTACTGCACAGGTTGGGTATTGGGTAGAGCTCCCCATACAAAGGAGACTCTGCCCAATTTTCGTTAAGTTATGGACCCCGGTAAATGGGGCATAACAGTGTGATATCGAGATACTAGGTATCTACAGGTATTCCGCGGGTTGATGGGGAATCAACGGACCCCCGGATTTTGGGGCGTCACAGCTTGGTATCAGAGCTTAGGTATACGATTACCTAGGGCTTGAGGGAAATGGGTTTCTACCATTGCATTCCATGTGCATTCATGTTATGTATTTTATTTGTTACGTGATTATGTGCTACATGATTATGTGTTATGTGTAAATTATATACATTGTAAAGTGTGTATGAAAATGAATACTAGGGTTAGAAAACATAACATTGGGTTCGGAAAAAGGGATGAACGGGATAGTTCATGGGTTAAAAGTGTACTAGTGTGAGACACTTGCTCTACTAGGTAGACGGTGAGAAAATGTAAAACCCGAGGTAATTTAAACTTTTGAGAAAAAATGGCAAAACGGTAAATTGCCATTACGGTACAGGTTGTAAACCTGAATTTTTCTAGAACTCGGATGACGAAACGGACCTCACCGTTGGATTCGTCTAGCGAAATCTAGTTACCCTGTCAAATTTCATTAAATTCCGAGTTAGTCGGATTTTTCGCGTTTTACGAGACGAACGGGCCTCGGGTGACCCCGTACACGAAATTTTTATAAAATTTTAAAGTTTGGGGAAATATTAGAGGCAAGTAAAAATAAAAATATTTTGAACTCGAACCGGAGCGAAATTTAATCGTTTCGGGATTAAAACGAACCCGGAAGAAAAAGGGACGTGTGGCCAATTGTGGACCAAGTATTCTAAAATATAAATAGGGGGAAAAATTAGATTTTTCCCATGGTTCAGCCGCTTGCACAGCCGATAGAAAAGAGGAGAGGGAGAGAGCTTGAAATCTTCACTTCTCTCTACGATCTAGAAGGCTACGAAGCTCGGATCCATTCGGGCCAAGAAGTAAAGTCGGTCTCCTCGTCGAAGGCTACGACCACGTACCAAAAACGAAGGTTTTCACCGAAGGAAAAAGGGGCGGGATTTTGAGAGCTTAAGATTGGGCTCGGGTTTGAGTTCTAAGAGCTTCTCCACGTCGTTCCTCACGCTTCAAGAGGTAGAATTCCTTCCTACTTGGGATTATTTTACAACTTAGGTTGTTATATGTAATGTGAATGTAGTATAATGGGCATGTTGATTATCAATGTTGTGAAATTGATGGGTAGTTGGATAAGTTCATTATCAATGACTTGTTGTTGAGAAATTGATGGAATTTGGTGATGGGTAAAACGGGTATATGAAATTAACCCAATTTAAGTGAAATCCCTAACTTGGGAAGTGATGGGTTGCAATTGTTTGTGTAAATCCATGGAATAGTGTGGTGGGCATGACTTGTGATTATCATGCGGGCATGTGAAATTGCTCTAATGTGAAATATGTAAATGGATGCTAGTTGGGCATGCTACGTGTTTAAAATGTGTTTTGAGAAATTATGTGAATTATTGGCATATGCTATGTGATGATATGCTTGTAAATAAATGTTGAGTATGAAAATGATAAGTTATGTTAATTGATATATTGACATGGCTATGAAGTTGGTAATTATATGCTTAGGATATAAATTGCTATGATTACGTTAGAATAAGATAAATGGTGCTCACATGGCATTCATTACATGGGGCATGACATTGAAGTAGCATTGGTGCATTACAATGCATGTGTACACAAACATCGCATTATGGGTGTGGGTGCATGGTTGAGTTCAAACACCACATAGGTGGATGATGGTGGGCTCGGGAAAGTTGGATTGAACATCCGGCTGAGTCTCATGGTTCATGGAAAAAGGAATTGGGTCGGGGTAGTAAGAAGGGCTAGACTCGCCCTCGGGTGTGAGACCCGGTGTGACGGATACGCACTTCCGTTGGTATCATAGTCCATAAAGTGTGTCGGTGTACGCGGAACCGTTGGTGGAAGTCCATGAATTCCGTGTCGGTTGGGCGACCGTTGGTGCAAGTCCATAAAGACCCACCCCAAAGAAAGACCCGGGTGTTTTAAATGATAGTCATTGTGTGTGAATTAACAATGGCGGGGGCTTGGGAAAGCCCGATTTTAAACTCATGGCATTGTATGGGGGATAGGAGCCGGTGAGGGCTCGGATTGAGTTGCATGGGAGAGTCTCATCCCATTTCATGGCATTACATGCTAGAAATCCAACATTTGAATAGTATGTTGTGGTTGTGATGTTGTTGGTGTGAAGTGTTGCATGAACATTGCATATGCACTTAGGTTGGGGAGTAGCCCTTGTAGGAAATACTCTACTGGGCGTGGCTCACCCTTTATGGGAAACATATTTCAGGTACGGGACACCCCTCGGAGGAAGGACCTTATATGGGACCCCAAGGATGAAGAAAGCCGGAATGTGGCTTCTATTTTGAAGTTGTGTAAAACTTTTGACAAACACATATGTTGGCATGTAAATATATGAAAATTCCGCTTTTGATGTGTAAATATGTGGAATTGTACGCTATGGAACTTGTATGGAACATGTATAATGTAGAAAATATAGTTATACATGTTTGGGATGGAATTGGAATGGTTTTGGTTGAATTGGAATTGAAAAACTAAGGAAGGAAGAAATTCTGGGCAAAACCCTCCGGAAGGTCACTAACACCTTCCGGAAGGTTAAGGCAGAATTGAGATCCAGAAGGTAAAACCTTCCGGAAGGTTGAGTACACCTTCCGGAAGGACGACTCGTTTCATTTTCAATCTATTTTCCAGAAGGCAAAACCTTCCGAAAGGTGAAGAAAAACCTTCCGGAAGAACCTTTCCAGTGAGCAAAACCTTCCGGAAGGTTGAGTACACCTTCCGGAAGGTCGACACGTTTCATTTTCAACTTATTTTCCAGAAGGCAAAACCTTCCGGAAGGTAAAGAGAAACCTTCCGGAAGAACTTTTTCAGTAAGCAAACCTTCCGGAAGGTTGAGTCAAAAACCTTCCGGAAGGTTCTCCAAAAATTTGAAATTTTCAAAATGCTTAGCCATGTTTTGGGCTTTGTTTTCTTTGGCTCCTGTGACATAAATGGACATAAATCGAGGTATAATTGAACTTGTGGATGGTAAATCCAGTTAAAGGCAAGTGAATGACGTGGTGTCGGGTTATAAGACAATCACGAGTATTTCCGCGGGTTGACGGATGGTCAACGGTTAATAAAGGACCCCTGGGTTTTTGGGGCGTCACAGAAAATTCACAATGTTTTGAACTGAGTCCTTACATTGGGATACTAGTTATTGTTTTATGACAATTTAAATTGCATAAAGGAATTGGGCTTAGAGGTTGAAACCTTGGAAGAGCCATTGTGGGTGAGTTCTCCCCTAGGAGCTAGGGTGAGTACTAAATGGGTATGTCGGGAAGGTGAGCTAGGATTCTTGGGGATTCTACTCCACGGACATGTTAGAATTTGATGTCATCCTTGGGATGGACGGATTGACGGCACACTGAGTCGTCAGTGATTGTGATCGTCAGCGGGTCACTGTTTACACCTTGGAGTGTGTATGTTTTAAGTTTTAGGAGAAACGCATGACGTTTTACCTCAAGTAAAGTAGGAATTCCGTTGGTACGGACAGTTCATGGGTTAGCTAGCAAGTTTTACCCTAGGGAACGAGGTGAGACAGGAATTTGGCCCACCTCAGATGTTTATGAGCTTACGAATGTTTGCCTCCACGTAGGGATGTAGACTTCAGTGTTGAGTTACACCCCGGTATGTTGTCTACTCTATGGCTCCTCATAGAATGACACGGGTAGAGTTGTGAGAACTCTAGTTTGAATAAGGACTTCACTACCGAATGCCTCGCCTTGGGATGTTTCGGTACTATTGTCAAATTACAAAGAAGGTTACTTTACCTCGTATTCTAGTAGTCCCGGAAATGGGACAGAGGTACACGGGATATGTGGTGCCTTTACGAACGAACTTGGTTGAGTTTAGAACCTAGTCCGGGAGAGAGACGGATACATGTGGGACAGTTTAGACTGTATTGTTGTGACATATGCATATGGTTGAATGTGCACGTGGGTGTGAATTTCGGGGACGAAATTCTTTTTAAGAGGGGAAGAATGTAAAACCCGGGAAAAATTGAACTTTTTCTGAAAAAGGGCAAAATGGTAATTCTCCACCCTTATGCGTATGTGAAATAATCATGTTCTAGACCTTGGATGAGGAAACGGAGTGTGCCATTGGATTCGCAACGCGAAATCTAGTAATCACTAGAAATTTCGTCGAATTCCGAGATAGTCAGATTTTTTGCACGTCGTTCGAGGCGACTGCGTGGCGAATGTAATTTTAAAGGTCCCCAATAATGGATTTTATAAAATTTCATTAAAATTAAGTTAAAGTTCAAATAAAATTAATTTGAACTTAATCCGAGGTATAATGAATCGTTTCGGGACGAAAAACGGACCCGAAAGTCGAAAATATGCAGTGCGATGTGGACCGCTCATTTGCGACTATAAATATCGGCAAATATCTGATTTTTTAGCAAAAAAATCACACAAAAACCAGTGTTTACTGGTCTGGACGTTTGGGGAGAAATGGAGAAGAAAAATTTTGATCTCCAAGCTTCCCGCTCCGATTCCGGGAGTTCCGTCCGTCGGAATTCGTCGATTCAAAAGGCAAAGTTCATCTACGCGACGAGAGCTACGCGTGGGTACCAAAAACAACAAGTTTCACCGAAGGTGAACGGGTGGGGGTGTACGAAAATCAAGATTCGAGTTGTATTTCTTTGCTCAGATTCCGTCGAGCTAGAAGGGAGAAGTGATCACGTCGACGAAGGCTACGCGTGGGTACCAAAAATGACGAATTTCACCGAAGGTGAAATTTCGGGAGTTGGGAAAATCAAGCTTCGAGTTGGGTTTTCGTGTCTTGGGAGCTTCCTACGGGATTCTCACGCTACAAGAGGTAGGGGTTCTCCTACTTGGATTGATTTCTTACCTAGAAATGCCTATGATAAATGGGCTGGATATATATATATATATATATATTGACGTATGTATACATATATTTATATGTATATGGTTATGGAATAATGAAGATGGTGGGTAGGTTGTTAGAAAATTACACTTGCCTATTGGTGGAACTTAGGTAAAATAATTTTATCCTAAATGGGTATGTAGAAATTGCCTATTGGAATTTCTTGAATTATGTGGAAATTGGGCATGATATGTGTTACCATGTTGTTTGCCTTGAAGGTGTTCAACAAAATGCCTAATGGATTGAAATTGTTATATGATAAATAACATGTTATGCCTTATGTGGTAAATGAAAATCATATGTGTACGATATGATTTATGTTGAAATTATGAATTATTGATATATGGTCTTGATGTATCAATGTTGAGATGAAGTATGGAATTTATATGGTTATGATGTATATTGACATGGTTAAGGATTTTGGTAGTTATATGTTATTGATATAATTGCCATGAATGTGAACATATGAAACTATGAATTAATTGTCCATATGGCATTCATATCATATGGCACATGGCATGGATATGCAATGGTGCATTACATTGCATTGGCATGGAATCATTTATTTCATGGGTGAGTGCATGGTTGACGTCGATACCCGGCATGGTAATTGACGCAAGGAGTAGTCCAAGTTGCATACATTGCATATGGGACATGGTGTGGCATCACATTCATGGGATGTTAGCATGGGTGTGGGTGTGTTTGTGCATGGGTATTGTACCACAACCTATGTGGTATTAAATGCATGTGGACATGAAAAGAGTTGCTCATTGGCGGTCATAGCATATTGGGCATAAGGTTGTGTCACATTCATGGGAGTCATTCATGAGTGTGGTGGTATGGTTGCATTAATCAACACCATACTTGGTGTTTGATGGTGGGCTCGGGAAAGTTGGATCGAAGATCCGACTGAGTCGCATGATTGCATTGCATAAGGAAAAACTTGTGTCTGGGTATAGGAAGAAGGGATAGATCCCCCCTCGGGTGCAAGACCCGGTTACATGGTTCAGGCACTTGTCCGGCGGTGAAATTCCAGAAAAGTGCTGGTGTTTACGGAACCGGAGGTTGAGATACCAAAATCCGTTGCCCAACAAAGACACAAGATTTTGATTTATAAAATACTCATTCAATGAGTACCATCCAATAATGATCTTATTTATAAAACGCATGATTTTTATTCAAAGTGATCATTGGATGTATTTCCGTCGAAGACGGGTCATTACACATTGACATTTGCATTGTGTTGTCGAGCTGGGAAGGGCTCGGGGTGAGTGCATAAATGAGTCACATCTCATTTCATGATACATCAAACACGTTGGCATTAACATTGTGTTGAGGAGCCAGGGAGGGCTCGGGTTGAGTACATGAGTCTCATCTCATTTCATGGGGCTTAGGTAGCCCGGTTTCACATACATGGCATTGACATGTAAAGGGAGTCAGAGTGGACTCGGGTTGAGTGCACATGGGTGGGTCTCACCTCATTCATGGCATGACATTATATCATTACATCATTTAATTGTATATTATTTGATGGAATGGTTACGGATTTATGAATGTTGCATGTGAACATTTCATACGCATATAGGTTGAGGAGTAGCCTCTGTAGGAAATACTCTACTGGGCATTGGCTCACCCTATACGGGAACACATTTCAGGTGGGAGAGATACACCGGCGGATGGCTCCATTTTGGACCCTCATGCTTGAAGAAAGCCGCATGTGACTTTACTTAATGTTTTGTGTAATTACATGTTAGAAACTATATTTTGGGGCATGTAATGCGTAGAATAATTGTAATAGAACTTATAAAGACTATTGTTAGATTAGCCTTTCATGTTTTGATTTAAGTATGGTTAATTGGACCCAGTGTGGCCAATGTTTACTTATACATGGACCCGGTGCGGCCATTGCTTTATATTTGACCTCGGATGGGTCTGGTAATTGTGTACTGCACAGGTTGGGTATTGGGTAGAGCTCCCCATACAAAGGAGACTCTACCCAATTTTCGTTAAGTTATGGACCCCGGTAAATGGGGCATAACAGTGTGATATCGAGATACTAGGTATCTACAGGTATTCCGCGGGTTGATGGGGAATCAACGGACCCCCGGATTTTGGGGCGTCACACAAAATAGCTTTATAATAATTAGTTTCAGATTTACAATGAGAAGAACAAGATTTATCTTGTTTATCACTTTCAGAAGACGAACAACTTATTTCATCAATATTAAAATCCTCTTCCTCAGAAGATAAATCATTAATAGAATCTTCACTTTCTGAATGTAAAACAATTTTTAAAATCTTTTCTTTAAGATCTTCATCATTAATTAATTCATTAATTTGTTGTTTAATTGGACACTTAGTGGCAATGTGGCCTTCTTTACCACATTTAAAACATTTTAAAATAGGCTTTTTATCCTTTTCTTTAGATTTTTTAGTAGTTTTATCCACTTTTTCTTTTCCATAATTCTTTTTATAGAATTTTCTACCCTTTTTATAAGGTTTTGTGTAAGGCTTTCTTTTACTAGAAACTTTATCTTTGGGAATATCCAAATTATAAGCAAATTGATTACAAAATTCTCCAAGCTCTTTTCTACCAGTTAATCTTTGTCTCTTAAGTTGAGCTTTGAGATTTAAATCATTACAGAGAGCTAA
The DNA here is from genome assembly GCA_951799425.1 of Ilex aquifolium. Lineage (NCBI taxonomy): Eukaryota > Viridiplantae > Streptophyta > Magnoliopsida > Aquifoliales > Aquifoliaceae > Ilex > Ilex aquifolium. Next base: position 183,555 of record OX637391.1, read on the forward strand.
ACCTTCAGAAATACATTCAGAAATTAGTTCTCCGTAAGTATAATTTTCATAAGGGATTTTAAATCCACCATGTCTTTGCTTTAAGCGAATTCTTATTTTTTCAGCAAATAAACTGGGCAATCCTGAAATAAATTTTTCTTTCCAGAATTCATTATTAGCATCTGTTCTTAGCAAAACTTTAGCTAAAAAGACATCTTTATACCACCTAAAATGAGTTAAGGTGGGGCATCTTAAATTCATTAAGAGTTCTTTGCTCTTATCTGTACTTTGGAAATTTGTTCCAACAAAGTGTTTTAATATGGTTTGAATTAATGTATAAACAGCATCTTCTTGAGTAGTTATACTTCCATCTGCTGCTGTTATAATTTTTACTGCATTTAAAATTTCATTTTGCTGGGTTGAGTTTAAATAGTTATCCCACCAGCCACGTAATTGACCAGTGAATCCAGCAGTCACAAATTTAACAGTAGTGTGATCAGAATTACGATTTGCTCGACATATCGAAGCATACATTAAAATTTTATGTAAAACTTGATGAATTAAATATTCAGACATACCATCAATATTCCATTCATAAATAGAAGAGGCATCATAGCCACTTTGATCAATAAAAAATCTTTCTTCATACATAATATCTTGAGGAGTTGACCTCGGATAATAAGCCATTAAAGGAGGCGCTTGTTGATAAGTATTAGTCTTTGGTTTGGAATATCCAATTTTATTAACTTCTGCTTTCTGCATGTCAGATAATAAATTTTCAAAATTTTTAATTTCAGTTTCATAGTCTTCTTCTTGGGACAGAACATTTAAAGACAAATCTTTTAATTTAGTTTTGAGTGCATTTATGAACTCAATTTCTTCAATTTTATTATGAAGATTGAAAGATGAAGTATCGACAGGGGGTTTAATATTGACTTGTTCAAGTTCATTAAAATCTGCAGGAAAAGACTTAGACGAAATTTTAATCTGATCTGTTATCAAATTTTCAATCTTAGTCAAATGTTGACCTATAGCCTGTAGACAAACATTTGTATAATTATTTTGTCTTACCGAAATATTTGTTCCAGAATAACAAGCATTTAAAACAATATCTTCAGAATCTTTTGAAGTTAAGGTTGAAGTTAACTTAATAGCTTCAGTAGTTGGAGGATAAAAACTATTGATAGTTTTACCATCTAAAGTTTCCCATTTATGTTGGAAATTTTCAATCACATTTAAATGATCCATAGTTGGTGGAGCATAATATGCCAAAAACCAATTAACAAAAGGAATTATCCTTTTTTCTCTTTCAATAAAAAGATAAAACATTTCTTTATAATTTTTGAGGTCATCTGGACTCATAGTCTCAAAATACCAATCTCTAAATTCTTTATATTTAGGAAGATAAAACTCTTTATTAATTTCTTGTCGATTAACAACAAAATCTTTTTGGTGTATATCCATAAAAACTTATATTTGAAATCCGATCTCGGATGGAGTAGGATCAATAAAATCCTCATTATTAAAAATCTCTTTATCTTGGCGATAAATTCCATGGGGAATTTGATTATGAGAAGTTTTTATACCTTCAATTATGGGTTCTTTACCTTTTCTTCGATTTAAGACCGAAGAAGTAGATCTTCTTATAGGAGGAGAATAATCTGAAGAAGTTTCTGATTTATCAGAGATTTTTAAACTAGAGAAATTATTTCTAGCAAATGATATCAAAACATCACCCTGAGTTGACTGGGTAATTTGAGTTATTTCTTCATTTATCTCTGGTTTTTTATGAACCACTGATTCCAATCTCCAAGTTTCTGGAAACTGAATTTCTGACCATTTAATGGTTTTAGGAATTTCAATTTTATTTTTAATTGCATTAGTTTCAATTAAAGTCGTTTGACCTTTATGATTATGAAGCTTAGCTTCGGGACTTAAAGTGTTCATAACTTTATAATAGACTCTATATATAAAAGTCATTATATCAGTACCTTCTTTGAAATTATAACCAAAGGTTTTAATATTGCATGTTAAAACATCCAAAATATTTTTATCAGTTAAAGAAACAGATAGATCTGGAAAACAGTTAAAATAAACAGGGCCAGTACTTAAACTAGACTGCATAACTCCCATTAAGGATTGATCACAATTGTGACACCCCAATTTCCGGGGGTCCTTTATTAGCCGTTGACCACCCGTCAACCCGCGGAAATACTCGTGATAGTCGTATAACCCGACACCACGTCATTTACATTGCTTTTGACCGGATTTACCATCCACAAGGTCAATTATACCTCCATTTATGTCCATTTATGTCATAGGAACCAAAGAAAACAAAGCCCAAAAGCATGGCTAAGCATTTTGAAAATTTCAGGTTTTAGGAAAAACCTTCCGGAAGGTCGACATACACCTACCGGAAGGTCGCTGAAGGAACTGTTACATGAAAAAGATCAATTTCAAGAACTTCCGGAAGGTCGACATCAGTAGCAAAAACCTTCCGGAAGGTCCATTCCAGTAGCCAAAACCTTCCGGAAGGTTCATTCCAGAAAACAAAACCTTCCGGAAGAATTCGGCAGTCAAAAAGAAACCCAAGGCAAAACCTTCCGGAAGGTCCACTCCAGTAGACAAGTCCTTCCGGTAGGTTTTACTCCAGTAGCTAAAATCTTCCGGAAGGTTCATTCCAGTGGGCAAAACCTTCCGGAAGGTATTAGCCGTGAGCAAGGCAAGCTGGGGTTTTTAGCAAAACCTTCCGGAAGGCCGACACACACCTTCCGGTAGGTTTTCAGACTGTGAGCATAAAAATGGATTTCTTTCCCCTCCAAACCATCCTTAAAGCTACCCCATACACTCCAAACTCATTCAATACATGTTTAATGAGACTTTCCATATAATACCCAACTCATACAATCTCTATTACAATTCATTCCATAATATATATACATCAAAATGGAGTTTTGTTAAAGGTTTTACAAAACTTAAACTAAGGCCACAAGCCGGCCCCCTTCATGCTTGATGCTCTCCAAATGAGCCATCCGCCGGTGCAAAACTCACACCTGAAAATGTTGTCCCACGAAGGGTGAGCCACGCTCAATAGGATATCCTCCTACAGAGGTTACTCCCCAACCTAAGTGCATATGAAATGCGCACACGCAACAAATCAACAAGCATCTACCAATCTAACAAGAATATACACCTCAATGTTAGAAAGCTACCATGTTATACTATGTCATGCCATGATATGAGATGGAACTCACTCATGCACCTTGTCCCGAGTCTTCCCCGACTCACACCACACAATGCAAAAGCCAATGTGTATGAACCCGTCTATTGACGGAAAAACCCTCCCAATGATCGTTTGAGATAAAAGTTATGTCTTTATAAAAAATCAAATCATTGTTTGAGGCTACCCATTGGATGGGTGTTTTTATATAACAAAAGCTTGTGTCTTCCTGGGCAACGGATTTTGGAATCGCACCGCCGGCTCCGTGGGCCTATCTACACTTTTTGGACTTGCACCGTCGGAGTGTATGAACCAGTGGTTCCGGGTTTTTCACCCGAGGGAGTGTCTAGCCCTACTTGCTTTACCCGACACAAGTTTTCCTTATGCAATGCAACCGTGCAACTCAGTCGGATCTTCGATCCCGACTTTCCCGAGTTCACCTACCAACCACCAAGATTTGGTGTTTGATCCGCAACACATGCACACACCCACACTCATGCCTATGACCCATGAATGCGATGTCAACTCACCCACACCTACTCATGTCTTATAACCATGAATGTGATGTACCCATGTGAATGCAATGTAATGTACCAATTGCACTCTAACCACATGTTCGATATGTATGAGTGCCATATGAACAATGTCAAGATAAATCTACATATTCATGGTACTTCATATCATAAGCACATAAATACCATAATTCAACACATTATCAATATATAGCAAGCATGCCTATATCAACATTTCATCCTGTAACCATTTTCAAACATGTTATCACATAAGCATGCAATTAACATAGCAAACTCATCAATACATCATTCTTCGCATTTAATCAAGGAAGTGATCTAAGTCATTTCTCTAATTATTTTGTAAGTGTTAAGGCTCTAACACCCTTCTTTTCCATACCAACATCTCATATAAGCAACTAAGGTGAGGAATAATCCCAAATAGGAAGAATCCTACCCGTCATCATGTAACACAAGAAATTACTCTAGATAATTTCTACACCACCATTTCAAGATAGAATATATTGTATCCACTTTCAACATCCATCTACTCATGTCACCAACAACAGGTAAAAGCCCCATTTAATCAAATCACCAACCATAGGTAAGAGTCCTATACAAGGTCTTCTACATCAACACCTTTTCACATAAACATCATAGCATGAAATAAGCCCAAAACAGCCCATAAGTTTAACCCAAAACAGTCCGCAATTTCAGCCTCAAGGCAACCACAATTTCAGTCCCCAAACAACCATAAAAACAGTCCACTAATTAGCCACAAAACAATCCACTAATTAGCCACAAAACATTCCACTAATTATCCACAAAATAGTCCCCAAATTAAGCTACATAGCAGCCCCGAAATAGGCTATAAACCAGTCCACTATTTCATTCACTTCCACAAAGATATACAAGTAACTTCCATATATCAATTGTAAGCTAAAATTTAGCTTAAGTTATTCATATAATCAATTCTTCATTTCCTTAAAAACATACAATTCCAATTGTGAAGCACACCACCCAAACATGTTATTCCACTTTCGTTCAAATAACAACTTTTATCCTTTAAGGCATTTCATCAAACGCCATATAAGCATAATGTCATGTAACCACAAGGTATAGCCCACACACATCAATTATCATCATCAAACTCAAGAAATCATATCTAGTGATTTCTACATAACTATACCAAGATAGAATTTATTCTATCCATTTCCTAATATCCACATATCATAATCCCCCAAGAGAATTATAAAGCAACCACCTCTAAATGTCAATTCCATTTAGAATTTCACTTTACCAATTTTCCCATATCCATTTTCTACACTTCAAGTTCCTTTATGAAATTTACCCAACAAGTAAATATATACACCCATTTCATACCAACCTTGCTTAGCACATTTGGTACCCATTTCCCACACATAAAATGCATTAGTGGTACATTAAACTAGAGAATGTGATTTAAATCATACCAACCATTCTCAATACCCATTTCACCCAATTAACCACAATAGGCAAGTGATACATATATATATACACCTACCCATTCCATATAACTTTCCTAGGTTGGAAATAAACCTAAGTAGGAAGAAAACCCTACCTCTTGTAGCGTGTGGAATTGCCGTGGGAAGCTCCTAGAACTCAAAGCAAGCTTGAATCCTTCACTTCCAAATTTTCGGCCTCCCAACGTTCGGTGAAAGCCGTCGTTTTTGGTACCCACGCGTAGCCCTCGACGCGTAGAGCAACTCTTGTTCTTGGCCCGAGTCGATTTGAGCACTCCACGGCCGTAGATCGTAGAGAGAAGTTGAGTTTTCTCTCCTTTTCCCTCTCTTCTTTTCTCTCGGCTGAAACCGGCTGAAATGGTGAAGGAAAGTCTGATTTTTTTCAGACTTTAGGCCCCTATTTATATTTTTAGGATACTTGGCCCACAATTGGCCACACGTCCCTTTTAATTCCGGGTCCGTTTTAATCCCGAAACGATTAAATTTCGCTCCGGTTTGAGTTCAAAATATTTTTATTTTAACTTGCCTCTAATATTTCCCCAAACTTTAAAATTTTATAAAAATTTCGTGTACGGGGTCACCCGAGGCCCGTTCGTCTCGTAAAACGCGAAAAATCCGACTATCTCGGAATTCAACGAAATTTGACGTGGTAACTAGATTTCGCGAGATGAATCCAACGGTGAAATCCGTTTCGTCATTCGAGATCTAGAAAAATTCAGTTTTTTTTTCAACTAGTCCCGAAGTGGCAATTCACCTATTGCCCTTGTTTGTCAAAGTTTAAATTTTCCGGGGTTTCACATTCTTCCCCCCTTAAAAGAATTTCGTCCCCGAAATTCACACCCTCATGCACATTCGACCATATGCATAAGTTACAACAATACTGTCTAAACTGTCCCACATGTATCCGTCTCTCTCCCGGACTAGGTTCTAGACGCAACCAAGTCCGTCCGTAAAGGCACCACATATCCCGTGTTCCTCTATCCCATTTCCGGGACTACTAGAATAGGGGGTAAAGTAACCTTCTTTGTAATTTGACAATAATACCGAAGCATCCCAAGGTGAAGCATTCGGTAGTGAAGTCCTTATTCAAACTAGAGTTCTCACAACTCTACCCGTGTCATTCTATGAGGAGTCATAGAGTAGACAACATACCGGGGTGTAACTTAACACTAAAGTCTACATCCCAATGTGAAGGCAAACATTCGTAAGCTCCTAAAACTTAAAACATACACACTCTGAGGTGTAAACAGTGACTCGCTGACGATCACAATCACCGACGACTCAGTGTGCCGTCAATCCGTCCATCCCAAGGATGACATCAAACCCGACATGTCCACGACCCTAAGGTCCATAGTGAGTAGAGTCCCCGAGATCTCTAACTCACAACCGTCATATCTGATCAATGTAGACCCTAGTCCCTAAGGTGGAATTCACCCCTGAGGACTCTTCTAGGATTATAATATTTAAAACTGTACCATGCACAAAACATGAAAAATAACGGTATTTGACACGCTCAAGTCAAATAACACGTGTACCCATAACTAAGGAATAAGTGATGTACCGTGGGTCGCTGCCTGATCCCCCGACTCACTCTATGGTGCAACGTCAAAGACCGTTTCCTGGGTCTCCAATGTTGTCGCTTCAGAGTCTTGTTCTTGGCCTTGGCCCATACCTTGGCTCATCCGGTCTGATTGCGGAGTCTCCGCACGTGGCGTACTAGGGACTTGCACAACGGTCTGTAGTTGGGACTGATTTCCCTGGTCCTTAGTGGAATAGGGAAGAACAATACGTGCCTGTGTGAGTCCCACCGACGACTGGGATTGAGAAGTCTCGGAACTCTGTGAGGTTTGCCTCAGGGGGCAATCCTTCTTCCTATGGCCCGGTTGTCGACAATAGAAACATGTCTTCTGGCCTCCTTGAAACGTTCCCTTGAATTTCTTCCCTCCTTGGGACAAAAGATTTTGGGCTTGAACCCGCTCCTGTGATCCCTGCCTCTGAGGACAATCCCTCCTCGTATGACCCACTTGGCGACAATGATAACATGGCCCCTGCCCCGCTTGGCTGGGAACCCTGAAGTGCCCACTACTTTGGGAGGTTTGCCCTTGGCCTTGGCCTTGATAGCCGCGGCCCTGCCCCAATGATTCTTGTGGGCTCGATGCCTTTTGCTTTTTCCGTGGCCGTTGATGGCCCATGGAACTTAAACTCCTTTGGATGGCTTGAGCCCCTTGGTTCAAATTGGCGCTTGCCTGTGCTAGGTTAGCAGCCATCGTACTCATAGCCTCCATATAGGCTTGTTGGTCCAAAGCCGGTAGTGGTTGGTTGTTCCGTCCACCGCCTAGACGTCCCCTCCCTCTATATGCCATCTACACACATGTCAAATAGCAATGGAGTACTAACTTAATATCCCAAGGTAGGGATCAAGTTCAAAACATTGAGAATTATCTCATTGTGTCCCTAGTAGAGCGAGTGTCTCACACTAGTAGACATTTAACCCATGAACTATCCCGTTCATCCTTTTCCGAACCCCCAAGGGTATGTTTTCTAAACCTAGTGTTCCTCTTTTCCATATACATTTTACCATGTATATAATTTAAACATAACCCATAATCATGTAGCACATAATCATGTAACAAATAAAACACATAACATGAATGCACATGGAATGCAATGGTGTAAACCCATTCCCCTCAAGCCCTAGGTAATCGTATACCTATGCTCTGATACCAAGCTGTGACACCCCAATTTCCGGGGGTCCTTTATTAGCCGTTGACCACCCGTCAACCCGCGGAAATACTCGTGATAGTCGTATAACCCGACACCACGTCATTTACATTGCTTTTGACCGGATTTACCATCCACAAGGTCAATTATACCTCCATTTATGTCCATTTATGTCATAGGAACCAAAGAAAACAAAGCCCAAAAGCATGGCTAAGCATTTTGAAAATTTCAGGTTTTAGGAAAAACCTTCCGGAAGGTCGACATACACCTACCGGAAGGTCGCTGAAGGAACTGTTACATGAAAAAGATCAATTTCAAGAACTTCCGGAAGGTCGACATCAGTAGCAAAAACCTTCCGGAAGGTCCATTCCAGTAGCCAAAACCTTCCGGAAGGTTCATTCCAGAAAACAAAACCTTCCGGAAGAATTCGGCAGTCAAAAAGAAACCCAAGGCAAAACCTTCCGGAAGGTCCACTCCAGTAGACAAGTCCTTCCGGTAGGTTTTACTCCAGTAGCTAAAATCTTCCGGAAGGTTCATTCCAGTGGGCAAAACCTTCCGGAAGGTATTAGCCGTGAGCAAGGCAAGCTGGGGTTTTTAGCAAAACCTTCCGGAAGGCCGACACACACCTTCCGGTAGGTTTTCAGACTGTGAGCATAAAAATGGATTTCTTTCCCCTCCAAACCATCCTTAAAGCTACCCCATACACTCCAAACTCATTCAATACATGTTTAATGAGACTTTCCATATAATACCCAACTCATACAATCTCTATTACAATTCATTCCATAATATATATACATCAAAATGGAGTTTTGTTAAAGGTTTTACAAAACTTAAACTAAGGCCACAAGCCGGCCCCCTTCATGCTTGATGCTCTCCAAATGAGCCATCCGCCGGTGCAAAACTCACACCTGAAAATGTTGTCCCACGAAGGGTGAGCCACGCTCAATAGGATATCCTCCTACAGAGGTTACTCCCCAACCTAAGTGCATATGAAATGCGCACACGCAACAAATCAACAAGCATCTACCAATCTAACAAGAATATACACCTCAATGTTAGAAAGCTACCATGTTATACTATGTCATGCCATGATATGAGATGGAACTCACTCATGCACCTTGTCCCGAGTCTTCCCCGACTCACACCACACAATGCAAAAGCCAATGTGTATGAACCCGTCTATTGACGGAAAAACCCTCCCAATGATCGTTTGAGATAAAAGTTATGTCTTTATAAAAAATCAAATCATTGTTTGAGGCTACCCATTGGATGGGTGTTTTTATATAACAAAAGCTTGTGTCTTCCTGGGCAACGGATTTTGGAATCGCACCGCCGGCTCCGTGGGCCTATCTACACTTTTTGGACTTGCACCGTCGGAGTGTATGAACCAGTGGTTCCGGGTTTTTCACCCGAGGGAGTGTCTAGCCCTACTTGCTTTACCCGACACAAGTTTTCCTTATGCAATGCAACCGTGCAACTCAGTCGGATCTTCGATCCCGACTTTCCCGAGTTCACCTACCAACCACCAAGATTTGGTGTTTGATCCGCAACACATGCACACACCCACACTCATGCCTATGACCCATGAATGCGATGTCAACTCACCCACACCTACTCATGTCTTATAACCATGAATGTGATGTACCCATGTGAATGCAATGTAATGTACCAATTGCACTCTAACCACATGTTCGATATGTATGAGTGCCATATGAACAATGTCAAGATAAATCTACATATTCATGGTACTTCATATCATAAGCACATAAATACCATAATTCAACACATTATCAATATATAGCAAGCATGCCTATATCAACATTTCATCCTGTAACCATTTTCAAACATGTTATCACATAAGCATGCAATTAACATAGCAAACTCATCAATACATCATTCTTCGCATTTAATCAAGGAAGTGATCTAAGTCATTTCTCTAATTATTTTGTAAGTGTTAAGGCTCTAACACCCTTCTTTTCCATACCAACATCTCATATAAGCAACTAAGGTGAGGAATAATCCCAAATAGGAAGAATCCTACCCGTCATCATGTAACACAAGAAATTACTCTAGATAATTTCTACACCACCATTTCAAGATAGAATATATTGTATCCACTTTCAACATCCATCTACTCATGTCACCAACAACAGGTAAAAGCCCCATTTAATCAAATCACCAACCATAGGTAAGAGTCCTATACAAGGTCTTCTACATCAACACCTTTTCACATAAACATCATAGCATGAAATAAGCCCAAAACAGCCCATAAGTTTAACCCAAAACAGTCCGCAATTTCAGCCTCAAGGCAACCACAATTTCAGTCCCCAAACAACCATAAAAACAGTCCACTAATTAGCCACAAAACAATCCACTAATTAGCCACAAAACATTCCACTAATTATCCACAAAATAGTCCCCAAATTAAGCTACATAGCAGCCCCGAAATAGGCTATAAACCAGTCCACTATTTCATTCACTTCCACAAAGATATACAAGTAACTTCCATATATCAATTGTAAGCTAAAATTTAGCTTAAGTTATTCATATAATCAATTCTTCATTTCCTTAAAAACATACAATTCCAATTGTGAAGCACACCACCCAAACATGTTATTCCACTTTCGTTCAAATAACAACTTTTATCCTTTAAGGCATTTCATCAAACGCCATATAAGCATAATGTCATGTAACCACAAGGTATAGCCCACACACATCAATTATCATCATCAAACTCAAGAAATCATATCTAGTGATTTCTACATAACTATACCAAGATAGAATTTATTCTATCCATTTCCTAATATCCACATATCATAATCCCCCAAGAGAATTATAAAGCAACCACCTCTAAATGTCAATTCCATTTAGAATTTCACTTTACCAATTTTCCCATATCCATTTTCTACACTTCAAGTTCCTTTATGAAATTTACCCAACAAGTAAATATATACACCCATTTCATACCAACCTTGCTTAGCACATTTGGTACCCATTTCCCACACATAAAATGCATTAGTGGTACATTAAACTAGAGAATGTGATTTAAATCATACCAACCATTCTCAATACCCATTTCACCCAATTAACCACAATAGGCAAGTGATACATATATATATACACCTACCCATTCCATATAACTTTCCTAGGTTGGAAATAAACCTAAGTAGGAAGAAAACCCTACCTCTTGTAGCGTGTGGAATTGCCGTGGGAAGCTCCTAGAACTCAAAGCAAGCTTGAATCCTTCACTTCCAAATTTTCGGCCTCCCAACGTTCGGTGAAAGCCGTCGTTTTTGGTACCCACGCGTAGCCCTCGACGCGTAGAGCAACTCTTGTTCTTGGCCCGAGTCGATTTGAGCACTCCACGGCCGTAGATCGTAGAGAGAAGTTGAGTTTTCTCTCCTTTTCCCTCTCTTCTTTTCTCTCGGCTGAAACCGGCTGAAATGGTGAAGGAAAGTCTGATTTTTTTCAGACTTTAGGCCCCTATTTATATTTTTAGGATACTTGGCCCACAATTGGCCACACGTCCCTTTTAATTCCGGGTCCGTTTTAATCCCGAAACGATTAAATTTCGCTCCGGTTTGAGTTCAAAATATTTTTATTTTAACTTGCCTCTAATATTTCCCCAAACTTTAAAATTTTATAAAAATTTCGTGTACGGGGTCACCCGAGGCCCGTTCGTCTCGTAAAACGCGAAAAATCCGACTATCTCGGAATTCAACGAAATTTGACGTGGTAACTAGATTTCGCGAGATGAATCCAACGGTGAAATCCGTTTCGTCATTCGAGATCTAGAAAAATTCAGTTTTTTTTTCAACTAGTCCCGAAGTGGCAATTCACCTATTGCCCTTGTTTGTCAAAGTTTAAATTTTCCGGGGTTTCACAACAATCAAGACACCTAGCATCTCTTAAGGTTAACAAAAAAGAGGAATTACACCCTTTAAGGGTCAAAGGTTTTAAAGCAACTTGGACTAAGCCGATATGCAAAAATTTATAATTTTCTTGAGCCTTTAAGACTTCTCTTTCAGTTAATAGTTGAAGAATATCTCCATTTTGATCAAAAGGAACAGTCCTCTCAATCGTTTTAATTGTCAAACTCGATTTAAAATCAAAAGTTCCAATATTATAGATTTTCTTAGTGGGATACTGGGGTATATCCCAGTTCTGCAATTTATTTTCAATATCTGAGAATTCTATTTCTTCCATGTTTTTAACATAATCTTCTTTATGATTATTTTTAAATTTAAAAAGACTTAGTGCCATAGAGGTAGACTCAAAAGTTGTTCTGTTGACTCATATGCTTTACTATTACTGTCATCTAGTTGCTATTGTAATATGTGTTTTAATTCTACTACAGTACCGTTATCAGGAATATTATTACCATAATTCTAGTATAATGAACCTTTGGTTATAATTTCAAAGAAGGTACTGATATAATGACTTTTATATATAGAGTCTATTATAAAGTTATGAACACTTTAAGTCCCGAAGCTAAGCTTCATAATCATAAAGGTCAAACGACTTTAATTGAAACTAATGCAATTAAAAATAAAATTGAAATTCCTAAAACCATTAAATGGTCAGAAATTCAGTTTCCAGAAACTTGGAGATTGGAATCAGTGGTTCATAAAAAACCAGAGATAAATGAAGAAATAACTCAAATTACCCAGTCAACTCAGGGTGATGTTTTGATATCATTTGCTAGAAATAATTTCTCTAGTTTAAAAATCTCTGATAAATCAGAAACTTCTTCAGATTATTCTCCTCCTATGAGAAGATCTACTTCTTCGGTCTTAAATCGAAGAAAAGGTAAAGAACCCATAATTGAAGGTATAAAAACTTCTCATAATCAAATTCCCCATGGAATTTATCGCCAAGATAAAGAGATTTTTAATAATGAGGATTTTATTGATCCTACTCCATCCGAGATCGGATTTCAAATATAAGTTTTTATGGATATACACCAAAAAGATTTTGTTGTTAATCGACAAGAAATTAATAAAGAGTTTTATCTTCCTAAATATAAAGAATTTAGAGATTGGTATTTTGAGACTATGAGTCCAGATGACCTCAAAAATTATAAAGAAATGTTTTATCTTTTTATTGAAAGAGAAAAAAGGATAATTCCTTTTGTTAATTGGTTTTTGGCATATTATGCTCCACCAACTATGGATCATTTAAATGTGATTGAAAATTTCCAACATAAATGGGAAACTTTAGATGGTAAAACTATCAATAGTTTTTATCCTCCAACTACTGAAGCTATTAAGTTAACTTCAACCTTAACTTCAAAAGATTCTGAAGATATTGTTTTAAATGCTTGTTATTCTGGAACAAATATTTCGGTAAGACAAAATAATTATACAAATGTTTGTCTACAGGCTATAGGTCAACATTTGACTAAGATTGAAAATTTGATAACAGATCAGATTAAAATTTCGTCTAAGTCTTTTCCTGCAGATTTTAATGAACTTGAACAAGTCAATATTAAACCCCCTGTCGATACTTCATCTTTCAATCTTCATAATAAAATTGAAGAAATTGAGTTCATAAATGCACTCAAAACTAAATTAAAAGATTTGTCTTTAAATGTTCTGTCCCAAGAAGAAGACTATGAAACTGAAATTAAAAATTTTGAAAATTTATTATCTGACATGCAGAAAGCAGAAGTTAATAAAATTGGATATTCCAAACCAAAGACTAATACTTATCAACAAGCGCCTCCTTTAATGGCTTATTATCCGAGGTCAACTCCTCAAGATATTATGTATGAAGAAAGATTTTTTATTGATCAAAGTGGCTATGATGCCTCTTCTATTTATGAATGGAATATTGATGGTATGTCTGAATATTTAATTCATCAAGTTTTACATAAAATTTTAATGTATGCTTCGATATGTCGAGCAAATCGTAATTCTGATCACACTACTGTTAAATTTGTGACTGCTGGATTCACTGGTCAATTACGTGGCTGGTGGGATAACTATTTAAACTCAACCCAGCAAAATGAAATTTTAAATGCAGTAAAAATTATAACAGCAGCAGATGGAAGTATAACTACTCAAGAAGATGCTGTTTATACATTAATTCAAACCATATTAAAACACTTTGTTGGAACAAATTTCCAAAGTACAGATAAGAGCAAAGAACTCTTAATGAATTTAAGATGCCCCACCTTAACTCATTTTAGGTGGTATAAAGATGTCTTTTTAGCTAAAGTTTTGCTAAGAACAGATGCTAATAATGAATTCTGGAAAGAAAAATTTATTTCAGGATTGCCCAGTTTATTTGCTGAAAAAATAAGAATTCGCTTAAAGCAAAGACATGGTGGATTTAAAATCCCTTATGAAAATTATACTTACGGAGAACTAATTTCTGAATGTATTTCTGAAGGTTTAGCTCTCTGTAATGATTTAAATCTCAAAGCTCAACTTAAGAGACAAAGATTAACTGGTAGAAAAGAGCTTGGAGAATTTTGTAATCAATTTGCTTATAATTTGGATATTCCCAAAGATAAAGTTTCTAGTAAAAGAAAGCCTTACACAAAACCTTATAAAAAGGGTAGAAAATTCTATAAAAAGAATTATGGAAAAGAAAAAGTGGATAAAACTACTAAAAAATCTAAAGAAAAGGATAAAAAGCCTATTTTAAAATGTTTTAAATGTGGTAAAGAAGGCCACATTGCCACTAAGTGTCCAATTAAACAACAAATTAATGAATTAATTAATGATGAAGATCTTAAAGAAAAGATTTTAAAAATTGTTTTACATTCAGAAAGTGAAGATTCTATTAATGATTTATCTTCTGAGGAAGAGGATTTTAATATTGATGAAATAAGTTGTTCGTCTTCTGAAAGTGATAAACAAGATAAATCTTGTTCTTCTCATTGTAAATCTGAAACTAATTATTATAAAGCTATTTTGGCTATGAATGGATTAAGTATAAATACTTTAACTAAATCTCAAACTTTAATTCTTGATCTTATAGATAAAATTCAAGATCCTGATTCTAAGAAGAAAGCTATTGAACAATATTTGCAGATTAATCAGGAAGAAAAGAGACCCTCTATGTCTCAATCTTATTCACTTAAGGAAGTCCTTAATAGGACAGAAAATATAACAATTGAGAATACTCTAACTAGAGAGTTCTCATCCTTTACGGTTCAAGACTTAAAGAAAGATATTTACTTTCTCAAAGAAGACTTAAAAGTCTTACATGCTAGAGTTTTAGCCTTGGAAAATTTTCCTTTAAAGGACAAAGCCATAAAAGGTGATAATGACATAACATATGATGAAGCCTCACCTTCCATAAAAGTTGATAAAGACTTTGTTGATGATAAAACATCATTTTCTCATTCTCCTAAAGAAGGTTACGGTTACTTAAATGTAATTGATAAAATAACTTTTCAAAAATGGTATAGTAAAATTACTCTTACTATAAATCAAATTTTTACTATTGAAACCATTGCTTTAATTGATAGTGGATCAGATATGAATTGCATAAAAGCTGGATTAATTCCTACCAAATATTTTGAGAAAACTACTCAGTCAGTAAGCACTGCTGATGGTTCAAAATTAAATATAAATTTTAAACTCTCGAATGTTTATATCTGTAATCAAGGAATTTGTATTCCTACTACTTTCATGCTTATCGATAATTTAAATCAATTGGTGATTTTAGGAACACCTTTTTTATCTATGATTCAACCTATTGAAAAAATTGATTCTAAAGGAATTTTGACTACCATAAATGGTCACCAAATATTATTTGAGTTTATAACTTCTCCTCAAATACAAATGATAAATCAATTAAAAGAAAAATTAATTTATAAAAAGAATCATTTTGATTCCATTATTCCTAACTCTTTTTGGAGTGCTAATCTTGCAGGAAATCAAGAAATTCCAGAAATGAATCCTGACTCCTTTTCTCTTGTTCCTATTAACGAAACTCCAGAACTTCTGGACTGTATTTGTGACCATGCAGGTGAAGATATATTCAGCTTCGTTTCTACATGGAAAAATAATTATTGTAAAATGTCTCTATGGAGTCTTTATTGCCATGCTATGGAAGAGCAATTGACAGAAGATGTTCCTCTTTTTCTGTTAAGAATTGCTCGAGCTGCTAAGAATTCAGCTGATAAGAAATTCTGTCTTATTCTTGAAATTAATGACTGGTATTATGATTACCACTATAAACAGTGGATGGAGAATCTGGCTCCAGAAGAATTTAGTCTTCAGATTTTGGATAAAATTGGAGGAATATTGGTAAGAACCCAATATTATGCTTATAAAAGAGCATATTATTCTGATGATTATAACACTGCTTCTTATGCTTATAAAAATGCATATTATTTTGATCCTTATACGGATGCTAATTATTTTAATGCATATAAAAATGCATATTATCCACCCTTGCGATATTCTTGCAAGTTTCCTATTAAAGATATTGATCTTGAATCACATAAATGTGATAAAGACTTTTTATATCAAAAGGACACCATATTTGGTGAAGAAAGTCAGTCACATATAAGTGACATTAATAATGAGCCATTATTTTATGAACATGGTTCAAGAGATAAATCTCTTTCAATTAATTCTCCTCCTTTAAATTTATCTCCATATACGGAGAATACTTTTCTGATAGGTATAAATACCTTTTTAAATGATTACTGGATAAATCCGCAAGAAATGAGAAAAATATTTTCTAACAGGATAAATCCTGAACAGCTGACAAAAATATTCCATAATTGGAATAATTATTCCACTAATTATAAATATTATCTTATTAAAAGATGTCTTAAAGACATGGGAACCGAGGGAGAGGAATCTTCCACCTCAAACTCTATTGTTTCCACTACTAGTATAAATACTGGTATTAATTTAAATCCTATTACAGTTCTTAAAGAACAAATTAAAAAAGATCAACCCCATTTAAATACTGAGCAGCTTAAAGCAGCAATTGTGGATGAATGGCGTCTTCAGGTTATGTCTACTTTCGATATAACTGAGAAGATCATTTATCCACCAGTTGTCATAAAAGACAAAGGGAAAGCTAAAGTTGAGGAAGTTGATAGAATTCCTACTTCTATTAACTCTGATGAAAACTTTATGATTTCCCAGGAATATATTCCTCTTAATAATGACATCTCTTTTAATGAAAAATTGTTAAGTGATGATTTGAAGATTTAGGGGGAAGGATCGATATGTACAAAATATGTACAAGGAAAGCTTTTATTTAATGCTGAAAGCTTAAATATATACAAGAAGCAAAAGAAAGCTTAAAAGCTTAAAAGGGAACTATACAGAGTGTAGTACACTTACAGTACTAAGGTGGAAGATAGAAGATGGAAGGTAATATACAAGAGAAAGGTTCAGAGAGGGTGTAAGAAAGACAAGAGAGAGTAGGTCCAAGAGTAGGATAGAAAGGAAGGATGGGTCAAGCGAAGGATGGGTCAAGCGAAGGATGTCCTCAACAGGCTGAGGCTGCATCCTTAAATAGAGCCGGACATGAAATCCGGATTTCAAAACTATCCTATACTATTCACAACTTTATACTGTACAAAACTTTTTACTGTACACTGATGTCAGTGCATGCGTCAGCATTACTGTGCAGACACTGTGCTCTATAACTATTTACAGCTTCAATAATCCCGTAGTGACGTCATGGCGTGCGTCACTTTTCAAATAAAATCTTGGTGACGTCATGGCATTCGTCACCTCAAATGGATCGGATTTATCCGAGGCCTCAGCTTTATCTGATCATTTTTTGTAAGGCAATTTATATAGCGTATTGCCATTATAATGAAGATTTATCTTCAAATCATCACTTAACAATTCTTCATTAAAAGAGATGTCATTATTAAGAGGAATATATTCCTGGGAAATCATAAAGTTTTCATCAGAGTTAATAGAAGTAGGAATTCTATCAACTTCCTCAACTTTAGCTTTCCCTTTGTCTTTTATGACAACTGGTGGATAAATGATCTTCTCAGTTATATCGAAAGTAGACATAACCTGAAGACGCCATTCATCCACAATTGCTGCTTTAAGCTGCTCAGTATTTAAATGGGGTTGATCTTTTTTAATTTGTTCTTTAAGAACTGTAATAGGATTTAAATTAATACCAGTATTTATACTAGTAGTGGAAACAATAGAGTTTGAGGTGGAAGATTCCTCTCCCTCGGTTCCCATGTCTTTAAGACATCTTTTAATAATATAATATTTATAATTAGTGGAATAATTATTCCAATTATGGAATATTTTTGTCAGCTGTTCAGGATTTATCCTGTAATCATTTAAAAAGGTATTTATACCTATCAGAAAAGTATTCTCCGTATATGGAGATAAATTTAAAGGAGGAGAATTAATTGAAAGAGATTTATCTCTTGAACCATGTTCATAAAATAATGGTTCATTATTAATGTCACTTATATGTGACTGACTTTCTTCACCAAATATGGTGTCCTTTTGATATAAAAAGTCTTTATCACATTTATGTGATTCAAGATCAGTATCTTTAATAGGAAACTTGCAAGAATATCGCAAGGGTGGATAATATGCATTTTTATATGCATTAAAATAATTAGCATCCGTATAAGGATCAAAATAATATGCATTTTTATAAGCATAAGAAGCAGTGTTATAATCATCAGAATAATATGCTCTTTTATAAGCATAATATTGGGTTCTTACCAATATTCCTCCAATTTTATCCAAAATCTGAAGACTAAATTCTTCTGGAGCCAGATTCTCCATCCACTGTTTATAGTGGTAATCATAATACCAGTCATTAATTTCAAGAATAAGACAGAATTTCTTATCAGCTGAATTCTTAGCAGCTCGAGCAATTCTTAACAGAAAAAGAGGAACATCTTCTGTCAATTGCTCTTCCATAGCATGGCAATAAAGACTCCATAGAGACATTTTACAATAATTATTTTTCCATGTAGAAACGAAGCTGAATATATCTTGTAACACCTCGTATTAAAATTAAATAAAGACTAACACTATCTTAAGAGTTCTCCTAAGATAGATAAAGTGATCATAGAAACTTAGAATCATTGTTAGAATATTGATTTTTGAAGTTGAGTTCCAAGCATATTGACTTTCGGGGTGAATTGAGTTTTTGGAGATGTTAAAGTTTAAGAAGAGTGATTAGATAAGTTTCTAAATTTTTTTAGGTCAAAATAAGGTTTCCATTGAGTCCGGAAGGTCGAAAAACCTTGGGAGAGGTAATATGAGGTGTATTAGAAGTTAGGAAGTATTTTGGAGTTAAAACACATTTTAGAGAAAATTTGGGAATTTAGGATTTTGGACACTTCTTAGTACTTTGGCCATAACTTTTTATCTTTAAGTCCAATTGATCTGAAATTTTTACAGTAGATATTAGACATCTAGGGCTACAAAAGTTTATCTCATGAAAATTCCCCAATTCGAGCTCTAGATAGGTGAAAACTGCTCTGGAAGTTGGGACAGAAAATTGGGACCGAGAGTTGCCAGCGTCCGGACGCCCAAGGCACCGTCCGGACGGTACCATTTATATATACCCAGATCAGTTCGCGATTTTCCCCAATTCTTGCCTTCTAAATACACCAAAACCGTCTCCTTCACCCATTTTCCCCATTTCTAACCCTAGAGAGCTTTGGGGGAGGAAGAAGGAAGGGGATTCCCACCTCAAAGTAGATCAAATCCTCAAGGTCTTCACACCAAACTAAGGAAGAGGTAGGGGATTTCTTCCTTTTCTCTTACATTGAGGTTAGGGTTTATATTTATGTATGTTTTGCTTCCAAATCTTATATGTATGTTATGGAATCTCTATTTCTTGTTGCTCTTGTAATCCCTTACCATATCATGAACGAAATTAGGGCTTGATAGCCATAAATCCCTTGTATGCCTTTGAAACCCCAAATTTTCAAGGAGATTGTGTTTTCTTTGATTTCTCCTTTTCTCTTGATTCCTAACCTTAAATATTACATGTTCTAAACTATGTTGTGCTTGGGTAATCGCTAAATCTCTTGGTGTGCCTTCGAAATTCTAATTGTAAGGAAATTGGGTTCCTCTTGATTTCCCCCTTGTTCATGAGGTCTAATCTTAATGTTTGTTGTTATAAATGACAAAACTTGATTGTTCCTTCACTTTTGGATTCCCAAGCTTGATATTCGTTGCTATGGACGTCAAGGCTTGATTGTTCTTTTGTCATTGATGACCCACCTTGTTATTCCTTTATTCTTAATTTCAAGATCTTGTGTTTAATTGTTCTTGATTTCAAGCTTTACATCCATTGGCCCTTGATATCCTAACCCAACATTCACATGTCCTCACTTCAAAACTCTATTTATTCATGAAGTGTGGATTCTCCTTGGATACTCTTTTGTCTTGTTTTAAAAAGGAAATTTAGTGTTATGTGTTGAGTAATAAAATGATATTTCGATGATCTCATGTGTTTTTCCTAAATTGTTTTATTGAAATGTTACATGTGAGGTGGGATGGAAAAATTGGAGATTTATGGTATTGGTGGTAATGTGAGATGTTTGTTGGTATGTTATCTCTTGAGTAGTTGTACGATACTAACATGGTTTACTATTGACCGGGTGTCATGTAGTGGGTAGACGGCTTTGTATGCCACGCGGGTATGAACTTTTCCTACCACATGGTGTGGGTAGACGTCTTTGTACGCCGTGTGGGTACGAACATTTCCTAGCACTAATGATAACGGATTAGTAACGTGGGTAGTGTCGGACATCTAGTATGGGTTATTGTTCACTTTACCATAGACGGTTTCTACAAGAGTTTTGGGGTAGTATGGGATGCCACAAGAACTTGTGGAAATGGTGTATGGTGGGATGGATTATGTTTTGGAAATTACTTATGAATTGTATATTGGTTTCATTTATTCATGAAATTATTGTTGATGTGTAAACTTGGGATCTAATTAAATGTCCTCGTTTTACTTCAAATACTATATATGTTATTTGTGAAATGAGACCGACCCGTTTTATATGTTTTCTAAACCTTGTTTGAGTTTGGGAGAAATTTTCTACAGAGCTTCGTGCTCACCCCCTACCGCTAACCTTTTTTCAGATTATGCTATAGAGGAGGAGCTTGGCGCTAATGAGCCGGGCCTTGGGGACGCCTCATTGGAGGGGTACCTAGATCCCGAGTGGGACATCTAGAGATGTAGCTTATTTTTGTTCTAGACTAGGAGATTTATTTCTGAACAATGTAAAGTCTAGATTCTTTTGAAATTCCGCTGCGATATATTCATGTAATTCTTTTGGGAATATAATTGCCATACTTGGCCTATTCTTTTGGGATAACATTATGAATAGTGTAGATGGTAAATGGAATTTTATTGTTATTGGATGGTTAAATGGACCCTGTGTGGTCAAGTTAATATAATTGCACAGGTTGTGTTTTTGGGTAGAGCTTCCCGTACAAAGGAGACTCTGCCCAAATTTTGTTAAATCTAGGATGTTTCTTATTTGATGGATATATAGTTAGTTGCTCTCATGCTATGAATGGTTTTAGAATGTAATGCCGTCCAGGGTGGTATTTGGGGCGTTACAAAGTTGGTATCAGAGCATAGGCTTTAGGTCTTACATGGGAGCTGTAGGTTATGGATTATCACTGGAGTATTAGGTTGGGTTGAAGGAACTCTAGACTTGAATTCGTTTGAAGTTATAGGTGTAGAGAATAAGTGTTGATTTAAATCTTATACAAACCTCTCGTTTAGATCGAGACATCCTAACTATGTCTTGTACATCAAGGAAGACGTTTTCAATACAGTGGTGGAATGTATCGTTCTCCCTTCTAATTCTTGGACACTATTTTATTTGACCTTAGCGCTATTCATTCCTTCCCACGTACCATATATATAGTTAATTTGAGAATCTAGAACATGTATTGAGTATAGACATGCCCACGGGAGAACGGTTGGATACTAAAAGGATGTGTAGAGGTGTGTGTGCTTAGAAGTGGTGAGTAGGAATGGATTATTGACATAGTTGCATTAGACATGAATGGATACGCTAGTTTGTATCATGTGGTTTAGACTACTCTAGGAAACGGATGATAATTTAGTTTTTGGTTTGTAAATGAGATTAGGCATGGATCTTGATTGCTAGTCATATTATTTATATTGGAGATGGGTATGAGATAGGATGTGTGACAAAGACACTCAAACTTGAGTTAGACAAGTATAAAGGAACCAAACAGTCCGGCAGACCACCTCGCACCAATTTGTTCATAACTCTTCATTGGAAAGTCCAAATTGTGCACCGTTATTTTTGTTAGAACCCTAACTCGTATATCTTTCCAACCATATAGGTCACGCATGCTCAAAATACTTGAGTCAAATCAGTTTATTCTTCAAAGTTGGTCAAAAATCTGCACTGTGGTGTTCTTTGGACAATAAAGTGTTGTACTTTCTTCTTAGATTCTAAAGGACCTATCCTTAAGTGAACTTCTCCATGATTTAGGCTTTGATTGAGAGACACCCCCACCTTGATTGAAGTGATTTTGATGGATAACAATATAAAAGGCAACTATGATTTGGTGGTGTATAGACTTAATTGATCTATTATACTATTGGTGTTGCTTATCTTTTTTGGAAGTCGAGGAGATATGATAACCCAATTGGGATGTGTGGAGATAAAGTTTATTTAGATGTTTTTAAGATGGACTAAGTGTGAATAATAAGGTTACGGAAGGTTATGTGTGTTGTCTAAAAGTCATCGATATTGGAAAAGAAATGTGGATCGGATTTTGTTTTCATAACCACAAACTTGAGGTTACCAATATGGGTTTGAAAGTATTATGGAGGGATGATTAAATTTACTTTGGAAGTATTGATGGTTTAGGAGGGTCATACATAGGATACTCATTGAGGATGTTGTACTTAGGTACTCTTACTTCGTTGTGGACCTAGTTGACTACACATGGACTCTCTAAAGCATTAACAATCAGGAATCTCCTGTATGAGGATGAGGTTAATAGTTGACTTGTATTGCAAATCCTTATTGAGAATTGAGGTCAATTTAGGAAAGCGAATTTATAGACATAAAAGAGGATGATATCCCAAATTTGAAGTGAACTTCTATTGTTCTAGGAAATCTTTTAATGTCATTGGATTTGTGTTAGGGGAATAGGACGTTCTTATTCTTGTCTCATTTAGTATCTTGTTAAGATCGGAATGATTAGTTCTACTTGGGGATTGTTAGTATGAATATAGAAGATTTGAACCTTATGGTTGATGGTGATAATTGTGAAGATGTAAATTTAAAGACTCAATGATGATATCTATGAATATTGACTTTGATATGAATGCATGAACTCTCTATAGTTTTTGGGGATAAACGACTTAGGTTAGGCTATGAATTAGCAAATTATTAATTACCTTGGGGATTATGAATAATGAGTAACCCTATGATGACTAAAATGGTGAAATTGAGGAACATTGGTTTAACCATTGGGAGCCTTGTTTTAATTTTGATTATATCATGAGAAGTCGGGTGATAGGGAATGGAGAGATATTTTGGGATCCTTAACCATCTTTCTTCATATTTTGGCATATTAATCGATATATATTAAGGTAGATAATATCATAGGGATTCGGAAGTATAGACATCGCGAAAAGAGTTGTGATGTTAATGAAAGCCACTAAGAATTGATTAAATGGTTATTAGCTCTAGCTCAAGATTGGAGATCAAGATCAAATATCTTGGAGATATAACTTGATCCTTAGCTTAAGTATTATAGCTGGTTAATTACTAAAAAAAAAAAATAATAATAATAAAAAAAAAAAAAAAAAAAATACCCTTTTGAATGGATGGGATGGATCGTTAGTGTACACATTTTGGAAGCTATAATTGGAAAACAAGTGCGATCAGGTTTCAATTGTATACTTTGGTGGAATCTAAGATTACTCTCTCAGAACTTTCAAATCTATACAAAGTTCTTATCTTGTAGCATAGTTTAACTTGTGAATCGGTGGATTATAATTTCTATCAGAGTGCGCAGCGAACTATTTGAGTAATGACTACACTAGTGAAGATAAGGAGTTTCATGAAGAATTACAAATGGATGTGCAACCTAAGAGTGGATCCTAGAATATTGACTTGTGTGGGAGTGTGTAGTTGTGAATTGAAATTATTGGAGATTTCAAAGATTATGAATTCCATTGGCTAGTGAGAGACAAAGACCTTAAGAATGTTGTAACTATTTATAGGAAAGATGAATAACCCTATTTGCGGAATTACATTTGGGTGATTTTGGTATGCTTATGAACAAGCTACATGTAGGAAACAAATATGAAGTTTTATTGAAATGATTGGTGAAATCCAAAAGAGAAGTGATATTTGATGAGTAGACAATTAAGTACTATGATCTAGTAGTTATGCATGATAAGTAAGTAGTTGGAACAATCGTATACAATTATTGAGAATGGAGGTGATAAATGAATTCTAGTGAAGGAATGTAATCTTGAGGACTTTAAGTAACTAAAATGATGTTATAAGTAGAAAATATGGATTTAAAATTAGGATATGATGATGTTCTATTTTAATATTGGCTGTGATGTTTAAAGGATGGATAGAAGTGGAGATACCATGGCCCAACGAGAATTAGAGAGACTAACTCGACGATTAAGTTTCGAGGACGAAACTTTCTTTAAGGGGGGTGGATTGTAACACCTCGTATTAAAATTAAATAAAGACTAACACTATCTTAAGAGTTCTCCTAAGATAGATAAAGTGATCATAGAAACTTAGAATCATTGTTAGAATATTGATTTTTGAAGTTGAGTTCCAAGCATATTGACTTTCGGGGTGAATTGAGTTTTTGGAGATGTTAAAGTTTAAGAAGAGTGATTAGATAAGTTTCTAAATTTTTTTAGGTCAAAATAAGGTTTCCATTGAGTCCGGAAGGTCGAAAAACCTTGGGAGAGGTAATATGAGGTGTATTAGAAGTTAGGAAGTATTTTGGAGTTAAAACACATTTTAGAGAAAATTTGGGAATTTAGGATTTTGGACACTTCTTAGTACTTTGGCCATAACTTTTTATCTTTAAGTCCAATTGATCTGAAATTTTTACAGTAGATATTAGACATCTAGGGCTACAAAAGTTTATCTCATGAAAATTCCCCAATTCGAGCTCTAGATAGGTGAAAACTGCTCTGGAAGTTGGGACAGAAAATTGGGACCGAGAGTTGCCAGCGTCCGGACGCCCAAGGCACCGTCCGGACGGTACCATTTATATATACCCAGATCAGTTCGCGATTTTCCCCAATTCTTGCCTTCTAAATACACCAAAACCGTCTCCTTCACCCATTTTCCCCATTTCTAACCCTAGAGAGCTTTGGGGGAGGAAGAAGGAAGGGGATTCCCACCTCAAAGTAGATCAAATCCTCAAGGTCTTCACACCAAACTAAGGAAGAGGTAGGGGATTTCTTCCTTTTCTCTTACATTGAGGTTAGGGTTTATATTTATGTATGTTTTGCTTCCAAATCTTATATGTATGTTATGGAATCTCTATTTCTTGTTGCTCTTGTAATCCCTTACCATATCATGAACGAAATTAGGGCTTGATAGCCATAAATCCCTTGTATGCCTTTGAAACCCCAAATTTTCAAGGAGATTGTGTTTTCTTTGATTTCTCCTTTTCTCTTGATTCCTAACCTTAAATATTACATGTTCTAAACTATGTTGTGCTTGGGTAATCGCTAAATCTCTTGGTGTGCCTTCGAAATTCTAATTGTAAGGAAATTGGGTTCCTCTTGATTTCCCCCTTGTTCATGAGGTCTAATCTTAATGTTTGTTGTTATAAATGACAAAACTTGATTGTTCCTTCACTTTTGGATTCCCAAGCTTGATATTCGTTGCTATGGACGTCAAGGCTTGATTGTTCTTTTGTCATTGATGACCCACCTTGTTATTCCTTTATTCTTAATTTCAAGATCTTGTGTTTAATTGTTCTTGATTTCAAGCTTTACATCCATTGGCCCTTGATATCCTAACCCAACATTCACATGTCCTCACTTCAAAACTCTATTTATTCATGAAGTGTGGATTCTCCTTGGATACTCTTTTGTCTTGTTTTAAAAAGGAAATTTAGTGTTATGTGTTGAGTAATAAAATGATATTTCGATGATCTCATGTGTTTTTCCTAAATTGTTTTATTGAAATGTTACATGTGAGGTGGGATGGAAAAATTGGAGATTTATGGTATTGGTGGTAATGTGAGATGTTTGTTGGTATGTTATCTCTTGAGTAGTTGTACGATACTAACATGGTTTACTATTGACCGGGTGTCATGTAGTGGGTAGACGGCTTTGTATGCCACGCGGGTATGAACTTTTCCTACCACATGGTGTGGGTAGACGTCTTTGTACGCCGTGTGGGTACGAACATTTCCTAGCACTAATGATAACGGATTAGTAACGTGGGTAGTGTCGGACATCTAGTATGGGTTATTGTTCACTTTACCATAGACGGTTTCTACAAGAGTTTTGGGGTAGTATGGGATGCCACAAGAACTTGTGGAAATGGTGTATGGTGGGATGGATTATGTTTTGGAAATTACTTATGAATTGTATATTGGTTTCATTTATTCATGAAATTATTGTTGATGTGTAAACTTGGGATCTAATTAAATGTCCTCGTTTTACTTCAAATACTATATATGTTATTTGTGAAATGAGACCGACCCGTTTTATATGTTTTCTAAACCTTGTTTGAGTTTGGGAGAAATTTTCTACAGAGCTTCGTGCTCACCCCCTACCGCTAACCTTTTTTCAGATTATGCTATAGAGGAGGAGCTTGGCGCTAATGAGCCGGGCCTTGGGGACGCCTCATTGGAGGGGTACCTAGATCCCGAGTGGGACATCTAGAGATGTAGCTTATTTTTGTTCTAGACTAGGAGATTTATTTCTGAACAATGTAAAGTCTAGATTCTTTTGAAATTCCGCTGCGATATATTCATGTAATTCTTTTGGGAATATAATTGCCATACTTGGCCTATTCTTTTGGGATAACATTATGAATAGTGTAGATGGTAAATGGAATTTTATTGTTATTGGATGGTTAAATGGACCCTGTGTGGTCAAGTTAATATAATTGCACAGGTTGTGTTTTTGGGTAGAGCTTCCCGTACAAAGGAGACTCTGCCCAAATTTTGTTAAATCTAGGATGTTTCTTATTTGATGGATATATAGTTAGTTGCTCTCATGCTATGAATGGTTTTAGAATGTAATGCCGTCCAGGGTGGTATTTGGGGCGTTACATATCTTCACCTGCATGGTCACAAATACAGTCCAGAAGTTCTGGAGTTTCGTTAATAGGAACAAGAGAAAAGGAGTCAGGATTCATTTCTGGAATTTCTTGATTTCCTGCAAGATTAGCACTCCAAAAAGAGTTAGGAATAATGGAATCAAAATGATTCTTTTTATAAATTAATTTTTCTTTTAATTGATTTATCATTTGTATTTGAGGAGAAGTTATAAACTCAAATAATATTTGGTGACCATTTATGGTAGTCAAAATTCCTTTAGAATCAATTTTTTCAATAGGTTGAATCATAGATAAAAAAGGTGTTCCTAAAATCACCAATTGATTTAAATTATCGATAAGCATGAAAGTAGTAGGAATACAAATTCCTTGATTACAGATATAAACATTCGAGAGTTTAAAATTTATATTTAATTTTGAACCATCAGCAGTGCTTACTGACTGAGTAGTTTTCTCAAAATATTTGGTAGGAATTAATCCAGCTTTTATGCAATTCATATCTGATCCACTATCAATTAAAGCAATGGTTTCAATAGTAAAAATTTGATTTATAGTAAGAGTAATTTTACTATACCATTTTTGAAAAGTTATTTTATCAATTACATTTAAGTAACCGTAACCTTCTTTAGGAGAATGAGAAAATGATGTTTTATCATCAACAAAGTCTTTATCAACTTTTATGGAAGGTGAGGCTTCATCATATGTTATGTCATTATCACCTTTTATGGCTTTGTCCTTTAAAGGAAAATTTTCCAAGGCTAAAACTCTAGCATGTAAGACTTTTAAGTCTTCTTTGAGAAAGTAAATATCTTTCTTTAAGTCTTGAACCGTAAAGGATGAGAACTCTCTAGTTAGAGTATTCTCAATTGTTATATTTTATGTCCTATTAAGGACTTCCTTAAGTGAATAAGATTGAGACATAGAGGGTCTCTTTTCTTCCTGATTAATCTGCAAATATTGTTCAATAGCTTTCTTCTTAGAATCAGGATCTTGAATTTTATCTATAAGATCAAGAATTAAAGTTTGAGATTTAGTTAAAGTATTTATACTTAATCCATTCATAGCCAAAATAGCTTTATAATAATTAGTTTCAGATTTACAATGAGAAGAACAAGATTTATCTTGTTTATCACTTTCAGAAGACGAACAACTTATTTCATCAATATTAAAATCCTCTTCCTCAGAAGATAAATCATTAATAGAATCTTCACTTTCTGAATGTAAAACAATTTTTAAAATCTTTTCTTTAAGATCTTCATCATTAATTAATTCATTAATTTGTTGTTTAATTGGACACTTAGTGGCAATGTGGCCTTCTTTACCACATTTAAAACATTTTAAAATAGGCTTTTTATCCTTTTCTTTAGATTTTTTAGTAGTTTTATCCACTTTTTCTTTTCCATAATTCTTTTTATAGAATTTTCTACCCTTTTTATAAGGTTTTGTGTAAGGCTTTCTTTTACTAGAAACTTTATCTTTGGGAATATCCAAATTATAAGCAAATTGATTACAAAATTCTCCAAGCTCTTTTCTACCAGTTAATCTTTGTCTCTTAAGTTGAGCTTTGAGATTTAAATCATTACAGAGAGCTAAACCTTCAGAAATACATTCAGAAATTAGTTCTCCGTAAGTATAATTTTCATAAGGGATTTTAAATCCACCATGTCTTTGCTTTAAGCGAATTCTTATTTTTTCAGCAAATAAACTGGGCAATCCTGAAATAAATTTTTCTTTCCAGAATTCATTATTAGCATCTGTTCTTAGCAAAACTTTAGCTAAAAAGACATCTTTATACCACCTAAAATGAGTTAAGGTGGGGCATCTTAAATTCATTAAGAGTTCTTTGCTCTTATCTGTACTTTGGAAATTTGTTCCAACAAAGTGTTTTAATATGGTTTGAATTAATGTATAAACAGCATCTTCTTGAGTAGTTATACTTCCATCTGCTGCTGTTATAATTTTTACTGCATTTAAAATTTCATTTTGCTGGGTTGAGTTTAAATAGTTATCCCACCAGCCACGTAATTGACCAGTGAATCCAGCAGTCACAAATTTAACAGTAGTGTGATCAGAATTACGATTTGCTCGACATATCGAAGCATACATTAAAATTTTATGTAAAACTTGATGAATTAAATATTCAGACATACCATCAATATTCCATTCATAAATAGAAGAGGCATCATAGCCACTTTGATCAATAAAAAATCTTTCTTCATACATAATATCTTGAGGAGTTGACCTCGGATAATAAGCCATTAAAGGAGGCGCTTGTTGATAAGTATTAGTCTTTGGTTTGGAATATCCAATTTTATTAACTTCTGCTTTCTGCATGTCAGATAATAAATTTTCAAAATTTTTAATTTCAGTTTCATAGTCTTCTTCTTGGGACAGAACATTTAAAGACAAATCTTTTAATTTAGTTTTGAGTGCATTTATGAACTCAATTTCTTCAATTTTATTATGAAGATTGAAAGATGAAGTATCGACAGGGGGTTTAATATTGACTTGTTCAAGTTCATTAAAATCTGCAGGAAAAGACTTAGACGAAATTTTAATCTGATCTGTTATCAAATTTTCAATCTTAGTCAAATGTTGACCTATAGCCTGTAGACAAACATTTGTATAATTATTTTGTCTTACCGAAATATTTGTTCCAGAATAACAAGCATTTAAAACAATATCTTCAGAATCTTTTGAAGTTAAGGTTGAAGTTAACTTAATAGCTTCAGTAGTTGGAGGATAAAAACTATTGATAGTTTTACCATCTAAAGTTTCCCATTTATGTTGGAAATTTTCAATCACATTTAAATGATCCATAGTTGGTGGAGCATAATATGCCAAAAACCAATTAACAAAAGGAATTATCCTTTTTTCTCTTTCAA
The DNA here is from genome assembly GCA_951799425.1 of Ilex aquifolium. NCBI lineage: Eukaryota > Viridiplantae > Streptophyta > Magnoliopsida > Aquifoliales > Aquifoliaceae > Ilex > Ilex aquifolium. The sequence continues at coordinate 213,653 of OX637391.1, forward strand.
TAAAAAGATAAAACATTTCTTTATAATTTTTGAGGTCATCTGGACTCATAGTCTCAAAATACCAATCTCTAAATTCTTTATATTTAGGAAGATAAAACTCTTTATTAATTTCTTGTCGATTAACAACAAAATCTTTTTGGTGTATATCCATAAAAACTTATATTTGAAATCCGATCTCGGATGGAGTAGGATCAATAAAATCCTCATTATTAAAAAGCTCTTTATCTTGGCGATAAATTCCATGGGGAATTTGATTATGAGAAGTTTTTATACCTTCAATTATGGGTTCTTTACCTTTTCTTCGATTTAAGACCGAAGAAGTAGATCTTCTTATAGGAGGAGAATAATCTGAAGAAGTTTCTGATTTATCAGAGATTTTTAAACTAGAGAAATTATTTCTAGCAAATGATATCAAAACATCACCCTGAGTTGACTGGGTAATTTGAGTTATTTCTTCATTTATCTCTGGTTTTTTATGAACCACTGATTCCAATCTCCAAGTTTCTGGAAACTGAATTTCTGACCATTTAATGGTTTTAGGAATTTCAATTTTATTTTTAATTGCATTAGTTTCAATTAAAGTCGTTTGACCTTTATGATTATGAAGCTTAGCTTCGGGACTTAAAGTGTTCATAACTTTATAATAGACTCTATATATAAAAGTCATTATATCAGTACCTTCTTTGAAATTATAACCAAAGGTTTTAATATTGCATGTTAAAACATCCAAAATATTTTTATCAGTTAAAGAAACAGATAGATCTGGAAAACAGTTAAAATAAACAGGGCCAGTACTTAAACTAGACTGCATAACTCCCATTAAGGATTGATCAAAATCAAGACACCTAGCATCTCTTAAGGTTAACAAAAAAGAGGAATTACACCCTTTAAGGGTCAAAGGTTTTAAAGCAACTTGGACTAGGCCGATATGCAAAAATTTATAATTTTCTTGAGCCTTTAAGACTTCTCTTTCAGTTAATAGTTGAAGAATATCTCCATTTTGATCAAAAGGAACAGTCCTCTCAATCGTTTTAATTGTCAAACTCGATTTAAAATCAAAAGTTCCAATATTATAGATTTTCTTAGTGGGATACTGGGGTATATCCCAGTTCTGCAATTTATTTTCAATATCTGAGAATTCTATTTCTTCCATGTTTTTAACATAATCTTCTTTATGATTATTTTTAAATTTAAAAAGACTTAGTGCCATAGAGGTAGACTCAAAAGTTGTTCTGTTGACTCATATGCTTTACTATTACTGTCATCTAGTTGCTATTGTAATATGTCTTTTAATTCTACTACAGTACCGCTATCAGGAATATTATTACCATAATTCTAGTATAATGACTTCCCAACTAACTACAATTAGTTTCATCTTGCTACAATGATTTTCTCACCTCCTACAAACTGTCAACGTTTCTGGCGGGACAGAAATGGGAATCTACCCAAAACGGCCTAAACTCCTATCAGCGGAAAAGCGGCCAACAACATCCCTTACGCCCCACAGCACCATAGAAAGCATACCGAGAAAAATCATCACAAACAAAATTACACCAAGCATAGAAGCAAACGAGGAACATCATTATAACAGAATTAAAGTAACAATTTCATAATAACAGTAGTCTAACAGAATTAAATCACCATTACATAATAAGGGGGAAGGATCGATATGTACAAAATATGTACAAGGAAAGCTTTTATTTAATGCTGAAAGCTTAAATATATACAAGAAGCAAAAGAAAGCTTAAAAGCTTAAGAAGAAGCAAAAGAAAGCTTAAAAGCTTAAGAGGGAACTATACAGAGTGTAGTACACTTACAGTACTAAGGTGGAAGGTAGAAGATGGAAGGTAATGTACAAGAGAAAGGTTCAGAGAGGGTGTAAGAAAGTAGGTACAAGAGTAGGATAGAAAGGAAGGAGGGGTCAAGCGAAGGATGGGTCAAGCTAAGGATGTCCTCAACAGGCTGAGGCTGCATCCTTAAATAGAGCCGGACATGAAATCCGGATTTCAAAACTATCCTATACTATTCACAACTTTATACTGTACAAAACTTTAATAATATGCAATGACGTCATTGCATACGTCAGCAAAACTGTACAAGTACTGTGCTCAATATATACAGCTTCAAAAAATCTTGTAGTGACGTCATGACTTGCGTCACTTCTTCTGGGCCGGATTTATCCGAGAAATCAGATTTATCTGATTATTTCCTGTAAAGCAAATTATACAGGATGTTACCATCTTCGTTATCACGGAGATTTATCTCCAGATCATCTTTTAATAAATCTTCATTAATTTCAATGTCACCTTTAAGAGGGGTATATCCCTGAGAATCCATAAAGTCTTCATCAGAGTCAATAGGAGTTGGGATTTTCCCATCGTCTTCCTCGACTTTATCATTCTCTTTGCCTTTTATGGCAACTGTTGGAGTATTAGCGAGATCCATCTTCTCGGTTTTGCCCATTCCAAAGGTAGACATCACCTGAAGACGCATTTCCTCCATAACTGCAGCTTTAAGCTGCTCAGTATTTAACTGGGGTTTTTCTTTGTTAATTTGTTCTTTAAGAACTTCAATAAGATTAAAATTAGGGCCAGTGTTTATACTGGAAGTGGGAATAATAGAGTTTGAGGTGGTAGGTTCCTCGCCCTCTTTTCCCATGTCTTTAAGACATTCTTCAATAATTTGACACTTAGCGTCAGTGTTATAATTATTCCAATAACGAACATGAAATTCCCTAATTAATTTAGGGTGTTCATTGGAATTAAAAATACAAGCCAAAGTCCACACCCAAATCCATGGGACAAAGAATTCGAGTGAGAAATTGATTATCGGCTTATCAGGAATAATATTATCCTTTAAGGATGGACTCTTGTCTTTATACAAGTCAAAACACGTTTTCATACGTTCAGGATATATCCTGTCAATAGCACCATGAGAATTCCACCAATCATAAAACCAATTTGGAAGGCTCACACAACTTTCAGTAAATTGGAAGAACCATGTGTGCCTTAAATTTGGTGCTTGATAAAGAAAGGCTTTATCCCATGCTTCAATATAATCAAAATAATTATACTCCGTATATGGAGAAGTGCTGAGGGTTCTAGGGAGAATAAGATCAAGACCCCAGTCCTTAGCAGAAATTACCCTTAATATAAGAGCTTTACTATATTGAGGTTCCGAATGGTTACCATAGAATCTTTGAAACTTAACAGAGTCAGTTTCAACCAGGATATTTTCATAATATTGTCGATCTTTAAGACCGGAGAATAGAAAGGCATTATCCAGTGTCATAAATTTCCCTGCAATATAGTAGGGATCAGTCATCCAATTAATATAATCATCATCAAGAGTAATAATACTGCTATAAGCAGGCAGAGTATTTAGCTCTGTATAATTTAATTGGGGCTTAGCCACCAAAGCTTCTTTAATAGATTTTTTAGATCTAACGACAGTATAACCGTCAGCAGTTTTATCTTCACTTTTATGTGAAGTGGAAAAGTCACCTTTATGTGAAGTAGAAGATCCTTCACCTTTATGTGAAGAGTCACTTTTATGTGAAGTGAAAGATCCTTCTTTAAGAAGGTGAGTATTAACAGCTTTAAGCTTCAAAGATTCAGTTAAAGGAGGATAATAAGCATTGACCTGGGCTCTTCCACCAGGTCTTACTCTACCGCGGCCACGGCCACGATTAAAACTCTGGCCTCTATTCATGAGAACCCTGCAAAAATTCCCTAGTTAAAAAGTCGGGAAGAGAATTTAATTCTCCTTTAACATAATCAATTTTAAAATCAAAGACTGATAAAATAGCCTGCCATCTAGCAAAAATTTGTTTAGATGCAATATTTTTTACATCTTGTTCAAGAACATTTTTGGCAGAACTACAATCAATTCTTAATAAAAATTCTTGATTTAACAAGTCATCTTGAAATTTACTGATACACTTGACAATAGATAAAATCTCCTTTTTAATAGTGGAATAATTTAATTGAGTAGATCCCCATTTACCAGAGGTAAATCGGACAAGTAATTCTTTTTTAGTATTGGGATCTTGCTGTTTTAAAATACCTCCATAACCTATATCGGAGGCATCAGTCTCAACAATTTTATACCATTCAGGTTTTACTAATGAAAGACATGGTAAAAGCTTAGCTTTAAGTTTAATTTTTCTTACTGCTTCAGTATGAAGATCTGTCCATGGACACGGATTCTTCTTAAGTCGAGCGTGTAAAATAGCAGTATCTTTAGCGAGATTTTGATAAAAATCTATCAAATAATTTAAACTGCCCAAAAATCTTTGTAGTTGTCTTTTATCTTTAATTTCATCTGGAAATTTGGATGCAAATTCAATACTTCTTTCGATTGGGACTATATTCCCATGTTCAATATAATGTCCTAAAAACCTGACTTTTAATTGAAATAATTTCATTTTTATTGCAGACAGGACCAATCCATTTTGTTTAACAATATGAATGAATTTATTCAGATGTTTAAAATGTTGATCAATAGATTCAGAAAAGATGAGTATATCATCAATATATACGATACAAAATGCATAGAAAGCATAAAATATATCATTCATAATATTCTGAAATTCTGAGGGAGCATTTTTAAGTCCAAATGGCATAACATTCCATTCAAAATGTCCAAAAGGTACTGTGAAAGCAGTCTTATACCTGTCTTCTTCAGCAATTTGGACCTGCCAATAACCTGACTTTAAGTCAAACTTAGAAAAGATTTTAGCTTTATATAATCGAGATAACAAATCCTTTTTATTGGGGATGGGATATCGAATCCATTGCAAAACCTTATTTAAAGGTTTATAATTTATAACCAGTCTAGGAACTCCACGTTCCTTTTCAGCAGCGTTATTAACATAAAAGGCTGCACAACTCCATGGGGAATAACTTTTTCTAATTAAGGATTTATCGAGTAAGGAATCAATTTCCTTTTTACAAAGTTCCAAATATTCTTTATTCATTTGGGTAGGTCTGGCCTTAGTAGGAATATCCTTTTCATTAAACTCTTTAACATAGGGAAGAGTGACAATATGTTTTTTCCTATTCCAAAAAGCAGTAGGAATAGTGTTACATATTTCTTTAGTTATTTTTTCTTCAATTTCTTTTATCCGATGCATATATTCAGGGGAGTTAAGTTTATTAGATAAACTTAAGATTTTTATATCTTCTTTAAGAAAATTTAATTGATTTTCCTTGTAAAACAAATTTTCTTGTAGTTGATTTATCATTTTGATTTGAGGTGGAGTTATAAACTCAAATAATATTTGGTGACCATTTATGGTAGTCAAAATTCCTTTAGAATCAATTTTTTCAATAGGTTGAATCATAGATAAAAAAGGTGTTCCTAAAATCACCAATTGATTTAAATTATCGATAAGCATAAAAGTAGTAGGAATACAAATTCCTTCATTACAAACATAAACATTAGAAAGTTTAAAGTTTATATTTAAATTCGAACCATCAGCAGTACTTATCGACTGAGTAGTTTTTTCAAAATATTTGGTAGGAATTAATCCTGCTTTTATGCAGTTCATATCAGCTCCGCTATCAATTAAAGCAGTGGTTTCAACCATAAAATCTTGCTTTATCACCAGAATAAGTTTAACATACCATTTCTGATAAGTAATTTTTTCTAAAGCATTTAGGCTCGTATTATCAAGGGAATTAGGGACTTTTATGTCATTGTCAGTCTTTGTGTCACTTTCTTCCTTTATGCCATTGTCTTTAACAAGACTTGAAAGTTTGTGCTTTATGATTTTTATATCATTTTTGATATAGTTAATCTTCTTTTGAAGATCTGACTTTGTAGTGGGTAATACTTCGTCAAGGGGAGAATCTTCAAATGACATATTTTTTGTCCTATTAAGGACTTCATTAAATGACTCCGATTGAGACATTGAGGATTTATTTTCTTCTGGATTAATCTTCAAATATTGTTCAAAGGCTTTTCGTTTAGAAGAAGGATCTTGAATTTGATTAATAAGATCAAGAATTAAAGTTTGAGACTTAGTCAAAGTATTTATACTTAATTGGTTCATATTTATACTGAACTTAGTCATAGCCTTCTTAGCATGATAATAATAGCATGTGGAAGCAACATGTCCCTTTTTGCTACATTTAAAACATTTAATAAATCTTTTGTCTTGTTCTTGAAAAGTTTTAGACCTATCTTTATAGCCCTTATAGTCTATGTCCTTTTCAAGATTCTTGTTATAGCAAGACTTGTCCGGTATATCTTTTAAAGATGTTGAGTCTTTATCTTGAGGAATACTATTTAAAGTGTTGACTTCAGGCTGAGGTGGTTCAACAATTATTGGTGTTAACTTTTTCTTGAGTTCATTTATGAACTCGCTATCCTCAATATCTGGAAGGAAATTTTTAAGTTCATTGAACTGAGTTATATTTGATGAAGCATGATAAGTTAAAAACCAGTTAACAAAAGGAATTATCCTTTTTTCTTTTTCAATAAAAAGATAAAACATTTCTTTATAATTTGTGAGGTCATCTGGACTCATAGTCTCAAAATACCAATCTCTAAATTCTTTATATTTAGGAAGATAAAACTCTTTATTAATTTCTTGTCGATTAACAACAAAATCTTTTTGGTGTATATCCATAAAAACTTATATTTGAAATCCGATCTCGGATGGAGTAGGATCAATAAAATCCTCATCATTAAAAATCTCTTTATCTTGGCGATAAATTCCATGGGGAATTTGATTATGAGAAGTTTTTATACCTTCAATTATGGGTTCTTTACCTTTTCTTCGATTTAAGACCGAAGAAGTAGATCTTCTTATAGGAGGAGAATAATCTGAAGAAGTTTCTGATTTATCAGAGATTTTTAAACTAGAGAAATTATTTCTAGCAAATGATATCAAAACATCACCCTGGGTTGACTGGGTAATTTGAGTTATTTCTTCATTTATCTCTGGTTTTTTATGAACCACTGATTCCAATCTCCAAGTTTCTGGAAACTGAATTTCTGACCATTTAATGGTTTTAGGAATTTCAATTTTATTTTTAATTGCATTAGTTTCAATTAAAGTCGTTTGACCTTTATGATTATGAAGCTTAGCTTCGGGACTTAAAGTGTTCATAACTTTATAATAGACTCTATATATAAAAGTCATTATATCAGTACCTTCTTTGAAATTATAACCAAAGGTTTTAATATTGCATGTTAAAACATCCAAAATATTTTTATCAGTTAAAGAAACAGATAGATCTGGAAAACAGTTAAAATAAACAGGGCCAGTACTTAAACTAGACTGCATAACTCCCATTAAGGATTGATCACAATCAAGACACCTAGCATCTCTTAAGGTTAACAAAAAAGAGGAATTACACCCTTTAAGGGTCAAAGGTTTTAAAGCAACTTGGACTAAGCCGATATGCAAAAATTTATAATTTTCTTGAGCCTTTAAGACTTCTCTTTCAGTTAATAGTTGAAGAATATCTCCATTTTGATCAAAAGGAACAGTCCTCTCAATCGTTTTAATTGTCAAACTCGATTTAAAATCAAAAGTTCCAATATTATAGATTTTCTTAGTGGGATACTGGGGTATATCCCAGTTCTGCAATTTATTTTCAATATCAGAGAATTCTATTTCTTCCATGTTTTTAACATAATCTTCTTTATGATTATTTTTAAATTTAAAAAGACTTAATGCCATAGAGGTAGACTCAAAAGTGGTTCTGTTGACTCATATGCTTTACTATTACTGTCATCTAGTTGCTATTGTAATATGTCTTTTAATTCTACTACAGTACCGCTATCAGGAATATTATTACCATAATTCTAGTATAATGACTTCCCAACTAACTACAATTAGTTTCATCTTGCTACAATGATTTTCTCACCTCCTACAAACTGTCAACGTTTCTGGCGGGACAGAAATGGGAATCTACCCAAAACGGCCTAAACTCCTATCAGCGGAAAAGCGGCCAACAACATCCCTTACGCCCCACAGCACCATAGAAAGCATACCGAGAAAAATCATCACAAACAAAATTACACCAAGCATAGAAGCAAACGAGGAACATCATTATAACAGAATTAAAGTAACAATTTCATAATAACAGTAGTCTAACAGAATTAAATCACCATTACATAAGCAACAAGAATTAGTAATAGATCCGCATATAAATCAACAGAATATACTTATACTACCATTACTTGGCTCTGATACCAATTAAGGGGGGAAGGATCGATATGTACAAAATATGTACAAGGAAAGCTTTTATTTAATGCTGAAAGCTTAAATATATACAAGAAGCAAAAGAAAGCTTAAAAGCTTAAAAGGGAACTATACAGAGTGTAGTACACTTACAGTACTAAGGTGGAAGATAGAAGATGGAATATTAGATAATATATTATATTATAATATCTATTTTATATATATATTATATATTAGGAGAGAGAGGAACAAGTAAAAAAAAAAAAAGAATGAAGAAATTTGCTGTTAAGGAGACTCGAAGGGCAGACCTCATTAAAGTCCAAAATTGTTCTCCTTGTTTTCAAAATTTTCAAAGAAAACTCCGAAAACAATCTAAACTTGTTTTCTGTTTTTGTGTCTCAAATCCCATTTTTTCCGAAAATTTTGAGAACAAAAATGCTAAACAAACAGGTTTTGGGTATTTTGAAAATTTTGAGAACAAAAAACTGTTTTGCAGATGCTAACCAAACACGCACTTATTTTCTTTTTCTTTTTTTTTTTTACTTAATTAAGGACGCTTTAATTAAAATAAGTATTCATTCTACTGAGAAAGAAAAACATTAAATATTATTATTTTTCCCCTTAAGTACCATTAAAATAGGGATTTGACTGCTTATGGCAAAAAAAGATTTATTTAATAGTTTAGATACAAGTTTATTAAGTTGACCTGAGTTGAATTTGAAACTAAGGATAGATGTTGATATTGACTACTTTCTATTAGCAATGCTATATATCTCAAATTTGTATCCTAAATATGCATCCCAAATTAATAAGGATGGTTGGACCAATGAGTTCCAATTAAAAAAATTGATGGGACCCACTCATTTAATGATCCCCGTTCAATTGGGATGCACATTTGGGATACAAATTTAGGTTACATAGTATTTCCCAATTCGTATTGCCTGCTTCATTTAAATTTTGATGTAATTTATTTAAGTAATGCTACGTTGACCAAATTTTGGGACTAAATTAAGAGCACAAATAACATAGCAGCATATTATTTGAAGTCTTTATTGAGATCCAAATGACATGATACCAAATAAAGAAGTCCAAGTCAACTGGCATGTCATTTGAATTCTTAATTTGATTCTAAAATTTGGTCAATGTAGTATTACTGAATTTATTTAATATTAGTATTGGTTGACTCATATACGCCCCTGCCCTAATTGATTCAACTTGTGGCAACAACTCACTAATGGCTTTGTGGCTTTTACTGCTTAAGGGTGAGTAAAGGTAAGGTAAGGTAAGGTAAGGAAGTCCCAAAACAGCAGTTGGGTGAGCTAGCAGTAGCCAGTAGCCAGTAGCCAGTAGCCAGTAGCCAGGCTTCTTGGCCCTTCCTATTTAACTCTCTTTAATTACCACTTTTTGTTTGTTTTGTTAAGCATCTATTACTCCCATTACCTTTCCGTTCCCAGCACTTCAATTCAGGTTCAACAAAAGTAAGGGCATTATTGGGATTTAGGCAAAATAATTAATTACTATTAATGCTTGGAGAGAGACATATGCAAAGTCACAAAATCTGAACGTCAGCCATCGCCAGAGAATGATATCAAACTGTTTGGACCAAATTTCACAGTTTTGGTGAATAGGCAATGAACAGTCAAGGAGAATTCACACATGGCATTCATTTAATCAAAAATAAATATACAGCTAAGAGAATGAAACGGTTATTTTAAAATTTGATAAAACATCAATTGCTCTAGGAATTTGATAAGCAACACTTTAAAAAAAGAAAAGAAATTGGAAAGAACTTCTTGGAGAAGTCAGTGCAACCATTGATGAAAAATATGCCTATTAAAAGAGGCATTAGTTGTAGGGAAGAAAGGTGATCAAATCTATCAAACACTCATGACTTGGGCATTTTAAAAGTAATTTTAGGCTAGCTTTAAAATTTAAAATTAGTTTCAGAGACTGTTTAATCAGTCTGTAGTATCCCAAAAAACCATCAAGATTAAGAAAAGTATTTTTCCTTTTGTTAATCTTTTTTATTGTCATTTTGCTTACTTTGAATCCATTGATTATAATCATCTAAGGAAATCCTGAGATAAAGCAGTTGAACATAATATCAAACAGTCACTTGAGATATCTCTGTAAAAGGATTGAGCCCATCAATTGCAGAAAAAATCTTTTGTAGAGACCAATAATTTTTGGCACGCCCGGTGGAACAATATTACTAACTTGAATCAAATAGAGTTCGAACAAGAAAGCAAGACAAATAAGTGATTGGAACAGAAGATAACGAAAACATGGAGGCAATGCTAACCATGTCGAAGGAAGTTCAAATTCCGATCTAGTGGAACTTGCAATGCAAGGAAATGGCCAAACCAATGGTCATAATAATGCATTAATGCAGGATTTTGTGTAAACCGTGAGACATGCATTGCATGATCCTTACTAAAGCATTAGGCATAATTTGATGAATGTCATGCATGAATTAATGAGTGGCTAGATAAATATGTCAGGACACATGAATTAAAGGTCCTCTAATATTATTTAAAACCCAATATTAGAGGAAGGAAATACCAACCCAGTGGTGTTTCTTGTAGAAAACCAAGGGCCATCAAGCTTAAGGTTTTTCTTTTGACTGACTGTAATCTCAATTTTCCTATTTAATGAAATATGAATGATGTCTAGCTGTTCAAAAAAAAAACATGGGTCCTGATTTTTAACATCAAAACCTATTTAATGAAATATGAATGATGTCTAGCTGTTCAAAAAAAAACATGGGTCCTGATTTTTAACATCAAAACCACTTTAACATAATGTTTAAAAGAGAACCTGTGGAGGTTTTCTCTAAGTTTTATCACCCTATCAATCGCAAGGGTAGAAATGGACCAAGGGTGGCTCAAGATCACCATAGGAGGGGTCGTGAAATACACCCCATGCCTTATATAGATCCATTTAGGAGATGAACCCCAGACTTGGGGTAACCCCTAGAACCATTTGAAAACATAAAAATCCATAACAATATTGTTGTCAATAGAAAACTAGTTAATGGAAATGATTCAAGACTTGTATGATCCTAGACTTCGAAGGACAGAGAAACCAATTTTTAGAAAATCATATTCCCCATGCCTAGACTTTGAGGAGTTTCCCAGAGAGTATAAAATTCTTGAATTTAACTTATTATCTAGAGAAGATAATCAATCTATAATCGAGCATATTGCTAGATTTACTTCCTAATTTTGTGAAATTGGAAACAATGGAAATTTAAAAATAAAGTCATTCCCACAATCCTTGACCAAAACTGAATTTTCATGGTTCATTAACTTGTTAGCTAATTCAATCCAGATATGACAAGAGATGGAAGAACAGTTCCATACTCAATTCTTTTGAAATGAACAAAAAGTGTCAATGGCAGACTTATTCAAACTAAGACAAAAAGTCTAATGAGTCTGTAAAATAATACATCGACAGATTCAAAAAAAATAAAAATAAATGTCATGTCTATATGCCTAAAAAGAATTTGTAAAATTGGCCTAAAATAGTTTAAATTTTGAATTAAGAAAGAAATTTGAAGGAATGAAGGTAAGAGATTTGTTTGAACTCTCAGCCATTGCCGCCACAGCCACCAGGTATTAAATGTTGCTTAGAGAAGAATAATGCATTGGGCACCATAGGGAGACATGAAAGTTGATGTTGCACAAATAATAGAAAAATCTCCAATTGTGTATGATACTTCGAAAAGAATAGAAAATCCTATAAATATACCATTAAACCACCCATTAAAAAAAAAAATACACCGTTGACATATCTACTGTATTCTTTTGATTTATTCATAACTGATGTGTTCTTTAATGAGATGATTGGCCAAAAGTTCATAACTCTTTCAGAGGAATATGTTATTTCTCCAGAAAAAAGATAAAAAGGGAAAAGAATATTACAAGTAACATAATTCATCTCGACATTTCAACTAAAAATTACATTACTTTCAAAAATCATGTACAAAATTTGATTCAAAAAGGGATGCTCAAATATTCAACTCAGGACAAAAAAAGAAGGAAATAATAGTCTCAGATGAATCAGCCAATCACCAGCAAACTTGGTCCAAAAGAAGAGAAAGAGTCACGGGTTATGTACTTCAGATGTGCCAAAAAATTGACCAAGCCGAAATCATACATCCTGATACTCTGTGTGACTTTCTTCTTTCCTTTTCTTGGTTTGGGTTGTACTGGGAGTCTAGGATGGCTGGGTTTGGTGGACAAGACATCCAAAGCATAACCCAAACACACCCCCACACACAAAAAACACAGTTACAGTAGTACAGCTATGATCAGGAAGGACCCTAACATTAAGTTCCCTAGCGATCATTCCATGTGTCACTTGCGATCTGGCCTAACATGAGTTTTTTTGTACAACAAGAACCTATATTATACTACATCAAAGTGGTGGCGAGGATCTTAACAAAGGAAATGAAATTTGACACGTGACCTATCCGCTTGTGAATTTCCAACTATGCGCAGAGTTCAAATTGTCCGTAATTTATAGCCATTACAGGTGAAAATGCGTTGATGCCATTTCGAGACAAAATCGCCCAAAAGGATCGATCATACTGCAGACTTATATATACACAGACAGCAGCATACCCTCGTGGATATTTCAGCAACTGATATCAAAGTACTTTGGATCTTCGGGGAAGTGGTATTCCACGTTCAACTGCAATGGGAAAGCATTAACTCATTGTTAGGCATCTGGAAACCAAGATGTCACATTCTAGTTTCCTAATCTATACCAAATCTTCAAGTCAGGCGTGCTTATAGAACATATAAAAGACCTACCGAGTTAACTCCATCTTCCAAAACCAACGTCACCAGCCAAAACATTTTAATTAGTTTTTAAAGTTTTATTTGCCACCTTCCAAGGCTTAGGGGCTATCCATGCTATTACCATTAGCAAATAACTTAAAAAGAGTTGTTTGCCAACCTCCAAGGGGGAAGGTGTAGAAGTCATTTTTTAGTTTCTGCAAGGTTCTTGTTGAATTTCATTAGTTTCTAAGCATGATCCTGATTCAGATAAAAATCTCAGAAGCTGGAAATCTAACCATATTTCAATCAGCTGATTCACTGCACAAACCACAAGGTCAGGAAATTAAGTCTAAATACCTTGTATCATGCAGCTGGAACACAGATAATGATGGTAAAAAGGCTTAAATACTTCAGAAGTGAACAACCAAAAACCCAGCGTAGGTGCATGGTTTCAAGGACTTAAAGCTTTCATCTACCAGCTCCAATTGTCAGGAATTAGTGACAATGAGTACAGGACAAGTTTAGACACTTTATAGCCAGGATAGTGGAGTAATTACATAAATAATACTTGCTAAGGGCCAGTCAAGAGACAAAAATTTGCAGCATTTAAAAGTCGACAATCTCACTATACATAACACATGCATCGAGGAAGAACTTCTAGATCAAGTCAAAAAGCAATCTAAAGCCTTATTTTACATGAACTTAAAGGAGCATACCTTCCCTTCATCAGCATCTGAATGGCGTTGAGGGAACACCACCTTCAGATCATTGTATAAATAAAATCTCCGCTCCCCACCATTATCTAAGCTATTGCTTTGTGGTGCAGAAAGAGGCTCTGATTTGCATCTCTGGGCTGACCTTGAGCATTTCTTAGGGGAAGGGCATAGAAACCGAATGTGAAGAGCATAACGTAGAGAACCAACACTGGTGGTATACCCATTACACTTTGAAAAAGAATATTCAGGTTTCCTATCAGTTTCACAGCATAAATCCACCCACCTGAAACCCTTGTCATCAGTTATGCGGCATGCGTTGGATCCAGAGCCTTCTCCTCCATCCACAATTTGGTCAGGATGACTTCTCTCTGGGACGAGAGTGGCCTTGTCCTCATATTTCATGTCAAATTTTTTCTGCTCTCCTCTCCCATGTGTAGGAGTTGGGCCAGAAGAAGCTAAGGTAACCTTCTGACGCAAGAATGTCTAATTCGATTTGAAGAAGATGCAAAAAATACTCATTAACTAATTTCAGGTCCACAATCTTGTTGCCACAAGGAAAAGTATAGCAAGTTGTACTGAAAAGACAACAATCATGTGCAATTATAAACAATCCTTTTAATGTGCTCAACCGAATTGGCAAAGCTTGACCGGCCTGAATCCTTGATGATGTATCATGTTCTGTCAATACAGCCCCCTAATTATCTTCTTTCTACTTTATTCTCTATTCTCTATTTTTCCACAAAATAAAGTCCTAGGAAAAAAGATAAAGCTTTCTGATCTACATAAAATTTAGAAGTTTTCGTAGATTATCATAAGAAATCAATATTCTGAATCGATTTAGTAAAATTATCATTTGATTTTCCTTAGCAGCTGAATAATAAGGTTCAAGCCTTCACAGGCACAATGGAATATTCTAAGCATCAAAGTTGAAGCTTTGATGCCATTACGACATTATGAGATGCCAGAGCAAGATTCAAATCGTAATTTTTTTAATCAACTTCAAGCTACTAGAGCCCTTAATTTCTATAATATTCTACAAAAGGCAAAGTTCAAAAACCTTGCTGATGATAAGCTGCATAATATCTGAATTTTTATCCAAACTTACTCTTGAACTACTCGACATCAATTTATTCCCGCTACTTCTGGCAGAGCTTTTGCATTTTGCTTCTAGCATAGATTTTAGCTATTAGGCAAAAGAAGAGAAATCATGCTCTCCATTTTTTTTTAACTGAAACAATTTTCAATGGTGCTGTAATTCATCTTTGTGCCCAATTCCAGAAAATTTTAGCCAATATTTTTTGTTTAATCGGGTTATCCTAGAATTCATTCATTTCAGCCCTTCAATCATCTAGCTGAACTGGAGCTTGTTAAACCTATGGTTCTTGATGAGCCAAAATACAGCTCCATAAAGCCATAAACTAAGGGTGATCTTGATATTGCCTCATACAACAAACTTATATAATTTGACATAGTATTCCTAAAGAACAGCCCGTCTCAACCACCCAACTCTAACACAGTGAATATTTTTCCCAACATTTTCACATTTGAGCCGCTGACACTAAAATAAAGTAAAACGATGCGAAAACGATGTGATGATGCCAAATGCTAAAAAGAATCTTTTGGATGTTGTGGGGACATAGAGAAAGCAAAGTGAAAGCAAAAGATGCAATAACACATCACTCATGTAGCCAAAAATTCTAACAAGAATGAGGTCAAATTAGTTAGGTACCATTAAGTCTAGGACCATCAATTGACAATTTCATGACAAGTATTTATCTCTGGTTAGTGTTACCCAACGAGGCACCAAAAGTGAAGAGCAAGTGCAAGCCTCAAAACTACTGGAGGATTCGGAGCTTCAACAAGCCAATTTAGCTTCGCAATGTGGACTGCATCAAGATTGAAGACTCCGGACTCTTAGGGACATTATCCTAGATCATTTAGTACATATATTGGTGTAGTCATATTCCCTGAAACATAGGTCACCTATTTTGGACAACATGGAAATGCACAGAACAAATCAAGCTGGGAGTTGACTGACTTATACCAATTGACCAGTGTAGTGGGCTTGTACCAACCAGTCGTCCACATGACAGTTTTGTGTCTGAAAACTAGCCATTGCCTCTGCCTCTATATTGTTTTCCTTCATCTTCTCAGACAATGTTTTGATGAGATTAGGGTTTCTCTCATCACACATTTACTTCCATACATTTCCTTCATCTTCACAGATAATGTTTTGATGAGATTAGGGTTTCTCTCATCACACATTTACTTCCATACACAATAGGAGAGAAAAAAAAATTTGGGACATTTTGTCCTTGCATTTGAAGGAGAAGTAGTTGAAGAAGCAAAAGTACATGGAATGATTTGATACGTGGTACGCGTCAACTAGCATAGTGGGTCGATTTGGTCCGTGGATCGCGCGTACGCGTAAAGGTACATGGTTAATTTGGTACTTAGTACAATACAAGGTATAATAATTTTTTGATGAACAGTGCAATGCAGGTATACTTAGTTGGTATACTATTTTGGGTCAAGGTTCGCTTTTATGGTTCTTATCCAGATCTCTTTTCACTAGTATATGAAATTTCATATAATTATATACCTACACCCATAATTCACTAATATTAATTTTATTTTTTTGATAAGTGTTCCAAAGAGAACCATAGTCCAAGTCAACATATTGGCTAGTAATTCTAAATAATCAAAGCTAGTGGTTGCAGATTTGTATTATGATAAGTTTAAAGATCACCAAAATAAAGAACTTGGGGTTAGGTTTATAATTTGGCCTACCTAAATTGTGGGTTGATTAGGGGTTTAAGTTACAATTTGGGGTCGGTATTTTGGACAATCCGGATCGCAAACTAACCCCGTTTGGGGTCTTGCGACCCCAATTAGAGAAACACTTGGGGTATCTATAATCCCAATACCTAAGTATGAGCTTAATGTATACCAGTCTTCAGGTAAGACGGGCCTTTAGATGGGATTGACAATTCCTGCTGTTTAAACAGGATATTTAGGAAACCAAATTACAGCTTCAAGGGAGGTTGCAAATGTATAATAAGAAACCTCGGAACAGCATATTACAGATATTGTTCTAACAACAAAACTTAAAGGCCACAAAGTTTGTAGAAGTGTTTCTGCAATGCTTAAAACTTTAAAAGGCCACCCAGATTTGATTTATCTTACCTTAGTACCAGCTGGCATGTCACTCAGATCATAATTACAAAAGAAAGTGTGAAGAGGTGTCTTCTCCGGGTTGCTCAAGACCTGTGCACATAAATCCAGTTTGATAGTAAATAAAAGCCAATTATTTCATCACATCCACAAGAAGTCATGCCATTAAAACGAAAATAAAGCCATAAAACTTCATGACAGTTCAACCTGATGCAAATCGCCATGTACGACATCAACAGGATACCCTTGTCCACTCACTTCCAACGTTTGTCTTGAGACACACAAAAGAATGAAAATGTGTGTCTAGATAACTTGTGTCTTAAGAGTTCCAAAGGGAACACGGAGATGGCCAAGGGGCCACTTCTCATTCTTTTTTCCCCTGCCCTCCCCTCCTCCCCCTCCCCCTCCCCCTTTCATCTATACCCCCATCCCCAAAGCAACAAAAACAACAAGCAAAATGCATATATAAATTAATACAGCTGTTCATACAGTAACAAAACAAAATAAGATGCCTTCAAGTTGAGGAAATTTTTGTAGAATTATCAACTTCTGACATGGTTCAACTGTCCAAGTGTTCTTATACACATATATAGGTAAATACAAGAAAAAAAGTACACAAGATAGTACATCACAAAAAAACATATATAAGTAGCTGCATTCTGGTGTCTAGATCCTAAGGAGATGTATCCAACAACCATCCATATCAAAACCAACCCCCATATGTTTGTGGCAGCATATCATAGTGAAACCAAGATTGGAGTAAAAGTACATGCAAAACCCTCTCAAGAAAATGAAAACAAGAGTTCAGAATCACGTAATGTAGTGCATGCCAAGAAGAAAATAGGGAAATAAAAAATATCTCATTGGCATTAGCAATGCTGTTCTGCTCCTAAATGCAAGTGCAAAATAAAATTAGACAAAAATAGCAGGAGACATTAACAAGCAGAAAAAGAAACAAGGCAAAAACTAGGTCAGCCACGACGCCAACTATCTATAAAAGGATATAGAAATATGCAACAGAAGCTCAAGTAGACATTGGATTCAACTGCATATATTGACATACCCTACCAGGGCCATCTTATGAGGGAACAAAATAACTATATCATGATTCAAATTTGTATTTCAGCTCAATTTATTCAATCTGAGCCACTCTAGAATACATCAGATGTACCCAAATCATTTGTAACCACAACTAGGGGAGAAAAAATAATACCAATTGTATGCACCCTTTCACAGGAATACGCAAACGGCTTTTGGCACTTTGTGAATCATCATTGATAAGGCCTCTTTTCAAATTTTGGCTACTGCATTTGTTAGATGGAGGATTTCCTGCAAGATCGATGGATGCATAGTATAGTAAATAGCTATCTCCATCAACACTAGTCACTGCAAATGGAAGCTTCTGCGATTTAGGTGAAAAGCTCCCTCCAGTTATGTTTAGAACAGCTAGAAAACCGTCAATTCTCTGCAGAAATTAACAACAAAATATGGCCATTAGAGAGAACCTCAAGTTGAATATCTTTCTCGAGGTAAAATTTAAAAATGAGAACAATAACACTACACAAGAAAACTACCTAGGTTATGTAACATAAAAATTAACCTGACTGAGTTTTCCAGACGACAGCCGACCAGACAATAGAGATTCCTCAAATGAACCAACCAAAGACCTCCTAATAGGAAGTCCCCTCAAACTTTTACCCAGCTTCATGCAATGGGGGGCATTTGCCAAATCCAGACAGAAAGGCCAACACTTTCCAGTGTTATTTTCT
This sequence comes from Ilex aquifolium, assembly GCA_951799425.1. Lineage (NCBI taxonomy): Eukaryota > Viridiplantae > Streptophyta > Magnoliopsida > Aquifoliales > Aquifoliaceae > Ilex > Ilex aquifolium. The sequence goes on from OX637391.1 coordinate 232,293, forward strand.
GGGGAAGAAGATTCAATTTCTTTGTGTAGAAAATCTATATCATCTAATGAGTTGCTCGTTATCCTAAAATCTTCTTCTTCAGAGGCAAAGATAATGCCTGAGATATTTTCATCAAGTGACTGCTGCACATTTTTGAAGGTTAGATAACTGCCCTCTGTCTCCCTCCAGACTTTCCTGGATTCTCTTGCAGACTTCATCTTTTCAGAAAATCTTGGACCAAGGGGAGACAAAGAAAGAGAGGGCAAGATCAACTTTTGTGCAGGGATTGGCGTTGAACCATCTTGGGTTCTTGACTTACTTGATTCTCTCAAGGGACCAAGTCTAGGTGAAGATAAACAAGTATGAGGTAATAGTTCCTTGTCCTCCAGTAAAGGCCCATCAGTGCAGAAAATGGAAGCTGTTCTACTGTAACCATATAGCATGCCATATTCTGAGCAATGAGATACAGATGAAATTGGTGTAGTGCAATGATTTTTGCTTCCAATATTTGCTTTCTTATAATCTTGCACCATGGAAACACTATAATCATCACTTGTGGCCTGAGAACTAATGCTGAAACTGCTGCAGCCAATATTCAAAGGATCACCACTGAATTGGTCAGGAAAAAACATACCATTCAATGGTGACAATAATCGCTTCCTGACAAGCAATCTGCTGGACTCAGATTCATTAATGGACATACCAATCATGGAAGGACGAACATGATTGGTTGAAACTCCAACAATTCCATCAATGAACTCACCCTTTCTACCAGATTCAAAACCCACAATCCTGGAAACAGGTTTCTGAATATTCCGCCCAGCTTTAGAAGTTAACAACTCAACCTTATTATCCTTAGACCCAAGTGTAGGATCATGATCATTTGTTGTAACATTTATGGTCCTTTTATGAAACAAAATGTCAGGGGACTTGGGGAGCTCCAATGAGGTTTTCCTCTGAAAGTCTCCTAAGGAAGAGCATACTGAATCCCCTGTTCTCAAACTCCCAACTTGCATTCCATCCAAATCACAAGTGCTCATACCAGAAGATCGAGGGAGACTTTGCACAAATGTGCTCAATGACCCTGCAACCTCCTCAGAAGTTCTGCTGGATGAAATTTGTGGTAATCCCATCACTAAACTTTGCAGAATTTAATCTTTATTGGGTTTACTTAAAAGACCTGACCAATTTCTTCTAATATTCTACTCTCCTATTGTTGTGCACTCATATCTCTACCAAGTGTTTACAAGCTCATCATTGGAACCCAAGCTGCCCATTTCAATCACTATAATTTAATCAGTCAAAGTCCAAATGCATCCAAATTTCAGAATATAAGAATCAAAAGAAATTCCCAATCTGGCAAAGAGGCTAATACTAAGTGTCTAGAAAAGGCATTGGCATCTAAACTACCATGACTTCCTTCCAAGAATGCATTGATTTACTCATACACATGCTAAAGATCCAAGAATAATGGAGAAAGCACATCTTAAGACCTCCACACCAGCAAGCAACAATACAACTAGAATTCATAGCTTTCAAGTTTCAACCGCAACAATGCATATGCCTGAAATAAAATTCAAGATGGATATAAGCTATTCTGAGTTGTAAGCATTTATAGGAGTGGTTAAGTATATGTCAACATAATATGTGGGTTTGTATGTGCGTATATATATATATATGTATGGACTGTTCACATTATCTTTGCCATCGATTGGAAATCGGGACTTGCCCTCATTGGACTAAATCACTTCGTGCACTTAAAATGCAAACCAGCATTAATTGGTCAATTTAATTTGTATGAAGCATGGACTAGATCCGAAATTGGTTAGTAAGCAAAACACACATGTTTTGAACTAAATAACAAATAAAAGAGATGAGAGCTGTATAAAAACAATGAATCAGAAAAGAAAAATAAACTATCAACCTGGCGATAAATTCTAGTGAGAAAAATAGGATAAACCCGATAGTTCTCATTCTGAATACATCAATCCAATGCCATAAATGCGTTTTGTATAGAGAAAAAACTAAACAAACCAGGGCAACAACCAGATCACACGCACACAAATTAAATTAACCGATCAGCATTACAAAGGTTTCCCCTATCAACAATGTAAACCACACACGACAACAATCCAAAGCAATTCTGCAAACAATCGAAGGCCAAGTAACAAGGATAACACTCAGGACAAAGGAATAGGTTACTTGTACGGCACACATTCACCAACAAATGGAGAGTATCATATGTATATATATTAAACCAAAAAGCTCCAAAATCTCATGGTTCATCATCTACCATCAAGCAACCACTTAAAAAAAAAAAGAGCACAAACGTACGATCCATCGGAAAATCTAATTCACCAGCATTAACGAAATGAAAACACAAGGAAAGAAAAGGTTGGAGAACGATCGGAGCTTCCACATTGACACGCACCAGTGATCGGTGAATGAAGTCATATTCGGTGCTGGTGATGATCTTCCATGCTAAAAGGTATGTGAAATATATATTGATGTTGATGAATCGAAAGTTGAAATCGTAGTAATTTTTCTTTTTAAAAAAAAAAATTGAAAAACAGATATACTAATAAATTAAGATTATTTTCTTCGTTTGCGTCTCGTGGAAAATGGAGGTGGTGGTGTTTTCTTTGCGGTTCTTCGAAGGCCCATGCGCTCTCTCTCACTCTCTCTCTCTCTCTCTATGGATATCTGCCCACTTTGAATTTATAAACTTTATTGGATTTTTGACCCATACGACCAGCGTTTTCACCGTTTTGCAATGAACCAGAATTTTCAGGCTGTAAATAGCCAAAAAAAAAAAAAGAAGGAAAGAAAGAAATAAGGATAGTGGTTTTTTTTTTATTTTAATTATGGATTGTTCAATCTTATACCAATTATTCTCTCGAGTTTAGTGACTGTCATCCTGACTTAAGTTAGATTAAATTATGTCTTTGAGAAATAAGAGTGATTGACCTTTAAAGAGTGTGAAAATAGATTATATTGAAAAATCAGAATTATCAAATATCAAGCTTAATTACTAAATCACCCCTAAAAATGAAAAGAATAGTGGTTAATAGAAAGATTTTTGTCTGTCTTTTGGAAAAGACCATTAAATTGGTAGAAATAATTTGTTTGCCGGCATGCAAGCCTCCTATGAACGAGTTTTTCTCATATAAACTTAGGGCCCTAATTTTTTAAAAAGTTTTGGATTCTTGGTAAAAAAAATGGTTTTGTTTAATTGAGAGAAAAGGTAGTTTATAAGCCACACCAACCAAGCTTTACCGAACGGCTTCCAATGAACATACCAATAATGCAGCCATTCCTTAGGGTCACATACTCTTCTTAACCCATGCTTTTTTCAAGTAAAGTAAATCAAACCAAACGTATTTCAATTAAATAAACAAGCGTCCTGACCTCTACACTTGCAAGGCGGAGAGAAAATATGGCAATAAGACAGTTGGTAATTGGTAGTATTACATTATATAGGCAGTTTATCGTTTAACTAATTAATTGGCCTCCCAATATGTCACTTAAAAGGTTGGGAAGGGAAAGGTGCCATAATTTGCAAAGACCCAAATTTAAGGCACCCTCACTTTAATGTGGGCCAAACATGCCATGACAGCTCATAGTCATAGAATGGTAACCAAATATTGGGCCAACGTGACAATCCTCTTGGCCCGTGATGACTCCCGTGACGTGAACCACAAAAAAGAAAGGGGTTTTAGGAGGCCAGTACTTCCCTCAAAATTTAATAGGATAAAAGTATATTTTTTAAAATAATTAGGATAGAAGTACGTTTCCTAAAAAAAAAGTCATAAAAGCCTTTTTACCCCTACTATAAATAGTGCATACCTAATTGACAATTTTTATATTTCCAATATCTAAATATTAGAATGTGAGACTTTCAAGATTCCTTTCGATATTTATATATATATATATAAAATAATAACATCAAACAGTAACACGTTTAACAAAAAAATAGTAACATCAAACAGTAACACTCTCAAAAAAAAAAAATTTAGTAACATCAAACAGTAACACACTAATGGCATTTGTAAGGCATGGGTATGAATTTGAGTAACAATACATCAAACAACTTTCTATAGAACAGTAAGTCATAGCAATATGGCTCATATCTGCACATTTTCACAATGTGTTAACGAGGTTAACACCTGAAAGTTTTGGTTAGGCAAAAATTAAAAAAAAAAAAGCTGAAGCCACAGTTGGCACATATAAAAGATGGCCTCATGCATGAGGCTATCGCCAACATGGAAAAGTTGAAAATACTAAGGTAGTAATGAGTGTGCACTGTAGCCTCATTGTGTTTCCGAAAGCATTAGTGTTATGGACAAGAGTGCTTCTTCAAACAGCAGGATCAAGGAGTGAATGGTAACATGTAGATAAAACATCACATTCTCTCATATATTTTAGCAAGAGAGATTGCTTTACGATTTCCATAATCCTTTAAACAGAAACATCTTATGAGTATAACTCAATTTTTAAAGTTCCTTGAAAAATTACTGCAAATGTCATGCAATTTTGAGCTTTGCGTCTCATAATTATTAATCAATTCAGTTTTGCCACAATATTTTGGGCGAAAATGGCATAATTTACCGGGGAAAGCACACCAGAATGCGAATTGTAATTCACTTTTTTGCATGTGTTTACCTTTCCAATTAGAACACAGTCGTCGGAGATAACAACACAATAAGCCACCTGAGCAACCTCATCCAAATGCGCTGAAGGTTGATGTTCTATCTTCTCCTTCGCATCGCTTTTATGAAGTGCAAATTTTCGCAGCTTTTCCACAGGTTTCACTTTTGTGAAGTGTAAAAGTTTGTCTAATTTTAGTTTTTTAGTCCTTACAATATTTTTATGTGTCATTTAAACATATAACGTCTAAATTGTTAATTACTTTTTATTATAAATTTGTCACATAATATCTAAATATGAAAAAAAAAAAAAATTAGATAACTTTTGACCAAATTTCTACCCAAATTTTAATCAAAGAGCTACCCAAATTATACATATTTGATATGAGTTATCTAAATTTTGGTCAAGGGCTACCCACATATTATACATTTTTTGTCAAGAATTACCTAAATTTTGGTCAAAATCGAGCTATCCAAATTATTTTTTTACCTATATTTAGGTATCACGTGACAAGTTTATGATAAAAACTGTTAGTAATTTGGATGTTGTCTACTTGAGAGATTATATAAAAACATATTCAATATTTCATAGACCAAAATGATGCAATAGAATTATTGAAATCAAAATGAGATAAATTCTATATTTTAAGGATCTCCGGTATAACTAATCCTATAAAATAGGGGTACAATTCGAGGAGTTGAGGGATCAACCCTAGCAAACAAACTCTAATCTCAGCATCATATGTTGGTCACTTGATGGAATGAAAATCCGTGACCAACACATGACTCGAGTAAAGGGTTATATTTGTCTGCTTGTAAATTTTTACTCGTTGGTTAGAAAACTTTCCTTATTTCATCTGATTTTGAGAAGAAATAAAAAAAGGATAAGAAGAAATAAAAAAGGATAACAAACCCAAAAAGAAGAAGAAGAAAATACAAAGTGAGATATATTTTTTGGTATAGGCAAATTTTATGACATCTTTTTGTCGGAATAAATTAATACATCTAGATAAAATAACTGAATTGAAACTTCTTAGAACAAATAAAAATTTATTTGCATAATTTAAGGATATAAATTATAAATTACTCAAAAAGATAAAAGAGAGAGGGATGGACCAAGATTCTATACTTGCATCATCCAAGATACAAGATGACCATTTTATCCTTGGTTCAATATAAGTATTTCGTTATCAAAGAGTGAGAATGAGAGGCGGACCAAGGATTCTATCTTAAGGGGCAAAGACATTAGTGAAAAAAAAAATTAACAACTTAATATAATAAAATTTGGAGTCCTCCTTTAGTTGGGGACTAAATTAACTGTTAATTTGGTATATCTATATAATAAAGTATAATATAATTTAAATTTTAAAAAATAAATAAAATAATTTTTACTTTTTTATGGTTGAGATCACTCTAAATTTAATTTAAAGTTAATCTGATAGTTAATATTAATTTCTCAAATTTAATAGGAAAAATAGGCCTTCAAGGATGTGTTTGAAGTAATTTTTCAAAAGTGCTTATAGAATTTATTATTTTTCATAAGTATTTTGAAAAAAAAAAATAGTGTTTGAAATAGTCTCACCACCACAAGTACTATCACCACTACCACCACAATCACCACTATCACTCCCACAACAACCCCACCATAACCTCCACCATTATCATCATTACCACCCGCTGACATCCCACCACCACCTCTACCACAACAACCACCACCATTGTCGTTATCCCCCCCCCCCCACCACCACCACCACCACCATACTCAGTGCCCCACCACTATTACCGTTATCGGCACCTTACCACCACCATCACCACCACCATTGTCGACACCCTACCACCACTAGGTCCACCACCCCCACCACCACTGTCCCACCATCACCCCTACCTTCACCACCCCCGTCGCCCCACGAGCATCACCACTACTACAACTATTGCCATTGCCACCCCACCCCCCACTACCCCCCACTACCCCCCCTACTAGCACCACTTTACCTCCACTGCCCCACCGCCACCACTACAATCGTGCACTCATTACCGATTGCTACCGTCATCGTTCAACGCCACCACTCATCACCATCGTCATCTCATTATTATATTTTATTACCACTATCACCGTCATCATATTACCACTGTCGCCCACCGTCAGTACCCACCATCACCCGTCGTTGTCCACCATCGTCGTCACCCATTGTCACCCACCCCCACCCCACCAACCATTATCATTGTTGCCATTCACTGTCACCCACCCTCCATCATACCTATCACCACCGCCCCCGCCGCCCTTCGCCACCACCCATCACTGCATACAGTCACTGAAATCATATTATTTGATACATTATTAACCTCCAACTTATGGCTATTCTTTATGGTGAGAAAAAGGGTGGAGCTCATAACATCCTAGTAATAATCCTGGAAACAACAAAATCCAAACAATTACATATTGGGCTGGCTTCAAAATTTTCTAGGGTCAGGCTTGGGTAGTTGGGTTTGTTGTTATGAAAGTTTTTGATCTTCTTTTTTCATGAGTTGACATCAACCTTAAACTAACATGTACATTAAAATGTATATCTCTATGTTTTTTTATCATTATTTTGTTTTCAAGTTTTTTATATTGTGATAATCATATCATGTTGTATCATATGATACCTAGAAGAAATTTTAAAGTATGAGATCGGATGTGGAGGTCAGATAGGGAGCTCAGCTAGGAGATTCTGAGCTCGGCAATTCAGATCTGAGGCCCCCTCGACTTGTATTCCGAAGAGAACGCATGGAGGACAACTGACAGTCGCGAGGCATCCCCCCAACGGTAACAAGCTCCAATTTAGGCGCAAAATCTTTAAACCACCACAACCGTCGCCTAGAATCCAGCAGGACACCACGGGAAGGAGACGATGATCTCGCCACAGATCCCACGTAAACTAGGAATTGGACTATAAATATTATACAGTGCCTCAATTATACGGCAAACAACTCTAGCTGTAACAAAAACACTCTGTAAATTGTATTGACCATTGCTATGGGTCCAAGGAGCAAGAGACTCCATTGAATAGTGGATTAGTCGAACTCCCGAGCCGGTGAACCACTATATTTTCACTGTGCAAATCATCCCATACCCCCAAGAAACTTATTATAATCCTCACGAGCCTAGAAGCTCAGATCAAGTCTTACTCAGATACACCACATTTTGCTCATCCACGTTTTATACGCCATAAATATCTATACATGTAATTTTCACAAATGTGATTTGAACCTATTATTGCAGAAGTAATCATGTATTGCTAGACCGAAAAGGGCCCTTAAAATTTTGACATTATCAGTAATTGGGTTCCAGTTTTTGGTGCAGGTAGGTACTATATCTGCTTGGAATGCAAGCACCCATTTAGATATGATTGAAGCAAATATCCACATTCCACACTACATGTGGAGTGGATGGCACTTGAGCATCCTCCTCCACACACACACACACACACACACACACACACATATATATATGTCGAGGGAACCAATTCGATTGTCCCCACACCATGTTAGTTAGTTCACATGCATTCTCGCTCGGACATAATTAAGTGTGTTTATTGTTCTCTTTGTGGAAATGGATATTGTTCGTGGTTGCATAGTTAGCAAGCAACCCCTCTTAACGCTCTTTGTTTGACAGCAACCCTCTGAACTCAATTTGGTTGGGAGACAACATTACAAAACAGCAGTTTTTCAATCCAACTCCTGCATCCATCATTATTTCTATTATGAGCAATGTTATAAGGATTTTATTTGAGAATTTTATTCAAATATTTAATGATATGACTTTAATACAAATATTGAATTAATTATAAATTTTAATATTAAATAAGGTCTATAACCGATCTAATAATTGTATATCATTAAATACTTAAATAAGATTTAAATAGCACTTTCGCTTCTAGTAGTTGTAAGTTATAACTCTCTAGAGTTCTTTATGGGCCTACCACGTAGCCATAGGCCTACTTGACTGACAAAAACTGCGGCAGTAAAGTCAACAATTTACGCCACAATCCAATCCAATCCTGATCGTCTACACGGCACTAGTTCCTCTCCGGTCGTCGTGTGTTGAATTCTACATAGCATTATTATTATTATTATTGATGATTCCAAAACCACTGTCACAAGCAAGCACATCTGCTACGCTGCTTTATCTTCCTTCGTTGGACTGCATTGCCCTTTTCTACGCTGCCATGCCAGGTTGACCATACTTAACTCCTCCTTAATTAATTCATTTGAATCACTCACCCCCGCATAGTCCTGCTCTTTATTAGTCTCCTAGACATTTTCTGTATTTTTTTTTGGTCCAGTCAACCGGTATCCGAACTCATTGGGCCGACTAATCCGGTTTCGGAGCGGGTCCTGGGATTAAGGTTTTAAACTCCTCCCAACGGGCTTGCGGGGGATCGAACCGTAGTCCTCCCTACCAAAGTCTAGCCCCTGGCACCACTAGACCAAGACACCGTTGGTGACATTTTCTGTATGCCGTCCTTTATTCGTGCACTGAACGTGGTACACAAGTTTGGTGTCTCTAGCTCACCCGACTTACGGTAACTCACTTAACATTCAATAATTTATAAGTGATTATAACATATATATATATATATATATATATATATATATATATATATAATAAAGTAGCTTACAATTCAAATTTCAAAGGATAAACAAAATGACTTTTACTTTTCGCGGTTGAGATCATTTCTAAATTTGTCTAAATCTAATCTAAGGGCTAATATTAATCTAACAATTTTGAGATTCCCGCCCAATCCCTTCATCACACACTCACGTGTTCGGCTCCAAATTCTACTGACATGGCAATTCGGGTAGGTGATATCTCTTTTACTTTAGGGCGAATTACACTTTGTATCCTAAATATTTAAGAATTTTTATTTTGAATCTGTTAGAATTAAATTTTTCATATTAAAATAATATGAAAAGTAAAATTTTTTATTTTTTTTTTATGCAAATGTTCAATTTTTCTTTGAACTTAAGGATTTGCAGTTAGTTTAGTAATTAACTTAAAACTAATATCAAAATCGATGTGAAAAATATTAATTCATCTTTTTTAGTTTATCATTAATCATGAATTTATCAAAATCAATGTGAAAACTATTGACGCCCAATCCCTTGAGAGTTTTGAGGTAGGAGAGGTGAGGGGAATTGATTTTAATTACTTTAATTACTTCAAATGTAATAGTGCTTCAATAGTTTGTTGGGTACACTTTCAATGTCTGGAACTTATTGGAATTCAAGTTACTTAAAGAACTAATGTTATTTTCGAGCAATTTTTTAGACAGCCTCTTGAATGTTTTAATGCTTCGTAATTTCTTTTATACCTATTTCTATGGTGTGCATTTGTATTTGAAAAATAATAAGTTATATGCCAGATCAAGTTGATTGAGAATGAGGATTTGCACTTTAACCATATGAAGAGAATGGTTATTTGATATCAAAAAGCGTTCTTTTATTTGATATGCATTTTAATTAATTTTTTTTTTACTACTATGGGCAAATTAATAATATGTAATGAGTAATAGATTTTTAAGGTAAGAAGATAAAATATGTAAACTGTGTATATGTTTAAATTTTTTGAGTTATGTTTTTGGAGGTAATTTTGTACATTTTTTATATATTCATCGGCTCTAGATATTTATTGGTATCATTATGTGTACCATTTTTCTTTTCTTGCTAATTCTCATTTTTTTTAATTGATTTTTTTTCGTCGTACAGTGCCTTCAGGAACGGGTAATAACTAGTATATAATAAAGTAACTTACAATTCAAATATCAAAACATAAATAAAATGACTTTTGTTATTCGCGGTTGAGATCGTTTTAAATTTTACTATAAAATTAATCTAACGGCTAATATTAACACCCTAAATTTAATAAGAAAAATGACTCCTAAGGGTGTATTTTGAGTGATTTTTTAAAAGTACTTTTAAAAACTATTTCTCATAAGTACTTTAAAAAAAATAATAGTGTTTGAAACCGCCCCACCACTACCTCTGCCACCACCGCCGCCGCCGCCACAACCACCATCGCCACCACCACTGTCGTCGTCGCCGTCGCCACCACCGCCATCGTCGCCACCACGGCCACCACCGCCCCCATTGCCACCGCCACCACCACCGTCACCACGGTCACCATCACCGTCGCCACCACCACTACCGCCGCCACCACTGTCACAACGGTCATTGCCACCCACCACAACTATCATCGTCTCCTACCACCACCACTGTCGCCCACCACCTCTCACCCCCACTACAAACCGATGTTTAAATTCTTTTATCTCTTCTCTATGTTTGTGATTTGATTTTGGATATGAATACAAATATGTTTATTGTTTACCATTTTTTTATTACACTGTGCCTTCAGGCATAGGTAATAACTAGTATATATATATAAAAAGAAAGATGTATAGAGAGAATTTAGAGAGGTTCAATGACTTTCTATATTTAGAGAATCGTTTGAATAAAATGAGAAATAGAGGGTGGGTTGGAGAGTTTTTTTAGTGTTTAACTAGTTAAAATAATTAAAAAAAAAAATAGAGAGTGAGTTAGAGTTACTCTTACTTACACTGATTTCTACCATTGATACCACCACTATCACTTCATTTCTTTCAAGATAATTCTTTTTTTTAGATGAAAATATTTCTTCAACCATATTTTAGCAACTTATAACCTATAAACCTAGCCCAGTAGCTTAGAGTAGAACCTGAACGAAACATAAATTTGGACGTTAGAAATTTGACTGTTGTTAATGTCGTATGAACTTAATTGATATCTGTGATTTATGAGTTATTATAAATATTTAGGGTTTACTCTCACAAAAATGAGTCTAAAGTGACCATGTTTTGAACAATTCCTTATTAATAGATTAGGGTATTCATTAATTTACTTGTTTTGGGAGGTGGAACATGGATTTGTGGATTCTTAAGCATTGGATGTCTGCCCTTCGTGGCTCTCTTGGCCGACATAGCGAATCTTATTCTCAAGCCCCATAGGAGGGTTTGCACTATTTTTAATTGTTTTGGTCAGGAAGGTTTGCAGTATCCAAGTCTGCAAGTTTTTAAGAACAACCTACCTACCTTGTTCTTTGTACCAACACAAGCAATGACATTCTTTAATGTGAAAATTAGAAGTAAGTCCCCCTAGATGTACTTGTTTTGAGATGAGTACGGCAATGAAATTTATAAGGGGCTAAGTCCATGTTTAAAATTATATGTAATGACTTAAGTCAACTTTTTTTTTTAATCTCAAAAATATCCTTCCTTGAAAGGAAGTTAAATTAGTTTCCTATTTTGGAAATTATTATCCCTTAATTCAAGGTCAAGGAGGTGATGACAACGTGATAGTTGACGTTGCTCAGGAGGTGACGATGGTGGTAGTGCTATGGTGATAAAAGTGATATATATATATATATCAAATTCATGTTACTATTTTTTTTATTATGTTACTGTTCATGTTACTATTTTTGTTGCGTATGTTACTGTTCATGTTTCTATTATTTTGAGCATGTTACTGTTTTTGTTGAGCATATTACTACTATTATTTTACTAAATATTAATATTCAATGTTACTATTTGTTTTGTTTTTGAATATTACTATTTTTTGTGTTTGAATGGTACTATTTTTTGCGTTTGAATTTGAAAGAAATAATTATTGTTATGTTACAATTTTTGTTGAACATGTTACTGTTGTTATTTTTTAAAAATATTAATATTGAATGTTTCAATTTTTTTTTATGTTTAAATGTTACTATTTTTTTGTGTTTAAATGTATTATTTTTGTATCCAAATCATAACTTTTTTTGTATATATATATGCACCTAACCTATATATGGATATAGATAGATAAGAGAGAGACAAAATTTTAATGTTAGTTAAACTCTTAACCTATATATGGATATAGATAGATATGAGAGAGAAAAAATTTTAATGTTAGTCAAACTCCTAAGATTTATGAGTTTTTAATTTTTAGTTTTATTTCACTTCTAAAGGGAAGGGATAGTATGATAAAATTGACAAAAAATGGACTTCATAACAAATAAATTTCCTTGACGGACTTAAGTACAAACAAATCCATATAGGAGGACCGACCTCCAAATTTCCCTTCTTTAATTAGGAGGAGAGAACCCAACAACATCATACACATAGATTAACCATTTTAAGCTTAAATTATATAGAGTTGGGGGCACGCTACGCAATTGGAGACAGATGAGGACCCTTTTTTCTATCTTTGGTTGGACCAATTATTACAGTTTGAAAAGTGAGATTTAGTGGTTCAAAAGTTTCCACCCACGGAACCTATTTATTAGGGGGAAAGAAGTTGCATTCTTTTTTTTTCTTTCTGATTTGAAAGATGCCAATGACCCCCCAATCCCCATGTGATGTGCCGATGCTTACTTTGCCACCATCGCCTTCTTGTCCATGTTCTTATGCTTGGGGATCTCTTTTAAACAAAAATTCTCATCAGATAACTCATATATATGCGGTTCTCTCTCTCTCTCTCTCTCTCTCTCTCTATTCTTTGGATGCCTTTTTTTTTTTTTTTGTATATCTTTGCGTCATCTTTCTCTCAAAAAAGCATTTGCCTTTTTTATACAAAAAAAAGGTCCAGATACTAGGCAACACTCAGTGATGCCTACTTTCTTTTCTCACCATGACTCTTTACAATTTGAAAAAGGCAAGAGAGATTGTACAAAAGCAAGCAGACAAGGAGGACTAATAATAACTAACCAGATACCATATATTTGTTTGGCATAATAAAAAATTATCTAGTGAAAGTCTGTCCGAGTTGGAAAATGATTGGAATATGACAGAAAAAATTATAAATGCAGTCTTGATCTTCATTAAGGTTAACTTAATGGTCTCACATCACATGTTGCATAATTAAGTAATAATTTCTCGCATACAACAACTTCAAATGGGTGCTGCTTTGAACGCTATCTCTCCATCATACAACAACACGTACGTACGAGAAAAAAAAAACTAACGTATAGCATCACTGCTTGCTTCCTGATCATCTAATTGATCAGAAGAGACCTCAGTGATCCCACTTGAAAATGATGCGGAAGGCTGAGGCGGGCCTAACTCATCAGTGCTGTCTTCCATCAACAAATCAATAATACTATTACTGGGCCTAATTAGCATGTCCGCCGTGTTCATACTGCCGTTCCAGTACTGAGTTTTGCCCCCATCTTTTTTGGCTTTTCTTTTCTTCTGATATATGCGACAGACAACCCAATCTCCCATTTGCATCATCAATTTCTACGTACACACAGAATTAAGAAACAAAATCATTAATTAGACAAATAGAACATAGAAATTATGGGAAGTAAATGGAGTCTGAACTGGCTATATATATATATATATATATATACATACATACCTGGGTAGAGTAGTGGGGGGTGGTTCCAGAGCCCACAAGGCGATACTCATGCATGACCCAACGAGTTTTAAACCCACGAGGGCGAGGGCGCCTCCCTATCCCTAATTGGTAGAATACAAGCGATTTCTTAATCCCAACCGGTTGGCTGCTTCCGGGGGTTAAAATTTGCTTGTCTTTGCCAATCGCCTTCCAATACCCAGAACCACTAGTGAAAGTAGTGGTGCTGCTGCATCTTTTCACATTTCCTCTTCTTTTGCTGAAGAAATACATCTTCTCCTCCGAATCACCTTAATTCACCAGCAGAAAAGAATAAGGAACAACGAGAAGAAGAAGATGAATAAGAATCGGATTTGATGCAACTTATTATATGTGTGGTCATCAATTAAGCGAAATAAAATTAACCCCATATATATATATATATATATATATGTTTGACGACATTGATGCTAGCTCATATACACGTATTATGCCACTAAATTCAGTGAAGGTAAGCATGAAATGCTTCTTATTTATATTTTCAATAACAAATCTGGAAAAAAACAAAAGAAGTAGAGATGAGCATGAACTAACCTGGCAAGTCCCAGGGATTGGTCTGGTAAACATCCAACTCAGGAATGACTGAGGCAGGCAATGGCAAAGAACAGACCTTGCGGTTCAAGTAGTGAACCACCAGCTCTTCATCAGTAGGATGGAATCGAAACCCAATCGGCAATTTCATCCCTCCAATATATCTAAAAGAGTTTGGCGTCTCCATTTCCGGAAATCTCGAATCTCCCTCCACAGCTTTGTCTGTGTCTCAACCACGTTGAGTTGAATTAAGCTAATAGATCCATGAAGCGAAACAACAACCCATCTTGTCTTGGGATAAGAGAAATGAATCGAATATGAGAGAGGGAGAGAGAAATGGGTTGAAGGGTACTTGGAGACCTTGTCCTTGTGGGCTGTCTTGAAGGAAATGATGGGCGTTGCGTTGCTTTATATATAGACAGATATAGATATAGAGAGTAGAGTAGAGAGAATAGTAGAGAGATAAGGAAGTCCTGTCCAATTCCTATTCGGACTCGAACTCCTTCCTTGACTCGGAATTGCTTTAGTTTGACGAACGTTTCAAGGACTCTGTTAAGACATAAAAGAACACGGCCAAAAAGTCAAAAATTGTGCCTGTGCCTGTGCCTGTAGCTGTGCTTGCCCAGTCAAGAAGCAAAGAGGGTTAACATTCATTCATATCACGTGACAGTGTAACATCATCCCTTATCTAACACGCCATCAATGTTATTACCCCCAATAGTTTTAATTAAATTTTACATACTAAATCAATACAAATGATTTTTTCTTTTCTTTTTGTCAGAAATCAATACAAATTATAAAGTAACTGATTTTCAGTAATTATTTAAAAATTATTAAGTATCTAATAAAATTTTCAGACAACACAAACCTATTATTTTTCTAAGAATAGAAGGTTTTTACCACAATACAATTAATTATTAATTTTATTTGACTAATATATGGGCTAAAAAAATAAAAAAAAATATTAGTGTACCTTAAGCCGTGTTGATAGTTGACAACCACCCCCCTCCCCCCACGTTTTCCTCTATTTTTTTTTAACAAGGTAAAGTCTGTTCAGTTGTTGTTAAAGAGGAAAGAACACAACATCTCTATCCAAATGCGTGTTTGAACAGAAGGTTGAATTGTAAATTTCGAATCCTCGAAGGAGATGGCAACTGTCTTGGACTTTGTCGTGTGTCCTTGAAAGTGACAATACGCTGTGAGAAAAGTGAGGACGACTACTACTACTACTATTACACTATTTTATTGGGTGGCCTTGTAATAGATTGATAGTGTTCAGTGTTCTGGTCAATAAAGTGTCAACATTTATTTATTTATTTATTTTACCCACCAAATAATATTAGATAAACCCTCCCTCGTGAGTTGTCACTTTTACATCCAGTCTTAGGCTAAAAAAAAAAACAAGAAGTAATTGTGTAACTGAATGCAATAGCAATAGAGCAAGGAAAACACAGGTTGTCTGGACAAGTTTTGTAGGATGGTTGGATGGGCCTGCCTAGGAAGGACCTTCCATCCACTACATCAATTCAGATTACTTGGCAATATGATGCTGTCATAAAACTAAACTAACAATCACATATTGATCCAATCATCCATATTTATAATAATTATCAAATGAGTCCCATCAAAACGGATCCACTAATCCATACATCTTTCTTGGTTGTCGTCTCGTGGCTGACTATGAATACAGTCTGATATCAGCTTGGATAAAAAACTCGTTTAAATTCAATACATATCTCTCAGCTTGTAAACGGTAGACACAACACAATGCATAGCATAACCCCCAACTTCAACCGAGTTTGAGCAAATTGTGACTCGGGTTATCAAGGCAATTAACTCTGTCACATAACAGTTTTTATTTGGCACAGCAAATAAAAAGGCAAAATACAAGAACATGATAAATTAGTTGAAGATTCGCATGATATCAACTTGTCCGGCTGTAGGGATGCAAGCAATTTCCGCATGATCAGAATTTGGGTTGGGGCTTCAGTATTATGAACAGCATATCATTAGGTGCATGCATATATATATATATCAGCAACGTTATCGCTCAAAGGAGGGGAAGGAGAACAATTAGTAGACTCTAACTAATTCCACGAATTAAATACAAAATCATAGCTGAAGAAAGCAACTCTCGCGCAGAACATCGCACCACTCCTTCCTAAAGCAGCATAATGGCAAAACCAACCCTGTCAAAGCAAGACCGACCCACATAATGTACACGTAAATTGAATCATCACGCATCAGACCTCAATAAAACCCGCTTCAGACGACCAAATCAAATCTCTCTTTCAATCCTCTCTGTCCCATTACAACTTACTTAGGTTCTGCAGGTTGGGAGGTTGTCAAGTTGCTACTACTACTGCTCCCACCCATTTGGTTTGCTTCTCCCATTCTAGATGCCAAAGCAAGAACTTCAGGTGACATTTCCCAGCTCCCACTTTTCCTTCCCCAACTGGATCTCCTGGCATGTATTCCAGCACGATTCCCCTCAACTTGAGTCGTCCTTAACTCCGGGGACATTTCACCTAATCCACCATCCTTAATATTCAACCCATCATTGTCACTAAGTCGCTCTTCGTGGTGATCTACCCCAATGTCTCCCCATACTGCTTTCCTGCCCATCTCTATGTCCTCCACACCTTTGCCCATGTTTGGACTAACAAAACCCCCACCAACAGATCGAGCTGGTAACTCGGGTTCCCTTGGAACCTTTGTCCTGAAATTGTTCTTCGACGGAGGGATACTGATGCAGAATATCTCCATGAAGTTCTGCACCACTCCTTTGTTATATGGGTTTGCTCGTCGATCATATCGATATCTAAAATTCTCATATGTGGTCTGCAAAAACACAACACAGAAAGAATTCCTATTGTTCACAAAAAAAAAAATATACATATTTATTTCTCTAAAAAACAAGTATTTGTAAAATTTGAACCAACGGCACCAAATATTTCAGACATCAGACAGTTCGACCTCTTACCTGATTTGTACTGATGAGATATAGATGAAAGGCAGTAAGACCACCAACAAACCACACTGATATGAAGGTGTAAACTATTAGGACAATGGAGGCAGGGGTTTTGATCATTGCTTTCCAAATTGTTGTTTCATCTGAATCCATGATCCTCTTGATATAGATCCAGCAGAAACTAAAAACATATACACAAAGAAGAGTCGTCGAGAAGACAAACATGAAGAAGAATCGATAATTTCGCTGCACCCAAATTGTCAAAGGTTCAGATTAAAACAATGTCACAGATTCAAAAATTGTTCGAGACTATATATATATATAGGGAATTAATTTTCTCCAAACCAAAAATAATAAAATCCTACTATTTACAAGAGTAAATTCAGATCAACGATCCAATTTTGCCAGGCCTAAGATGATTTGTGAACAAAATCAGGAAGACAATATTGATAATATATTGGTGGATATTCGGTCTTGTCTAATCTCTAATTCTTTGCCGTGAGATAAAAGTTTGACTTGACTAAGTGAGAAATAGGTCAAGTGTCACAATGATATTTTCAGATAGTGGATTAATTAGATAATATGTCATCCAGACCAATGATAAAGCCAGTCAGCCATTAATTAATGAAAAATAGAAAAAGGAGAAACAATGTTTATCCTGATGATAGATATAACTGAACTTAATGGCTTAAATGTAGATTGAATTTTGGAAACTAGAAATTTGTCAAACCAAATGGTGAATGCCTGATAGTAATTCATATTTAGAGGCTGTCAGCCAGCCATGTTATCTGAGGTTACTCTTTCATGGAAATCAAGGGTTTCAATTGACCCTTCACCACATGCACAGAGATTTATGGAACCAAGCACATCCGTAGTAAGAGCTTCTAACAAAAAAACTAAAGTTGCAAAGACATTATATTGTATTTAGATGACCAAAAAAATAAAATTGAAAATCCTACTCACAATTTGGGATTTTTAATTTCAGTGATGATTAAATGTTTCAGAGAGCTAGCACTGCATGCCTTAGAGAAAAGTGTAGTAACTGGTAAGTGAAGGTTTGACTGACAGAGCCACAACCGATATTTCTGGGAACTTGGCTAACTGTTTTGAGATATTATGCTTTTTTGCTGTAATTTGATCATTTTTTTTTTTTGTGCACGTTCTAGGTAAGCTAATGCAGAAACTGAATAAACTGATTGGACCAGCTACGGAACAGCATAGTAGTACTTTAATTGCCTAGGCATTGGGAGTAAAATGAGGAACAACCTTGAATGTTCTTCAGTCTCCAAATAGGTCTATTCTCTATCGATTAATAATTCTTCTAGTCCCAAAACAAAAATTAATTTCCACAAGCCCAAGCTCATTAAGCTCCGCCCATCAGTTACAGCTTCAATAAAAAACAAATTCATAGTTCACCAAACAGAAGCAAGTGTATGAAAATCAACTAACAAAACACATAGAAGAAGCAGTAATGCTACATAATAAACATAGAAATAGTAAAGAAAATACATGTCTTACCAGCCCAATGCACTGCCCGACCCAAGGGCAATGGTGGTCAAATCGTTCAACACAGTTATTGCAGATTGAACAATGTGAGCAGCGGGGAGGTCTATAAAGCATGCAGGTATCACAATACTTAATCTTCACAGTAATGCCATTAACCTCTACTTCCTTGACACGAGGCAGGCGTAATTGTGGGGTTTGACCACCACCGTCTGCACTTCCATCATAGCCTTCTGGTTCTGGAGGGTGTGCATTACGAGGAATGATCCCAGGATCTCTTCCAGAGGTTAGCAGCAGAAGAACTAAAACCTGAGAAACCCAAACATGTCAACTAGCCTAGAGTTTAAAACTTTAGAAATCTCAAATTACTATTTCCTTGACAGATATGCGTGCAAGATGGGTTGTTAGTGCTCGAGTCGAGTCTAAAAGTTTGCCCATTTATACTGACAAAAAATAAAGTACTACGCAGTTCCTTGTTTAAGGCATCCTCAATTGCACATCTATCCTCCAATGTCATGCCAATTGCCAACCAGTGCAGGTCACTGCCATGATTCAGCATTATGCCGCTTAACGTTGGAAGGGGCACTAGGAGTGACACAACAGACTTGACAAAATGAAACAAAGTACGATTTTGGAATACTCAACAAAATTTACAAGGCCGGTTTCTATATAATGAAACCATTCCGTGATGGACCCACCATGATATTCTGCCACAGCAGCCCCTGAAAAAGTTAACCAAAAGCCCAAAAAACGTACTGGTGATACTAGTGGCATTAACCTCTAGATCAGATCAGTTCATCCAATACAGCCAGAAACTTGTGAACAATTCATTGCAAAGACATCATCACTCCCAACTATAGTTCATCAATTACACGTAGCAAGTTTGACTTGTTGCTATAGTTCATTGTAGGTAATCATGCCATTTCTCATAATATCAAACCTAGCTCCTTTAGGCCTTCATCTTGTCCATCTAACACCTTTAATCAGACCCACATTATCCCTCATCACTAATGCCACTGGTTTCCATTTGACAAAAAGAACCATCTTATTGAACTAGTCTCCTAACTCAAATCATCAAAACCAATAGGATAGCAAAATAGCTTATCAGTCATTACTATGGGTTTGTTGAACGATATCTAATTAGTTTCAAGTTTCAACCAAATAATGAATGAGGAAGCATCACTGTTAGCAAATGCATTAAATAAACATGCCATAAGAATCCTATGAACAATGTCTATTGCTAATTAAGCATCCAATTCTTAAAGGAATTATGTGCACACAAAAGGGTCTGCATCACCCCATGCCAAAGAGTAAATTAGTATAAGACTTGATACCGTGTTATAAGTACCAAACCAAAACAATATACTATTCAAAGGGGTGTCTAATATCAACCAGTCTTCCAAGATATTCAAAGAAGGATTGAAGGTAGTAAGAACTTGTTCATTCATGTGCATGAGAGAGAGAGAGAGAGAGAGAGAGAGAGAGAGATTACATAAAAAGTGAATACAACCGCCGCAACCATAATTGATATTCCCAAGTGGTAAGAAAAATCATCCATCAGTTTTCTAGCAACAAAGACACAGAAAACTGTGACAGGGGCAACAATAAGGAAGATGGTCAGCGCCAGAGATCTTACATCTGGTCCAAAAATAAACCTTCCCTGAAGAAAAAATATCTGCAAAATGACAATCGATGAGAATTATTAATATGCTACAATGATGAACACTTTCTCTATATCATATTCACTCTTCTCAAAATGACTTCAAGCTTTCAGGTGCAAATACCAACTCAACGTCAAAGACATAAAGGCAATATCAGGGCAGAGGAAACAGTTATTTTTACAAAAAGACAGTGCAAATACCACTATTACGGATTCCACTAAACTACCTCCTATTTGTGAAGAAAGGGAAAATCCTAACAGAGGAAATAGTTTCTACAAAAAGACATGTATAACCACTGTTTTTGTTTCAACTTTCTTAGTGACGCCAACTAGGCCAAAAACATGAAATCATGACATCGTCTTTCCCAACCACCACCATAATCCCACCCCCAAAACCACAGCTCCACTCCTGCAAATCCCCCCTCCACCGTTTGCTCCGTTACCACAAAACATCCACTCACAAACCAATCAAACTCCGCCACAAACACCCACTGTTCACTACAAATTATCAGACTGGCAAGTAGAATTCAAAATGTCACTATATCTCAAAAAATATCAACTTGGTCTGAAACTTCGGGAATGAATTGGTATAATCATTAATCAGTTAATAGTTTACATCGTAGTTTCTTGTCTGTAGTTTTAAAATTAACAGCTTGATTTTGTTATGTTTTGCATGATGTTCACAGGCTCATGCAAAAGAGATTAAGGGTGATGTAAGGCTCAGTGACAATTGGGGTAGTTAAGCGCCCAGATACTGGAACCTAGCATGTGATCTTTGTCACTTTTGTTTTGCTTTTCTTTGTGCCATATCACTTTAAATCTATAGACTGATGCATTTCTTGGAGTTTTATTTGAGTAGGGGAACCGAATTTCATTGCATGTACATTAGATTGGGCTCGAAATAACTTGATAGGTTCCTTTCCTTCCAGCCGAGATCAGCACGTTAAGCACCCGCAAACCAACAAAGAAGCATTTTATAAGATGCCATCTCTCTTTAAATATGTGTGTGTGCGTGTATAAATACATACATTCATACATACACACATACATACATATAAACAAACTTAAATATTTGGGACAAATTTAAATAAGGCAAACTTGTCTTATTTGTGACTGAAAGTCATCCCATTCACATCTCATGCACTTCTTAAGTACATGCAGCCCAAACAATGTCAAAATTCAGAGATTCCATTACATTTGCACTTTATTCTAGTGAAACACGTAATAATTGAGTGGTGATGTGCAAATAATCCAAATTTCAAGGAGGTCTTTTATAATTAACCGACTATGCCATCTGGATTGAATTGGAAACAAAATTTGACTAATTTAAATGACTAGTACTTTTTTCACCACGGGACAGATTGCTTATAATAAAAATATGAAAAGAAAAACAGTCAGTGCTAATGGAAGAACATATACGGGATTAAATAGTTGGCATGAGACAGATAAACATGTAGAAAAGAATAAAGTAGACCAAGTACTAGGTTGATAGTAACTTGAAGAAGTAAACAGAGAGACTGTGTTGCCACAACCACCTGGTAAAGGTAAGACATAGATGATGAATCAAGAAGATCATGACACCATGCATGAGTTGAAACTGAAAAAGACATAGTTAATAAATGACAAGTTTCAACCATTCCGCCCCACAAACGAAAGCAAATTGTTCATGTAGTTTTTATATAACATTGACAGTTCGTGATCTAGTTTAGTTGATAGTGGACATTTCGTGATCTAGTTTAATTGATAGGGTGGAGCGGCCAAGGTTTTCATTGATTTCTTTGTGACAGAAAAGAATAACTCAAAATCCAGTGGCTAACCACAATTCTTTCTAGTGGATTCCCAATGATAGCACAAGCAGACGGTAGTGACAACATAGGATTCTAACAAAAACAGATTAAGGGCATTATTGATTCCACAACGTCAGAAACCCTATTTGAGCCAAAGCTACGACCAATCGTCATAGGCCAAATTAGTTGATCACTTTGCTACTCTGCAACCCCAATTCAATGTCGTGACATTACAGGGAAAAAAAAACTTAGCAACATTAGTGGGTAGCTTTTTTACAACGTAACACAAAGGAAAAAAGAAAAATTGGGAAGAAAGAGTAAAGGCTAGAAACATCAAAACAAACTTACATTGCTGCCTTTCCATATCTGGTAAATCCGTGAACCATCCGATCCGGATATGGGATCGTTGTGTTTCGGAGGTGGAACTACATACATCTCTCTCTCTCTCTCTTTCCAATTCTCAACTTGAGAGGCGATATATAAAAGTGTAACAGTAGCAATACATACAACAAGAACTCAGATCATATTATGAGTTCCTTCCAACGGATCGAACCCTCCTTTGTGATAAAACCAGGGCTACATCAGATTCCGGCGATTTTTCGGCGGCAGAGAATTGACGTAAGATGATTGGCCGACAAGCCACGAGAGAGAGAGAGAGGGTGTGTGTTAGTGTTGGTGTTAGTGTTTAGGGGAGTGAGTGAGGAAAAAGGGTTTGTTGTGTTGTGTGTTGATGTGCTTTGTTTTGTCAAATCAAAACTTTTTCTTTGATTATTCTCTGGTGTATAGGGATTTATAACACTTTACAGGATGTCAAAATGACGTGGCTAGAGGTTATTGGACAGGTCAATTATGTGGGATCTGTTTGAGCGTGGTCGTGGACCGTTGTGGGTCCAACAGAGAAAATGACACATCTACTCACTCATGTCATGTGGCAGTTCTCCTCTCGGAGAGTCCAGTCCTCCAGTTGACCGGGCCGGGTCGGGCCAAGACATCAGAAGCGGTTAACTCCCATGTTTGTAAGTAAACACCCTGCAGGCGGCGAAGCTAAGCCAAACTCGAAAAAAACATTGGCTTACGACTTTCTGATATATATACAATATATATTTCGGGTGGGTTCCAACATCACTTGATTTCCCCAAAGCAACGAGAAAACAAGGCTTGGCTTTGGCTTTGGCTTTGGCTTTGGCTTTGGGGCTTCGCAGTTTCTTACAAATTTACCCAAACCATCTTCATTGTATGAAAAACAGAAGATTCCAATACTCTACCACACAAATTTGCACAATTTCCTTCCAAAATCATCCGTTCCGTTCCTGAAGAAATCGAACGTACGTCGCCAAACGCCAAGGCTTTTTCTTGTAGAGGTTCGTGCGTGCCTATTATTATCTGCTTCTTATTGTTTGTTTTCATCTAGTTTCCTGGTTAATTCTCTTATTCTGACCTGTTCTATTTCTCGCACTCTAATTAGGGTTTTACCATCCATCATGATTCCTGCTCTGGGAATTTTCTTTCTTCTTTGTTTTGTTCTTTTTCTTCAACGTTTTGTTTGGTTGATGTGGAACCGAATGAACATGATGGTCGGAAATTGAAAGACCATACCTTTCCTTTCGCGTTTGCTCTTTCACTGACTTGTTGGTATTTTTAGGACTTAAATAGCTGGATATGCAAGTCCCAAGTTCTTTTTCTTCTACCTCTTATCATAGCCTAATGTGTTGCGGAAGATCTTTCTTTTTATATATTCCTTGATGAGTCTATACTTCCTACATTTCCGTCTCAAAGATGTTTTCTTTTTTAATTAATTGTTTGGCTTAAGCAATGCTTTGGGACAAAATTGCTATTTTGGGGGGGAACCGTGGATTGATTCGACTGTAGAAAGTGGCATAGCCAATGCCAAGGGTTTGGTATGTTCCTAATCAAATGCGAATAAGGGTGAGAAGTTCAGTAGGAGTATTTTCATACAGATTCATGTGTTTAAAGCAAGATGGTATACGCATAACAAGGTTCACAGTAGATTTCTGGTTTTAGTCATCTCATTTGCAATTGGCCCTCCAGTAGGCACCGTCACACATGCTCACATACACATACACGTGCACTCTTAAGCTAGGAACTGCAAGGTCTTATTAGCTTAAAACTCCCACCCTCCCAATTTAACAGTATCTCTTTCCATTTTAGAATGTCCCGAAATAGGTGTTTGTTTTAAAAGTCAAATGGATAAATGCTGTACTTATTTTGATAGTGGAAAGTGATGCATAAAGTGAATTTTCTAGTCTTGGAGGGTAAAATTGATCACCTTGAAAATTTACATTATGATGTTAATGCATTAAATCTCTTACCTGATTTCTGAAGTAGGACTCTTCAGATGTTGCAGAGGAAATTTATTTGTCAATTGAACTTTGCTACCTCTCCTTTCTCGTTCCTTGTTGCTGGTCAGTGGACGACAAGTTTCTAACTTTTCTTTTTCATCTTGAGATTTTGAGTTTCAATAACTGTTCATACTTGAATTTTTTTCTTGTTAAATAAACTTTTCATTAAGGCTTAATACCATGCTTTGTGTACTTGTTCGCCATGCCAGTTTCCTTTGAGATATGATGTGGGGACTTTTAAGGTGCTTTTTCTTCAAATTATTAGTATTAGTTTTTCTTTTAGTTGTGATACAGACACAGCAGCTCTAATGTCAGCATGAGATTCATTTTTTCCAACCGAATCTTTTCTTTCATTCGGAGATTTGTTTAGTAGATTTAAATGACAATGTATGCATTTTGTGCCACCGTCATTTGTGTTCTCCAGTATTTGTATTATGTCCTCCAGTTTCTGGATTTTGCATAATATGATAAGACGTAAGAGCATGTTTTCGTAAAATGACAGTTGTACATCTTTTTTGTTTGGTGGCTTCTTATGACGTACAGGTTCATCTCACTTCTCTTTTGTATCTTTTCTTGTAATGGGGGATTCTCCTTCAAAGGTTTGTCTACATATTTATTAGTTGGGTGAGCTCGTCATTATACAAAATGGGGAGTACATTCAATCCACAGATTTTAGTGGAAAAGCTGGCTAAGCTCAATAGTTCGCAGCAGAGCATTGAGAGTATCCTTTTATCTTAATATATTGATTCCCAATTATTTTTCTCTTCCCTCTTTGGACATCTATATGTGCTAGCATGCATGCTGGTTGATTTTACTTGCATAGAGGAAGACAACATGAAAAAACCACTTCGTGTTTTTGCTTTCTTCTGGCATTATGAGTTCATATATGGCATTAGAAGTTAGTATTCTACAAGGTCGAAGAGCGCTCTATGGGCTCATATCGTCTAATTAAAGGTATCTCTTGTTATTGTTCTATTTGATTGCTGACCATGGGGATCTGCATTGTTCAAGAAAAATTTGGATTGGGTTTTATCCGTTTGAAGAGTTCTTAATTTTTTATGGTGGCTATCAATTCTCGTTGAAACATTTCTTTTGTACTGCTTTGTGTTGTGTCCCCCTGTTTGATTTTTTTTCAATCTGGTACAATCTATTTCTCTTATTTCTTCCCCTTGTATTAATTATTTTGATGCATCTAAGCACTTAGATTGGGGCAAATCCACGCCAACATCTGTTTGAATTTTAAGTTTAATCCCGTGCATTGCTAGTATAACCATCTTCTACTATCTCTTTAGTGTGGAATATTCTTGATGCATTTTAGTCATTCACCTCACATTTACTGCCAGTCTTATTGTTGACTAAATAGATGCTATTGAGATGCGTTCCTTAATGTGATTAAGCTTTATCGCATTGGTGTATTTTTCATATGAACAAAGCAAAGCAGGTAGTTGAAACATGGGATAGACAGTTCCATTCTTCCCCTTGTGAGCAGCGACTGGCTTTTCTATATCTAGCGAATGATATTCTACAGAATAGTCGGCGAAAGGGTTCAGAGTTTGTTGGTGAGTTTTGGAAGGTTCTTCCAAATGCACTTCGTGATGTAATTAATGGGGATGAGTTTGGCAGAAACGCAGCACTTCGGTTGGTATGTTGTTCTAACTTTCTGCACTTGTTGGCTACCATGTGCCTACATTTTTGGTTATTCTTGTATTGTCAAAGGTGGATTATGTTCTGCTTTGACTCATGAACATAGTTGTTAGTATCGTACGATACGCGATACGTATCGTACGATACGTTACGATACAGAGGCAAAACGATACGAATCGTAGTTTTGTATCGTTTTTGCGTTGTATCGTCCGATACACGATACGTTTTTACGATACGAACGATACGTGTAAAGACTGTGTTTTTTTTTTTTTTTTTAAAGGAACGAAGTCGTTTTTATCCCTATAACCACTGAACAGAGAGAAGAGAGAGAGGGGCTAGGGTTCACAAAAAAATTAAAATACCTCTTTTCCTCTCCATTGTTTGTTGTCTTCGACTCTTGGGTGTTCTTCAGACTTCACGACGACGATCACAGCAGTAGCAGCAGCCTTCGACGACGATCACAGCAACAGTAGCCTTCGACGACGATCACAGCAACAGCAGCCCAAGTCTCCATCGTTGTGAAGAACCCTAGCCCCTCTCTCTCTTCTCTCTGTTCTTGACGACAACGAAGCCATCGAAGGCTGAGACGATCTTCCCCTCCCTCTCTTCTCTCTGTTATATTATTTTGTATCGTTTTTTTTTTCCAGGCACTCTCTCGGTCACCATGTTTTAAAATAAGAAGAATTACACTTAGACCCCTTGAGGTTTATTACTTAATTACTTAGACCCCTAACATTTGAAATATTACATACAAACTCCCTAAATTTATACACACGTAACACTTGGACCCTACTGTAAATATATCTGTTAATAAATTACATCTAAACACCCTAAAATTTGTAAATATATATGTTATTATTAATTATTTAAAATTGTACCGTATCTTACGATACACGATACGATACGATACATTATTTTTAAAAAACGATACACCTCTGATACACGATTTGACAACTATGCTCATGAATCCCTCGGTTGTATAATGTTCAAAGGAAGTATTATTGATTTCTTTAGCTTAGGGTCTCGATTTTTTACACAATGAGAAAAGCCAAAGCAAACTTTGATGATTTTGATCATGTCCTACCATCCTTAATTTCTAATAACTTGCTAAAGCATAAGCTATGCTCTTTCTAGTCTCCAATATGTTGTAAAATTTCTTGCTTTAGATGGTCTCCAGTTAGCTATATGTAGTAAAATCCAAAGTTGAATTGATTTGGTTTATTGTTGGTATAGATACTGTCAGAATTCGACAGGTTCTTAAGTTTGTGCTAGAATTTGAGACACTTGCAATTCATAGTTTATGCTTAGAGAAAATGTTTATGTAATCTTTGGGGAGGCCATATTGTTTCAGTGGGGAATCTGTTATACCGTAGTACAGATAATATTGTAGAACAGTTGTCTTATGTTATTATCTAAAGCATAGTTATCAAAATCGTACGATTCGCGATTCGATTCGTACGATTCGATTCAATACAGGTACAAAACTATTCGTATCTTATATGAGAATCATTTTAGGGTTGAATCGCACCTGAATCGTATGATTCAATTCGTATTGCACGAATCACACGATTCAATCACTTTTTTTAAAATCCAATTTTTTGGCAAAACGATGTTGTTTTGTCCGCTAAACAGTAAAACGACGTTGTTTTGTTTGCAGAGGAACCTACGTCATAATAAAAAGTCAACCTCTTTATTCATTCTCTCTCTGACGTCGTCTAAAACTCGTCTTGCGTTGTCTAAAACTAAAGGTCACGACTAACGCTCTCGCATCATCGGTTGATTTTTGCTCTCAATTCTTTCATGGGTAATTTGTTAGGTTCTAATTTTTTGTTTCAAAATGTTGGCCCGTATGTTTTCTCCCAATCAATTTTCTTATTTGTTCTTTTTCCATTCATATTTGTAACCTAATCTATACTGGGTGTCACTATGTGGTTTTTGAATAGTCATGGTTCTTTAATGAATTTTTTTTTCAAGTTGTTGAATTTGAAAATGGTTAAGCAAAAAATGAAAATGAAGCAAAAAGTTAGCGTCTTTCCATTTAGACGACGTGATTATGTCAATTGATTATTTTTAGAATGCAATAATGTTCAATATTCAATATTTTGTCTATTTTAAATATGTAGTATTATTTTTTATTTTTGTTCAAATTTTATGTCAAATCTTACGATTCACGATTCGATACGATTCACGATTCTCAAATTTAGGATTCCGATTATGATACGAATCGCGATTTGACAACTATGATCTAAAGGCATAGCAGTAAATTTCTGTTGAAAGAAAGAATGGGTATTTTGAGATGTTTTTGCGGTTCTACGGCCTAACCAAGGTTCCCTCCTAGATGGATTTGGAAGTCTATGCCAGGGCCTAATCATATTACTATTAGAAATCTCCATTTCATTTTGTGTTTGCATGATGTCTAGTACTAACCATCTAAGACCTGAATGGCTCTCAGTCATGCGTATATGGATGTCAAATACCACTCATTTTTGTCTTGCTGCCTTAAGTCTTTAACCATAGTATAGGATAAAATATCAGCCCAAGCCGCATTAGTGAAAACTCTCTCAAACCTCGCCCAAACAAAGCCTTCACTCTTGTTTATTTGACCAGGTATGCTGCTCTCATAACCACTGTTAATGATGCCACAATCATTAATTATTGCATTGAATTCTTCTAAAGATACAAGATTTGGATGGCTGCCACAGAGTTTTTTAGACACATGGAATTGCGAACAAATCACCCACAACCATCCATAGACCTTGTATTCTTAGGGCAGTAATTGAATGTCGTCAACTCGACGTCGCCGTATCCTCCAACAACTGGAAGGTAAGGCCAAAAACTTGACTTTATTAAACAAGCGAGAAAAGCCCTTTTTATCTTATTAGTAAAGTGCACTAGGTGCAATCAAACTAAAGTGTACACTAGAAAGTACTGACAGGACAACTACGAGTAACACAAGTTTTCGAAAATGTCTTTACCCTTTTTAAACATCACTGAGATAGGCTTTTCCCCGAACCATTGACCCTTGTTTCGGAGGGAGAAGTTGATTCATTCAATGGAGCTTTATTTGTTTGATCTAGTGAGGGGGTGTAAAAAATAAGCCACTTTACAAAAAATTCTATATCTACTTTGGCACATTATGTCTCTGCTTGCTTTTTCATAAAGTAAACAAGGGTCCATCTAGTTGATGAAGATCAGGGACAACCCTTTGACAACAAGGGGAACTCCAGGGGGATTGAAAGAGAGGTTAATTGGCATTGACATAGTCTATATTCTAAGCTCTTGGAAACTTATTGGCTTGCTTCTCCTTTGGAAGCATTGCCCCCTCTTACATTCACATTCAGATTACCCAAGAAAGTTATATAGCTCTATTTTCTCTAATCTTCCATGTTGACCGACCACTTTTTTGTTAAATTAGACTTAAAGGAATCTCCCAGCTCTTAGATTTTGCTCACGGGAGTTTGACAAACAGCTAAAGTGCTATGGAGAAAGATGTTATATATCCTGGGTAGAAAACTGCATAGAGGTCAGATGTCTTTATTTAAGCCTCAGGCTTCCTTTATAGTTTTCTTTCCTTGATGTCTAACTTCCTACAATAATCATTGTGTAGATATCTGTGGCACATGGTGATTGGTAGTCTGATTGATTACCTACTGCAGCATGAAAGCAGTTAATGGCATCATTTGTGCAACCATCATATATTACCATTTACCACAAAAGGTCGAGAAGTGAGGAGATGTTGAAAGTTAAGGCAGTGTTGACCATTTAGTGATAATCCAGCGGTGTCAAAGTTTAATGGAGTCGGAGGGAAAACTCAATCTCCGGTCGGAGTCGGAGTTTGAAATCCTTTCCGAAAAAACTCTAACTCTGACTTTTATTAAAATAATAATTTTATGTAAATTATAAATTATGAATTGCATAATATATTATTATTAATTTTAAAACGCAGCCACTTTTTTTTAGACGTGTATAAGCAAAATTATAAAAGATAAAAAAAGCTAGCATTGTTTAAAAACTCACCTGCAGTCAATAATTGGAACACATGTCATGGTCCAAATAAATGCCTCAACTTGTTTACAGCATTAGATCTAAAATAAAACTTGTTTACTGCATAATGAATACTTTGGAGAATTGTGCAGTGTAAACATGGGCATAATGGTAATTATACCACCCTCACTCTATTGTCTCTGACCCAGCCACTTGGAAGACTTAAACAAATTACATAATATACTTCTTATTTTTGAAACCTTATCTCATTCTCATTTATGATTTATTCACTCATATGCGCCAATGCAGCTCCACCCTCCAGTCACTTCGAAGCAATGAAGACTCCACCAAATCTGATTTCGAAGATTTCACCTGCGAAACTCCGAAACTCCGCTCCGCCTTCACTCTGACTCCAAGTGGCGGAATTGGAAGAGAAGTTAATGTAGTTCGGAGTCGGAGGAAAAAATTCACTCCGAAGTGTCGGAGTTGGAGCCCAGCCTTAGTGGCATCTTTCATTTGTGTTCTTCAATAGATTGTTTTTTATCTCATGATGACCATGTTTCTCGGGCTGAAGACGTGATGAGTCTAAGTGGATGCTAATATTCTTGTCCAATGTTAAGAAGTTAGTATTCACTTCAGTAGCATCTACTTAATTCTACATTGTAAAAGGAATAGTTATTTGTTTTAGTTGTTTGACTATGCAGTTGTATATTTCAAATTACACTTGGGTAATGATCTCTCTAAGATGCCTCTGCCAACAGACTTGTTTGGCAGGATATGCCCACCTCCCCTTTTCACATATGTATCTGTTGGTTGTTCTTTTAGGTGGTTTCCTTTCTTTCTTTTTCTGTTTTATTATTGTCATCATTGTTGGTATTTTACAAGTTTTAATGCATTCCGCTTCTTCCAGTCTCTTAAGATTAGAATATCAAACATCTCAATTGGTTATTTAACATGGTTATCAGCAGAATCTTATCAGTTCGTTTATATTCCTATTTTAGGTTGGAATTTGGGAGGAGAGGAAAGTTTTTGGCTCTCGAGGGCAGATTCTTAAGGAAGAGCTGGTGGGGAGGCACGTGGATAACACCAATAAAAATGGGAAGCATTCAGGGTTCAAACTGGTAACTCCACTTCTCTGTACACAGCACACCATGAATTACAAATGTCTGCAAAACTGCAAAAGCTCTTTTTCCATGGATATTGTACTTTTGTGCACGATATATGGATTACTGTTCTAACTTTGTTCTTTAACAGAAACATCCTTCTGGCAATGTGTTGGACAAAATTGTTTCGGGTTATCAAGTAGTTTATGGTGGTCAACTGGATGAAGATGCTATATTGAATAAATGTAGGAATGCCATTAGCTGTGTTGAGAAAGTAGATATGGATATTCGCGGCGATATTAGATCAGGTACATCTTGCATGATATCTTTGTAGAGAATCTGAGAGTGCCATGCATTATGCTTTCTACTTAATTATTGATTTGTCCTAATTCCATCTACGTTGATAATATACTATCTATGCATGGTTGTGCATTCATGTGTATTCATTCAGTTTTATTCTCTTCCCTTTAGTCTTGTAATTTTCTTCGTGGAGTATAAAGTTTTGGCTTTGTATTTCATGTAGTATTATGTCGGAACTTGCAATGTACGGATGACGCATAAGCTTGTTATATGCACCAGCATATTTAATATAATAACATTCTGAAGCAAGTCTACTAAACAGTGATAATATAATAGCTGAAGAGTTTTGGTACTAACATGACTGATTAGAAGTGCAAAAGAAATCACTTGGACCCCAACTATGTTGCTGTACTCAAAAGTTATTTTTCATTAACCAAAATATAAAACTGGTGGCATTTGAGTTCTTGAAATGTGATGGAGAGTCTGTAATAAGTACTTCTATTGTAGCAACTTAACAAGTTTAATGCACTTGTCACCTTCCCTCCGTTTCGATAAATATGCAATGTGATGGAGTGCCTTGACGTAATACTTATGGAATGGTGATACTCGAGTTAAGCACTCGCATCTCTTGTTGAGCTTGCAGATTGAATGAACTCATCTTGTTCGTGAATTCTACATTTACACTTTCCTAATTGTGTTTGTTTCTTAGGATATCTCACTAATGTAGTTAGATCTCTTCTCTCTCACCCCCTCCTCTCTCTCTCTATATATATATATAATTTAAATTATGCCCTTCTTTTTTTTTTCTCTCTCTCTGAATTAGGGCAATTCAGTGGGCCTGGAATTGCAGAGGAACTTAAGGGGTATCATGCTATTTTGAGTGATTGTATTGATCAGCTAACAGCTGTTGAATCATCAAGGGCCAATCTTGTGTCTCATCTAAGGGAGGCCCTTCAAGAGCAGGTTGGTTGTCTAGTGGCTAGCGTATGAAATACTTTAGTGGTACATTACTTGTTTTCTCTTTGTTCCGTCCTCATCTGATGGAGAGCTGTAATGGTTTTCTCTCAGGAATATAAGCTGAATCATGTCCGAAATCAACTTCAGGTAAATACTCAGTTGCCTTGGTTGCTTGGAGTATAATGTGGTAGTACATACCATTTTGGTTAATGATCTCTTCAGTATTCTTTAAATGCACGTGAGGTTAATAACAATTATTTTGATATGTTACTGACGCTGGGTTAAGGTCTGGATTCCTGGGGTAATGGTTCTGTTTTGCTTAAGTTGATGAGCGGGTATTTAATTGTATGCTTTATTGATTTTCTTGGGACACTAGAGAAGAAAAGGTAAGCAAGTTGGTAGAATCTGCCCCCTTAGATACTGGGCCTTTGTCTTTGAGAAAAATCAAGCCATTTGTCTGGTGGCCTTTCTTGAAAATCACACCAAAACACAATGAAAAAGAGAATAAAAGGAGAAATTGCACTTCAGGAGGTATGGAAACACCATGTGAGCATAGCCCAATTTAAAACTGGATTCTGCTTTCCCAGTAGTTTGTCTTCACTTGGTCTTCCACTTTCAACCGTCCCCACTTTGTCTCTCTTTCTAAGCTTCCTACTTCTTGGTGACTTCTCTCTACTCCATGTTGATTGACTTCATATTGGTCTCCCAGAGAAAATAATGAGCTGTTTTCATCCCACATAACTTCTACCCACAAAATAGAGTGATTGGTAACTGCATCTTAAACTGTTGTCAATTTAAAAATCAAAGTCCATCCTTACTTTGTTGCAGCATCCCCACCTAGATGCCTACGTGCCCAACCAGCTTTCTACAACTTCTATCATCATCTGGTCTGGTTCTTCAATATTACCATGTGAGGCAAAGGATGTTAGAAAGAAAAAAGTGAAGCGAAAGATTAGAGAGACCAAGTTCACCGCATATTCATCTCTTTAAAAGATAAGGTTTATTAATTGAATATTCTTGGTTGGTAAAATTTGGTTTCTCAATCTCCCTTAATATAGCGAAAAATAAGCACACGTGTAATTCCTTGACAAATGGGACCCTATCATCTCTTCACAATAACCTTGTTTTAAGGTTGTACAAAAAACTTTTAATTCATCTGTATCCCAAATAATCTGGGATCATAAACTGCCGAAGTATCCAATTTTACTTCCCATTTTTTTTAATTTTACAGAACACAGAGTTATGCTGTGCTTACAATTGTGGTGCTCATTTGGTTGGCTTTTTGCAACTAAATATGAATAAGGATACTTTTGTAAGTCGGCATGGGTGTATGGTTCCAAGGTGTCTTCATTATTAAATACTGAGATGAGAAGAATAGATAATTCTACAAAGTTTGTTTCCTTTCCTCTTTCCTTTTTTAAGTTTTTTTTTTGGTCTTGAAGGGTAGGGGGTTGCAGCAGGTCTGGGGGAAGCCACGGCCAAGCCATGCTTACCTTTGCATCCAATCCTCTTTACTCTGTCTTTAATGATTGTTTGAAGAATGAAAATTTGAGCAGGAAGCATGGGTAATTAGGTATAAATAGCAACTGAGAATTTACCAGTTTGGGCTATGACGGGAAGCCTTATTAGTTAATATGCTTCAAACTGTGCTTTGATGTGCACCTGTTAAAGGATACTCTACTGAAATGGTTGAGAACATTACAATTGCAGCTTTGAATTTGGTTCCAGCCTTATGGTTGGACACCATGAACATGAATATTGAATAGTGAGATAATAAACAGCAGGGTTCACGTGGAACATCGTGCAGGCAGAGAAAGATATGACTGTAGTTTGACAAAATGGAGATGTCTTTCTTTATCTTAGCAGATGAGTGACATGAGAGAAGATTTGTCTTAAAGTCTAATAGATTGAAAGTGGATTCCAAACACTGGTTCCAAATTTATTGAACCACAAGGGTTGTAGGAGTCTACTACAGTGTTGGTGTGTTAGTTGGCTGATCCGAACGGTATAACCCTGGAATTGAATTGTTTTTGGGATCCTGACACAATAATTGTTTAACCTAGTTGATTCTGTACTCGGTGTGGAAAATGTGTACCATCGGTTCAATCTTTTTTGAATTTGTACTGGTTACTCTTTGTTAGAACTGTCATCTCATTCTTAGTGCCCCTTTTCATGTGTGTTGTTTTTAGGCCGCTCAGTCCCAGTCTGAACAGGCAGGTAATATTTGCCGAAACTTGCTAAATTCCAACAATGTGCAATTGCCAGCTGAGCAGAGTCTGAAGGAAATTCACACCTCCAGAGCGCCTCAAGGTTTTATAGCTGGAAATGGAGAACAATCAGCTCCAGTGATGTACACCCGGCAGGTTCCTTTTGCTGAGAAATCTGTCCACGCTGAAGAAGATCCAAAATCTGCAGCAGCTGCTGTGGCAGCAAAGTTAACTGCATCAACATCCTCAGCCCAGATGCTCACTTATGTACTCTCCTCTTTGGCATCAGAGGGTGTCATTGGCAATTCAACGAAAGAATCTTCTAGTGATTATCCTTCCGAGAAAAGACCTAAGCTCGAGAATGATCATTCTTCTTATATACCTCCTCAGAATCCTCAAGCAGTTCCACCTTTTCCACATTCCGGCCCAGTGCAACACAATATTCCATTGACCTCCCAAGAGCCGACTTCAAATGAGCAACCACCTCCCCCATCATCTCCTCCACCGTTGCCACCACTGCCTCCTATGCAGCCCCCTATGCAGCCATATCCATTGCCCCAGTTCATGCAGACTGCTGGTTCAATACCTATTGGCCCATATGGCTATGGTGCAACCCAACAGCAGCTGCCACCCCTGCCTGGTTATCCGACTGTAGGCATTCCAACCAATGGGATATCTCCCTTTACAGCCCCTCCAGCAAACATCTATCAGGGTTATCCTGCTGAAGGTAGTTTTTATAGCCAGCCGTCATCCTTGCCAATGGCACCTATCACTCGCCAGTAGAAATACCAGTCTTTTTTGCCGTGGTATTTACTGTTTAGAGGCATTTCAAGTCACATAATACTTCTTGTTACCTTGCAGAATCCTGGGACCTTTCTTACAATGCCTCTAATTATTCATGCGAATTAGTTCAGGCATATCAGTAAAGTAAATGTTTGTAATTTATTTTTGAACTTGCTTCAACTTCTTTGAGTTGAAATAATTTTTTTTGAGTTGTTAAATTGAAGATAAGAATTTAGTTATGTGAATTAGCCCCATCTTTTTTATCCTTGTTTGAGGGAGTATATCTAGCAATGAAGCTTTGCGTAATGGATGGGAATCAAAGTGGTGGTGTACAGGTAGATCATTCCAATGAGAGACCATGTTCGGACAAAATGTCTGGGTGGGGTTTATGGACCCATTCATCCTGTTAAGGTATATGCATGGAAGGAAGGAAGTGGAATGTAGGATGAGTGAGTGTCATGACATTGACAGCACATTAGTAGAACTACATAGAAGATACCTTTTTCTGGCCATATGAGCCACAGAATTATTTGATAATCTTGTTTGTTTCAGATGGTTGTGGACTGCAAGATGGGAGTTAATAAACATCCTTTCAATGCCATGTTAGCATATTTGTATTTCGAGAAAAGGGCTCCACTCTTTGTTAGAAGTAGAACCCTAATGGAGAGTGTCAAGATTTTTTTAAGAAAGGAAATAAGTTGAGGAAGAACAGAAACAATTGTTTAGTGTTGTTGATGAAGCCACAAGAAAAGCGTCATGTCATGATGGTCTCTTCCTTTCAAAGAGTTGTTTAGGTTGCCATGACATGACTTTACTTTGGGATTATAAATTAAATAAAAAAAGCCAAGGTTGATTAGGGGTAGCGACAAGTTGCTTGGAGACAACAACTGGTTTAAGCCTAAGGACACAAAAGCGAGAGACTCAGACAGGAGGGTGACCACACCACATTGTCTCTTTCTCTCTGCGAACTCCCATAAAGCGCAGCTCTCACTAACTCATGCACCTTTCATCAAGAGCAATACTATTCTTACTAAATTTATTTCATTCCAAATAATTTAACAACACCGCTATAAAATTTGATGATCCTGACGGAAAATATATAGAAGAAACACAACGACAAGGTGGGTGGTGAGACGAAATCACCGTCAGATCCCAATATCCATACACCCACCCAGTTTTCTGCAACTTGATTGTTCAGTTTACTTATAAAACTAATATAATAAAGCATAGCAATTAGCAAGCCCCTAATAAAAACCAAACTCAAAGCGACAAACACAAGGTGTGAAAAGGAAAAGCAGTCAACGGAGGGGAGGGCCAGGGGGGTGGCTAACGTCAGAGGAGGAACAAAGGCTGATAAAAAGTCGTCATGTCGTGTCCTTTAACCTTAACTGCTGAGTGACAAAGTAAGGTTGGTCGCATTCTGAAAAAAGAGCAAAGTGTGTGTGTGTTTGTGTGTACTGAGAGTCTCTCCACACATAACAGTCTTTGCTCAGAAAAAAACATTTGGTCAAAGGGACACACTGTGACAGACAGCCCAACCACATGCCAACAAAACCACCACGCTGATCATGAACCCTCCTTAGTCCTTCCCTTGGGAGCAGCTCCTTTGCTGTTAGGCTAAAACAACCACATGGTGCTGTTAGACGAAAACTAACCGTTTTTTTGTTAGTTTGCAGGCTAAAATTTAGCTCCCAAGAAAACGATGCCATTTGGTAGGAATTCCTTCTGAAAAAAGTTTTCCCCAAAACAAATCCTATGCCATTTCTTGCACAAATCTCTTATAGACTCACAATCTCTTACTAACGTCGTGTAACTATACTCGCCTCCGACGTTGCAAAGAGTTGTCATCATTTTTTCGAAGATTAGAGTTGATTATATTTTTGCCGTTGTCAATATTTTCAGCAAGCAGAAAAAATCTATACCTAAGAACAAATTATTTTTTTGGACTTTCAGCTTCTATATTTTCTTAATTCATAGAATTTTAAATTATTCCATGAAAATATAAAATTTTATCAAATCCCATTCGATTAAGTGGTCCAAATAACCTCTCTCACTCCCCTACTACCTAAGCACCATTGGCCCATTAGGTTTAAATTGTTTTGAAAATGACTTTATCACCCTATCCTTTAAAAATCCTCCTACCTCCCAAGTAGTGGATCAAAAAGAAAAGAAAAAATTAAAGTAGCAAAATGAAAAGAAAAAAAAAGAATTGACGGATTAGAAGTCCCATGCATTTCACTAACATGACACCAAATAAAGAAGTTAAAGTCAGCTGTCATGTCATTTGAGCTTTTAATTTGATCCCAAAATTTGATCAGCGTAGCATTACTGTTTCACTAATTGGCCCACTAATTTCTCTTTTAAAGCACACAAAACCTGGGAAACAATGATCATAACTAATTGGGAGAGTAAAAATAGTATTGATTAGAATTAGCAAACAAATCAAGGCACATGCAATTTTATTATTGAGTCATAGTTTTACTTTGCAGACAACCCCACTTCGCCCTTACTGGGGTTTCGCGGTGGCGGTGGCACTGGCACTCATTTTTCTACTCATATATATAACCATCAGGGTGATCATGCTACTCATTTTTCTTCTTTGTGAACTCTTGGTTTCCTTTTATTTTGTGTGTGTCTCTCTCTTTGTGGATTGTTTTTTGTTTCTTGAATTGGTAAGTTAGCAGTCATCTATGCTACTTCAAAGTCGTGGTTGACAGTATAACTTTTAAGATAAGATGATGATTTTGAAATCTGATTGCAATGAAATTAAGTTAGTTCCAAAAAAAAAGAAATCAGAATCATAGTGAGTGGTTAGAAAATAAAAAAGCTTTCCACTTAAACCACATGGAAGAGGAAAACTGGAAAAGAAGTCCATTCTCCAGTGGGATCAAAGTAAGGCCGACAAGGAGGACGCAAGCAGCCGTCTAAAAACCAAGCACTCCACTCTCCAGTCTCCACTCCCCATATATTCTGAAAAAGCCTGTTCCTCTTGTCTCTCCCCACACCTCCCCTTGCCCTCACTAGTCAGTCACTACATACATAATAATATCTACACGCGCGCGCATATCTCTTTAAACATATACCACTCTCTGTCTGTGGTGTGCTTCTCTATTAGCTTCTTGCTCAAAAGTATTAAGAAGATTCATTAGTTTATGCAAAAGCAA
The DNA here is from genome assembly GCA_951799425.1 of Ilex aquifolium. Taxonomy (NCBI): domain Eukaryota; kingdom Viridiplantae; phylum Streptophyta; class Magnoliopsida; order Aquifoliales; family Aquifoliaceae; genus Ilex; species Ilex aquifolium. The sequence goes on from OX637391.1 coordinate 271,316, forward strand.
TGTGAACAATTTCCAATAGTATCCCAAATCTAATCTATCATTTTTTTCGGAATCAGGAAACAAACGCTAACTGATGAATATCATGTATATAACTCTCTCTCTCTCTCTCTCTCTCTCTCTCTCTCTTGTGCATGCGTTAATGGGTACATTGACCAATATAGCAGACCAACTTTTGTACCATGATAAAAACAAAAAATAGTAAAAATAACGAACACAGAACTACCCCTCAAATGGAAAAGCATGTGGAACATATATATATATATATAATTCCCTCTCGCTCAACTTGGACACTCACTCCGGCAACTTTTTCACTTCTATAAATATCATTCTCACTTGCTCAATCATATTCATACATACACAAGCTGCACCAACTCATCACATTCTCAGACATCCATTTCTCTCGTTCTATTCCTGTGTCTACTTCTATATATCCAAATTAACATTTGAAACCATGCATTACCAAACTGAACACTGGGGTTCTTATAACTTGCCAACAAGTGTTATTATTGTTGATGACCCACTGGAGCGTATAGGGAGGCTTGCCTCAGAGAACGCGGTGGTGATATTCAGCATAAGCACTTGTTGCATGTGTCACGCCGTTAAGAGGCTCTTCTGTGGCATGGGTGTCAACCCAACTGTGTACGAGCTCGACGAAGACCCTAGAGGCAAAGAAATGGAGAAGGCCTTGATGGGACTTCTAGGCAGCTCTTCAGCTGTGCCTGTTGTGTTCATTGGAGGCAAGCTGGTGGGTGCTATGGACAGAGTCATGGCCTCTCACATCAATGGCACTCTTGTGCCACTTCTCAAAGAAGCCGGAGCTCTCTGGCTTTGATTCAGCCTGCCGGCCGGCCGGAGCTCTCTGATTTTGATACTCTTTCTTTTCTTGGTAAAGTTTTAGAAACCGAAAGAGAAAGAGAACTTAACTGCTATATATAGTACTACAAGTAATCAAACTAAAGCAGGGGAAGAGGAGTGGGTTGGTTTTGTCACCTCCACTAATTTGACTGATGTATCACTTTTTTCTTTTTTCTTTTGTTGTGCCTCTGTTTGTGTTCCTTTTGGCTTTCAGGCCATGTCGGTCCGTTGTTGTTTATGCTTTGTGATTTCACTAATTCTCTGGTCCTAGAGAGAAATGTAATTTGCTCCCTCCTCTGTATAGAAACAGAAAAAAAAAAAAAAACATTGTGGTCACGCCTACTGAGTTACTTCTGATATATTATTCACTTTCAGTGGTTTTTTATGCTTCTAAGACATATGGACGATATAGCTAGCTAGAATACATTTGATAGGATAAAATTATGTATCAAAATGCTCTCTATCGGGCGTCTGTACTATTTACCAAACTGAGCTGATGAACTTAGATTTCTGGAGAAGATGATAATGACCTAAATGTTTGTTGGTTGGAGACGTGGAGTGATTAATTTTATTCAGGAATATAGCAGTGATGGAGTCTATGTGTCTTAATTTGTTATATATCTATATAATATTTGGCCATGCTTGGGTAGTTAATTTGACTAGCTTTACCTTTGATGTGCCATGCTTAACTCTTTTTTTTTATTTTTTATTCTTTTGTTTAAAGTATGGCCAACAGAAACGGTTAAGGAACTCCATGCTGCCATGTCTCTGTGGAGGAATCAGACGTGTAGTCCAGTCCAGGCCCACCACCTATCGGTGTTGCTGGGTTGGTTTATTACTAGAAATTTGACCACCGGCCATTGGTGGTTGTGAGCGTGGGAGTGGGATCGGGATCGGGATCGGGATCCCCTACCCCTAAACCTACCCCAAGCTGTTGTACTTGTACCTATCGAATCGTTGTCTTTTAGAGACTAAACATCGATAATCAGTAAAAGTAAAACTATGTTTCCTTCCCGAAAATGGGAAATCAAAATTTTGAAGACCTGTCAGTGGCCTGATTAGAACGCTGTTGGGCTTTACAACTAATGGCGGGAAATTGATAACGGACCTCAACCATTGGATCATTGGCTTGTTTTTCGCTCCAATTGGTTGGACTTGGAGGCCCACTAATGAGGAAAACGGGTTTTGGCCCAGCCACCGACCACCCTATTTAGAACTTTGAACCACTTTTTCCATCCACAGTTTTAATATATGGTCCTTAATAAATGATTCATGCATTCTGTCCAGGGACCAGGAGTGAGTGGGTTGCACTAACTATCTATCTATCTATCTAGCTATAATATTATTATATATATTGTAAATGAACTAGCAATAATCTCTTTCTTGAAGATATTTATATTTTAAATTAAAGTGAACACATCAAAAATAAGAGAAGGATACAAGAGAGAGAAAAAAGAGATAAGTAAAGAGTAATGGGTTGAGTCTTAAGTGTATAAATTGAGTTATTTAACATTGAAAATTATGTAGAGAAAATGATATTTTTGAGTGAAAAAAAAAATTAGGATGAATTTTGTATCATTGGATAAAAAAATTAAAAATTAGATCAATTTTAACCATTATTTTACTTTATAATTTATGTGACTCAAGTTGGTAGTTGTCATATTATATATATAGATATGATTTAGTATGCAATAATAATAATAATAATAATAATAATAATACTAAAAAGAGTGGGTGAAATAACAGTGACACCCATGATAGTTGATGTCATTCTCTAGCCACCAGCTGATATTTCAATAGAGGGACAACAAATTGGTGATATTTTAAAGTTGGGCCACACCACAGCAATTAGTTCTCTGTCTTTTCTGGTATTAGGACAGACAAATAAGGCTTATTAAGTTTTAATAATAAGTTGCATTGCATTGCATGCTTATTCAGCCCGTATAGCAGCATTAGCACGACTGGTCGGTCAAACCCATTCGGCTAAATCATAGTAGTAGCTAGTAACTGACAATTTCTCTCTGATTTCACTGACAGGATTCGAACTCCAAATCTCACTTTCCTGTCTACAAACTGTTCCCCTGCATAATAAAAGCAAAAAACACTGGCAAACAAAAATAAAATCAGAATAATGATGAAGCTCGCACTTCTCAAAAGTGAGCCTCAAGATCGGACCTAGGGTTCCTCGCTCCCCCTCTCTCTCTCAACTTTGCTGTAGTATTGTTTTATTTGATATTTCCAGCCCGCCCTAAGGAAAAAACTCTCGAAAGCTAGATTAGATTTGTTTTTCCCAGGTGTATTGTCCAATTCTTTATCGGCATTGAATTGGTATAATTATTCAACTATATGTGTCTGGAATTTTATCAATTTCATCTGTTATTTACTTTTATATGCGTTTTTTTTTTCCTTTTTTTAATTAAGGTTGTTGTGTTGAAATGAAGGTGATTTGTGGAGAGGAATAATTGTTGTTGATCGGAGGCCTTCTATTACGTCAGATTGATTGATTGGGGGTTGCAAATGCCGGAGGAAGACTTGGTAGAGCTTAAGTTCCGATTGTATGATGGATCCGACATCGGCCCCTTTCGATACTCGCCGGCCGCCACTGTGGCCATGCTCAAGGAAAGAATTGTTGCTGAGTGGCCCAAAGGTTAGCAGTTTTTTTAACACCTTTCTATAAGTTATGCAGTGTATGCCTTATATTTGTTCCTTACACAAATATGTCCCAGGAGAGAAAATTCTTTGATGCCATGTTAGATGATTCAGAATTATACTGCGTGAGTTTTTGATTCTTTAAATTCGGACTCCTGGAGTTTGTAATTGATCTTGAATATATTTCAGTTCTTGATGTAACAAATGCCTCGGCCTCGCACTAATTGCAACTCCACCTTTTTATGAGTCAGGCTCTTGTAATCCACTGATAATCTGGGGATTCAGAAACCAGGTTATGTTGTTACAATCATCAAGCATATTGTCTATTTTATTTTCTGCAGCTCCACCTTGTTCGAATCTTGATTACTGTAATCCACTGGTAATCAAGGAATTCATAATGCAGATTACCTCGTATCATTCGCTGAAATTCTTGTCTAGTTTTTCCCATTCTTCTGATGGGTGAACATTGATGTCTATTTCAAAACTTTATTGGCCTTTAGTTTTGTTTTGAAATTCTGTTTGAGTTTCTATAGTTGCTTCATGTAATCATTCATTGAGATAAATCTGGGACATAGCAATCTACTCTATCTTGAGTTGTATTTTTTTAAAAATCTTATTTTATTGTCTGTTTTTTCTGCTTCGACTTCCTTTGTACTGCCTTCAATTGAACCAAATTAAATAAATAAATATTGAAGTCGCTGGTGGTTTTTGCCTGGATAAAATGCAATATGAGCGTAGAAGTGGAACTTAAATACATGAAAAGAGGGCATACTAATGGCACCCTAACATTCCTTATTGTTCCTTCCATGATGCACAAGCGTTCTTCAAATGTTTGCAAGATGACAGCTTCTAGTCTTTTTTGAGAGTTAGTTTCTATTTCCTGTAGCTCTAAGCACCCAATACATCTTTCATAAGCATCTTTCATAGGTAAATGGTTATGGATGTTATTTTTAGAACCTAACTCCTTTTGGCATAAGATAATTTGGGGTAAGTATGACCTTCAAAGGAATTAGTGGGATACTAAATCAGGGCACAATGTAACCCATATGAGCACTTGGAAGTTCATTTCACAGGTTTTCGCTTCTTTCTTACTTCGACTCGGTATAAAGTTGTAGATGGATGATGGATCTGAGAGATACAAACTCTTATACTTTGGATTTTCATTTCTTTAGACATCTTAATGACAGGAAGCTGCCAATTTGACTTTTTCCTTCACATTCTCCCTAATTTCCACTATTGTTTTTTCATGATGGTAGATTTTGGACCATGGATAAATTTGAAACTTTCTCTTGCAAATCTTTTTCCCCACATCTTGTTAGCCCCCCAGAACACCGAGTCTTTCTCCTCATCTAATTTTATTTGGAAAGTCAAAGTTACATAAAAATTAGGGCTTTTGTTTGGTTTGTTTTCCTTAATTATACGAACACTAATGATATGTTGCAGATTTGGAGACTCTATACAGCAATGAGCCCAGTTATTTGTCTTGCTTGTTTGAGTAGTGGAGAGTTGAATGCTTATGTATGGGGCTTGTGAAATAAATCATTCTTGCTGACCGGTGATGCTTGGGTTTGTCCTTTTACAGTAGAAAAAATGTTGCAGATTAAGTTTTGAGGTTTTAGAAAAGTAAAGGAAGTAAAAGTATTATGAAATTGTGCGTTGATGTCACTTCTTTGGTGATTTGGATGGAGAGGAATGGAAGTATTTTGATAATCATTATCTTCCTTTCCAATTAGTGGGGGAAAGAATTGGTTTCATGGCTTCACTTTGGACCAAAGCCACCAGGAAATTTTAGAGGGTTGTCTTTGTCAAATCTCCAATGGAATTGGAAGGCGGCTTTGCATTAATTTTTTCGCTTGTGGTTTCTCCTTGATATTTTTTTTGATTTTATTTTCTTTTGAGGATGTATTGTCCCTTTCTCTAATAAATTATTCTTTTATATAGAAAAAAAGATAATTTTAACCCACATTGTCAGGTGTGTGAATTTTCAGATCTAATCCACACCATCATACCGAGAATCAATGTCCATAGCTGTCAAGGAAGCTCTTGGAAACGTTAATAGAGGAGCCGAGAACCTGTCAGCTTAAAAATAGTCAATATTAGATTTATTCAAAGATCCGCAAAATGCCTCCAGATTTAAGCTGACTTTGATTGCTAATGGAGCATCCATCAGTGCAAAATTTCAGCTTGCCTTGTAAAAATGGCTTGACATTCCATCACCATGTACACTGTAAATATTGCAATATTAGTGGAATAATTGCCCATAAGACTGGAGGTGCTTCTCTTCAAATTCTTCTAGTTGGGCCTAGGTGTACCTTAAACATATTTTTGGGGGACTTACCCACAATTACTAATGATATGAATGATTATGGTCATCAATTGAAATCTTATGAAAAACTGTAGGAATTCCTTTATGAGGTTAGTTTCTTGTTTTTTTTTTTGCCATGATAATTTGTCAGACTATTGTTTCTTCGATAGGATGGATTTTCATATGATTTTGTGGTTAGGAGGACATATTGTTGATAACAATAAATAGTTTTTGACTCCCACTATATTGGGAGGGGCCCTTCTCTGAGATTTCTTAGGTGGCAAAGCCAAGTGCAGGGTCAAATTATGTTTTTATCATGCTGGGGACTGGGCAGAGGCCCTTTCACATTTGAGAATGTAGCTCCAGGCCAAGGGCTTCGAGTAAAGGTTGAATGTAGTGAGGGATGCAGAGAGGAGGGTTCTTTATGAGGTTAGTTTCTTGGTTTTTTTTGCCACGATAATTTGTCAGACTATTGTTTCTTCGATAGGATGGATTTTCACATGATTTTGTGGTGAGGACATATTGTTGACAACAATAAATAGTTTTTGAATCCCACTATTTTGCGAGGGGCACTTATCTGAGATTTCTCAGGTGGCAAAGCCAAGTGCAGGGTCAAATTATGTTTTTATCATACTGGGGAGTGGGCCGAGGCCCTTTCACATTTTCGAGTAAAGGTTGAACGTAGTGAGGGATGCAGAGAGGAGGGTTCTTTGAGCTGTATGTTAACCAGGATGTTTAAATTGTTGGAGGATCTTAAAGAAGTGTAACATGGAACAGTTGGGTGTGCTAGAGGTGTGAAAGGCCTAGGCTTTATAGGCTACTATAAGCTACGGCTGCAACTCTGACCACTAACAATTTTAGCAGGAATTTGATAGTAATGCAGCTGTAGTTACTTTTCTATATCTTAATATTCTGATTTCTCTTCAGGATTTTTTATGCTTGTTCTGGCAGACGCCTTTGTAGAGTTGAATACTTAGCATTTTCAGGACTTGCTTGATGCTTTTAGCATTCTCTTTTGCCAAATATCTTCACGTTTTAACCACCTGTTCTTGCTGCCAATATTTATCCGAAGAGTTGAGAAGGCATCATAATAGTCGGCAATCTATGGTTGTTGTATTATATCATGTAATTACGTTCAACTATTGTGACCATGCCTCAAGTTTTTTATTGTGTTTTATTAGGATTATGGATGTGATACAAATGTTCATTTAGATATATCATGTGTAATCATTGCCTTGCTGCTTTATCAGTTTTTTTATAGTCACATATTGACAGGGTTGTTAGAATTTCCAGTTTTTTGTCCTTGTGCCCCAATATAATAAATAACATAATCTCTCTGCATCAAAAGTCCTGAATTCACCTCATCCTGGAATGATGAGCAATTAACTTCCTCAGCCTTGATTTGTTGTGCGCTTTGTCATGCTAGAAAGTAGGATAAGGGCTTTTAAATTTCTTTGGCAACCCACATCTTCTTCTTTCATCCTCTTGTTTGTGTTCTTCCTCCTTTTAGCTGCTCGGTTTTGTGATTCCTATTCTAATTTTGTTTTAGATAAAAAAATTGCGCCGAAGGCAGCGAATGATGTGAAATTGATAAGTGCTGGGAAAATTTTGGAAAACAACAAGAGCATTGGCCAGTGCAAAACGCCTTTTGGTGACCTTCCAAAAGGGATAATCACCATGCATGCTGTTGTACAGCCGTCTTTGGCAAAAGCAAAAACAGGTAGTTTTCATCTCACCTTATACATGTTTCAGTGAGATGTTTTATGCATTCCCATATTTTGACTCTCTGTTGTGGCATGCAAGGAAATTAGGCTATAGCCTATATGCAATTGAATCACTAATGTAGGCTGTATGCAGCATACAGAGCAGTTGAACTGTATGCATTGGGTGAATCAGTTTGCTTATAGTTGTCCAATTGTCAGCCACAAAGCGCCGAAGTTCTGTCCCAAACCCCAATGTCGTGATATGTTATTCTTTGCATATTCCATTCTTGTATTTTGTGTGTCATCAAGTTACTGTTTGGCATTTAATGTGAACTAATATATTTAACTTGATAATTGGACTCCCAGAAGAAGAAAGATGAAACAATATTGAATCTTGTTAGAGGTGGAGATTCCTAACCGTGTTCTGTGCGTAGAATATAGACAACATAGACACCTTCATTCTTTCAGTCAGGTTGATAAAATCTAGTTATTTGCATTCCCATCTTTGACTATATGAGAATCCTCTTTCTTGGGTTACTATAGTGATCATTTAGTTATTGGGGACAGCCGTTCGTGGTGAAGGAAATGCTCTAAATTTATAGTAACTGGCTAATCAGGAAAACATTCGGTATCCGTAACTTGCAAGCATGTTTGGTTTCTAATTTTAATCATTTAGTCTGGCTTTCTCTAGTTTGTGATCTTGTGGTTGCTCGATTTTCTTAGAGAAACTTTACTATTTGAGTGCTGACCAACATGGTTGGTGAGCAAATGAGTTGCTACATCCATATTAAGAATTGGACAAGAAAAAAAATCAATTCCAATCACGAGAGGCCTATGCCAAGCTTTGGCATGTGGAGCTTCTTTTTTCTTTAGACTTGGACAATGTTACAAGTTGGTCCAAGTAAAAAGCTTCTCTCTCTTTGCCTGATTGCTAAGGCCCAGATGAGGGAAAGTCTGTCTTGCTATTTTATTGGAGGATGATGTCCTAGGTAGTGCCAAATGACAAGAAGGATTTGTGGAGCTAATCAAAGCATTATAGAGATAAGTTTTTATTTATTGAGTTGATTTGAGTTTATTTAGTGTTATATGATACCTGTGTAATGTTAGTTATGGGTCTTGTGACAGTGCATTCTTCAGGGCCATGTCCAGTCTGTTATATCTTGCTATTCATTTATTCTTGTTTCCTTTTCTTAAGACTTTGGGTTTTAGTGTGAGCATCTTGTAAGTCTTAGAATAAGCAATTCTTGATAAGGGTGTTCATCACTCTTCTGTGTCTTGATTGCACTGCTTCCCATCATGAGTTATTGGAATATCAAGTTTACTGAGGTTCTCTCTTATCTTGGTATTTTATCCTCTGGTGTCTTTCTGTTGCTGCTATTCTTGTGGCACTGCCTTTATATGATTTTAGTAATCTCACCACCACAGGCATGATGATGGTATAATTGAATCTTTACTTTTCGTCACCAACAGATTTTCCTTTTTTTTTTTTGTTTTTTTTTCGTGGGCCGAGCCAGGAGGTTGGGGAAGGTGAATATGTCTCAATCTACTGTCAAGTTTTGTACCATAAACATGAATTATTTTACTTAACCCAGCTGTATAATGGTTGGTGCGATAATGGAAATTAGAAATTTTAATCATGCTAGATGTTTTATATCATTGTTGACACAGTAAAACAAAGTTATTAGAATCTGTAATCCTGACGGAGGAGCATTCAATTAGGAATTCAATATTAGTTTAAGTGCCAGTGTTGTTACTGATGAATCACTGCCAAAAGAAAAATGTGATGTGTAACACAATTAACCCTGTCTGTTTTCTTTTAGTTGCTGAAAGTTGCTGTTTTTTTTTTATCTAAACAGAAAAGAAGGTTGATGAGTCTCCAAAGAAAAGCATTTGTGCATGTTCCATATTGTAAGGGAGTTAAGTTTGATTCAGACTAAATCTTGTGGGTTCTTGGGAGTAACTGGGCTGTGGAATTGAGTTGTGGGGAAACACAATAATTTGTAAACAGTACCATACCACATTGTTACATGTTTGTTGGAGGGCATTCCTGTGTAACCGTTCATGTTGATTATGATGTATGTGCATTTTATGAATTTGGTGCTTGGTTGTAAATTTGTAGCTGCAGCTTTTTTGCAATATCAATACAGAGGTTATGGCTCAACACCCTGCAAAGGGCTTATACGAGTAGCTTTATGTCAACAATGCACGTGGGGTGTTTATTGGTTGTAGTGCTGCAAAGCCTTAAACCTATTGTTTGTTCTGCAACCAAATTGTTGTAGGTTGCTGTTCATAATGTTTGGTCAATACTGGTTGTGGTGATTGTCATGCAGACATGGGTCAGGTGTGGGTGATGTTGGTGATTGTGGCTTACTTCTTTCCGCTCTCTTACGTATTTGCATCCTCTTTTCTAACTCTAGCTTTGATAATTTACTCATGTTTCGGTACGTTGGGTTTAAGGAGTCCAGCGGATTGAGTATAGATTTGTGCACTAAAGGAATAAACTGAATCTCCAGCAGCCGCAATCTTATTCAGAACATTTTCAATTCACTTAACGTGAAAGTATGCTTGCCCCTTCCCATATAGGACTAAGTTGTCAAACTGTCATCCTCTTGTTTTTGCCCTCCTGCCACCTCTTCCTTCACCAGCACGCCCATTCAGACATGCAAGTCCCTGATCATAGAAAAGTGTTGGTGTCAATACGCGGTAACATGGGAATAATAAGAATAAGGTCTGAGAACTTCTGAATCAAATTCTATAAAATAAGATGCTTGGAAACGGCTGATTATGAAGCTGCTGGAGAGGGAATCCATAAAATAGACCGAGGAAGGAAATGGTCAGATGATAGTGATCTAAGCGGCTCGTGAAAGATTATTAATCCATTACGAACTAAATTTCATTTTGAAAGGGTTGAAATAGTCGAAATGTTTTCGTTTTTATGAAAATTGAAACGAATCATTGATTGAATATTAAAATTCTTATGTTTCAAAGTGTTTCGACTTATGTTTCGGTATATTTCGATTAATGTTGTGGAAATAAATTTTTACTTTTTTTTTCCTTGAGAATATTTTAGCGAAACATTATGTGCACCTTTTATATATCCAGGTAAGTGGAGCATGTTTGGGGCAGCCAGCAAGAAGAACAAGACGAGATGCTGCAGTATTAAATACAGATTTGCAGTGCAGTCTTGTAGAATATATCATTTATGCCGGAATACTCCTTTGATTAATCACTATCCAGAAATGACATCAAATTTGCAGTGGCCGTGGCTATCTTGTAGAATTCTAGATGGATAGGATATAATTTTTGGAGAAGAAAATATTGATTTGGTTTGTCAGAGGTGGTTATTAAAAATTAAAATTAATCTCCAAAATAAGAACCAATACATTGGTTATGATTTTTTTCCCCCTTAAATTTGCGATAATGGTACATCAAAACTAGCTAATATGACAACAGTTCTTAGCAAGGGCAATACAAGTCTTACCTATGTCAATTTTTTCCAAAAATAAGGTAGATGGTTCCTTAACCCTGTGTATGGTACGATAGAAAGAAGGGTGAATGGAAAATAGAGGAGGGAAAGTGGAGGGGAAGGAAATGTTTTCACTCATTTGGTATGAAAGGAAAACACAGTGGAATGGAAAATGGGAAGGAAGCTTAATCCATTCACCCTGCCATTTTTTTTCCTTCCGGTTTTGGGCGGAAAGTGAAAGACAAGTAGGGAATCTTGATTAAAGTTTAACCAATTTACTATTATGCCCTCTTGTTCATTTTTATTGTGCACAGTATTCTATGCCTATTTTATTTTGATGATGTCAGCCACTTGAAGCTCACCACTTTTTTTTAATGTTATAATTATAGAATTTAAATATTATTTTTAGTTTTGTATTTTCATTTTTGTATCCAGGAAAATGCACTAATGTGTAAATTCTTTTTATATTCTTATTTTTAATTAATGCCATTTTGCCATTTTTTTTATTAATAGTTACAAATTATTCAAAGCAAAATCAATTCCTCCAAAATTAATTCGTAACAAAAATAAGGGGATTAAAAGCTTTTTCAAATTAATTGGATTGATTTGTAATAAAAAATTCACTTAATATATGATGAGTGTACGAAAATGCATTCTAAATACCCTATTATTGGATTAAAATGTTAAAATGTGAATAGAAATATAGATATAATTTATATTATTGAATTTAATATCTATTCACACTGAGATATATTTGAGCATGATTTTATAAGATTTTAAATCTTAAATATTGCATTATTGGTTGGTGAGAGATAATTTACAATTGGACTTTATATTTAACATTTTTATGACTTTATTATTCGACATTTATATTTGTTTTTATTTTAATCTCAACCCCATGGAGTAAAAATACTGAAACTGGTGTAGCTGTCATGATGGATTCAACACTCAGTAGATTTGGGCTTTGTCATTTTCAACATGCATATGGGTTTGGGCTTTAGGGGTTTGAAATAAAGAGGGGAGAAAAATATATTTTTTCAAAAAGGGAAGATTGACTTTTAAGTTTTAACTCTTGCTTTTTCTTTGGCTTGGGCGACTGGAAGACAAAACGGAGGAGGCGGCTGTTTCTTGGGCTAAAGGCGGACGCAGATCAGGAAAGGAGAAAAGCTTCGATGGCCGTAAATTTGCTTTAATTTTTTGGGAGATTTTTATTATTCATTATTGTAAGAGGTAAAAATTGAGAATACCTCATACTGATGATAGATTGATAATTCTGAGTGTTTTCTGAACTTGGTTTCCAATCTCCACCCTGCAAAACGAACAAACTGCCCAAGATCGAAGTGCTTCGATCGAAGGCACTCCAATGCTTAAGTCAGTAATGGAATTGAATAGATGCAAGAAGACTAGGAGAGTTCAGCGTACCTTTTCTCTTAGTCCTTTCTGCCTCTTATAGATCGTTACCTCATTAGGGTTTCCAAAGTTTTTGGTTCAAGGTGGCACACCTTCCTTTAATTTAGTGATTCAGTTTTGGGAAGTTGCTGATTTCTCTCCAGCAATTTCTTCTAATCTCAACAATTTCGCTGATTCGCTTATCTGAATGCCGAAGTTTTAGGTGAATATCTATCCTTCTGTATATCTCTTTCAAACAGCTCGGCTATAATGATGGACGGACTCCCGCAATGCTTGCCGAAGTGATTGATTAACTCGGTTTGGTACAAACCGAGCTCTTTTGCTACTTTTGCCGAACTCGTCAATTAGTTCGGCTAAGTTGTTTGAGCAACTGATGTTCTTGTCACGTGCACTGTCTTGTCAACCTCACGTGGGTTCATTTAATGACATGACACGTGTAATAAAGGGAGCCACCCCCTTCATTTGCCCCCAGAAAAACGTCTGACAGACGCTTTCCGTCTGTCAGTCGTTTTTATGCCTTTTCGTCATCATTGCTTTGTACTTTGTGACATCCCCCCTTTGTTTTGGCGGTATGCCTAGCATTTAAATGCCCTCTTTTAGAATTCTCGCTCTTTATAAACGGTTTTTTCTTCGTCTTCCCATCACTTTACTTCCTTTGTTTCAGACTTCCTTTCTTCTGCACCATCTTTCTTCTTTCTGTGCTCATCTTCCTTAATGGCCCCTCTCACATCTTCAGAGATTCCTTCTTTCAAATCCAAATATCTTATCCCAGACGATGTTGATATAAGGATTGCTGGTAAAGATGAGCCCCTGATTGGAACTAGAGATAGCATTCCTATCCACACTCGAGCAATTACAAAGGGTGGAGTTCGCTTCCCTTTGGACCCTCTGCTCTTCTGGGTGCTCTCTGCTACGAAGCTCTGTCATTTCCAGTGCTGCCCCAACTTCTTTAGGATTGTGATGGGAGTAGCTGCTTTGAATAAACTTCTGGGTTTGAATCTTGGTTTATGGGAGATTCTGTTTTGCTACATTCTTAAACCAACTGGGGACAACTACTACCTGGCGGTGAGGAATAAATATCGTTATCTGGTTACTCACCTTCCAGATTCTAACAAGGGTCACGAGAATGACATTGTTTTTGTTTCTGGAAATTGGGAATACGCTGCAAATGCCACCCCCTCCTATCGCTGTCCTTTCGAAGAAGGCACTCCAGGTATATGAATTTTTTACTCTTAAAATTGCCTCTTGCTATTTTATCTTTGCTTGCTGTTTTCTGACATGATCTTTTTGCTTGAAGGCGAGACCGTAAAGGGCAGGATTCATGAGTCAGCTGTAAAGATGGAAGAACTCAGAAGGGTTTGGGACTTCAACGAGTCTTTATTCTGCCGAGCTGCCCACACTCTACTTGGGTATACTCCGTCCTATACCTCTTTCATTGCGGTGCCGAATCGACCTAACGCCACACTAGCGGCAGATCGGGAGGCCATTCAGACTGCTAGGGAGCAAACCCCTCGAGCCCGCAAAAAGTCCTCCCTTGCTGCTTCTGGGCGTAGAACGGTGAATAATTTCTTGGATTTCCTATCCACTGTTGAACCGACCCAAACTTCTAAGCCTACTCCCCAATCCGCCATACCTTCAATAACTATACTGGACGAAACTGACACCGAGGTCCCTGTCGAGACTGCCCCCTTAACTGAAGATGTCGTTCCAAGCAGCGACGCAGCAGACCTGGTTCAGAATACAGATACTCTGATTCCAGAAGAGTTAGAGCTTCCAAATTCTTTTCAGTCTCCTCTTCCTGAAGATGACTCGATTTTTGAACTCGTCGAGGACCCAGCTCCTAAAAGACGTAGGACTGGTGAGGCCGAGGCAAGTGCTTCTCCTAAATCAGCCGATACTCCTTTTCGTCCTATCCTTAGATCAAAAAGGAAAGAGATCTCCTCGAAGGATTCTGCCATTGAAGACTTCAATGTCGCAGTAGGGATCGCCAGAGGGGTCATTCTGCCTCGGGACCTTGCTATGAATGAGGCATTGACTGATGACGAAGTGTCCCGCCAAGAAATTCAACATATGGTGTTGGTAAGTCTTCTGTCTGCTTTTCTTTTGTTAAGAATTTTACCAAGTCTTTTTGCTCTCCAACTTGTAGGGTCTTCAAAAAGTGCACGAGGTAGGAGCCAGGATAGCAAGAAAGGATAAGGCCATGAAAGATGTTATTCATGCCCGGGCCTCAGCGCTTGCCAAGAAGGAGTTAGTGGATGAGGAGTACGCCAAAATCTGCGATGAGGCTAAGGTTCTGCAGGCTAACAATCAGAGCCTTACAGAAGAGAACCGTCAGCTGAAAGCAGAAATTGGCAAACTTAAAGATTCTGAACATGAAGCTATTGTGGAGCTCTCTCAATCCCAGCTCGATTATACAAGTCTCCTTGAGGAGTTTGATAAATACAAGGCTGAGGCAAAAGGGAAAGAAGATGCCGCTTATGATGAAGGGGTTGAGAAAGCAGAGAACGCCCTGGCTTTACAGATTCCTCAACTGCAAGATGCGTTTTTCAGCAAGGGTTGGCATGCTGCATTGACTGCCGCCGGGGTCCCGGCTTCTTCCGAGCTCTATTCCAAGCACTGTTTTCCTAGCTCCTCTCAGGCTCCTGAAAATACTTAGAAAGAGTTTTTTGCAACTTTTTGATGTAATGATCCTTTCTAATGTAATATCTTGAAGTTTTAATGCAAGTAACTCTTTGGTTTTGGATCTTTGTTTTCGGCTTTATTTGTAGAACTTGATCAAATCTTTTAAAAATATCTTAAATAATCAAACTTTCATAGTTTTGGCCCTTAGCCTTTCTAAAGAGCTCGGTCCCTTAGGGGGGACTTTAACACTTAGAAAAATTCTTTCCTCTTCTGAAGTTATGACCCTTGTTCGGCCTTTCTTCAAAGAGTTTGGTCTCTCAATGAGGACTTTAACATTTAGAAAAGTATTTTACCTCTGCTGAAGTTACGGCACTTGCTCGGCCTTTCTTCAAAGAGTTCGGTCCCTTAGGGGGGACTTTAACACTTAGAAAAATTCTTTCCTCTTATGAAGTTATGGCCCTTGTTCGGCCTTTCTTCAAAGAGTTCGGTCCCTCAATGAGGACTTTAACATTTAAAAAAGTATTTTACCTCTGCTGAAGTTACGGCACTTGCTCGGCTTTTCTTCAAAGAGTTCGGTCCCTCAGTGAGGACTTTAACATTTAGAAAAGTACTTTACCTCTGCTGAAGTTATGACACTTGCTCGGCCTTTCTTCAAAGAGTTCGGTCCCTCAGTGAGGACTTTAACATTTAGAAAAGTACTTTACCTCTGCTGAAGTTACGGTACTTGCTCGGCCTTTCTTCAAAGAGTTCGGTCCCTCAGTGAGGACTTTAACATTTAGAAAAGTACTTTACCTCTTCTGAAGTTATGACCTGTGCTCGGCTCTTCTTCAGTGAGCTCGGTCCTCTCGTAGAGTTACTCATAATCCCTTGGGAATCTAAGAGTGTCTCTACCACGCACCGACCCGCCAACCTTGTTGGACTCCAATCCATCCCTTTTTCAGCTTACATCGTCATGCCTAGCTGTGGGACTGGAATAGATCGGGTGACTGCGCCTGATTTAAGTAGTTACTTCTATCAGGATTTTTGCCTCCCTGCCTTAGCAGTAGGTCGTAAATGAAAAGTAGAATATGCAAATGGATCTTCAAAAAAAAAATCTCTTTATTTAATAAACTCCAATTCTCGTCCAAACTTTTGACAAACACTCTACTGACTCAAGGGGCACCCTTAAGTTCTCCGAAGGTACTTCGGAGTTCTATCTAAAAAGGTACTTTTTAAAAATAGAACTTTCTCAAATTAGCAGTATTCCAGGGGCGTGGCACAGCTCTGTGATCCATGGTTTCGAGTTCGTAGTAACCGCTGCCCCCAACTCGGGTTACCTTGTACGGCCCTTCCCAGTTTGCTCCAAGCTTCCCATGTGTTGGGTCCTTTGCCGACCCCATCACTCGTCTGAGCACCAGATCCCCGAGTACGAAAGACCGAGGCATAACCTTCTTGTTGTAGGCTCGGGCCATTTGATGCCGATAAGAGGCCATTGTAATAGCTGCTCGTTCTTTTTTTTCTTCTGCTAGATCAAGATCTCGGCTGATGGTTTCGTCATTATTTTGGCTCTGCACCAGTTCGGTTCTCAGGGTCGGTAAGTCGATCTCTAAAGGAATTACTGCTTCCATTCCATAAGCTAGGGAGAAGGGGGTTTCACCAGTGCAGCGCCGAGGTGTGGTAAGGTACGTCCACAAAACACTAGGCAACTCTTCTACCCATCTCCCCTTGGCATCCTCTAATCTTTTCTTGACTCCATCCAAGATGGTCTTGTTGGAGATCTCTGCTTGCCCATTACTTTGAGGATAGGCGGGGGTGGAATAGTGATTCCGAATACTATAATGCTGACAGAAAGCCTTGAAAGGATTGCTATCGAACTGCGTGCCATTGTCAGAGATAAGTGTATGAGGGATTCCGTACCTTGTGATAATGTTCCTCCAAACGAATTTCCTTGTATCGGTGTCTCTGATATTGGCTAGGGGCTCAGCTTCCACCCACTTGGTAAAATAGTCAGTGGCAACTAGAAGGTACTTCTTATTGCCAGGAGCCCGAGGTAGAGGTCCCACTATGTCCAGCCCCCACTGCGCAAATGGCCACGGACTCTCCAAAGGAAGTAACTCTTGTGAGGGTTTCCTTGGAATTGCCGAGAATTTCTGGCATTTTTCACATCGCCTAACAAACTGTTGGACGTCTTTCTGCATGTATGGCCACCAAAAGCCCTGTGAGATTGCTCGGTGAGCTAGAGACCTCCCCCCTGTGTGAGCTCCACAACTTCCTTCATGAATTTCAGACAGGAAGTCCGGGACTACTTTCGGGTGCACACATTTTAAGTATGGGCCACCAAATGAGCGTCGATAAAGCTCGTCTTTTGGAGATAACCAATACCTAGCTGCTGTCAATCGTAGCTTATGACCCTCCTTCTTGTCTTCTGGTAAATCACCATTCTTCAGGTAGGCAATGACCGGATCCATCCAGCTCGGTTCGGCTTCATTAAACAAAAATTCGTCAATTTTATTATGATTGATGCTCGGATCGGATTGGAACTCAATTGTGAGGGCTCTTTCAGTATCTTGATCAATGGCAGAAGCCAATGAGGCAAGTGCATCGGCATGCGAATTTCTTGCTCTTCCGACCTGCTGGATAGTATACTCCGGTATTTTGCTCAATTCTTTTTCAGCAACAGCTTGATATGCCATCATTCTCTCATCCTTAGCCGCATACTCCCCTATTATCTGATTTACAACCAGTTGTGAATCGGAGAATATTTGAAGCTTTGGTGCCCCTAACTCGGCTGCGAGCTTCACTCCGGCAATTAGGGCCTCATATTCGGCTTCGTTATTTGACGCGTGGAAGCCGAGTCTTATGGACTTTTCTAGGACACAACCATCCGGACTCATTAGAATGAGGCCAATTCCTGCACCCTTTTGGTTAGAAGACCCATCAACATATAGTGTTCATTTGCCCCCGAGCTCCATCATCTGATTGTCGTCTGCCTTGTTGTTTGGTTCTGAATTATTTTTGGGTTGAAATTCGGCAATAAAGTCAGCAACTACTTGTCCTTTGATTGCCTTCCTTGGTTCAAATAAAATGTCAAACTCCCCGAGCTCAACAGCCCACTTGGCAACGCGTCCAGAGAGGTCGGCCTTCTGAAAAATGGACTTCAACAGCTGATCGGTGAGCACGGTGATCTGATGCCCCTAGAAATAATGTCTGAGCTTCCTGGCCGAACTAATTAGCGCAAGTGCGAATTTCTCCAACGGTGTGTACCTTGATTCTGCGTCCAGAAGCATTTTGCTTACATAATAAATAGACCTTAATCTTTCATGGTCGTTTCTCATCAGCACTCCACTCACAGCGTTCTCAAATACTGCTAGGTAGAGGAATAAAATTTCTTCGGGCAATGGTGTTGATAAGATTGGTGGTGAGGCCAAGTATGCTTTGAGATTTAGAAACGCTTCTTCACACTCCTGACTCCAAAAGTGTTCCCTTCCTTCCTTTGATAGACTAAAAAAATGGTCTACACTTATCAGAGGCTCGGGATATAAATCTGCCGAGCGCAGCGGCCATCCCTGTAAGTCTTTGTACTTCTTTCATGGTCCGGGGTGACTGCAATTCTTCAATGGTTTTGACCTGATCAGGGTTTACCTCTATGCCTCTGTGTGTAACCAGGAAACCGAGGAACTTTCCCGAGCCCACCCCAAAGGCGCATTTAGAGGCATTTAACTTCATTTTGAATCTTCGAAAAACATCAAAAGTACCTTTTAGGTCGGCACAATGGTCGGTGGCCCTACGACTCTTCACCACCATGTCGTCAATGTAGACTTCCATAGTGTTGTCTATCATGTGCGAGAACATCTTTGTTACCAACCTTTGATATGTTGCTCCAACATTCTTTAACCCGAACGACATCACCTTGTAACAGTATGTCCCTTCAGGAGTTATGAAGGTAGTCTTTTCTTGATCTTCTTTGGCCAGGGGGATTTGGTGATACCCTCTGTAGGCATCCAGAAAGCTCATTTGCTCGTGTCCGGCAGTCGCATCAACCAGCTGGTCTATTTTAGGCAAAGGGAAACTGTCCTTTGGGCAAGCTTTGTTGAGGTCGGTGAAGTCCACACAAACTCTCCATTTCCCATTTTTCTTGCTGACTACCACTGTGTTAGACAGCCAGGTCGGATATTGCACTTCCCTGATAGTTTGAGACTCAAGCAATCGGGTCACTTCTTATTTTACTGCTTCTTGATGTTGTGGTGCCGACCTTCTTAGCTTTTGTTTAATAGGCTTGAAGGTCGGGTCAACATTCAGCCGGTGACACGCAACCTCAGATGGCACGCCGGGCATTTCACTGGTGCTCCACGCGAAGACGTCGGCATATTCTTTAAGCAGGCAAACGAGCTCCTTTCGCTGTTTGGGGCTAAGAGATGCTCCGAATATGAAGTACTTGTCCGGATCACCATCTTTATCTAAAGGTACTTTAGATAGAACTTCAATTGTCCGGTCTGTAGCTTCCTTTTCAGTGCCTAAAGGTACTTTAAAACTTTCATTGTCAGCTCGGTCGTGTGGAACAACCGAGCCGTTAATCGTTGATTGCTATTTTTTCCCACCTGCAACAGAACTTTTTTCTGCAACTTCTGATTCATTTTTCGTTTTGACCGAAGCCAATAAGCAGGTCCTGGAGCTGACCTGATCTCCTCTGATGTTCACTATTCCCTCCGAAGAAGGGAATCTTAGCATCTGGTGGTAAGTTGATGGTACCGCCTTCATCTCGTGTAACCACGACCTCCCCATTATTGCGTTGTAAGCTGAGACCGTATCAACTACAAGAAATTCAGTCATGACACCAACTGGTCTTGTCTTTACTGGCAGCGTGATTTTTCCTCTAGGAATGACTGTTTTTCCACTAAAGCCAACTAACAGAGTGTTGGATGGCTTGAGATCCTCTCTCCTGAGTCCGAGCTTGTCAAAATGGTCAATGTACATAATCTTAGACGAGCTTCCTGGATCGATCAAAACCCTTCTCACATCGAAGTTGGCTATTCGAAGTGTTACCACCAACGCATCGTTATGCGGCGGATGAATCCCATCCAAATCTTGCTCGGTGAAGCAAATGGAGTCAATTGATTCCTCCACCTTCAACCTTTTGCTTCTTATCTCCGGGGTTAGCCGAAGCTGATAGACTTATCTTTCCTTCGCGGCTTTCTGAATGTACGCCCTAGCAGCGTTGTTTGTGGACCTCTGTGGATTTGTTGCAGCGTGGATAACATCTATTACCCCTGCCGGCGTGGTCTTATCTCCCCTAGGTTCGGTTCTTCCTCCGTTTGGCCTGGCCTCGCTCTCGATGAACTCGGCGAGGTGCCCTTCTCGGACCAACTCCTCCAAGTGCTGTTTCAGGGTTCGGCAATTTTCGGTCATGTGACCGACATCTCGATGATATGAACATCTAAAATTAGGATTCCGTCTCGAAGGATCTCCCATCAACTTGTTGGGCCATTTGAAGAATGGCTTTCCTTTGATCTGGCCCAATATCTTGTGTATGGGCTCTTTGAACAGTGTGTTTACTCCAAGGAAATGAGACTTCGTGTAGAACCCTTCCTTCTCGTTCTTTCTCCCTATCTCTCTGTTCGGCTCGGCCTGTTTCTCCCTGCCGAACTGCCTTCTATTATACTGATCACTGCCCCCGTCTCTGGACAAGTCATCATCGACTTTAGCATATTTCTCGATTCTAGCCATTAACTCTTCCAAGTTTGCGGCCGGCCTCCTGGTTAAGGATTGGTACAGAGGATTTTCCTTTGGCAACCCGATCTTGAATGATGCCACCGCAATCTCAGGGTTGCAACCTTTTACCTCGTTCATCGTCTCCCAATAGCGATAAGCATACTCGCGCAAAGTCTCATTGTTTCATTTTTTCAGAGTCAGCAAAGCATCGACGTCCTTAGGCTGTTTGCTACTCGTTATGAACCGAGCAGTGAACTGTTCGGCTAGCTGCGACCAGCCGTCAATCTACTGCCTCAGCAAGCTGTCGAACCACTTCATGACTGACTCTCCAAGACTGCTAGGAAATATTGTGCAGAGTAGGGGTTCGTTCCTCCGATGTATTGTCATCAGTTGTCTGAAATGTCTGATGTGGGAAGATGGGTTGGTTTTTCCATCGTAAAGTCTGAAGTTCAGAACGGTGAACTTACTCGGGGATACGCCCCTTTTCAATCCATGAGGAAAAAGGGGACGAATCCGAACTGTCTCCATACTCCCCAGTCGCCCTTCTGGCCATATCCCTAGCCGACCTCTGCTCCGGCTTCTTCAAGCGATTGTCTAACTCTTCAGCGATGTACTGCTTCCAGGAGTCCTCCTCTGAAAACCGAGGTTTTTTCGGCCGGTACTTGTCAGTTTCGGGTTTTTTGAACCTGCCAAACTCTTTTCAGGACTTTCTCGTCGGCTTTCCATCTCACGCTTTTCTTTTCTAGTCAGCTCCTTCAATTTGGCTTTCAACTCTTCGTTTTCCTTCAGCAGATCCGTCTCTCTAGAATAAGATTTCTTGAACAACTTGTCATGAGCATCCAGCCGGTCCTGCATAGACTGGACCAGCTTTACCATAGAGTGATTTTCCCCCTCGGCAAGGAGGGATTCACCGCGATTTTCAACTTGCTGGTTTGGATTCTTAGAAGGCCTGAAGCTTGCTGAGGATACCTCGTCATCCTCGCGGGGTTTAGCAGGGCTTCCGTTGACATGTACTCTGATGTTGCCATCGGAAGGAAGTGACACCGGATCGGAATTACCCAAGGCAAGACTGCCTATAGGTGATCCAATAGCACTTCTGAGTCTTGACATAGTAGCTTTTTGTTCTGTTTAAATGAATTTCCCACAGACGGCGCCAAAATGTAAGAGGTAAAAATTAAGAATACCTCCTACTGATGATAGATTGATAATTCTGAGTGTTTTCTGAACTTGGCTTCCAATCTTCTCCCTGCAAAACGAACAAACTGCCCAAGATCGAAGTGCTTCGATCGAAGGCACTCCGATGCTTAAGTCAGTAATGGAATTGAATAGATGCAAGAAGACTGGGAGAGTTCAGCGTACCTTTTCTCTTAGTCCTTTCTGCCTCTTATAGATCGTTACCTCATTAGGGTTTCCGAAGTTTTTAGTTCAAGGTGGCACACCTTCCTTTAATTTAGTGATTCAGTTTTGGGAAGTTGCTGATTTCTCTCCAGCAATTTCTTCTAATCTCAACAATTTCGCTGATTCGTTTATCTGAATGCCAACGTTTTAGGTGAATATCTATCCTTCTGTATATCTCTTTCAAACAGCTCGGCTATAATGATGGACGGACTCCCGCAATGCTTGCCGAAGTGATTGATTAACTCGGTTTGGTACAAACCGAGCTCTTTTGCTACTTTTGCCGAACTCGTCAGTTAGTTCGGCTAAGTTCATTTGTTTGAGCAGCTAATGTTCTTGTCACGTGCACTGTCTTGTCAACCTCACGTGAGTTCATTTAATGACATGACACGTGTAATAAAGGGAGCCACCCCCTTCAATTATATTTATGAGTAACTAAATTTTCAAGTAGGGTGAGGGATGAACTTGCACAGTAAATGATATTTTATTTATATTTAATTTATGCATTTGATTTCTAATTAGTAAAATTCTTTTGTTTTATCATTCTCAATTTATTGTTAGTGTTTTCTTCTCCGAATAGTCATAAAATTTATTCTATTTATGGATTTAGTCAGATTTTCTCTATTGAATGGATTAACTCTTTGATTATGTTTGGATCAATTATTTATCAATATTGATTTAATTCTTTGCTGCAATATCGCTTCCTGAGTATATTGTCGTCGTTGGATTTTCTCAATAGTGAAAATAATTTATGTATTTTAAAAGTGGTGAATGATTTTTCAATAGGTTATATTTGGTTTAATCTTGATTTATAAATCTATACTTTCTGATTGGGAATTTTGGGAATTGAATTCCCAATTGAGTTATTCAATGAATTGAGAATAATTAAAATACCATATTTGTGCAAGGGATTCTCGACGCTTTACTGTTTGTAGGGGTGTTCACTCTACTCTACAGGTAGGAAATATAGTCTTCCGTTTTCCTACCCGATGCTTTGCGGAAGAATTTTTTCTTACCCTACCTTACCCGATCAGGTGTGGTATTCCTACCCGATTAATCAGGTAGGAAGTCGGGTAGGAATTCGAGTAAACACTTTTGTAACTATTAATTTTTGGATTATTTTAACAATTCAATTAAATAATATGCACCAATTTAACAACACAATAAATCAATAATACTAAAACATAAAACAGCTACAACAACAATTACAAAAAAACACAAGAAAGCATGAGTATCAATCCATCATAATTGTTACACAAATACAATAACAATTATTTTAAGTTTAAACCTATGAAACACATTAAAATCATAACTGCTCCAATAGATCACCAGTTCACCACAAATCATATAACTTACACAAAAAACAAGTTCATGTTTTAGCAACTCAAACATCCACAAAAATAACAATGTTATAATATAAATTATACCACACAAATACTCTTATAATTACTAAAAAAAATATAAAAAAGTTAAATATATTTTTTGCGAGTAGGGTAGGGTAGGAATGCGGAAATTGATTGATATTCCGCATTCCTACCCGATTTAATCGAAAGACCAAAAACTCTTCCGCATTCCTACCCGATTTTTGCAGTTAGCCGTTCAGTAGGGTAGGATAGGGTCAGGTATGGTAGGAAATTGCGGCCAATCGAAAATTTGAACACCCCTAACTGTTTGTCAAATTTGAGTACTTTTTCCGTTAGTCACTTTGCTTCACTTTAATTTGTATTTAAAATTAATCTTTGTTCTCCGGTAATCATTTAATATTTTTCTTTAGTTTCTTTGTTCCTTCTACTATTCTTTTAGTTTGTCCCAAAGCTGTACTACAATTACCGCGTTATTCTTTAGGCGTAATATATTTAAGGGTAGAATTATAAATTTGACATATATGTTTTTCCTTTCTTTTCATTTTTCATTCAATATCAAACGATAGAAAATATATCCCTTCTATTTTTCATCCCTCCTACCAAACAAAAAAGAGGGAAAATAACTTTCTTTCCTTCATAGATGGAAAACTTATTCCTTTCACTTTTTCTTCCTTCATTTTTTTCTATCTTTTATACCAAACAGACCATAAGAAACTTGGAACACTAAAAATTTATACTTGCTAAGAACTAAATGTACAGTTGATAAGATTGGGGTGGTGGTGATGATGAAAATGACGTTCCTTTTTATAAAGGTATTGTTACATTCTGCACTGACCACTTAAAAGTTCGAAGCTTTTGGCACTGGCTACTATGGTCTAATAATATTATTTTAATTATAACAATTAAACTTTATTATTGAGAACATATCAACTCACAAATCATTAGATCATAATATTAGTTGAAATTATCATGTTCCAATAATATTTTTCACTGAACCTGATGATGCACAAATTGGTATTGCATAAGATCAACAGTCAAGTATATGCAAGGGTACAATTAATAAGCAATAAGTAGGCGATCAATGACAAAATAGTAAATACGGAGTCAACACAAAGATTTATAGTGGTTCGGTCCGAATGACCTACTCCACTCTCAGGAACGGCAGCGGTGACCGGAGATCTTTATTGATGAATAATGTAACCGAGAGAGTACACTCCGGGAGAATTACAATACTTTAGGAGAGAGAAACAATGTGTGAAGGGAGGTATAGTTAGGGGTGTTCAAATTTCCGATTGGCCGCAATTTCCTACCCTACCCGACCCAACCTTACCCTACTGAACGGCTAGCCGCAAAAATCAGGTAGGAATGAGGAAGAGTTTTTTGTCTTTCGATTAAATCGGGTAGGAATGTGGAATACCCATCAATTTCCGCATTCCTACCCTACCCTGTCCGCAAAAAATATATTTAACTTTTTTATATTTTTTTTTAGTAATTATAAGAGTATTTGTGTGGTATAATTTATATTATAACATTGTTATTGTTGTGGATGTTTGAGTTGCTAAAACATGAACTTGTTTTTTGTGTAAGTTATATGATTTGTGGTGAACTGGTGATCTATTTGAGCAGTTATGATTTAAATGTGTTTCATAGGTTTAAACTTAAAATAATTGTTATTGTATTTGTGTAACAATTATGATGGATTGATGTTCATACTTTCTTGTGTTTTATTATAATTGTTGTTGTAGTTGTTCTAGGTTTTAGTGTTATTGATTTATTGTGTTGTTAAATTGGTGCATGTTATTTAATTGAATTGTTAAAATGATCCAAAAATTAATAGTTACAAAAGTGTTTACTCGACTTCCTACCCGATTAATCGGGTAGGAAGTCGGGTAGGAATACCACACCTGATCGGGTAGGGTAGGCCAAGAAAAAATTCTTCCGCAAAGTATCGGGTAGGAAGACGGAAGACTATATTTCCTACCCGTAGGGTAGGATGAACACCCCTAGGTATAGTGTGTGTAGGGATCTCAAATTATAGAGGTCTCAAGTTCATGCCCTTTATATGGAGAGAGCTTATATTATATAGGTATGATGAGGCGGTCACTACTATTTTGATAAATACAGTTATGGTAGGATTAGATCTCCATGATGCGTATTTCGATATTTTCTTCCATGTGTTCCTATTCCTTCGGGCTTCTTGCGTCCTGAGCTAGGTTGGAGTGGCAAGGTGAGGAGAATACCACTGAGGCGGTGCGGAGGAGAGGGAGTGTGGAACAAAAGGAGAGCAAGGGTCTCCTTGGGGGTGACCTCCTTGGGAGGCACCCCTTGGTGTCTTGATCTCTTTTTAGGCCTAAATCGCTTTTTAATGACTTGGGCTTTTTTGACTTGTTGGGCCTAGTCAATAAATTTCGGACTCATCAGAACCTACCAGGTAGTCTAACCGATGGTCTTTAGCTACTGGTTTGATGGATCCAGATCCTTCCTATATTCGAAGTTATTTTTTTGTTGGTAAGCAGATATAAAAAAAAAAAAATTGTATCGTAGGCGACAAATGTTTTAAATTTTAAAGTCAAATCGTAAACCTATTGGATAGAATTATTGTCCAAAATGGAATCGGGCAGCGAACTCAAACCGAGCAAGAGTTAATTAGTTGTGCAGCATCTTCTATCAGTGTCCTTTTACTTACCACCGACTTCTGGAAGCCTATCCACTAGTTACGACATTAGGGACGGAAACCAGATAAAGTAGATCATGTATACAACAAAACAATCACTTTTTTTTTTTTGTTTTTCTCAGAATTTAATATAGAGACATCATGGTACATAATATTGACCTAATATAAATACTAATTAAGGTCGTTTTCTACTGCAAAAATAGAATTGATTCCCTTTCTTTTCCTTTTGACCCTTGTGTGATATTTGAACGAACCGGTGTACTCTACTGAGTACTCAGACAAAACAATAGAGGGTGATCAACCAAAGCCGACAAATGGAAGAGAAAGGAAAGAGATGATGAAACACATACAGATGGATGGAAACAATTAGGTAAGAATAAGACAGATGATCAGCATCGCCATGCGGAAGCAGCAAGTATGGCTCTATCCTGCCAACCCAAGAGCAAGGAACCCTTGTCCTCTGTCAATCTATAACCATCACATGAATATAAACCCAACAATATTTTCGACTGAGTCACCGCGTTTGCACTCAGTGCCACCCCTTTGAAGCCCTTACCTTCCATGATCTTCCTCCACTTCTCCAACCTCTCATGCCTCATTACCCTCTCCTGCCCCTCACACGCTACGATGTTCTTTATCTCAGGCGCGAATATATACTGCTCTACCTTTGCTCTCGGAGCCGAGTCTGCTGGAAATGTCGCGTCCAATGAGTCAAAAATAGCTGAATAATAGTGCAATGCCTCCAGGAACCGACCCAAGAAGTAGGGCCCATTGTGGCTTGCTTCTTGTTCAACAATGGTCACTATATTTGGCGCTTGGTCTCTGATCATGGTTAATAAATTCCCAAGATAGCTACCAGGAACACGTTGGAGCCTGTTAACCGAGTTAACCGCTAGAGCCTCTCCAACGCGTCTGTTGAACATGTGTGGTTTTAGGTCTTCAAGTTGCTCGCCAACCGGGTGGAATTCGAATGGCACATGGAGAGAGTGGGCTAGTTCAGTTAAACACCGGCCGGTCTCCCTCACCACCTCCGGTGAGGGACCAACTCCAGTTATCCGGAGAAATGGAGCCCCGCCTGGTCGAGCAGCTAGAGCTTGCATGAAAGCAGGCCATTGGTAACCTTGGAGGATATCAAGGTCGATAACATGTACACGCTCTTCGGCTTCAAACGCTTCAAAGATTGCTTGATTGGCAGTGAAATGAGCAAATTTAATGTATGGGCAAGCCTGGTAAAGAATTTGGTAAATCTTGAGAATTTCTAGAGAGTCTGGAGGGAAAGGAGTGAAGGGTTTAGGGGTTGAGGTGCTAGGTTTTGTGGTTATGGTTGAGGCAAGTCTGGCGCTTAGGGCTTCAGTGAAACAGGAGGCAACACGTTGCATGGAATCACCAAGGGGCGTGACTACTCCGTTGAGGTGGTGGAGGTATCTCCTTGCTAACATGTAGTCCTCTTTGGCAACTGCTTCAGCACAGGCAAGAAGGAGGTGCACCAGTTGCAGCCCACTATCTTGTTCCTATATAATCATATCGAAACAAGTCAAAATGGTTGCTTTCCTTCATGAAATATACCATAATCCAAGATCAAGTTATGACATGTACGTGGAACTGGCTCAAGGAGTTCAGTATGATGGAAAAGGACTACAATGACCAAAGCTAGAAGGGGAGGTTGAGAGAGATTTACCTGCTCAGGTTCAAGAGAGAGAGGCACCATCAAATTATGGTTAATGTTCTGTGGTTGTCCTCGTCCATGATGTGGTGGTGCCTGTGGTTGTTGTTGCTGCTGCTGCTGTTGCCTTTCTTTCTTTTCGTTCTGCCGCTCTTGTTGTAGTTGTTCCGCTAGTGGTGGGGTGACAATGGAGAACATCTGGTAAATATCACTCTCTTGATTCAGTTTTGAACCACCTTGGCTCAATGTTTTGCCTGCCGATTGTTCACAAAACCTTGAAGAGTTTGGTAATGTTAAGCAGTCCAACAATACTGGGACCGTTGTCAGTGCATCAAAACAATCTGATGAGCTTCCATGTCCAACACCTGAAGTTTGTAATTGGGCAGTTGAATAGGATAGGAAATCATCATCTCTCTCATAATCATCCAGCAAGTTCTCAAGAGCTGGCAGCGAAAGGCTCTCTGGCTGCATATACTGGTTATTTGGCGAGTTGAAAAACTTATGTAGTGGGCTCAGTCTCAGACTCAGCCCCTTGCCTTTAGGTCCTAGTGGAGAAGACATGCGAGGCGGAGAGCACCACATAGGACTCTGTCCATGCATTGCCTGAACGTAGTTGTAGTTTGATGCTTGTGGGGAGGGTAGGTTGAGGTTCCTCACCGGTGATGAGATCATGAAGTCCCCTTCGAGTTGATCGGAGAAAAATGATTCCCAAAGTGAGTAATCTGGTGACTGGACTTCAATATCTCCATCCACTTCGAATTTGAGTGGTGGAAAAGTCAAGCTTGATGGGGTTAAGCTGGTCTGTTCAAAATCCGACGATAGAGTCGTCTTCTTTGCTTCCGACACTGATTCAGTTGGAGAAGCTGGGTGCAGTTTGGTGCTTGAGTTCTCACTCTTTAGGCTTCCTATCTCACTCTTTATACTCCCCACCTCACTCTTCAGACTCCCCATGCTACCACAGAGAGAATTGATCATCTTATTCTACTCAGAATAGCGATTCTATTTAAGAACCACAGATGCTATTTGAATTCAATATCCACAAGCCTTAATTTTTCACAAGACTGCTTCAAGTTCTTAGAGAGAGATATTAGAAAGGGTTGCAGCGGTTACACATAAATCTGGTTTTATGTTTGATCATAGAGTTTTGTTTAGCAAAGAGAAAAATTAAAGCTGAGACTTGTGTTTCTCTTGCTTTTTATCTCAGAAGAATTTGTCCCTTTGTCCAGATTGTCACGCAGGGGAGAGAGAGAGACTACAAATTAATTTGATTGTATGTGGTTGGGGCTTAGTGATTAAATCACCTTCCTTGTAATACCTCCACTAAGTTTAGTTGTTCTCTAGGGGCGTAACTTGGCATATTGGGCACCTGCTTCAACTACATAGACCATACTCGGGAAAGGCCTGTGTTTCACTAGAGGACAATGTAGTAGGTTGGGTCCCACTTTCCTTGCGCCGGCCCCTTTGCTTGATAACAAGAGAGTTGAAATGATGGACGTTTTCTTGCCATATAATATAATAATAATAATATTATTATTATTATGAAGGAAACCAGCCTTCCATGTAACTTTCGGATTGATGATTCGTCGAAGGTGCATGGTAAAGTGAGACAATAACGACATAAATATATGTAGAATCAAAATGACCTAAAAGGGCCCATTACATGTTAAAATCAAGTAATAATAGCAAGTGTTACCTTTACAATAAATAATACAACAACCTGGTCCTTGTCCCGGTGGGCAATCCAATGGCCCCCCTCCATATTTTAATGAAGAAGGGAAAGAAGAAACACTAAGCAAAAATTCCTCCTTTAATTGCGGTTTGGCTCTTATTTTTCACAAAAATACAAATAGAAAAAAAAAATGCTCAATTCATTTTGTTATTACTGAAAAAGTAGATGAGATTCATACCACGACCTCAAATTGACCATTTAGCTAAAAAAACATTTCAACAAAAATTGCTTCTTAGATGACTAACACCGGTATGCAAGATTTTGAATAAAAGGATATATATGATTGATTTTTTGTTCTAATTGTTTTTTTTTTTTTTTTTTTTTGTATTTCTTTGGCATGGACGAAAGATTTGAAAATTGCTACATCAAGAGGTTTTTAGATAATACATTTGGAGTCATTAATCCAATAATGAAAGAAAGAATTAGCATTCAAAAAGATTTTCACCAGTACTCAAAGCTTGGTAACACAAGCATCACATAATTGATAAGTTACGATGATAAAAGCACAAAGTTTTAACTTGATAAATCTAAAAAGAAACTAAAGTTTCGCATGTATCCAACTAAGAGAATATGCAATGAGCACATAAAAGATTTGAGGGTTGTAGTGTAAGTTAAAACAAATAAATACATGGTAACTTAGTTTCTGAAAAATATAATATGAATTTGGTCAATTGGGATGATTTGCATTTAATAAGTGGGAGTCCCATAAAAGGGATGTAATTTGTGGAAAACTTGAATGGCATACCAGGAAAAGTGGTATGAGGGTGAAAGAGGAAGGTGGGTGAAGAAGAAGGTGACGACAAAGAAGTGGACATTGGCGAAGTCGTCTCATGTGGCGTCGGTGGCGCCGCCTAACCTTGGATTTGCCAAGGGAATGAAGCGTTTGTCCCCTCTTTCGTTCAACCTTTTCTTCCCAGTCGGCATCTCTCTCTCCCTCACCTTCTCTCTCTCTAAATAGTCCAGGTTATGCTCACGTGTAATTCCCTTAGCCGCTACGATACAATTCTCTTGTTATATTTGTTAGCACCTAGCAAGAAGTTCCACTAAAGGTCCATGGATTCTCATCGTTTTGGATTATGTTTTAGAACCTTTGGCTTCAATAACCGAATTAGATAGTCGTGTGTTATTACTCCAGACTTAGCCAAGTCTGTAGGGTTTTTACGATTGCTTTTAGGTGAAAATTATTTTACTCTTTCAACAATATAATGCACGAACTAATGAGAGAGAGCATGTAGAAGAATCAATGCTGAGAATGAAAGGTGAATCATGAGTTAGAACTTTGCCACTTTGGCTTTAAAAACATGTGGAGAACTTATAGATTTTTTAGTTGATGCCAAAGAACATAGTCTGTATGCAACAAGTAAAGTTTTTAATTCTTTTAGTAGATGCCAAAGAACAAAGTGTCTATGCAATAGGTAAAGCTTTTTTTAATTCTTCTTCTGTTCCAAAGGAAAAAATTCTCATTAAAAAATGATCTCATGCTGTTAGGGACGCATTAGGCATTAGCTTAGCCATCGATTATGAAGCAGCAGCACATAGGTTTAACGTTAAGAATTAATTACTAACAATGTCTTAGTTATTATCAATTAATGCCGTTATAATCTATGTACGTAGCTTCCACCGCTGTATCTTAAAAGATATATAATAGTAGCGTTTGCATGCCCATGTATTCCTAGCTATTTGGGATCCAAACACATTGAGAGCTACCTAGCTAGCTAGTGTGATATAAACTTTAAATTTGATGAAGCATGCAAGAGATCGATCAGGATCAAAACTGAGAGAAAGGGGGAGGGGGGGGTTTGTGTCCCATCCACGGAGTAATTAACAATATTAATTGTTGGAAAGAAGTAAATTTCAACAAATTAGCAACTGTCTTTTACCAAGTCTATGTTGAAGGAGCAATCAGTCTCATTCGGGCTTACAAATATATATATATATATATATATATATATATATATATATATATATATCCAAACAAAAACAAATAGTTCCAACTTTGTGTTAAATTAATATCTGATTTCATTGGCCGCACGGCAATTGAGGAACCGTTATATTCGTTGGTACGGCTTAATTTATTTGAAACCAGTTTTTCTGCTACCAGTTGAAAGCTATTCCGAACTGGAATGCTTTTTAATTTTGGGCAATGCTTTTTAAGTGGTGAAAAATCCTCAGGAACGAACTGGTCAATGGAAGTTCTTGATCAAGAGGTATGTATGGTAATGGTATGGCTTGACTGGATCTCATTGACTGGTCACGTACACCCGTGAGAAAGAGAGGTCGTCTATGACTAATCGTGAAATTAAGAGATCAGTGGGTTTGGATATGAGATTCCCACTGGGATGTACATGTCAGGGTTTTGCCAAATAGCCTGCAAATTAAGGCTTCAGCCCATCTGAGACTCTAATGAGAAGTAAAACATGGGCCCTGACACTTTTAACCTAATTAAGGCCTTAGCCCATCTGAGATGAGAAGTAACACATGGGCCCTTTGTCAACCCCTGGCCTTTCTATTTAGGTCAAGCCCATATAAATACTCTTCTTCCTTTGCTCTTTCCCTAAACTGGGCTGCCTGCTTGTATATTAGGGTTTTCGCTCCGCCGTTCGCAAACCCTAGACGCAGAGCCGAGAACATCCGAAAATGGTGAGCCACAGAAATCTCTCTCTCTCTCTCTCTCTCTCAGTATTTTGGACTTACATTTCTGAACTCACTGAGGTTCAAAACTATGAAAAGTGTGTATGCAAAGTCCCTATGTTGGTCGATATGGTTCTAAGTATGTGTTATTTTTCTCTAATTTGAAGGCTCCAAAGAAAGGTGTAAGGCTTCCTGCTGCAGCAGCTAAGAAGAAACCGGTATGATTTTACGCCCCGGATGTATTTACACGCACAAATTATGCACAAACGTATGCGTTAATTTGTCTAAGCTAAGTAGCACATATGAATTTATGCGATTTTGTTAATGGTATTCTCAGGACAAAGTAGTGAATCCATTGTTCGAGAAGCGTCCGAAGCAGTTTGGAATAGGAGGGGCATTGCCACCGAAGAAAGATCTGCACAGGTTCGTGAAATGGCCCAAGGTTGTTCGCATTCAGAGGAAGAGAAGGATCCTCAGGCAGCGCTTGAAGGTCCCACCTACCTTGAACCAGTTCACCAAGACCCTCGACAAGAACCTCGGTAAGGATGATGATCTCTTATTTTTGTGCATACGGAAAATTGTTTCATAATCAGTTTGTGATCTCATTGACTGAGTCTCTTCACACCCTTCCCAAACAGAAGTTTCTATCTCTTGACATTGCTAGAATATCGTGATTGAAACTTATACTTGAAATAAAATACGTGAAAGTCATCTTGGTACTCATTGTATTATAGCAGATGGTCAAGCCATTAAAACAACTAGTTCTTCGATCTTAAAATTAAGGGTATTATTTGGATTTGATGAATCAATAATACTGGAATGTATGTATGATTTGTAGCCTTGCAGCCTAGAAGTTCTACAAATTTTCAATGCAAACAGCATCAAAATATATGTATGCTTTTGGTCAAAATGCCTTTGATGTAAACATGTTGGAAGTGTTTGGGTGCTTGTATAATCTCTTTTTGCAAAATGAAGAGGCGTTAAGAAATGATGCATTCTTTTGTGGGTAAGGCATTTTACTTGGAGACACAACGGAGTCATGCGCCCAAGCAGTAGAAATTTGCATCTATTCACATATCTGCATCTGTATGCACGTCCTCTATGCACATGCATGAGACATTCATGTGTACAGAACTACATATATTTCAATTTTGTTTTCCAAAAACTTGATGTTATGATACTACTTCTTCGATCTTAAATATATTCAAATTTCCTCATAAGTATGTCAAAAGTCCTGTCTCAGAATGTTGCCTCATTTTATCTTTCTTTCTATTGTAGTTATATTTGTACGATTTTTATCCAATTGCTTTTCTCTTATATTCTCTACTTTAATTTACCAGCTTAGATTTTCGAATGAAGCTGAAATTCTCACGTCAATTAGTAAATTTTAGACTGTTCACAATCGCAAACTGCGTCACTTCCTAAACTCTTCATTAACTATGAAAGCTAATGCTGTTCTTCCATACTTCCTTTCTATTCTCAAGTATTGCTTGTATTGTGAGTCCTTTACATCATTTGTGCTCGATAAGCACACGAATGCAACATTCTATGAATAATAATTTACAGAGATACTTGATTACTCCTACCATGTAATGGAGGAAATGGTAAACATAATTTACTTAGCTTGAGGCTTAGTTCAGTGATTAATTTACTGAACTCAAATTCAAATACAAGTTTGAGTTTTGGCAAACCTAAGTGATGAAATGCATCTCAACAAGCATTAATCAACTCACGACAGATTTTTGGATTTGATTTACATTTGTTAGGATGGCAGAATCTTACCTAATTCATCATTTGTCAAATGATTTACTGAAGGTTTTACTTTGCTTCTGGTACAGATTTTAAGCGTTTCTTTTTTTGTATCGATTTATCATGACTGCATAATCTTCTTGCAAACGAGTGATTTACTTGTTTTTTCTCGTGTTTTCACAAAAATTCTGCTCATGGTTACCTTAACATTCGCAATAGCATCTCTCAATAATTTGCAGCAACAAGTCTGTTCAAAATGCTTCTCAAGTACAGGCCTGAGGATAAAGCAGCAAAAAAAGAGCGCCTTTTGAAAAGAGCTCAGGCTGAGGCAGAGGGAAAGGCTCCTGAAGCCAAGAAGCCTATTGTTGTGAAATATGGTCTCAACCACGTCACCTATCTTATTGAGCAGGTTGTCTTTCTTTTTCTTTGTATGCTTACTTTTTAATCATCTTTGCCGGTGTGCCTATTTTCCAAATAACTGCCATCCTATTTTTTTTTTGCAGAATAAAGCACAATTGGTAGTTATTGCTCATGATGTGGACCCAATAGAGTTGGTTGTCTGGCTTCCTTCATTGTGCAGAAAGATGGAAATCCCATACTGCATTGTGAAAGGGAAATCACGATTGGGAACGGTAAGCAACCATGGGTCTCGCATTCTTAACAGGCTTGACTCTCCACAATGGCGTCAGTACTTCACTTACTTTTCCATGATAACATAAAATTTACCCCCTTGTAGTCTGTGACCTTTTTTTG
Source organism: Ilex aquifolium (assembly GCA_951799425.1). NCBI lineage: Eukaryota > Viridiplantae > Streptophyta > Magnoliopsida > Aquifoliales > Aquifoliaceae > Ilex > Ilex aquifolium. The sequence continues at coordinate 305,972 of OX637391.1, forward strand.
TAGTGCCAGTAACTTAAGCCTTCAAAATGCCTGTAACTGCATATATGTGATCTTGGAGGATATTAATACATATTGCCTTTCTGTCAGATCGTCCATAAGAAAAATGCAGCAGTTTTGTGCTTGACCACAGTCAAGAATGAAGATAAACTGGAGTTTAGCAAAATCTTAGAAGCCATAAAGGTGATGCCAAATTCATTACCTTATGAGTCTATTGACTTTTGTATGATTTTCAAGGTTCTTTTTAATTCATCTGGGATTTCTTTTCTTGTTCAGGCCAACTTCAATGATAAATATGATGAGTACAGGAAGAAGTGGGGCGGTGGGATCATGGGTTCTAAATCCCAAGCCAAAACCAAGGCCAAAGAAAGGGTTCTTGCGAAGGAAGCTGCTCAGAGGATGACCTAGGAGCTGCCTTTTTATTATTGTTTGTGCTTCGCAGGATATGGATCTTTGGAGGGCCTTTCTCTACCTTTTTTTTGTTACATTTAGATTTACTGCAGAGTACTTTTTTTCTCTAAAATTTGATCATGTTATTGGCTTGCCGTGACACTTTAGGTTCTATTGGACTATGCATAATGCTTGATTTATTATAATTTCTGGAGTTTGATCTAAGTTTACATGATCCTGGGTTGTCTGGTTGTGGTTTTCCAGTCAATTGGTGAGAGATTCTAAGCGCCCCCAAGATGCATATATAATAATAGGGTCCCAAAAATGGGAGTGTGAATAATGATAGTTGATTAGTTTGTAATGTGCATTAGTTGCGGTTATTTATATGTCGATGCCAATTGTACCCTTGAATTTTTTCCAATGTGGTTATTAATATATATATATATATATATATATATATATATATCTAATTAGAGTTTTGAAGCAGCTTAAAGGAGAGGGTACGGGAAAGCCTTCGCTCCTTGGATTTGGCTACAACTGATTTTATTCAAAGATAACTACATAGCTGATTCTCTGAATACTTTTTTGTGGAATCAAATAATGCCAAAGCTATTTCGTCAATTCCCTAACCAGCTAGCTAGCTATTTGTAGCTCAAGTAAGATGACTTTTGTAAAATTTTGTTTTAAGCCATTGATATTTTATAACTAATTGAGTGCCAGTGTTTTGGGTTGCAAGTCTTGGCAGTACTGTGTAAGCTAGGCTAGAATGGCAGGCATATTTTGAACTCCCCCGTCAAATCCTTGTTTCCGATCGGATTCTCGAGCTTTGCCAGGTCAATAGAAATCATCAGTAAATCGAATTGCTTCCTGCCTTCAGATTACCCCCTGCCTCTTGTGTCTCGTCCACGCCTCTCTCTCCCTCTTTTCCCCCCGCCCCTAGAGCCAGGTTGGTTGGAGATCATGTAATTTGTATCATTCTTCATTTCTTTCATATCTCAGGCCGCGGCCAAAGGCATCCTAACAAAACGGGTTTCCTAGTAATGGAACCTGAGGATGTAGCATCATACGCTAGCACCCACCACGACACATAATCTTTTTTTTTGGTCCAGCCAACCGGTATCCGAACCCATTGGGCCGACTAATCCGGTTTCGGAGCGGGTCCTGGGGTTAAGGTTTTAAACTCCTCCCAACGGGCTTGCGGGGGATCGAACCGTAGTCCTCCCTACCAAAGTCTAGCCCCTGGCACCACTAGACCAAGACACCGTTGGTACCACGACACATAATCACTCGGCCATTTGCATACCCGTTGGCAGAATTCAATCAAGAGGCCTCTTTCACAATATGAACCCCATGGACTACGCAGTCCCTCTCCTCCTGGCGCAGATCTCTCTAGCCTCTGCCTTCATTCTCTTTGCTTCTCGCCTTCTGAAGCATCTTGGCCAGGCCAGCATTGTTCTACAGATACTGGTAAGCTGCTCTGTAAATTCATGTCCTTAAATGTCTTCCCAGTTTCGTTCCCAAGACTTCTTCGATCCAATGAGTTGTATACAAGTTGCGATTACATTTGCAGGCATTGATAACAGTTCTATTGCTTGTGACCTTTACCAGGGCGGTTTAATACTAGGTCCATCGTTTCTGGGACGGTTTGGTGGATTTTCAGCAACGGTTTATCCCTTAAAAAGACTCATAATGCCAGATACACTCTCCGTATTTGGGTTCATGTTCTACTTTTTCTTGATTGGAGTACAAATGGATCCTTGGATACTGCTGAAGGAAATAGGTAAAAAGGAATTCACCATTGGCTTTTCCACTGCGGCCCTTGTTATGGTACTAAGCATCTCTTGCTCCATCCTAATTATGGTTACTAAACTCAGCATACCGCAGAAGTTGGCCAGCTCACTTCCTGTGGTGGCAACAACCTCAGCCGTGCTTGCCTTTCCTATAGTTGCTCACTACCTGACCGAACTAAAGATGATAAATTCCGAGTTCCGCAGAATGGCACTATCTTCCTCCATTATCTAACTCGTTTGGTTTTGTTGTTATAACGCTCACTGTTCTAACGAATGAGCACAACACATAACTTCATGACGTTAAGAACTGTTGCCGCTGGTATTGCCATGGCACTGGTATTTTTTTGGTAGTTCAACCAGTAGTCTTATGGAGGCTGCGAATTCAAGCCGAAAAAGCAATTGAGGCCGGGGTTTATTTATCTCATATTTGTAGGCGTCCTGGTGACTGGCTTTTGCTGTCAGGCCAGTGGTCTGCACATCTTTTATGTACCACTTCTTTACGGGATGGCAATACCCACCGAGCCGCCTTTTGGGATTAGCGCTGGTAGAGAAGCTTGAGCTCATAACCTCTTGGATGTTTATGCTGCTTTTCTTCCTCAAAAACGGGTTGGTGATTGACATTTTCGGTCAAGATGAAAAATTATATGGTTGTCCAATTCATCATCCTTGTTACCAGCACAGGCAAGTTTCTTGGAGTCCTCATATCCTCAACTTACTTCAAAGTACCTCGCAGGGATGCCATCTCACTTGGCCTTGTCATGAACATTCAAGGGGCTCTCAAGCTTGGCATGTTTAAAATGATGAAGCAAGCAAAGGTATGTTGGACTTTCATCATCTCACACCTGCAAACAAACATACACAGAGACGGGTTATTACCTAAGAGCATAGATTCATAAATCTAGATGGCATCACATAAACCACTGAGAGGGCAAAAGGTGAGGAGGGAAAGAGGAGGGTGTTCGGAATTCTGATCCTGTTTTAATGGTCAATACATCTATAATCTTGAATCGTTTCAGGATTGGAAATACAATAATCATAGAATCAAACATAGACATTACCAACAAGCCTTTACATCACAGCAGTGTCAGTTATGCTGTATACGGCAATCATTAACCCATCTAAGCATTTTATGGCATGCAGGCAATAAATAATGAAGCCGTTATGGTCTTGTGCACGTCCATGCTGATTGTGACGGTGGCTATTACACCCATGGTAAGATACCTATATGATCCTTCACGGAGGTACCTCGTCTACAAGAGGACAATTTTGCACTTGAAACCCAACTCCAAACTCCGATTAGTAGAACACATACACGACCAAAATGATGTTCCAACAACCATCAACTTCCTTGAAGCTATTAATCCCAACAAACGCAACCCTATTGCCATCTGCATCCTTCACCTTGTTGAGCTTGTTGACCGTGCTCACCCACTGCTCATCCCACACAAACTGACAAAATCCCCCCTTCCAATGCCTCCACTTCAAAGAGCATTGTCAATGCCTTTAGACTATTCGAGCAAAACTATCGTGGTTTCATTTTGGTGCATGCCTTTACTGCAATATCTCCTTATTCATCGATGCACGATGAAATCTGAAAAATGGCACTTGATAGGAGGTTTCCCTCATAATAATCCCTTTTCATAACAGATTTACGGCCAATGGTACGATTGAGTCAAATGGAAAGGAAGTTAGGATTGTCAATAGCATGATTCTCGATAGGGCAGCATGCTCCATTGCAATTATTGTTGACCGGGGGCTCCTCAACAGTTCAAGGTCTGTATTGGCAACCTGGATTTCATATCGTGTTGCTGTTCTCTTCTTGGGAGGAGCTGATGACAGGGAAGCACTAGCTTTAGGGGCACGGATGGCTGGGCAACCTTATGTCAACCTAACAATCAATTACTCGGCTTCTTCAGAATGGGAATATTATTGGTGAAGATGCAAGTGGAATAACATTAGACAATGAAGTGGTGAGCGATTTCATGATAAGTATGGCAGGAAATTATCGGGTCATGTATATAGAAGAGGTGGTGATGGATGGGACAGGAACAGTGGCCGCCATCCAAAGCACGGAGAATAATTACTAACTTATCATTGTGGGAAGACGTCATGATGCATGGTCACCACTCATCTTGGGACTTAAAGGTTGGAATGAAGAGACAGAGGGGAAAAATAGGAGACATGTTTGCTACAGCTGATTTCAACGGCAGTGCCACCATATTGGTAGTGCAATACATAGATGAAGCAGAGGATCTCCCAATTCAGAGGAATTCTGTGAATGCTCATTCGGAAGGGAGATAGTAAAATATTTTGTAGTCGTTTGAATCCATTGAGAAAGGAATTCATATAGGGGCTGTTTGGTACGTGGGTTTGGGGGGATTTTGGAACATGTGTTGGGGACTAAACCCCTTTAAATCCATGTTTGGTAACTATGCATGTAGTCTAAGGTTTGAAATCTGGCCCGGTCATGAAACCCAAGTTCATGGGTTTCATGAAACCCATGGGGGGGGGGGGGGGGGTTTCATATGTGGGTTTGGGGGGGTTCACATTTAAATGACATTTATACCTCTCATATATCCATACCCATATTTAGATTAAATTAGTTAAGGGGCACAATAGCCATTTACATACAAATATATTATTATAATAGTCATATATCCCTGCACATACCAAACATAGGTATGGACAGTATTAAATGTTAAATCCCATCTTTAGGTTTGGAAGGATTTGGACAAGCCAATCCAAACCCCTCCCAAAAAACATACCAAACATGCCCATAGAGCTTTCAGTCAAAAAGTTCCTAAATCAGATTTCAAACATGATCTGCAGATTGCAGGCTATTATTCAGTCCATCTCCACAGCAATTTCATTCCATTTTTTCTGCTTATTTGGCAGTATCTCAAGGAATATTCATCAAATAACAAGATCCAGTTAATTCCGATGTCACAGGAAGTTTATATGATTCAAGCACCTCTTTTGTGCTTTTCGCAGGTATTCCAAAACATACATGTGTGGTCCTAGACCACATGATATTGCAGTACTAATTGATTTAGAAAAGCACATGATATTGCTCCTAATTTATATGGAGGGTTATAGAAATGAAAAGAGTGTCAACTATGTATAGAGATGTGACTGAGCAAATATACGATGGAGAAAAAGATTACCTGTAGGAAATCCACGTGTTGCTTGCAGAGATAAATGAGGAGCCAACATTTTTGTACTTCAAATAGGGACCTGACCATCAGATCCTCTGCATCATTGCAGAAGAATGCTAAGCAAAACAACAAGCAAGTCATTTGTTTAGCATATCCTGCCGAGAACCATTTTTCGAAACTAGACGTTTTTCCTGCATTGCTTGAATCAACTGCATGGTTGGATCTGGTCTTGATGAAGATGAGTGTGATGCTAAAAGCTCGGTACATATTGCATGCAACATCAAAGGTGACTCATCTCCAATCCATTTAATATGTTCAATGGCAATTGGAACCTCTCTGGCATCAGCTAAGCATTTCAGCAAAATCACGTGAGAATCTGAATCTCCTATATCACTAGTGCAATCACGGAGTAACTTGGAAGCAGCAAGAAAATGACCTGTAAGAATCACGTTGCCTAATAAATCAACAGCAAAACTAGTAATCTGCTAGAGATATGATATAGTACACCTTACCTAGAACCACAAGCCAAGGTTATCACTACTAATTTTGGCTAACATCCTGTCTACTATAAAGTTGCCATACCAGTCCATGAATTCAGATCATACCTTCGTTACAGAGGTGAAGGATAAATGTACTCAATATGGCTTGTGCGAGCAATGCATCCTGTTCAACAGACTTGTTGAAGACTGCAAGAGCTGTTTTAAACTCTTTTTCTCGACAAAGGCCTTCAATGAGGGAGGTGTATGTCAGAGCATCAGGAGCTACCCCTTTCTCTGCCATGTGGCAAAATAGCCTGTAAGCCTCTTCAACTTGACCTATCTCTGAAAATTTCCGGATAAGAATGTTGTAAGTCTTCAAATTGCCACCACAACCATTTGCAAACATCTCATCCCACAAACGTTTTGCAGGTTGGAGTAGGTCTTCTCTACAGCAGGCTTCTATAAGAGAATTATAAGATGATATATTTGGACCCAAACCTTTCTTCTTCATCTCCTGAAGAACCTGATAAGCTTCTTTCACTTTCCCAGACTTGCACAAGAAAGAAACCATCACATTGTAGCTCTCCATGTCTACAAAGTACCCTTTGGCAGACAGAATACGGTAAACTTCAACCAATTCATTGGCTTTTCCATGCTTACAGAGGTTCCTACTCAAATTACTCAAAGTAAGAAGAGTTGGAAACTTCTCTTTTCCAAGCATGAACTTTAAAAATGACAATGCACAAGAAGGATCGGTAGAGGATACACACCCTATCAAAGGATTGAGAACATCATCCTGAATTGGGAAATTGCCATTTACAATAATTTCACCCAATTCTTTTGCTTCCCATATCAGTCTCTCCGAAATCAAAGCAAACAGGAACTCCCTGTAATCATTTTCCCTTGGTGCTACCCCTAGCTTCCTCTTCTTCTTCAAGACTCTCTCCACATCAAACACATTCCCTGTGAGCCGCAATGCTTCAGCAACAATTCTGTACGCCATAAAATCAGGTTTACATTCCCTTTCCCTCAACTCATCCAACACATCCACAGCCTCTCCTACCCTAGACTCCAAACACAGCCCATGAACAACCAAAGCGGCAATAATTGACCCATTAATCCCTGAAAAATCACTCTTCCTTACCTCATCTAACAAACTTAAAGTCATACCCAACTCACCATTTCTACAAAACCTCCATATAAAAACACCAAAACCAAGTGGACTCAAACTTACACCTCTGAGAATCATTTCATCGAATACTCTCTGGGCACAACATATATTCCCATCGGACGATAGCGCAGCAAGAAGCGAATTACAAATTTCGGATCCAATTGTATAAATTGATGAAGTAATTTCACTGAAAATAGAAAATGCAATCTGCGTATTCTTACCCATAATCTGTGAAGCCATAACGGATTTATAAATTGAAGGGTGGAGATCGATATTGTGGGCTTTGACTTGCTTTAAGAGACTGTTAATGGAATTCGACTGGCGAGACATGGAGAGAGATTTGAGGATAGATTGATAGGTAATAGAGGTGTGATTAAAGCCTGGTTGTTGAGAGGCCCAGTTAAAGAAGCCGAAAGCGAGCGAGTGGTGGTTGAGTAGGAACGGATCGATGACTCGGGCCACCAGTGTTGGCGTTAGCGAGTCGCGACAGCGGAGGCGGTGGAGGGTTTGCTCGAGCGACGGATTCCATGTCCTAGTTGGGACTGTCCGGTTGGAAGCAGAGATTAGAGCTCGGCTTATCTGACTAGCTACCTCACTCGCCCAAGGTTTCATAAGAAAGAGTGTGTAGTGCGTAGGGTGGCCTGTGGGATTGGTTTTATCAGATTGTGAGTACCTAAAGAATAGAATAGACTCCCCTGGAGACTAGCAGTCAGCAGATCCCCCAAGTATTCCATAAACTTATGGCTCGCTAGAGATTCTGATATTTTGTGTTATATTAAATTAGTTAGGTGTCCGTTTACTCCTAGGAAATCAGCCAAGAAGTGTGTGATGCTCTCTAATGGATAAAATGACCAACTACTTGTACTTGATATTTGTGGACACATGATTTAACACATTTTTTTGTTGCAAAAAGAATTAGTTATAAAGTCAATAATTAATTTTTGAATTATAAGATATTCGAAGATTTTATTATATAACTAGTTATTACATGTGTATGAAAGCATAAAATAATAAAAAAAGTCAACAATAAACATATTGATATTCACATTCAAAATCAAATCACAAACATAGAAGAGAGATAAATAAATTTAAGTACCAGTTGTAGTGAGGGTGAGAGGCGATGGGCTACAGTTGTGGTGGTAGGAGACAGTGATGGTTGTAGTAGGTGACAATGACCGTGGTGGTGGTAGTAGTTGTAGGTGGCAATGATGATGGTAGTAGTGACAGTCATGGGTGATGGCAGTGGGAGTGGTGAGCAACAGTGATGATTGTTGCTAGTTGTGGTGATGGCGGTGGTGGGTTGTGGTGGTGGACAGTGACGATGGTGGTGGTGGGCGACGACGGATGTTTCTGGGCGACAATATAATGGATGGTGACGAATAGCAGTGGTGGTAGGTATGGTGAGGTTGGGTGGCGACAGTGGTGGGCGATGAAGGGTGGTGGTGATAGGTGTGGTGGGGGTGGGGGTGGGTGATAGTGGTTGTTCCAAACACTATTTTTTTGTTTAAAGTAGTTATAAAAAAATTTAAGTCTTAGAAACACTTTTAAAAAGTCACCCAAAATACACTCTTAGGGCCCTATTTTCTCTATTAATTTTTGAGTGTTAATATTAACCGTTGGATTAATTTTAAATAAAATTTAAAGAAATCTCAATCGCAAAAAATAAAAATTATTTTATTTATCTTTTGAGATTTGAATTGTACTGTACTTTATTATATAGATTTTATCGTATCACATGCAATCATGTATGTCTAAAAAATTGGTACGGTAAGGTTTGATCATGCAACATCTTCCAAACTTGTAAGGCCCCCAATTCTCACAAAATTACGTCATATGCTTAACATGAATTGGCCCACCAATTCAGGGTGGGTGGATTACTAACAGTAACGGCTATTGATGGTACTGATTTTCGAAAAGAGCCTATAAGAAAACCCACAATGGTTACATCTCATCAAATAGAAGCAGAGCAACCCAATCCCTTAAAGCCCCAAACAGGTCACAATCAATCCAGAAAAATACGGAATTAGAAAGTATTGGTAATTGAAATCCAAAATTTTGGTGCAAAAAACAAGCATAAAGCCTCATCACCCTCTTTCTTCTGTCATGTCATGTAAATTTTAGCAGCATTAGACCAAACCCATTAATTGGTCCATTCACATTGCCAGAAAAAGGAAACAACCCAACCCAGTGTGTCCGCACTGCACTGGATAAGATAATCACAAACTCCAATCCTTGTGTTCTGTTTGATCTGTTTTTCAAATTCTAATTTCCATTTCATCATCATAACCTCTTTTTGGAACCAGTTTCTTTTTCCGTATCTATTGTTTTCTGTTATGTAATCACCTTTTTTAATTTTCTGGTTGCCCACAAATGCATGATCAATGCTATGCTGCCAAGATAGACATCGGCTATGTGAATCCTATTATTTATCTACTGAACTATCTTTTCCAGTATTTTATTCAAAGTAAGTTTCGATCCTATCGTACTACTGTCCAGTGTCAATCAATATCTAAATCAAATGCAATACCAAAAAGGAAAACGAAAACTAGGAATCCACACAAGTCATTGGGCTTACCGAACTTGGTGGCAATGCTGTTTGTTGTCAAAGATAATTTAGGAAAAAGTGTGTCGGTTATCACAAACAGCTGTCCACTTATCGACTTGCATATTATAAAGTAGGATAAGACACAAAGAGTGGCAAACTTGATGGGATAAAATGAATAATGACAAATTCATATTACGGGAGTCAATAACGTGTGCGTACACTAATAATCCCTCCTATCCTATATTATCATTCATTCCCTCTCTGACTCTGAAACAGAACCACAACGAAAGTGACCCCCAACAACACTACATGAAATTGGAGACAACCCCATGCAAAACAAGAATGATTTTGCTACTTTCTATAGCTGCTGAAACAATATCTTGTTAAACAAAAGAAATTGAGACATAGATAAGACAGATTACCAACTTCTAGAGCACCTTATCCACCAAGAGGAGTGAGTGGATCAAGGAATGTAGACAAACCAGTCAATTACCATACGACATAGGAAGCAAGAAATTCATGATGAAAGAACAGCAGTGGCAGTTCTAGATCAAAAAACAAAGGAATGAAAATGAAAATAAAGAAACAGAATCGATTCAAGTAGAAAGCAAGCATTTTTAGCTATGCAACATTCAACAGCCATATCTTCCAGTATTCCACTCCACTACTCTATTTTTTCCTTCTAACCTAGTGAATATGCATTTCCACTACTGTAATTTCTAGACTTCCATGTGTTAGAGATGTGTAAACACTAGCACCAGCCTGCATACTAATCACTGACTTAAGTTAGACGAGACACAACAATCCACTGGCAACCACATTAAAAAAATGAACTTGCAAAACTAATACTCTAATGCCACTTGAGAAGGTCCTGGACTACAAAATGTGTTTCTTGTGCAGGTTCGAATACTTTGTGGACATATTAGTCTCTTCTATTATGACATACGATGATTAATGCTTACCCTTATGGAATCACAGGCATAGAGACTTCCCGAAACATTTCTCTTTTAAACCAACTGTAGAATAGTAGTTCTGATGTAATCAATTGAACTACCAATTATTTTTCTCAACAAGTTAGAAGTTTTCCTTGTCATCTCAAAAATACTACTGAGAAGACAAAATCCCCATTATCAACCTGTCAGCAATTGGCATAGCTTCAAGCTGAACTAGCCCCACATACTATCCCAGAATGAGAAACCACCTACTTCAGGATGCCCGCAGTACAATATCAGACATTTACACTTACCATGTGACATTGTGAATCAAGAGGCACTTGAAAGTTTGAAAAGGCAAAATTGAAACTACCCAGGCTATTGCCAATCCCAATACTACCGAGTAGGGTGGTCTAGTGGTGGTACCGCCCTTACTCCTCACCTTGAGGTTGGGAGTTCGAGTCCTGGAGTCCCCATTAGGGTTCGGTGGTTGGCCGCTATGCTAGCCTAGCTAAGTCTGGTCCCGAGAGGTGTTTCAGGCGCAGTCAGGGGCCTTATGATCCCACCGATGAGGGCCTAACGGGTAGTCGTTGGACGCTCTTCCTTACCCCCACCCCTTTTATAAATAGCAAAAAAAAAAATCCCAATAAGTTGAGATTCATACCATTCGTCAAGGAAACACATACCAATCACTAACATATCTTTGAAACATGAACCGACGCATTTTTTTTTTGTTTCAAACTAGTTAGAAACTGTACATGTTTCTTGACAACTGACAGTAAAGCTTCAAACTGCTAAATGTGGTGGCATACACAACTAAAATTTGAATAATAGTTGGATATGAAGCAGACGTAGATCCTTGAGTAAAAAAGTGGCGGGTCTCAAAGGTTAAAATTTTATAAAGTGTAATTGATACAAAGCAGTGGCGTGTAGATTCACGAGATAATTCAGATCAAAACAAAAGAATTCAGGGAATAATTCGTATGAACAGCGAGGTCATACACATAAGACTTGCAAATTAAAAGTGTGTATAGACTATCACAAGTGAAGAATGAGTAGCTCTCTTTGTGCACAACAGAAGAATTGCTGAGATAGACAAGCACCCTCACTACACCTAAAAAGAGAACAGCATACATGTATGACTACTGAAATCTATGTTTTATACTTGCACAAACAGGCTGATCGGCGCTGAACCCAGGCCAAAGAGAAGAATATAAATAAAGGATGCCTTACACTATAATTAACCCACACCTTTCAAAATAAACAAGAAGTCAAGCCCAAATCCAAATACTATTTGGCCCTGCGCAGTTCCACCTGCACATTTCAGACCACAAGCAGAACTATGAAAATAACAAGAATATCTAAAAGCTCTGTGATTTACACAAAGAAAAAATGTGTCCAAAAAAAAACCCGAAGCACCTGCCTTTGGAGACTCGGATGAAGCTGTTGACAGAAGAAGGTGCGCGAACCAAATCCAGGCCCAACTGAATTCTCAGCTCACTGTCATCGCTTTTGCAATTATATATCACAGAAATCATTTACCCAAAATCCCAGCTTCTCAAAATTGACACTTTGGTTCAAACTCTTCCCAAATATTAGTATATTATCTAACAAATCTATTGTCCTTCTGACCCTTGAGAATCCTCCTTTGAAGATGGCTGCTGCTGATGCATTCTAGCCTGCCCCATCTGCTGGTAAATCTGGCTCAAGGCTTGAGGGTTCAAAACCCCAATATGACCATCTTGTGAGAGCCCAAGCTCCAATCCAGGAAGCTGCTGGTTACTAGCCGCACCCAAAATTGAGGTAAAACTCATAGGACTTAGATTGGTGGCTGGCAAGTCAAACCCAGGAAACCCAATTTTTTGAAAGTAATTGGAACTTTCACTGCCCAAATTGGTTGTTGATGGACCAGAAGATGATGATGATGATGACTGAAATCCGAAACCACTGACCGCAGCCGCACTAGGGGGCCATATCCCTGTTGCTGTGGCCATATGGGGTCTCCCAAAATTTCCACCAACGATTGGCCAACTGGTCCTATTGCTACTCCCACCTGACCCTCCCATATGTGCACCCAACTCATCAATTTTCTGATGCAATCCAGCTGATAGAGAGCTACCATGCTGTGAAACAGAGGCCCCTGTTGCTGCGAAGGCCGAGGCAGGTATGGTTCCGGTCCCGGTGGCAGCGATTATGGAAGGTTCGGCCTGCTGTAACAGCCACTGAATGGTCTCACCATCAGATTTGTGACCCAATTCTCTGGTCAACTGAAAAATTCTAGCAGCGCAGAGAGCTGGCATCCTTATCCTCCTTCCTCTGCCTTCGACTTTGGTGTGCCTGTCTTTGTTTGAGCTTCTCTTGGGGGCCAACTGTTGTTTCTTGCCTTCCTCTTTATCAGCAACCACAATCTGGAAGTCTTTGATCTCTGCGTGCTTGTTGTCACCCATGTTGGTGGTGGGAGTGGCGGTGTATGTATTTTTTTGTTGTGGGATGCTCAAGAAGCTTGGCACCTCCGGTGGCTGCTTCGAGCCCTTGGGATCCATGGCATGACCAGGGTTGTGTCTTTTAAAATTTTATAAATATTTTAAAATATAATTAAAGAGAAGGGCAAGTGTAATTGTGTCTTACTCTTACTTGATTGAACAATGCGATATAAAATAACCGGAAAAAAAAATGTCACATACTTTGATGAGTTTCACTGATTTCAGCAATGAAGTGAAAGACAAAAAGTAAAAATTGAAATCCCAAGAAGATGGTACCTTAGTCAAAAGTTCACTCGGGGTTTAATCTCTCTCTCTCTCCCTCCTCTCACCCTTTACCCTTTTGTACTGTTCATGGTTTTGACTAGTTTTGATTTGACAGACTCTTCCCATGTTTTTAACTGCGAATTTCACCACCAAGAACAGACAACGAATAGAGCCCCCACATTCCTTCCATGGAATTATTTCTCTGCCATGCATCAGCATGCTATTATTGTAACAGCAATATTGTATATGATGATGCCATCTCTTGTAAGGGACTATAAGCGTCCATGTGGAGATTGCGATGAGGACATCTGGCAATAAAATGAATGGGATGTAGGGTTGCTTCTAGTCCACTCTCGGCCCATCCATAAGATATTGTTAGAAAAATAAATTAAAAGAAGATGAAATGATAAATAATGGAATCAAGCAAGAAGAAGACATGGCCCAGAGAACTGAGAAGGTGACGTTCAGTTGCAAAAGGAGGAGGTAAGGTTTCAACATGGTTTGCTTGTGCTGGAACAATACTATCCTAGATTAGATCCTAGTGGGTCCTAAAACTCCCAGAGTCCTGGACACTCTCAGTTTGTAAATAGAACAGTTCATTGGCCATGTTCAGTGTGTGTGTTTGAATTGTATGCAGTCTTTTAGAAGCAAGCTTACATTTTGGCACAAGATGAAATTGCACTCATGTTACTATTACCTTAACAAACTCATGAATGCATGTAATTTTTTAAGTAATTCTCCTCTCTTTTTTTTTTCTTTGGGGTTTCCTCTCCCCCCCCTCCCCCCTCCCCCCCCTCAAAAAAAAAAAAAAACAATTATAAAAGAATTTTAATAAGGGTTAATTGCACTATAAATTCCCAAAATATAGAGTTAGTCTCATTTTAGTCCCTAATATTTTAATCGCATCATTTTGATTCATGAAATATTGAATATATTTCTATGTGATCTCTCAAGTAGACAACATCCAAATTATTAACGATTTTTATCATAAACTTGTCACGTAATATCTAAATATAGGCAAAAAATAATAATTTGGATAATCTTGACCAAAATTTGGATAACTCTTGACTAAAATTTGAGTAGTTCTTGACCAAAAATATGTAACATGGATAAGTTACATATTTATTTTTTTGTCCATATTTAGATATTACGTGACAAATTTATAGAAAAAATTATTAGCAATCTAGATACTATCTACTTGAGGAATTATATAGAAATATATTCATACTTTAGAGACTAAAATAATGTAATTCAAATATTAAAAACTAAAATAAAATAAAATTTATACTTTGAAAACCTACAATAAAAATTAATCCTTCAATCAATCAATCATTACTCTTGGAAAGATCGCCTATACCCCCACCCTTTTTTAAATTTATGGATTACACACACCCTGGCTTACAGCAAAGGTCAGTTGGAAATTGGGTTGTCCTTGGGATATCACCTGAGCACCATGCGTTGGTAACTTATTTAAGACAAACAATGAGAAGGAAGTGGGGGGTGATTTGGGTACCGGGTGGATGCTTTTTTGTTTAATGGGTAAGGAAACAATCAGCGATGTACATTTGTCAACGCAATTAATAAATAGAAGAAGACCTTTTTTTTTAAGTTGTTTGAGTGGACAAGAATAAACAGCACAGGAAAATGACAGGAATAATAATAATAACTTCCTTGAATCACTCCGATGACAGACAAAGATAGATAGATAGATAGATAGATAGATGCCCACTCTATTTCTTTCTTCCTTACTTTCTTTATTGAGGTAGGTGCAAACACACACATACACATATCCATAAACGTCGTCGTGTCACCGTAATTCCAAAGTAACAAGTAACGTGGCATACCACACGGGGTTGACATTACTTATTTTCTTTTCCATTGAAGCTCTGCCTCTGCCTCTGCCTCTGCCTAAGGCTGGAAAAAAGTAGAATCCTGCCTGCAGAAGCATACAAGTGCTGGCTTCCTGGTAAATTTATTTAGGACCCTCCAAATCTTTTGGTTACATGAAGAGCCATAACACGGTGACCGGTCAAATCCAATCAGTGCATGCTAGATGATGATGAGAGAGAGAGAGAGACATTCAGAAACTAGTCATTAATTAGAATGAATTAGTTGGGGGGTAATTTAGTCCAAAGTTGCTTCAATTATCGATTTCAAAAGTTTTCAAGCTACCATGATTATTGTCCCCACTTTTTAACTATTGGAGGAGTATTCCAATCAAATCTACTGGGAGGGGAGAAAAAAAATAAAAGTAAAAAATTAGTCAAAGTTTCCATGACAAAGACACGAAATGCCAATTCTTTCAAGCTCAAAATAAGCCAGCAATCAATGTTAAACGTAAGCTAACTTATTCACATCTCCATGGCATATATGATGGCTAATCCATGCATTTCTACGCACTACTATACTAGTGCCCATCCCATCCCATCCTATTTTCTTTATAAGATTTGTGCTTGCTTTTTCTTTCACCCTTGTTTCAATTTGATTACTAAGCAACTTTAGGGTTTTGTATTTCATCACACAAGGTGTGAAGCCATGACTTTTGTCTCTTCTTTTTCTTATTTATTTATTTCTATCGTTCTTTGTCATGATGTGAAGGAAGACCCCCACCCCCACCCATCCACTGTTTGAGTGCTGATCGATCATAATGGTGGGAGAAAGGCTATGTGGTGTATATGTTGATTGCATTGCTGGTCACATGTGCACCCCATCTTGGAGACAAAAGAGGCCCCTCCTCTTTCAAAGCTACGTGTTGAGATAACTTCCAGTTACAACTACTCAAACCTCCTTGAATTAATGGCATATTTACAACAACCCATCATGTTTAAGTCTCATATTTCTCCTAGGAGTGGAATCAAGTCTCAGTCAAAACAGTTAGGTCCTAGGAGTGAAAGCTAACTAGGAGACATCCAAACTTCCCAAAGCATCTGCTTAATCCTCCCATCCCATTCGAATGTTCACCATATCCTACATGCATCATATACTTACCAAAATAAATCCCTAGGTGATGGCCTCAAAGGGTTAATACCATTGGTCTTAACTAAAGCCAATCCCGTGGGTTTCCATTATATATTGCCATCAATGTCATGGAATATGGGTGATAAATTCCTAAGCAACCATCAGTCCTACTGCTGATCATGCATCAAAATTCAGTCAAATGATTTCAAGAGCTAAGCCACATATGGAAAGGATCCATTCACCATAACACATAAAAGTTAAGCCACCCCCCCCCCCCCCCCCCCCCCCCCCCCCAAAAAAAAAAAAAAAAAAAGAGAAAGAAAGAGAAACTGGCGTTGCTTAAATTTTTGGGCACAAAGAGTGTGACCTGACATTTTCCATTTTCTTTACAAGTAGAGCCATCATATTACCCACGCTCGACAATTGATTTCACCACATACAGCTTACCTTCTACATGAAGCCAATAGGCAATATGTGAGGTAGAACAGGGCAGAAAGAATGGAGAACATCATATGAAACATTAAAACTTATTTGATAGAGGAATCAAAAGACCACAGTTAGTACATCCAAATCCCATTTTGAAGATTGAATTCATCTAGCAGGTAGAAATAGGAGATTGTTATCGCATTGGGTGGTGCATGACTTGGTGCAGTGACTAAGGCATGGGTGGAAGACAGAGATGTAGCATGTTATTGAAGAACTACCACAGGTCTAGCCCCGGGTAGCCTGCAAGAGACCCAAAATAAAAATCATTAAACAAGTTAAACACACTACTGCTTAGAAAATTCTTCATAACACAAACTTCGTATTTTTCACGTAATTAAGTTTACCTAAAGGTACCTACCCAAAAAGAAAAGGTTACCTAAAGGTATATGTGCTTTTGGACTATTCGGTTGGAGTAGCTGTAGCCTGCGAGCATTATTAGGAAACAAATATAACCTACGCTCCAGCCGCCAATAGCTGCGCCTGGACAAAGCCAGAATCTCCAACTGCTTCTCTCACTATTCAATTTGTCTGTGATTTCTTCCATTTTCCGTTTCTTTTATTGTAGCTATTTTAACTAGTTTGTCCCAAAATAATCTGTTTTTTCGACTGGGTGATAGCTTCGTATCAATTCGTTACATAATATCTATCAAAGTAAAGGATTCATAAGATAAAGCTGATATGCTCATATGGTTAATGAGTTTTCCTCCCAAAACATGATCAAAATCGAATCTCACTAACTACATAGCGAGTTCATTTGCTTCCACATCTATCACTGTACATGGAAAAAAAAGTAAAGAATTTATGGAGTGCCTGTACAAATATATTTCGGACAATTCTTTCATGATAACCTCTTGTATTTTCAATGAGTTTCTGTCAGCTAGATAACCCACTGAAATGGTTGGTCTGGATTGTTCAGTCGATTTGAGATGTGATAGATTCCATTGTGATATGAACAATTAGTCAATTACATGCAAGTGGGCGGTCACATTCTCAGCCCATTTTCATATTTTCATTGCTTATGAACAGCTTTCGAGAATGCTTTCATCGAAATATATAAAAAAAAGTTAGGATTTTCGTATAGTATTTTTTTTATAGCAACAGTACAGGTATAGTATGAAGCTACAAGTTTCTCACTAGACCAAAAAAAAAAGAAGCTATCTTCACATCTAGTCATGCGAATATTAGATCTTAGACCAACATTCATATTAAATAAAAGAAATAAATAAAAAAATAGTAAAACAACTTTTATTAACACTGAAAATGCCACTATAAGTTTCCGAAAAGAAAACAAAAGCCATACACACTTGATTTACGGCTTTTGAACAAGTCAGAAGTTGGTATTCATTGTTTTCTATGTGTGCATGGATGTAGCTTTCCCAGAAGACAAATGATAATTCATTTTACGATAGATTTTCTGAGGAAAAGTCAACAAATAGCTAAAAATTTGGAAACCTAAGTGATCAGCCTCATGCATGGGTCTAACAGCAACAATACACTAGCTACATTTTATCAGTCAAATTAATATAAACCTGAGCAAATCGAATTTCATACCAGGATTTAATTACTCGTAAACATCCAGAAAGATAGTTGAAAGAATATCTGTGAGATTCACTGGTCTTGGTAGCAAATCAATTTTTTGCTTTGTTGTCTTCTTAGAGTACTCCCAGCATCAAAGTTAACCAAATCTGGAAACATGAAAATATGGCATAACTCAAACATCTTAAAATGCTATATTCCATCAAAAGAAACTAAGTTAAACAGAGTGGGAAGAGAGCTTGTATCCAATATCGAAAGATTTTGGCAACCCAAGATTAGTTTATGATGGTTGAGGGACCTTTCTACCAATTACCAATTGGTTTTGAATTGAATCCTCTAATACAAACAAAGGGGTGAAAAGAAAAAAAAATAGTTAGTTAAACTTGGAGCACATCAATGTGTAGCTTGAGAGGAATTACCCAGTGACATAAGTCCTACAAAAACAGATTTTAACCACATTTTCTATGCCAAATGCTTGAGAGGCTGCAAGTAAATCAGAAGGTCCCAATCAAAGGAAAAGCAAGCCTGAACTCAACCACCATTCATTCCACCATTTTGGGAAGTAGATTCTGGGAGTTTGACAATGGCATACTCATACAGAACCAACTAATGAATCTTTAGATCAGAGACATGCCAGCCACCCCTAAAAAAGTGCATCACGTGGCCAGCGTTTGTAATCCAGCATGCACAACTAAGACCCGTGGAAAATAGCACAGAATCTGTAAAGCAACTTTTAGAATTTCAAATTTTCAATGAAGACAACTCTCTTCGAACTTTGTACAAGAATGATTCTAAGAACAAATCATTTCAATCTTCATCCATACTTCTTGACTTTGTTTTTATTTTAAAAGAAAGAGGTAGGTCTCCCCAAATATCTTGCTTCCTGAGAAATAAGATTTTACATAACATCTAAGAGGTGAAGAACTTCGTATCTGGTCCTCGTACCTTGGAAGTTCAGCACCAGTATTTTGTGTGGAATCTATTGATCAACATTGTCATGACACTTCCACTGGGGTATGGAAGCTAATAATCCATGATCATAATCTGCAACCACACATAACGAGTAACCAAGAAACGGGAAAAAAAAAAAATGAAGAAGAAATGCCAACCAATGTTGTCAAAAGAACTGTTACTACTCAATACCAGTAAAATATGCAAATGATTGCCTCAAGTAAAATTAACAGCTGCTGACCCCAATATCAATTCTTTCCTGTATTTGATAACATCACTCCATAAATAATTAAGAACAATCAAATGATTTAACAAAACCTTCCAGTTACAAGTTATTTCCTTCCTTAAAAACTCCAAAAAGAGATCCCCATTGTTGACCCACGTTGGGATGTCCTGATCATCAAAGCATCCTATCGGTTATCTTTCCTCTAAAGGAGATGAGAGACCATACAATTGAAGAAATGAATGAGATGACTTCATTTTTCTTCTTGAATCTCTCATAAAGAAGAAGAGACCAAATTAAGATTATCAAGGCTACACTAAAGCCCCATCCCTCCACTTTTCACAAGTATTAGCCAAAAACATATTGAAGGAAACAAAAAATTGGCAATTTCCATTCAGCAAGAGAAGACAAACCCACCAGATCAGAGATTTGACAAAATATCTTCAAGCATACTTGGAAGAAAAATATAGGAAGTACATAAGAGCCTAGGTTCAACTCATGCCCCCCCTAAAATGTACACCCAGAAGAATATTCATGCAGATTTATCCTATTACTAGCAATGATGGCTACAAAACAGACATAATATACAATCAGGAGGTACCTTACGTAGCTGAACAAGGCTAAAAAGGCCAAGGAAGCTAACAACAACTATGAAACCGGTCATCCACAACAAGCATGGGTTCTTAACGTCTTCTGCCAAGTAATCCACACCAATATAAGTTTGTATGTTCTCTCATCCATTGAAAACAAATATGAACCAAAACTCCCTGTCACCATACATATGCAAAGGAATTGTGATGCTACTGATAAAAATAATGAGCACCAGATTGGTCAAGTAGTTTGTATACATGAGAAATGCTAACATGAGAAATGCTACTAAGGCCTATAAAACATAAATCAGCAAATTAAACAAGCATAAGGCTTCTCTCATTGGCATTCTTAACGACTCAAGCCAACACATTACCCACCAGTAACTGGATAGCGTCTCCAACAAATTAGAACCCTTTCCATTTGTCTATCCCTCAGGCTGACAACCCACTCCCTGCTCTACAACAATTTCTATACCATCTAGATAACATAAGGATCTGCAACAGTAAGCATCTTTTGCATACATTCATTAGGGATCCAATATTATTTTAATATCAACACCACCATGGCTGCGATATTTGCGAAGGACTTCAATATTATTCACATCATGATTACGGAAAGTATGAATTACCATCAGGCATCAGCTACGCACATATAATCGTATTTAGGGTCACTCATATAATCCTTAGACGAGAACATATTAACCTTGATAATCACTGTAATTCTCTGACTAATGGAAAAAAGTTCTACAATTTTTTATGTGTATTACTAAATGCATTGAAAGCCTCATTTCAGAATACAACAAAGGTTAATGGGGGTAAAATGCATTGAATTGAAAAAGGTAAGTGTAACTAAAAAAGGAGCCATAACAAGCGACGGCGGTAGTGTTTTCTTGTCTTGTCTGGTGAAGGGTTGAAGCGAAGAAAACCCTAATTGAGGGATAAAAAGGCTGGTCCATGACTTGACAAAGAAGAACCCTAACATGCCAGCGGCGACGTTTGGGGACGGAAGGAATAGTCCCGACTGACTGTCAGATTGAGGTTGTGGATGATTACACAGACAAAATAGGAATAGTGTCCCCAGTTCCCTACCCTACAAAGCACTCACCGCGCGCCAACCTCCTCCTCCTGATCCTAATATCATCTTTCCCATTCTGAAAAATCTTTCCTCCAACTCAACGTCCCGGTCCCCTGCTCTTCTTAATTTCACCAAGCAACGGCCCTGATATGGGCCATTCTCAGGTCCCATTCTCTATTTCTTTGCCCATAGGAAGGAGGTGTGGACAGTGATTGAGAAAAGAAAAACCCCACTCCCCACCAAACCAAAGCAACAAAAGAGTTTTTCTCTGCTACTGTGTATTTAGGATTAGGAGAGAAAGAGAGAGAGAGAGAGAGAGAGAGAGAGAAAAGGCTTATCAATCTTTAAGTCAAAATGTTTACGAATTTTTCCAAAAGCTGATCAACCCTGAGTTTTCTATGCCAAACCCAAACGTTCGTCTTTTGTCTTTCTGATTCAGCTTGCCTCCATATTTCTCAAACTACTGGATTTGATCGGTTTATGCATTTGCGACACAGGAAGTAGAGGCCCAGTTGCACCGCTATAATTAGAAAGTTCCTTGCTAATTATTATTATTATTATTATCTTGGTGGAGTAGAGGTGGCCATTATTATTTATTTTTCTTGCCGTTGAATTGTCCCAATACAACAACAATCCTATTAGCTGCTTTCCTTGCATATATATGAATATGTATATGAATATGAATGAAACCAACTGATACTGCAATCAATAATAATAGCAGAATTATTCGTTTCGGCTGCACCATTATTACAAATCCCATCCCTAACTCTACTCTAACAGGCCAATCCCATTGAATATCACCCTCAGTCTTCTCAAGATAACATTTGTTAGATGGCCCAGAGATGTCCTGCCACTGCCACTGCGCCACTACCACTGCCACCCACTCACTTAGATGCATGAGATGAGACCCACTAATTTTTGTCATAAGAATATTTTTAAGCACACACAAACCCAGGTTCGACTCCTCTACTGTAAGTGGGTTACCGCATGATATGCAGTTAAGTGAAACGGTACCGTTTTGGGTGCTTTTTGAATTTTTTTTTTTAATAGTCCTTACAAAAAAACGATGTCATTTTGAGTCCTTGAAATCAACATCTGAAAACCCTTCTCCTACCGTTGGCTTCTTCAAACTGTGGCTGCCTTCTCTCACAGTCTCACTCAGGTGCCTCCTCTCTCTCTTTCTTCTCCTACTTTCGGTGACTAACGACCTCCGCCTACCCTCCACCAAGAAGACGACGTTGCCTTCTTTCCCTTTCTCGCTAATCGCTGATCAGTGACCAGGTAACCCATACTGTACTATCTGCCTTCTCTCTCAGTGTCTTCTCTCGTTTGCTAATCGTTGACCAGCAACATCAATAAATTATGCTATTTTTGGTTATTGATTTTGAGAGAAGACAACATCAATAAATTCTGCTATTTTTGGTTTGTGCTGCTATTTCTGGTTATTAATTTTGCAAAAATAGACCTAATTTCAGATTTTGTGGACTGAACAATCAGGAGGAACTGCAAGAAAATAACATCTAAGAATGGCTTGAACCTCTGATATAGTTTAGGTGCAGCTTCACATGCGACTTGGTTATCCATCTTTGACTGTTAATCACAACTCAAACTTCTGGATAACTTCAATGAGAGAAAAAGAAGTTATATAGTTCTTAAGCTCATCAGAATATATAAATAGTAGCTATGTTTGCATATTTTAGGCTTGTATGGTAGTCAGGATAATCCATGTGTATTTTTTTCTTTTTGCTTATTTTTTCCCTTTTCCTTTTTTCAGCTACACCTGATTGGAAAAAAAGAAAAACCTAGGGCCTTCTACTAGGGTACAAAAATTCAAACTGCTATCAGGAACATGCTAAAAAAACATTAAATTTTAGTGATGCCCCATGATTTGCTATGCTTTTATCTGCTAAGGATCCCTGTCCCATGGAGTTTCTATTCTGGTCCCGAAAGGTT
The DNA here is from genome assembly GCA_951799425.1 of Ilex aquifolium. NCBI lineage: Eukaryota > Viridiplantae > Streptophyta > Magnoliopsida > Aquifoliales > Aquifoliaceae > Ilex > Ilex aquifolium. The sequence goes on from OX637391.1 coordinate 328,950, forward strand.
TCTTCTTAATTAGTTTATTCTTGGTTCGACCATTGAGTTCCCAGCACAACAGTCAAGATCCAGTCAACAACAATAACTTTGTTAATTGCAGGGATTGTCTCTTTTTTGAATGCTTCTAATGGGCTGTGGAATGTAGAGTGAACATGAACGTTGAGAGTTAATTGCAGTGAACATGAATGTTGAGTTTTAATTCATATTTGAATGCTTCTAATGGGATGTGGAATATTAAGTTTTAATTACCATTGTCCTTTCATGTTTGTAGTGTTGAAGAATGACATCTTCAAGCACGGCAATAAGCAACAGCGAGTTAAGATATCACAATATGCAATGCACCAATTGTAAGAAAAGAGCGACTATCAAAGTTTCCGAATCTTAAAAAAAAAAAATTCTGGGAAGCTATACTACAAATGTCCGGACGAGAGATGTCAATTTTTTAAGTGGATGACTCCTAATACTCTGTCTTCTTCGGAAATTACAAATGAAATGATAGATATACGACGAATTGAAGAAGATGTAATGACATTGAAGTTGAAGAACTTTGTAATATAGTTCAACGTGTTGAGACAAAAGAAGGAGCAATGAAGTCATATATGTTTGTAGCCACGTTACTAGTGGTGATGCTTTTATTTGTGATTTTAGTGAAGTAGAGATGTAAGAGCAATGGTGTATTGATGGAACTTGTGTTGTGAATAAACTTGTGGGTTTAATTTGAATGAACTTGTGGGTTTAATTTGAATGAAATTGTGAGTTCATAAAAAAGGATCACGTTTATAAAAAAAAAGAACATGTTCATGAAAAAAAATCATGTTCATCAAAAAAGATCATGTTCATCAAAAAATATCACATTCATTAAAAAAATGACGCATAATCACAATCACGCATCATAATCATGTTCATCAAAAAAGATCACATTCATTAAAAAAATGACGCATAATCACAATCACGCATCATAATCATGTTCATTAAAAATACAAAATAAATGGTTTTCAACAAAATGATCCAACAAGCAACTAGTAGCCCCCAAGCATCCTTCCAAGTTGTATCCCACGTTCATGAAAAATGATTCAACATCATTTAAAGAATGCACATATGTTGAATCAGTCGAAGTATCCTACATTAATGAGAAGGGGTCAGACAAAGAAACTTGATACATATGTGAAACAATAAAATTAGTAATAAGGTAACATACAATAACACTTTGTAAACTATTTGAAGCTTGAGAAGACAATATATTCGAATGACCATATGCTGATGTACACGGGTGACTGAAACCATGTACCTGGAATAAAAAAATGTTTACAATTATGTTTATAAAAATATGAAGTGAATAAAAATATGTCGAAGCTTGTGATAAGTACATTTATGTTTATAAAAATATGAAATGAATTAAAAAAATCTACAATTATATTTATACGATATCGTAGACATATGTGATGGTTAGGAAGCTCCATTTTTTCTCTTTGTTACTTTCTCATGCTAAGATTTTAGTCAACCCCAATCCTTGTAACCTCCCTCTTTTCTTTTTAAACTTTTAACTTGGATAAGGTTTGAGTCAACATTTTATATTCCTTCTTCATGGATTGAATCATCGCCACCATCACCAATTGATGCATACATACTATCCACTTGTTTAAACAATTCATCAACACCGCGTGACACCAATTGATATGCAGGTTGAAGACCAGAGCATCGAGCAGCTGGTTGTACCATTCTAGGACAAAACTGTTTGTAACGTGACACCACCATTAACTTGGGATACTCTTCATTTGACATTGAAATGGGGGCTTTCCTACAACTATGTCTTGCATCTCGTCTCCATCTCTTATATATGTATTGCTCGAGAATTTGCTTAATATTCATCATGTCCAAGACTTTAAGTGCATGACCACATAATATGCCCTCCATTTCAAACTTCCGACAACTACAATTGACTATCTTCTCATTAGCCTTAACCAAGACCAAATACTCTCTATGTTCATCAAATAATCGAACCACAAATTGATGCCACCCATCCAACACATCACATGGTGTCGCAATAGCACACTGAAAGATATCATACTCATCTTCAAACAACTCAAATATAGTAGGAGTGTACACTTGCCCTACTTACACTAATATTAGAGCTTTTTTTAACTTCAATCTAGGTAATTTTTGCCTAACTTGGTATTCTGAATTTGACTCTTTATACCGCTTATCATTCACAACTCTTTCAAAATGTACAAAGAACTGAACAATGTCATGGTCTGGTTTTAAGTACTTCCGTAAGGCTGCATTCAAGCTCTCACTCAGTTTGGTGCTTCTCATTCCTGCAGTGAAAATCCTCTTCATATACACATGCCCCCATTTCTCTCACAATGCTCAAGTGGATTTCATCCACATATTATCATGCAAATTATACTCTGCAAGCAACAATTTCTAAGCCTCAAATAATTCATACTCTTCTTCATATCCATACACACACTCTTTAAATCGAGCAGGAAAATGTTAACTATCCTTATATATGTTTCCCAAGTGTTTCAAAGTATTTTGACAAAGGTGCCAACAACACAACCCATGGTATGCCTCTGGCATCACTATAGAAATTGTCTTAGTCATCGTTTAATCTTGGACGGTAAAGATGGTAATAGGATATTTTTCAAACATAGCTTGTAGGAATGTCTCAAACAACCACTGAAATGATGCTGCCGTTTCATCATACAATAATGCAGCTTCAAATAAGATTATCTCCCTGAAATGGTTGAAACCAGTAAAACAAGCAAATGGTCGATACTCCTTGTTTGTTCTGAAAGTAGTGTCAAATGAGACAACATCTCCAAAGTTGTCATAATCAATAATCATCCTTGGGTCAGCCCAAAAAATATTAGTAATATGCTCCTCCGCATCTAATTGCACTCCATAATAGAATGATGGATTTTTAACTGATTCCGTTTAAAAATACTTCAACAGATTACCCACCTCACCATACCTTAAGTCTCGTTACCTCATTTCACGGAGGTAATTCTTTTGGTCTTGACGAGTAAAACCTAGACTTTCCTTTCCTCCCGACTGAGTACTTAAAAGTTCATAAGAAGCCTTAAGTGATATTTCACAATCCGATGTCATATCAATATTAATGTCTTGTGTTCCGGTAACCTTAAGTTGGGATGACATCATATGCATACATTCAGCAAGGTGCAAATGATGGTTGTGGTTGTCATCTCATTTCACCACAACAAATTTGTCAATTTCTCTATTAAGAGATATGCACATATGAGTTTGGCAATTTGTTCGTGTCTCTGCTCGAGGTTTTCTTATTTGTCACTCTATTTTATCATGAACTCTTTGACCTTATTTACAACAAACATATTTTCTGTAAATGACAACGTCATCTTTCGAACTTTTATTCTGAAAATCTTTTCTCACGCTAAATCTCACAGACCCTTAATAATTATTGTAAAACGCATAAGCATCTTCCTCCGCATCAAATTGCATACCAATATGAGATCTATTCTCAGTCGCATTAACTTCCAAATCATCCATCATAATATCCTACAATAAGAAATTTAATTGAAATGACATTATGTGGTGAATGAAACACATAATATATGTATCACATTCAAAAAAACAAAAATTAAACTATCAGCAACTGCATACCGGCTTTGTTAATAAACAATAGGTTACATACATCTTCTATGGCTACTTGCATTCATAGATGAAACTGACGAAGTACTGGGAATGAATTAAACCAACACACATCAAAAAGAGAAAGAGAAATCTAAATGTCATGTACATAAGGTTACATAATTCTTAAGAAAATTAATCAAACTCGACATAAATTGTATTATGAGATTTATATTTCAACTCAACAACAGTTTCAGAATATAAAACATGACACTATCCAATCCATTAACAAGCCAACAAGATCAAAAAACACAAAACATGACACCACCTGATTCATTAACAAGCCAACAAGAACAAAAAAGAACATGTACAAAGAAATTGGATTCGTAATTCCATTATTTTTATTAATCAAGAGCTTCATCAAACAGTCTCTGAGCTCCAAATATCCATCAACTCAGGATTCAACCTAAACATTAAAACACAGAATTTGAATTCATTGATAGCCCCATCTCCATCCAAGTCTCCTTCTCTTACCTGGCTTTTGGCGTTCACTGCATTTGACGAAAAAGAAGAGGGAGAATGAGTTGAGAAGAAGAAGCGGGAGTAGGAGAAGGGCTTTCAGATGTTTGATTTCAAGGACCCAAAACGACGTTGTTTTTGGTAAGGACTATCAAAAAAAAAATTACAAAAAATACCCAAAACGGTGTCGTTCCACTAAACCGTATATCATGCGGTAACCAACTTACCGCAGAGGAGCCGAACCCCCCAAACCCAATGCACAGAGAGAAGATTGCCACTTAATGAATGGAGGGATCTTTAATCTCAGATAGCAATTATTTACCAAAAGAATGTGGTTGTTGCTATCTATGGCATGCATAGGCTGTTTCTTCATCTATCAATTAATTAATTAATTACTCAATCAAATCCACACCAATTGTCTAAAGACATGATTTATTTTTCACAGGAAAAAAAGTCGGATTATCAGATCTAAATCACCACTTATTGTAACCACTCTGACACTATGTCTCAAGGGGGGGTGAGAATTCCAAGTTGTCCACTAGGATGAAGCTACGGTTTCGATATCAGGTCCAAAAAATAATTTTGAATTGAGTAATTATCATTGACACCACCTCTAAATAGGTATATTTTTAACGAATCCCTCCATTATCTAAAACAACACTAACAACCCCTTGTCACATTAATAACGTTAACTAAAATGTAATTTTACTAAATTATCTATGATATATTTTAAGAAAAACTCCATCCACGCCCTTCTAAATAAGCATATCTTCGAAGAGACCTCTGTTTTCTAAATTTTTGTACGTATTAAAATTCGGGCAAATAAAAATTCAATTTGAGTTAATTAAAATTTATTGTTTACATATTAAAATTCAAGTTGATTAAAAATTATATTTTTTACGTATTAAATCAAATCATATTTTAATCAACTGGAATTAAATTTTAACCAGCCCGAATTTTGATACATAAAAAAAGAATTAATCGACTTAAATTTTAATACGTAAAAAACAAATTTTAATGAGTTTAAATTCAATTTTAATTAGCCCAAATTTTAATACTTAAAAAAAATACAATTTTAATCAATTCGAATTGAATTTTAATCGACACTAACAGCTCAAGTTGAACTCGAATCGGCTCGAATTTTAATATATAAAAAAAAGAATTTCAATAGGCTGGAATTTTAATATGTAAAAAAAAAAATTAATCAACTCAAATTTTAATGTAGAAAAAACGAATTATAATCAGCTCAAATTTTATGTAAAAAGATTATTTGGAGTTTATGTAAGGACAATTTTAGTATTTTAGATTTTTTTTTGGTTAGAAACGATAGTTTAACAGTTAGAAGTGTCAATGCTGTTTTGAATAATAGAGATGTCTCATTAAAAATATACTTATCTAAAGGGATTGTGTATGATAATTACCCTTTTGAATTATACATCTTGATTTTTTGAACTATTTATAATCATTGATCCGAACAATTTAAAAAAAATAATAATAAAATAAGATATTTATCGAAATATTACGCCGTACCACAATCTCACTGCCTCCCGGCTGGACCGTTGTTTTGTGTTTGTTTTGATTTGGAGGTCGGGCAAAGGCAACTTATATGTTTTATAGCGACTCGTTGCTTCGCTAAAAATGAGAATCGCTTCCGTCGTCAAGGCCCCATACCCCTCGAGTTTTGGGTAAGTTTTAAACAACTTTGTCTGACCAATTTTATAACAGCAACAATGGTCTAAAGACACGTTCACTTGACAAAAATAGCATTTTGCTTTTGTAGGGTGAGGGGGGACAAACCCATACTCGGCATGTGAATCAGAATTACCCAAAAGATCAACATTACACACATAATCAGATATATGACGAACAATAAAGACATTAATAGTAAGTACGTACCTATTTTCTCCTCACTTGTTACCCTAAAGCTAATCCAACTTCAGCTGCCCCCGTCTTCAATCAGTACCCTTCACAGTGCTTTCGATTTCCCCACGTGTCCAATCTTTCGTCTTAATCAATGCAACACAAGATCTCGCTGAATAAACTTCTTAACAGCCATTGAGATTTGCCAGTAAAAGATAGCATCTAAATACTACAAATCAGGTTTGGTTAAGCAAAATATTCCAAGTACATCTGCAAGATATGGATGATATGGCAATAGCTAGATTGTTACCTATAATCAGCAACTTCAACTAGCACTGTGTGGTATTTCCCTTATATAAATATTATTCAACAATAGCACCATAATTAAGATAACTAACATTTACACCACCAAAAGGACAGTACTGACCAATTTTAGTTGCCATCAGAAACAAGTTATTTACAGTCTTGCGGTTCAAGGTCCCTCAGTCTTCTATACCTCCCTTGTATTGTTAGACAAGGGATCAAATTATCCAAACACCTATTTTAATCCTGCTTTGAACCATAGCATTTTAGCATCTACATCTCCAAGGTTTTCTTAACATTCATAGATCGACATACATAAACTCCTCAAATTTAAGCACTGCACATCTCAATCAATTATGTTATTTCAAAATGGGGAGAGAGAGAGAGACTGACTGATAGTCTTCCATAAACTACAAAACATACTTGTAAACAAGATGATTGCATGGTTTCCTGTCATAAATTTCGCAATAATTTCCTCCTTGGATCAATTTGACATTCAAAGATGCTTGTGGGGTATACCAAGATTTTCCCATGCCGATGACCCTGTCAAGTCAGCTGCTCAACAGGAAAACTCTTTCCACAACCATCAGCAGAATTGAGAAGGGCAGCTTCCATCAAGATTATATGTTAGTTATGATAATCCCTGCATAAATGCATGGTTCCATTATTCATGGCATCACTCAATTTCCAAGGCCATGTAAGTTAAAGTAGAGATATATAGAGGTGATAGTAGAAAATGCCTGTTTCTGACACAAATCGCAAAACAAAGCTGCATCATTATTAATTTGTTAAGATTAAGCACTTTGTATTGATTAAAATCCATTGCAGAACCAGCACCAATTCGCGACCACTATTAATATGATGCATTTTCTCGTAACAGAGCTTAGATATAAATCAGTTTAACAATTTGACCAATCAAGACTCGAATAACTTTAAAGTTCCAAAAATATCATAAAGGGAAGATGGAGAATTATTACTTGATCATCTGTAATTGCAGCCTAATTCAGGTAGAAAACACAGAAGGTACAACTAAAATTGGTTATTACAGCCATTCAATTTTCAGTTGTATATATATATATATAGAGAGAGAGAGAGAGATATATATATATAGCACTCCTACCTATCATGGTGGGTTCTCCTCCCCGACCAAGTACCTCGTAAAACAATTTATCATAGAAGACACATTCTACCATTATTCATGTAGACAGAAAAGGTGCAGATATGTCTGATTTATGCTCATAAATCTAAGATCTCATGTGATTCAAATCCTTCCAGCATCCCTTAAGTTCACTGCACACCAATGCCCAGATGCATCTCATGTGAGACACCCATGCAAAACATATTTGCAGTATGCGTTCATACCTTGATTGATCAATGGCCAACAGTACACACATTCCAGTATTGTGCACTTACTCCAAGCAAGCATGCAAGTGCCTCTGTGATGCACTCTTACCAATCTGTGGGTCCCAAACCCACTCCACAACTCATCCACATCACACAATCTTGACAAAAAACAGCCAACCATAGTCTTGTATCTTTCTTTATGTTCCTCACTGCTCATCCCCGTGTCAGACTCTTCTAGGAATCCCTGGCTTCCTGTCGACAATAATGATGAAAAGATCCCTCCATGTTCTCATCTTTCATTAGTCCTAAATTCATTATTTAAAATCGCATTCCTCCATTCTATCACCATATATATCCTTTGACAACCAGACCAATCCATCGTCAACCACGTTACAGAAGTTCAAGATGAAGGTGAGTCAAAATCCTTTAGAATTTGGCATAAACATAAATCAACCCTTCTAACTTCATCTTTTGCCTGTCATGATTGCAGTTACTAGGTTGGATGAACCGCAAAGTAAGGAAAAACAGCATTGAGCCATTAAAGAATTTCACGATTGGTAATCCACTGTCACCCAATCTCTCATACTAGAATCCAAAGGATTACAGTTATCCTTTCCTTTTCCTTTTTTTCTCTTTTGTTAGTTGGATGTACTATGACAAAAACCATAGAGTGCAAAGGTTCCTTGCACCATAAGGACAACAACATGTTGTAGTAGATTATTTCCGGTGGCAGTACATTTGCCTTTATTCATGAAGTCCGTGCCCGCACAAAAATTGTCACCAAAAAAGATGGACAAGGAGCATATTTCTTTTGTTAGCCAAGAATACAAGTGATGGCATAGCCGGCGGATGGTTGGACCGGTATGCCCGGATTTGGAAGGCTAGGCGAAAGACTAAGAGTTTTTAATCAAGGGGAAATGCACGTTGTAGATTTGTTAGGACTATTCTTTGTTATTTTTATTATTTGAATTTTTAGTTAGATAATATTTATCATATTAAGATTATTAGAGATAAGTAGATAGAGTTTTAGTGGGAGAGTAGTTAATTTTAGTAGGACACTTGGTCTATAAATAAGGATATAATCCTATTATATTAATCAGAGTTGAATTTTGATTTGAATTTTCTCTGTTGACAATTGTGTCACTTGACCTTATCCTTGCAAGGATTTGGTAATCCCCTTTCTTTCGTTCTCTCCCTACATCAATTGGTATCAGAACTTCACATCGATTCATTGTAGCTTAGTCTATGCTCTTGGAATCGATCATGTAGCTAAGCCTACACTCACTTTGCTCCCTCATAGCTTGGTCCTACCCTCACCTCAATTCATCGTACCATGCTCTTAGAATCAATCTCTGATTTTGGTTATAATATACAGACATCTACTGTTGTTATAGTCACTGTTCCTTAAGTCACCAAATAGTTCGACATCTTTGTTCCATTTCACTAACAATTGTTGGTGTCAATAATTATTCTAGCCAATAGTGCAACAATTGGAATAAAAAAAGTGTTTTAAAACTTCAAACATGTTGCAAGTGTAAGGAACCAAGATTGGCTTGAAACTATGTACTGTTGCTATCTTCGTTGTCTCCAGCTTCATCGTTTTTCTCTTCTAAGTTTCACTATTGTTGATTGTGGTGTTGTTACATATGGTTGCTTGTTATGTGTGGCTGTAGTTACAGTGACAGTATAGGGTTTTCACAGTGCCGTGAAGACAATTTTGTAAATGCTTTTGAGTGCTAGGTTTTAAAATTGGGTTGATTTGACCTACATTATTTTGACCCAACCCAGTTTGCTTACTTAAAATTTCTTGACCCAACTTCTTTTATCATATTTTGGACCTAACCCATCAAGAAAACCAAAGACGTCCAAATGTTTGACCCCAGTACTTCTCAAATTACACAAACACCCCCCAAGACTTTTTGAAATTACAGAATCTTCCGCAGAAGTTTCTCAAAGTACAAACTCAGACCCCTAAAATTTTTGAAATTACAAATTTGACCCCTAAAGTTTTTGAAACTACAAATTTAGCCTTGAAGTTTTTGAAATTATATTTAACCCCTAAAGTTTCTAAAATTACATATTTAACCCCTTAAGTTTCTAAAATTATAGTTTGACCCCAAATTTTTTTGAAAATTTTCAAATCATTACTGCAATCTAAATGGTCTCAAACACCAAGTTAAATGTCAAAATGGAGCCTTTATCTCAAGAATATGGTGATAGATTAACTTCAATAGAAACAAATATGGCCTCATTAAAAGAGAACATGGGAAGAAATATGACATCATTAAAAGAAAGTATGAAACCTCTGAAGGCTATTGTCTTGTACAAGAAGGGTAAAGGAATTGAAAATAATGCAAATATTGATTCATCTTCCTCAGCTATCAATCATCAATAGATTTTTGTCCAACCCCCTCCACCACAAGCTTTAGTCTAAGAAGATCTAAGATTGTTTGAGGTTTATAAAGGGGTTAAACTATAGATTTGTGATGATAGACATAACAAGACTTTGGTGGGTAAAGAACCAACAAACTCACATTGATAGATTATGTGATGACACGAAGACGGCTATGTCTCACTAATTTGTGCCTAACAATTACAAGCAACAAGCTCATATTCAGTTTACACAATTGATTCCAGCAAACATGTTTGTTGAGGACTATACTGGAGAGTTCTACAAGTTGGCCACCCGATTAGAGTTTCTGTGAATTGAAGATGTGATGATCGTCATATGTAGGCAAGGACTCAATACGTGGATTTATTTAGGCTTAGCCGCAAGTTGACTTTATATTATGGCAGATGCAATTCAGATTGCCTCTCAAATGAAAGACTATTTGAAAAAGAGGGCTTCTCTAAGGTCTTATATGGTGTCTACAACTCGGAGTGAAAGGACTTTTATAGATGCAAATCAAGGCAAGACCTCTAGCAAACCACGTGAGAATATTTTCACACCTAATAAATTAGCACAACCTAGTGCTACTTCTACTTCTCAAGGGAGTACTAACCTAATGCCGAGACGAGATACTTCAATTGTCAAGGGTTTGGAAATTGTCTTTCTAGTGCCCTACAAAGCTTGTTGCAATAAGTGAGCGAAAAATTTCCAAGGAGACTAAAGAGTCTAATGAAATAGAATCCGAGATACAAATTATGGAGTCCATTGATGTTAACGAGACTAATTTTGATGATTTGATTGACGACCATATATTGGGTGTTATTCTTCCTCTATTTGTTGGTTGTAAGGTTACCACAAAGAAGCCTAATCATTAATGAAAGAAGACTTCTTCATTGATTCCACGAACTATTTCATCAGATGGTAACATTGGTGTAGCCATTGAATGGTTGATGGTGTAGGGGAGAACTGATAGTGTAGTCATTGGATGGTTGGACCGACATGCCCGCATTTGGAAACCTAGGCGAAAGACTAAAAGTTTTTGGTCCAAAGGGAAATACACCTGGTAGATTTGTTAGGATTATTATTAGTTATTTTTATTATTTATCATTTGAATTTTTGGTGAGATAGTATTTAATTATTTATCAAATTATGATTATTAGTGATAAGTTAATAGGAGAGTAGTTTACTTTGGTAGGACACTTGGTCTATAAATAAAGATTTAATCCCATTATTTTAATCATAGTTGAATTTGGATTTGAATATTCTTTGTTGAGAATTGAGTTTCTTGACCTAATCCTTGTGAGGATTTGGTAATCCCCTTTTTTCCCTTCTCTCCATGCATGCAAATTACAAGCCTTGTCAGTAGCATGTTCTTATGGCCTGCAGGAGTCAGCCGGTTGCATCAACTCCCAACACCCCAATTAGTAGAAAGACAAACGATATATCACTGATAAGACTCGGTTATAACTCCTTTTTGTCATTTATGGTTTCAGGAATCTCGACTACTTGTCTTTCAGGGCAGCCATTGCTCGATGAGCAGCACTACTATACAGAGGCCAACTACAATGCTGCAAGCTTGAAGCAGCCCAAAAGAGAATGGGACAGATCCTGTGGTGAACCGAAAACCAACAAAGCAGAAGAGGTTTTCAAAGAAGAATCATCTGTTCTGGTCTCCGAGCTCTTCCATGGCTTTCTTGCAATTGGAACTCTTGGTTCAGAATCCCTTATTACAGAGCCTGAGACACCAACATTTTCAATGTCTTTCCAGAATGCAACAGAAGGGGAAAAACAGGTGACAGAGACTGAATTGAAGCTTATAAGTGATGAGCTAGAGAAGTTCCTCGAAGCTGAAGCAAAAGAGGTAAGCAATGAATCATCTGATAGAAGCAGTCATGCAAGCATTATTACGCTCAGTGGCAAGCCAATTGAAGGTGCAGATGCTGAGGAGGACGAAAATATGATGGTATGCCCACTGCAGGGATATCTTTTTGGCTCTTCAATAGAATTGCCTGAGAGAAGTGTGGAGGCAAAGAAAAAAAAGACTTCACTTGGGGAGCTCTTCAAGCAGAATACCATAGCTTATGAACATTCCACTGAGAAATGTGGCAAAGGGGAGAAACAATCCAAGGGAAAATATGCCACGCATTTCATGAAGAACATATTGAAAAAGCTCCAGTCCTCAAGGAGCTGTAAAGCTTCTGCCAGTTGTGATGCTAATGAATCTATTTCAAAGAGGAAACTACCTAAGGTTGGTCACCTGCTACTAGATCTAGATCTTCTAAGGGTGACTTATCAGAGACTAGGTCCACAAATGATTTTCCGTAAGCAGTTGATAAATTTCAACAATCCTGATGACCAATAGTCTACAATGCAAAAAAAGAAATATGTCTTGAGATGCATTGCCAGAACAAGCAGGGCAAATCAAAATAGAATGAATCAGATGGTGCAGACTGTCAGATTCTGTTGCCTCATGACTAAAAGAACCTCCATAGAGGGCGTTCTAAAGGTGATTACCCACATTGTGCATTCACAAAGGGTAGACCACCGAGAACATTTAAATCATGGTAGACTTTAAGAAATATCAATAAAACAAAGCATAAAAAATCATGTCTATTAGATCTCGTTATGTAGATTGCTGCTAGCTACCTTTTAAAAAAAAATGGGTCATAGCTACTAACTGACAATCAAACCATCCTAACAAACAAGCTTTTATAATCATAATCTCTCAGTATTTTCCAAAGCATGGTCCTTGGACAATCTTGCTAACTGAATGCAACCACAATATAAAAAGCTTTTAGATCTGGACAACAGACTAAATTACAGTATTTGAGTGTTCAGTAATGTAGATGGAGAATAATATTATATTCACTTCTAGCTCAATTATGAGATGTATGCAGGTCCTAAGAATGTTTCACAAAAAAATCCATCCTGAAAAATCAGCAGCTGACAAACAGCTCACCAAGGCACAGAAATGTCAGATCAAGGATACTTCCGGTGATGGTGGCTATCACAATGGAGATCCAACATTCAATGAAGACAACAGAAAGTTCCCTCACATATCTGTGCTAAAGAAGGAATGTACTACCTTGAACCTATCTCATAAGAGGCTCAACAGTGGTGGTTCAGCTGGGAATACGGAGTACTGGATTAAAACAGATGCAGACTGTAAGTATATCTGCATAATATACGCACTATATATATATCTTCCCTTACTGAATTATTAATTTCACTTTCCAATTATTTACCTTGTAGACTTGGTGTTGGAACTGTAAAGACAGAAGCAACAGAAATCAGCACTCATCCTCTTCAAGAGGTGTCAATGGGTAGTTTGATTAGATGCAGTGTTACTAAATATGTTAGCCAGTTGTGAGTCATGAAATGATGATGCTCAAGTGAAAAAGAAGAATAAAGGATCAGCCTTCCTCTCTCTTCAGTGTGATGTCAAACTAATGGATTGTTGGCTAAAGTTTTAAGTATAAGTCCTAGTCTGTGTGTGTTATTTCAATTGCTAGAATGTCAAGTAAACTGTTGAGAATATATGGCTCTGGCTCTCAGATGAATATCTCTCATAATCAGTCATTTAGATTCAAACTTTGGAAAATTTCTACCCATGAGCAGTTTGGATTGAGTGAAATATCACGTTTATAAATTTGAAGTCACACGCAACTGGTGCCTGATGGCAGCACCTCTGGAGCTGCCCCCAGTTGTTGATCTGGTGGCCGGAGGAGCACATGAAGCAGCGTGGAAGACATAGCCCACAAATTCTACCAAATCAATATCCATCTCATGATCATTTGATTCCAATCAAATTATCTCCAACTCCTTTTTTGGGATAGGACATTGTATGTCCTTTATACATAACATTCTAAGGTTGTCTCCAGTTTAGTAAGTCCATCACACTATAACCAGTGACTAGCTCTGCTACGGAGCTAGTACCTTTTTCTAGGGTCTAGGAAGCACCAACACTCTATTTTGGGCACAGGTGTCGGACACGCTAAAATGAGTATCCGATTTTTTTATTGTTAAATTTTTTTAGGACACGTTTTGGACACACGATTGACACGCTCGGGACACATAACCAACACGGAGGACATGTTTTTGAGATTTTTTTTTCAAAATTTTGAAAACTTGTCAAGTAATTTTATAATTAAGGAAATTATTTATGTAATTTTAAAGAGATATGGGTCAAAACCATAATATAAAAAAAGTTATAATCACTACATGAACATAGGACATGAATATAGCATAATTTCGGACACAAACCAAAATTAATGTGATGAAAAATGAGGTTATGAAGTTAAGGTTCTTTGAAATTGATGAAAACTAGAATTGCAAAGTGGGATATCTTTTAAAATGGAAATATTAGTATACGTTGATTACTTGAATGTTGAATCATGGATGTTTATGATGAATGTGTATCGCTATATGTGATATTGTATTTTTTATTCGATATCATGATATGAATTGTTAGAATTAAGAATATGACGAATTGAATGATAATTATCAACATATATTTAATTTATCACATAATCTATATATATATATATATATATATATATATAATAAAGTAGCTAACAATTTAAATTTCAAAAGATAAACAAAATGACTTTTACTTTTCGCGGTTCAGATCGTTTTAAATTTTACTTTAAAATTAATCTAACGGCTAATATTAACACCTTAAATTTAATAGGAAAAATAGGTCTCTAAAGGTGTGTTTGGAGTGACTTTTTAAAAGTACTTATAAAAATTATTTATCATTATTTCTCATCACCATTACCTCTACCACCGTCACTGTCGCCACCGCCGCCGCCACCACCATTGCCACCACCACCACTACTGCCGCCGTTGCCGCAGCCACCACCACCACCGCCATCGTCATCGCCGTCACCACCACCACCGCCGCCACCACCACCACCACTGTCGCTGCCACCACCACCACCACCACCACTGTCGCCGTCGCTGCCACCACCACCACTACCATCGCCACCACCACCGCCACCACCTTCGTCGTCGCCGCCGCCACCGTCGTCGTCACCGATGCCATCGCCACCGCCATCGCCACCACCACCGCCACCACGGTCATTGCCACCCACCACAACCATCACCGTCTCCTACCACCACCATCTCTCATCCTCACTACAACCGATGTTTAAATTCATTTATCTCTCCTCTATATTTGTGATTTGATTTTGAATATAAATACAAATATGTTTATTATTTATCATTAACTAGTCTATATAATAAAGTACAATACAATTCAAATTTCAAAAGATAAACAAAATGGCTTTTACTTTTCGCGGTTGAGATCTCTTTAAATTTTACTTTAAAGTTAATCCAATTACTAATATTAACACCCCAAATTTAGTAGAGAAAATAAACTCTTAAGGGTGTGTTTGGAATGACTTTTTAAAAGTGCTTCTAAAACTTATAACTTTTCATAAGAACTTCAAAACAAAAAAAATTAGTGTTTGAAACTTCCCCACCACCACCCCCACCACCGCCTCCACCACTATCGCCACCCACCACCACCCCATCATACCCACCACCACCCTATCACCACCTCCACTACCACTACCACAACCACCACCACCACCACCACTACCGTCGCTGCCACCCCCCCCACCACCTCTGCCACAATCACCACCGTCCCACTACCACCCACCACCATCATCACCGCTGCCCCACCTCCACCTCTGCCACCCCCACCCCCACCATCGCCACCCACTACAGATTGCTATCACCGTCGTCCACCGCCACCACCCACTACCATCGTCATCTCATTCGTATATTTATTGCTACTACCACCGTCAACACTCACCACCACCATTGTTGCCCACCACCACCCACCGCCACTCACTACCACAACCCATCACCATCCGTCGTCGACAGCCACTGTCACTCATCCCCACCACACCTACCACCACCCGTCATCGGCCATCACTGTCGTCACCCACCTCCACCACACGGTCCACACCTACCAACACAACCACTAGCATCGCCATTTGCCACCACCAGTACCGTCATTCGCAACCACCCATCACACAGTCGTTCAGAAGCACCCGTCGTCGTCCACCACCACCACCGTCGTCGCCCCACCACCACCACTGCCAACCACCATCACCCACACCCCTCACCACAACCGCCGTCACCCATGGCTACTACTACTACCATCGTCACCCAAAACCCACTATCACCATCACTGTTGCGACCCAC
Source organism: Ilex aquifolium (assembly GCA_951799425.1). Classification (NCBI taxonomy): domain Eukaryota; kingdom Viridiplantae; phylum Streptophyta; class Magnoliopsida; order Aquifoliales; family Aquifoliaceae; genus Ilex; species Ilex aquifolium. The sequence continues at coordinate 345,178 of OX637391.1, forward strand.
GGCTGCCACTACCACCATGGTAGTCGCCACCCATTACAATCATCACCATTTTCGACCACCACTACTGTCGCCCACCATCACTATCACCGTTCATCCCCACTACAATCGGTGCTTATATTTCTCTTTCTTCTTCTTTTTTTATGATTTAATTTTGGGTGTAAATATAAATATGTTTATTGTTAACTATTTTTTTATTATTTCGTGCCTTCAGAAATGGGAAATAACTAATATATATATATATATATATATATATATATATATATATACATAATTGGTGGTTGATCTCTTCAGGAAGATGTTTATTAAAACAGAGAGATAAGATTAAAAGAGTGGATACGAATGGATGGTGAGAATGTAAATGTGTAGCATTTATATACACACACGTAATATTTAATGTATCCCCAAAGTGTTCGTGTCATACTTTTTTTAAAAATTTCGTATTGGCATGTCCCTGACATGCCATATGACGGACATGCCATATCCGTGTCCCGTGTTGGTGTCCGTGCTTCTTAGTCTAGGGCATTAAATGGTCACATTCGTCACCATGAGGAGAGTGGCAACAACTGCATGTGCTATCTGGAATACAAGAAATCAATTTGTGTTCAAGCAAGAAGATCCCAATGCCTTAGCCACGATGTTGAGAGCACAGAATTTGTGGAGCGAGGTGAATTCAATTGGTAAGGACAGGCAAGGAGGTCAGCAGGATGAGGTATGTCAACAGCAGGAACAAACTTCAAGCCGATTCCGAGATCTCAAGTTGAATTGTGATGGAGCTTTCACGAGGGGAGAAGCTGCTATAGGGGTGACTTTGAGCGATTCTAATGAGTTTGTATTGGAAAGTATTGCAAAACATATCCCTGCAGTCTCCAGCTTGTACTCCAAAGCTGCTGCAGTCAGAGAAGCATGTCTCCTTGCATTTTCATCACAGCTCCAACAGGCGACCATCCAAAGCGACTACATGGGGATGGTTAAGCTGAGCTCATCTGAAGGAGCTCCCCCTTGGGAAATTAGTGATTTTGTTGATGATATTAGGTATTTTTCTAGAGTCCTAAATTTAAGATTTTTACACAAACCAAGAGCTCTTAATAGAGCAGCTCATTGGGTTGCAGCGCACACTTTATCTTTATCTAACTCGATTCTACTAAGTTGGGTTAGCTGCCCCCCGCGCAAACTTAAGGCTTTACTGTCGTCTGATTGTAACCAACATTTTCCTACGTAAATAAAATTCCTGAATAGCTTCTTATCAAAAAAAAAAACAGACATACATACAGTTCAACCCATGAGTCTCCACTCAGAAATCCATGAGTAATGCATTGAACTACTGAACATGTGAGAATCACCATGCAGGGTCTAGACTCCCAAAGCCTTCATGTTGCAATCTTTCTTTCAAAAATAAACAAACTTCAAACTTTCATCTGTAGAAAAGGATCTGTTGAAACAGAAACTACAAAAGAACCAAAAGCATTGAAGTCGTACCTTGTTCAAAGTATCATGCATTGATAAGCAACAATACAGTGAGAAGATTAAACCTTTAGAGGCTCCTCCTTAAGTACTCCACCCATATCCATCCTCCAGGATCGATCAACTAGAGGTGCAAACTCTCTGAAGTACACCAATAGCTCCATCATAAGCAAACTTATAATGTAATGCACAAAATATGAAATAAAAGAGCAGCTAAAATATATAGCAGTCTTGTAATCATTTTTACCGCTGATGTAAAAGCCTAATTCATCTTGTAAACCTATATACAAGATGTAGTTGACACTTACCAAAAGGATGGTCCAGTGTATAAAAACATGAACCGGATTAACATGCCTTACTTTACTAAGCCAATGCAATAGTTGCTTCTCATTTGTATATGTCAAAAGGACAATCTAATAAGGATTGCAAAATGTTCGCATTGGAATGATTTGATTTCCTTAGGTTTCTAGTTTTCAAACTGGCCAAATTACAGTAACGCTGCCCCAAATATACATATTGTGTCACTTGGGTCCTCATTCTTCCTTTTTTGTCACTCTAATCACTAGAAATCAAATTTTGTCACTTTGGTCCCATTGATAAAAGCAGTTGAAATTGACTAACAGAATAGGCCATGTGCATCTCTCGTGACCATAGTTGAGGGGCATTCTTCTCAAACTTGTGAGACAAAAGGTTCCAAACTGGAAACAAAATAGAAACTTGATGGGACCAACTTGACCACCCCTCCCCCCAAGTGAGGTCACGGGAGGGGCCTGTGACCACTTCCAGTAGTTAATTTAAATTACCGTTTTTTATTGGACCTAGAAGACACATATTGAAAGGATAAGGAATAAAGAAACACATATTGCAAACAAGAGTGACAAACGTGATTCCTCAAGTGTGATCACGTGAGGGGCACATGACCTCTTCTGCTATTCAATTTAAACCACTGTTTTTTAGTTGGAACAAAATGACACAAATTGGAATTTGGAGGATTAAAGCGACATCATTAAAAGCGGACCCAATGAAAAAAAAATCGCACATTTGCACAACCATTACCATATTTTTCCCTTTTCCAAACAAAAAAACAATAAGGGATTCCCATAAATGACTTTAACTGGAAAATGGTTCAAGTTCTCAATGTCAGTGATGGCCAATACTTAACATAGAAATTATGAATATAGCCCTCAATAGATTGCAAGAAAACAGTCTGACAAGAAGATTTTTGTTTTCTTTTTTGTTGGTGGTGTTGAAATGCCCGCCAACAAGGACAAAGAGGATTGCTAATGCTAAAGAAGCTACAAAGGAAACCAATAACTTACTTAAGGTCATGGCTAACAATGAGTAAAGTTAGTTCTTTCTTTAGATCCTTCAACAGCTTTACGACGTCTGCACGTGCCTTCCAATCTAATCTCCAAAGTAGCAGATGACAATATTTCAGTGCTTTAAGAAAGAAGTCTAGAAGGACGTAGAAGATAAAAGATGGATATTGACAAACAGCCAGAGGCATAAAATTAGATATATAATTGCCCCAGAAATTACTACGAATAACTTTCTCATGGTTAACAAGTAACTACACAAAACATTGGATTTAAAGTTTAGAAGCCAGAGGCCCGGCTCAGACTAGCAGTTATTCTCGTGAACTGGAGTCCAAATAGTAACCAGTCTATCAAAAATTGTGTCTGCAGCAACTGTCAACCCTTTTACTGTAAAAGGCAAGAACTATTCTCTAATTGTTTAGAAAGCATCTAAATACGAGAGAGCTGCCATGAGGTATATTGGTTTGCTAAATTCAATGACTCCCAGTGTCTCTAAGCTACAGTTCATATAGAGTATGAAAGCAAGAAAGCAATCAAAACATAAAAATTTTTTGCATTAAAAATCCAAAAGACATTTTCATACCAAGACCAGCAAGGGGCTCATCCAATATTAATAAATCCGGAGTTTGTACCTGAGTAAGGTCAACAAACATAATGCAGTCAAATCATTAACCTACAAATGACAACTATACAAAGGATTATCATAACATAAGGTAAGGTTTCAACTACGTGCAGAGACGGGGAGAGAGAGAGGTTCTCACTAATTGAATCGCCAGGGCAAGCCGCCGTTTGTAACCACCACTTAGGGAGTGGGGATCTTTATCCAAAGAAATTCCATTAAGACCAACCTGAGTGTTTTAGTTACATACGAGATAGTGGTATTCATTATTGAGGACAACTAATATGTTAAGAGTTGCATAGAACTTGAACATGGAAAACAGATTACTGAAGCAATAGCTCTTTGGAGTCTTGAAGCAAGCAGCTCTTTCAGTGGAGGGCCACCCCTTTGTCTTGGCCACCCAAATGTCACCTCATCAAGAACATTGTCCGCCACGAAGTACCTGGCCGACAACATACCATCTTACACACCTCAAACAAGATCATAATCACATATACATATGTCACATGATAAAACAACCAGAAGTGCCTAATATGTGTGCAAAAATGAAGCAAAGAACCAAAATTAGCGGTCAAATAAGTTAACCAGAAAAGAGAGAATATTCTTCAGCATAATTGGTCAGGATTGACTTCTAGTACTCAAAATCCCTTTGCACTTGGCATAGTCAAGGGACAAAATGAACAAAAACAAGAGGAAGAAAGATATGCCGCTGCATACAGACATTAACAGAGAAATATGAACACCAGCGAATAGGTAGAACAGGAAGTCATTCTGGTTCATACTGTGGTCATAGTGCAACAAGGATCAAATATCAAATAACTTGACAGAAAACCTGTGACTACCAACTGGTTGGTTATTTGATTTACCACAACCATCACATCGTCCAAATGATGCAAACCTCAAATAAGTATAGAAAATTCTACTGTCATGTCAACAAGTTGTTACCTCTCAGGGAACTGGAAAACAATGCCTACTTTTTCTGGGGGTAACAGTTCAGGAGACTGCTTTGTGCTGCCATCATCGCCATATCTTTGGACATAAATGGAGCCTGATGTTGGTTTACTTAGCCCTGCAATCAGCTGTACGGAAAAAGTGAAAAGGAGTAGAAAATGTAAAAAGATGATATCTACCGAATAAATCCCAAATTAAGAGGTAGACCTGCAAGAGAGTAGTTTTTCCACTTCCACTCCTTCCAAAGATCAAGCCAAAACTGCAACAAACACAAGAGAACATAATCCCAGGCATCCTTAGCAGTCGTGGAATAACTACAACCACCCTGTGTCTGCTAAAACTTGGGAAGAGCTGGATGATAGCATTGCTGTACATAAGCTAAATTTTTGGTAACAATGAAGGAATACATCGTCCTATAGACTATAATCCAACATCATACATTCTGCAAGAAACTTTCACTAAATTGGAGTTTCAGACCATCTAAGCTATCATATTCCTCTAATGGCAAAAAGAATACCTACAAAAGGCCAAGTTGGGTCAGCCCCAACACAGAACAGTTGACACTTGACAGCCAGACACAAAATTAGTAGAACCACTTTGGATGCCCTTAAGAATGTGATACTTGTTTACAATCATATAAGACGACCCACGCACATACCTCTTCTCAGGAATTGAAAGGGTAACTCCATTCAAAAGATTGATCTGAGTTCCCGGAGGTTGATAGCTAAGATCCCTTATCTCAAAAAAAAACCAATCATAGTGTTTCAGGAACTGATAGCACTTACACTTTTTGGATCGATTGTAAAGGAAATACTACAATACTTAGAAGCAAACTACATAAGTGCAGAGCTCATAACAATATTCTGTATAAATTAGAAAACAGAGTAGAGCAGGTAGCAAAAGAATAATGCATGCCAATATGCCATATCCAACTGAAATAATGATAAATAAAGTTGGGTAAAAAAAGATGATGTGTAGGGTGCAGTTGTTTGTAAATGACCTTCGACCCTGTTAAATTGATACTGAAGTACTCCAGGTGAGATGGTAATGACCTAGTGATTACTTAACACGTACCTTAATGAAACAACTGTCTAAAGCATGGTGAATACAAGTGATAATAGGAAAGTTCGGCAACAACATCACAAATTGCAAGCATATTCAGACACCAAGGTGATTTTATCACTCTGTCAGATCATATTTCAATCAGCTCATTAAACCACTCGTACCTTATCCAATTGCTCACGCCTCCCCCTCCCTCTTAAATACACCACTGCCACTCACTTTGTTATACGAAAGAGGATTAAGATGGTTAGAAGAACCAATGCCTAGGGTTATCCAAAAAACAAAATAAGAGTTTGGGGCAAGGTCCTAGCTCCTCCTTACATGGTCAGTGATATAATAAGTATAATAAATCTTAGTGAATGGCCAGACCATTTCAGTCCACACTGGAGAACTCATCTCTCAGGTGAGCCTATATTGAGCGGAGGATCACCTTCAGGGGCAATGTCAATTGTATGAATTGAAAGATTCAGATATGAAGCCTCAATTGAAACAAAAGGTTTACCCTCGAAATAGAAAACTGAAATGAACAGGCTCAGAGCAGTATTAAAGAAGGTAAGTACTAGACAAACATAGGGTATGGGATTTGATAGACTCAAAGAAATCAGGAAGGAACTCAAGGTACATCTCACACTTTACTGGTATACTTTAATGCACCTAAGTAATAAAATTATCAACATTTAATATATATTCCCTTCAGTACAGACCTTCAGTCTCTTAATTTACGCATCAAAAGGAACTGCTTATTGTAGTCTGTGTAGGATTAGAAATTAAGGTTGTGAGAATCCATCACATCAATTAAATTCGTCCAAATTAAATCAACACAACTTATCCTTCCTCACCTATCCATCGGCAATGCAAGCCCGTAAAAATGAAGAATTTAGGAATTCAGTCAATTGATTGCTATGAAAATTTTCGAAGAAATTTGCATTCCCATCCCCAAAAAATGAAGTAAAATTTCTATAATTTGCCTTGGACTCAATTGGAAACCACAACAGACAAATTTTATACTCAGGTCCACACACTCTTATTTTGAACATATCTTTGATACGATGAGAGGAACTTGAGTCAAACAGGAAAATAAAACGGGAAGAAACTTACTTCGAAGCAGGAGTAATCACAGGAGATTCTAAGGGCTCGCATGTTCCAGTAATGTAAACTGTAATTAAAGGAGGTCAATTGAACCGAACAATTTAAAGAAGACATGAGAAGTCTTGTAGCATCATCAGAAATTCAACATTGTCAAGTCAAACAATCTTGGGAGAAGAAAACTAGTAAGTAAAAAATCTGACTGCAAAAAAAGAGAAGGAAAGAGAAGAGACTTGCCTGAAACGAGATTGAGGCAAGATCACATTTGAAGGTTTGAATGGTCTGGAACCAACAGGTACAGACGACCGGACTATCGGAACGCTCGACATCTCTCTCTCTCTCTCTCTATCGAAAGAGAGAGAGTCCAACCTTAAAAGTTAGGGTAAATCACATAAAAGACCCCTAAACTATGAGTTCTATTTTAAATTGCCCCCTAAACTTTAAATTTTTTTAATTTGCCCCCTCAGCTATTTATTTGTTTTAATCACCACCTTCTGTTAAAATAAGCCGTCAAGTAAGACAGCTACAAAACATGTGACTTGCACATGATTATTTGTTTGGGGGCATTTATGGTACACCACATTCTCTAGAAAGTTAGCGCCAATATTTTCCTCCTAATTGATGCTCTGTTAGCTACTTTGAGTAAAAACACATAACAAGACATTGAGAAAGCAATGGAGGGGAAAAAAAAAGGTAGCAATGATTAAGTTATGCTAGCAAGAGAGAGAGACAACAAAATAAATTAGTTCATCTGATACATGAGTCTTTAAACATCCAAACATGCACCTGGATTGACCAAAATACAAACAGGGGGTTCATCTGAAAGATTGTAGTGGCCATTCTTCGTCCACATCTTGAGTCAAATTATTGAGTTGACTGTCCACCAGCCCTTTTCTTCTTCCAAAACTATCCTAAAAGATTACAGTAGCTATTCTGAAAAAAAAAATTGTACTGGAGTTCAAAGTCCCAAACCCATCACCTAAACTATTGCACATGCTTCTGAATATACAAACATCTAACTTTTGCAAAGGACTCTCAAACACAGGTTTATGTGAATGGGTTCCCAAAAACAGACAAAAATTGTGTACTCAAGAAATAACAGACACCCAAAATACTCATAGTACACTTTGTCCATATGAAAAACATAACACACTTCCCGCAATAACAAAGAAATTTTGCATTAATCGACTCAAGACTTAAACTCTAGTTCCTAATCGCAGGTGAAAGTCAGACGATGTACGTCGGCGTTGGGCATGGAACCCTTGTTCCTAATAGCCTGAAGTCAAATGAAAGGGCATTTGTTTAAATTCCCTTAAATGCCCCCAACCAAATAGTCATGTGCAAGTCACATGTTTGGTAGTTGTCTAACTTAACGATTGATTTTAACAGAAAGTGTTGATTAAAACAAATTAAATAGTTAAGGGACAAATTAAAAAAATTTAAAGTTCAGGGGACAATTTAAAATAAAACTCATAGTTCAGGGGATAATTTAAAATAAAACTCATAGTTCAGGCATCATTTATGTAATTTACACTAAAAGTTATGGTAGTGAGAGCGAGGAAAGCCTTGAGGGGGGACAGCTGCGACGAGCGAGGAATGAGCGCTTCTAAAGAGAGAGGTAGTAGGGGACACGAAATATGTTGCTTGGCGACGAACGTTCGAACCTGCACTCGATGTTTCTTCTCTTTGGTCACCATGACTCCTTTTTCTACCAACGAAAAAAAAAACAAAGGAAAGTGTTAAAATTATAATAACATCCCCTAATTCTTAGATTTATTTTCTAACTATGCTTTGATGCTTCATAAATAATGACAAGACTCCAAATGGAATTTTGAATGCAAGTTTTGACCAATGTTTATAAGATTTTTTAGAAAGTAATGCCCGACAAGGCTCCTGACAAAATAATATGAGGAGGCTTTATAATCTTATCTAACCAAATTTCAAGAGATTTCACGACACGAAAGATATTTTGAATTCAATACAACAAATGATACCATCATTTTCAATTATATATAACTAAATAGGACTAGTGAATTCTACTATTTTCAACCATCAAGTGGGGTGATCCAGTTGGGTATCGGTCGAATTTCTCACCCTAAGGTGGGAAGTTCGAGTCTTAGAGTTCACATTAGGGCTTGGTAGTTGACCGTTATACTAGCCTAATTAGGTTCGTTCCTGAGAGGTGTAATAAACGCAGTCAGGGGTCTAATGATCCCACCAGTGAGGACCTATCAAAATGGTCTCTGAGCGCTCTCCCTTACCCCCACTCCATTTTTTCAAAAAAAAAAAAGAATTTTACTATTCCAAACTCCATGTTATAATTTCAAAATTTCTGTGACTCATGTGTTGAATTAGTTTTTGGAATGGCTAGAATATTCATTTTGTTTTAATGGGAAATAGGAGCATTGCAGCTTTATTCCTTCTGGCATTGTATGGTTGGAATACTGTTGTTATTATAGTTAATATGTAAGCACTTGAGTAGTTATTTTTGATGTAGTTTTGGCATTTTCCAATTCAATGTTGTTAATTTCTTCTGATGGTATGGTGAGGTACGGTAAGCTAACAAACAGTGAGCAGAAAAACATTGTTATGGAGCTTCAAATTCCGTTGGTCTCTCTGCCTACTTTAGTACTAGTAATTATTAGGTCATCGAGACGTTAACAAAACATAGTAGTACTTGATACCTATACCCTTTTATGATACAATAGCTAGCCTCCTGGTCCTCCTCCTGCCTCACAGTTCCTGGTTGCAAGGGTAAAAGGATGAATTAATGGGTAATGCATGTAAGTAAGAATATTCACATGACATGGATTGGGTTGGGGGCAGAAATGATATGAAAAGGAAATGTAGTTTTGGAATTAGTTAGATGCATCTATCTAATCTAGTCCATTGGCCGAAAGTGTTTTTTTTTTTTTATAAGTAGCAGACAAATACAAAAAAAAGGTCCTTTTGTATTGACAGAATATGGTGAGTCGGAATGCATCTTTCAAAGTAATTTGATCTTTTCAGCAGAGCAGGTTTGAAATGTGGAACCCGAGAAATGCCATATCTGTCACAAGATCAGGAAGCAAACAACCAATAATCGTGGCATATGATCCACTCACGCTACAAAAAAAAATAATGTTATGCTTACAAAATTATAATATTCATAACATTTTTCCTACAAAAAGCCAAATTCCTTCAGTTCAGAATATATAACCGTTGTGGCAGTTTGTCATTTAGCAAAGGCTGCTGCATAGCAATTCAACGTCGAAATGACAACTGATCAGATGCCAAAAGAGGCATAGTATTGAACAATAATGTGATCCACATCACTTTTTTACATTATCTTTATGCAACACTTCAATACCAATTATTAAATTAGTGGGTTTCGTTGAATTTATTATATATTTAAAAATTAAGATCGTGTTATATTAGGTGGTGCAGATAAAGTGGTGTATATATTATTATTAAATATGAAAAGTTAATTAAATAAGAGTTCATTATAATTATTTGGATCAGATTATAATTTAATGACTCAAATTTAAGACCAAAAACAAACATCGATTCTCAAATATTATGTTCGATCCCAAAATATTTAAAACAAGGTGAGATAAGATAATTGAATTTAGGAAAACTATTATTTTAAATCCGTGACAAGATACAAACTAAACAACGTAATCTTTTTTCTTTAAAGGTATATGATGATACTCAAAATTTGGTCAAGGTTGAACTCGGTCCCTCAGCTCGACTATCTGAATTCGAGTCATGCAGTTTCATTACAAACAACTAGAGGCACTTAGGTCGCCCTCCCCCCGCGGCAAACAACATCATCATGGGAACAATAAGAATGACAACTAGCACCCACCAAAATACTACGCATAAACCACAACGGTTTTGCACTCAGGCAAGAGAGCTGCAATTGCAACAGTGCTATCTACGGTAATTACATAATAGACGCATACAATACAAAGAAGAGGTAAGGATCACGTCAGAAAATCAAGCAAGACCCTGGAAGACTATAAATAAGGGGTATATCCCTCACAATGGAACGCAAACAAATAGCCTGAACAAATAGTCTATGTAATCCTCTCCTTTATCAATAAAATCTTCATTAGGAGAAGATTATCTCAAGAGTGGATTAACTGAACTTCCGAGCTGATGAACCACTATAAACCTTCTGTCTGTAATACCTAATAATTTGTTCAATTTTAAAAAACTTAGGAACTCTGACCGAATTACCCAATAATTCTTCACCCTTAAAAATCACAACCCTATTCAATTGCACATCACAAGCCATCGGTATATATATACACGAGTCATTGTTTTGAACCATAGCAAAGATAGGCAATGAATGGCCTCCTCAGAAAAGGTATCTGCTACATATGACTTTTGACAATTTTGCTTGTATCACGAGAGCAAATGCATGGCGGCTTATTGTATAATTTGTATTCCTCCGAAATTCTGAAGTAGTTGATTGATGAGGAGAGAGAGAGACAACAAGTGTAGCAAAGGTTGTCTGTGATGTTGCTCATCATCAGTTCATGCATGAGGCACTATCTAATAGAGTCCAGCCACATGGTGGGCCTGTTTGGATGGCTTTATTAGGCGGATTACGATGCAATTATGAAATCTTTTTAATTCGACCTCAAGTTTTTATATATTTTAAAATAATGTACCTTATTCAATTCCATATTTACCATGAAATTAACTTTTTGACATCAAATCCGACTATTTTCCAAAAAAAAAATCATATCCAACCTTTGTCATTTGAGGGCAGTTGTGGGCTGTAGGGCTCGTGATCTTTAACATTTCAAACAATTTTTGAATTTATTGCTGCAGCACATTAATCATCTTTGCCGAATTCGTAGGTAGGACTGATAATTGAGTCTAGCTTTGTGAGTTAGAGTTGAGTTTGTCGAACTCATTTATTTAAATGAACCTACAAAATTATTCAAGTTCGACTTGTTTAAAAAATGAATTAAGTCTACAATGAACCTAGTTCGAATAGCTCGACTATTTTACATTTAAACGAGTTGAGTTTTATGAGCTTGAGTCGAACCATGAGCCTAAAAAATTACTCAAACTCAGCTCATATTTTTAAACAAGCCAAACTCAAATTTAATTTTATACAAATCGAATTCAAACCGAACACAAATAATTCAACTCTAGGTATCAGCCGTGTGCGTAGGTCGAAGGTATGGCTGCGCGGATCTCCTAACCAAACTTTCAAACGAATAGAATAGTAATAGTCCTCTACATTTTCCAACTTTCAATGCACGTGCCTCCTCCTATTAAAAAAAAAAGAAAAAGAAAATACAAATGCCTCTTGACGTCTTGATTTCCTCTTTTGTCCAAAATTTTCAAAATCCATACACATTCTTTTCTCTCTCTCTCTCTCTCTCTCTCTCTCTCTCTCTCTCTCTCTCTCTCTCTCAGACACACACCCCCTCTATGAACTTTATTCAAATCCAAGGAATTTACCATTGCAACGTAGTGGGGAATGCCTTCTACTAATCTCTTTCGTTGAAAACTTTATAATGGAAATTATCTTGCTATATATGGATTGGATGGTCAATTATCTCCAATAGTCATACATTCCAGATAAATCAATGATACAAACTAGTATATTTCATGTGTCACGAATATAATTATAATTTTTCAAAACTAAACCGATGTCACTCGAGATGCAATTAACATATAAATAATAAATAAAAGAAAAGAAAAACTAAAAGATATTCACTCAAGAGATTGTTTGGAACAACCCAAATTCATGGCCAAGGTAATTATCAAGGGTTTCTGTCAAAGTAAGTATTGTTGATTATATACTTAGGGCACTCTAATTCATGTCAATCTAACAACAATAAAAAAGTTATTAGTATTAACCCACGGTGTATTAAAAATAGCCTTTAACCAAGGCATGTGAAACATCTAATATGTGAAAAATGAATAGCTTGATCCAAGCACCGTTGCACTTGAAAAACAAATTTCATTCCTAGGACAGCATGGGTTGAAGCCCCGCCCCTAAAGTTAATTGTAATTAATATTATCTATAAATTTAATTAACATTCATTCCAGAGGTGATGTTGAATCCTTATAAATATACAGATACCCTGCAAGTAGCTAAGCTAATCTTCAAACAGGCTTAATGAAAGCTCATCATGGAACTAGCTAGGACTAGCTATTGAAAAGGGTAAAATTAATGGAGAATTTGGTAGCTAGAAGACCTCCTGATGCTGGAAGTCATCCCAACAGGTATGCCTTTCTCTCTCTAAGTTCAGAAACTGTTTGTGTTTCAAGCCATGATACAAAGTCTTTTTCACCAAGTAGAGCATGCTGGTCATTTTAACTAGATTGCAAGAGTTGGTATTCACTCATGTTTTAGCACCCAAAAAAAATGTATTGGGCAGATTGCTATTGTAAATGGAGTCTAAATACATTATGAGATATGGTTTTAGCGAAAGCGGTTAGAAATTGTATTTTTTATTTTTTGGATAACTTGGGGTTAAGAAAGGTAAGAGTAATCGTCTCTTATCTCATTCTTTTTTAAAGTCAAGAATGTAGGACCGTGTAAAAAACTGCAGAAAATGGCATCCCTTACTTCATTCATTTTTAAAGTCAGGAATGACGGGATAGACGTCTTACTAGAAGGTCATTCCTTACTCTATTCTTTTCTAACGTCAGGAATGACGGAATGATTAACAACTGACTAAAGATTAAAGAACTCCGTGTACAAAACTCTCACCATTATAAAGAAATTTGAGCAAGTGATAGAAAATCTTAATCCTTTTTTGTAGTCGGATTTGTGACGTACGGTCTTGCCCAATAAAGACCTGCCATCACACCGCTTAGGACGAATCAATGTGCGAGCCAAAGTTAATAATCTTCTGTGCTCGTTTATTTGCTATGTAGTCTGCAGTCTGCACCACTTTCAATTATATTCTTAATCTTAATCATTAAGCCGCCACCATTTTTCCACCGTCCTCTTTTTCTCTAGCCAGATAAGTTGATGGAACTAATCTTCTACCTTAGAACATACAGACGTTTCGTTTACGACACCTCTGCCCGTACACATCTCGTTGATTTGTTTGACACTCGCACGCTCATTTAACAGAAGAAAAATGCCATTCTTCGACTACAATTGTCAGTTTGGTCATCAAGCCGCCTTACTTTCTCTATTAGGTTTGGACCACTATATCTGTATATATACGCAAATTCCTTCTGCTGCTTCATCTTCTTTTTGATTCTTCTTTTCTAATTAAGAAATAGGTTTTTCAATGGAGAATCATCCAATGCTCTTTCTTGGGTCATCGAATACTCCCTCAAATTCATCTCTCCCGTCAAACATATCAAGTTCTCATGTCTTTAATAACTTTTATCATAACAACCCAAATGGATTAATCTTGGGTTTAAACACAGAGATCCCTGTCCCCACAACAGGAGTTAAAGGTGCTCCCAACAGTGGCAACTTTTTAGTGCCTGAAAACGAGGTGAAGCAAGGTAAGAAGAAGGGTGAGAAGAAAATCAGGAAGCCTAGATTTGCTTTTCAAACAAGGAGCCAAGTTGACATACTTGATGACGGTTATCGGTGGAGGAAGTACGGCCAAAAAGCAGTCAAGAACAACAGGTTTCCAAGGTCAGATCAACTCTCTCCTCTTAGCTTAATTCATACAGAAATTAGATTTATCTTGTTAATCAGTATACTCCAAACATCACCCTTCAATGTTCTAACTCTAGTGAAAAGTGAAATTCCAACTTGGCTTCTCCACATATACAGAAGCCTAGTCGAGAATAAGATAAAGGGTTTCTTTCCAAGTTCAGACTAGGGTTCTTGAGATGATGTTATTGAAAACATGCATGCAGTCAGGTTCAGTTAGATTTTCCTCTTCTTTTTGCCCGTTTTAATTGCACTTCACTGAAACTCTACCGTCTTGGATTAAGTGATGGTACATCTACATCGGATCCTATTTCTAGGGTTTTCTTTTCACAAAAGGAAAAAAAAAATAGCTACATGAGGTTCTATATCAGAATTTTTGATCAAAAAAAAAAAAAAAGGTTCTATATCAGAATCATTTCTGCTTTTTCATGTGGCTTCATAGCAAATATTCCTACACGGTTGGCATGCATACATTCATTTAGATGCAAATCCGTCTAGTTTTTTGATAAATGATAATTAACCCTTAGTTATTTGGACTTTGGCCATAACACTCGGATTATATATATTAAGAACAGGAGATCTCCTCAGTTATCCTGGAATGGATTGAAAAGCCTTGGGTTGAACAGTTTTTTTTTTTCTTCTCGAAATTGTGACATAAAGATCTCGTCATTGCATATGTTCATTGCGGTATGTATCTTCCCTATGTTATAGCCTTGCCAGCATGAATTGTATCTTACATTGTTATTAGGCCAATTGCCTTTGCGTTCTAGCTAGAGGAGCATATGTTGATGCTATGGCTACATGTCTTGGAATAAAAAAAGTGAAAAACCATCACATGACCTTCTTCGGGGTTAGTTTATATGTACTTATATTCACGACAGCAACATAGAGATTAACCTTTAATCATTCATCTACAACTACAACGAAGAGATTAGAATTGTAACTTCCACAAAGAATCAATTACGAACCCCTAAACATGATGAGTTAAATTTAGGAACTATTAATTAAAAGCTAGGTTCGCCAAGTGACTATTTCAAGTATATATCTCAACTGTCGAGTGTTTATATAATGCTATTGGTGCCAAAACTAAGCAATGTTGAAAACTTCAGTACGGGGAAAACAGGTGCTCATTTACAAATTCATTTGGGTAAATATTGGTACACACGAGAGCTGAAAAATGAGGTACTAATCACCATATATATATATCAGCGTCACTGTGATTTTTGATCCTTGGTTGGTATTCAGCAAAGCAAAAAAAAACTGAAGATACTTGAAGCAATTTAATCGGTTCCTTTTTTGCAGGAGCTACTACCGGTGCACTCATCAAGGATGCAATGTTAAGAAGCAAGTCCAACGCCTAACTAATGATGAGAGCATTGTGGTGACTACTTATGAGGGGATGCACACACATCCAGTAGAGAAACCTGCTGACAATTTTGAGGAAATCTTGAGTCAGATGCGAATTTGCCCTCCCTTTTAAAGTCCTCTTATGGATGAAGTAAAGTAGAGATAGTTCTTGTGTAAAGGGTGCATGCATGGCATGGGTATACACATTTCAGGTTACTCCTCAAAATTGAAACCAAGTTCTGTATCCGTTTGAGGTGCAGGTGCTCAGACGATGAGATGTATCTGTGATAATAAATAATTACAAAAAATCTATTAATTAGTGTATTCTTTGGAGCTATACCTCTCACTCTGTCATGCCATCTGGTAGTGGTAAGCAATCCTCGTAAGTACGACTTCTAGACCAATAATTCCTCTCACTTCTATATGGTTAAATATTGGAAACTGTCTTATATACAATGTGTGTTAAATAAAATGTGTCAAATGTAAGAAGTGTTCATGTCCTTTAATTTCCTTTGAGGATCTATGGGGGGATTCACAAGCCACGCACCTTTTTTATGACTTACCAGTCTGGCTTCTGAAAGACCACCAGCTAGCCTACAAATTCTGAATATATTTTTTTCCTAAGTGGTAAACAAAAAGAATTCTTATCTTACCACAAATGTGTATGGGTATGGGTATGGGTATGGGTAGGTCATGCGCTTGAATAGGGTTGATACATGTGCTTGTTATATACAAAGACGCTCGTCTAGCTAGTTGGTGTTGATCGGATTCTCAGCAACTAAACTAACAGCAGCAAGTATATATTCTTTCTACATTTGTCAGGATTGACAGAATTGATTTTAGTGTCAGAAGAATCACCATATAATATATAGATGATGATGATGATGAAGCAGAAGTATATATAGAGCAAGCCCACTGGACTGGAGCCTCCACCAAACAAATGTCTATGTGGTGAGCCGCAAAGCATTACCTTACCAGCCTTGAGATTGAGAGAGTATATATTAATTATGAACTCCTGCGATGCGATTGTGGGTGGTGGGACCGGCAATAAATCGTCTCTGATATGATTATCCTATCCTATGTAATGTGTACGTGTCACGCACTTTCCGACCAAAAATTTGCTATCTGCTGCTGCCGACTGCCAACGGACGACAGCGATCGATGTAAAGGAATATTATTAATTAATCTGTTATGGCCACCTTGGCCATTTGCTAATAACGGCAGCTGCTTCATTAGATATTTTGAGCACCAGCTTCATTAGATATTCATCGTCTCTTAATTACGTGAATAAGGCTAGCGTTTCTCTTTATATACATAATTAGATATATAATTTAAAGAAATAATTTGAGAATTTACTGCTTCTATATAATAAAATAGCTTCCTTGCAAGGAAGGAAGAAAATGAGAAGGTGTTGTTTATACTAGCCAAGAAGAGCCTGTGTCGGGTTGGGTGTTTGAAATTACAAGAGTGAGTTTCTGAGTAAGCTACACTACTAATTAAGCAGCAGTGTGACTTCAAGCACCCAATAGCTAGGTAGGCTGATGATATGCTCACAATTTCAACAAGTACACACAAATAAATAATAGTGTCCTCATATATGAAACATACTAAATTAATAGGATATGGATATGACTATCATGAGTGGTGTATGAAAATTGATGACCATAGCAGATTTTAATGTGTAGAAAATTTCTAATAGTTGATTAAAAAAATAATAAATTTTTTTATTAGAAACTCAATTAATATATAATCATAAAAGGCAATGTCTGCCAGCCTGGCTTCTTTCTGGACTAGATAATAGAATTATCCTTTTAAACTGTATTTTCTCTTTTATAACCTGTCATTGATTAAGAAAGTTGAAAGCAGCCATACCCCCTGCCACTTTCTTTTATCACTCTGTCCTTTATCTCTCATCATTTTTTAAACTTATTACTTAGTCATCCTCCAATGTCCAAAAAAAAAAACCCTAAAATAAAGGGGACAGTAGAAAAAACAAAACAAATCTCACTCTCAAGTCCTGTGGCTGTGGGGGTCCTCTTCTCCAGTTTCTTTCACCTCTGAATCCTCAAGTTTGCCTCATTTAATGCATTATCTGTTTTCTATAACTACCATATTATATATTGAGCACCCAACATGCAATGAACAATACTCAATAACTCCTTTCTGCTAAAATGACATAAACCTGCTGCTAAAGACTACAGGTTTGTTATGCTTTCTGTTTTTGTGGATCCATTCCAGGAATGAATTGCCCAAACAAAGTCACAAATTAGTTTTCTTATGCTTCAACTATTTGTAAGTACCAATTAATCAAATATTTTCTCTTTTAAGTATTCTTCACTCTTTGTTTAAAATTTTGTTGTTTTGTATACCACTACATGCTCTGGACAACTGCGCTGATTTAAATTAAGAGGACATTAATCAATGGAAATTCTCTTTTCAAGTTCCTATCTTCCTTGAATTCTAGATTCTTTGTTTTTTGTCCCTTGAAGTCTCTTGATTCATTTCTGAGATAGTCCGAAATGCTCTTTTGTTTTCAGGGTATTTCAGATATTTATATTTTCTCTCTAAATGTGTGTGTGTGTGTGTGTGTGAGAGAGAGAGAGAGAGAGAGAGAGAGAGAGCGTTTTGCTCTTCCTGAACATCTCTTGCTACGGTAAGAGTGTTGGGGATTTCAGCCCGTGTTTGGGATACATACTTATTCAGGTAAGAGAGTAAAATGAATCATTGGTTCACTTTATTCTGTGCTTAATTTTTTAACTGTATAAAGCTTATTACACCCTCTCTCTTTGAACTGGATTTTTGATAGTTTGGCTTCTATGCAAATAAATACATCTACAGACTTCATATATTGGTTCTTTTAATTTTACCTTTCTATTTATCTTTTCTTTTAGTGAAATATTCGGATGCATGGCTCTAGTGGGTTGAGTTCAAGTAGCACATCTGAAATTTTATTATTCAATGGCCTAGTGAGACAAGTTGTGTTAGGAGCTTTTCTGATTTTGAGGATAATAAACAGAGCCAAGGAGAAAAAGGATTTTCAGAGTGAAAGGGGAAAGTGTTATGGACAGGATGTTGAAATCACCTGATTGGAACTTGACTGAATTTGGCCTAGTAGACAATGGCTGCCTTGCTGCCTGTGTTGGATCTAATAGCTTAGGGGGGCACAAAGATGGAGGAGGTTTCTTTGTTGATTTTGAACTTGGCAGAATAAGAGAATTGAGAGATGGGGGAGTGGATAAATTGCAGGAAGGAAGGAGATCAACTACTGTGTCACCATCTGGTTCATTGAAGCGGACACGTGCAATTGTTGGAACTCAAAATGTATTGTGCTTAGTGGACGGCTGCACCACGGATCTCAAAAGTTGCAGGGAGTATCATCAGCGCCATAGGGTATGTGAGAGTCACTCTAAAACCCCAGTTGTGACTGTTTGTGGCAAAGAGCAAAGGTTCTGCCAGCAATGCAGCAGGTATGGAATAAATATTCTTGGAATTAGCTGGAGATCTATCCTGCTTACTGTCTGAGTTCAATTTGATAGAAATTAATTTGGGTGAAGAAATTATAAATAACCACATGAACAAGAATGAAAGTGGTCTTCAAGAAGAGTCCATACCCTCTGGGTACATGTTCTCTGACTCATTGTTGTAATAAAAGAAATTCTAACAAAAGGTGGCACTACAACTGCTCAAGTTTTGAGTGTTTTAACTTTTATATGTCTTCAAGGAGAATCCATACCCCCCGGGCATATGTTCTCTGCCTAATGGTTGTAATAGGAAGAAATTTTAACAAAAAGGTGGCAGTACAACTGCTGAAGTTTTGAATGTTCTACTGCTTCAGAGTGGCATGGTAAAGCCATAAATCTTAGGTTCTTTTAAGTCCTCATGGATGTACCTCTTCATGGGGGAATATCACATTAAACTTAACAAGACCACTCTTCAATTTGGATAGATCTGAACTTTCTTGAATTCCATTTGGGTATCTTTCTAATAGGTATCTTCAAATGTTCTGCCATCAGTGGCAAAATCCTCATAATACATGGATGGAAAGTAGGCATCCCCGAGAGAGCCCTCTCAATCAGCTGTATGATATGTGGATGTAGAAAATTGCAGCCAAATTGCTTGTCTATCTTTGTAGCCAAATTGAATGATCATGAGGAAGTTGTTGCACATTGGGATATTTCTGAAATACTACTCTACTACCATGACTGTCCCTATTGAAATGATTGGATGCTTATAAGCTCAAGATTTGTTTCTTAAATTGTCATTTGCATGTCAAATCTTTGTTTTGTTTTTAATTCAACTATGAAGCCACTAAATTATTATATATGTTAAATAAATGGTCATTTGAAGTTTCTGAGTTCACAGTAAGTTTGTTTGGTAACTTAACTGTCTTATTAGCATTGATATTTTCTGTCATGCTAGCTAGCTGAGGAACGCCATTGCTTTTTTTTTTTTGTCCTTTTGTTACTATCTGTCTTGTGTGCATTTAGTTGTCCATCTTGTAAATACCTAAGTTTTGTTCTAATGTATTTTGGAAATATCTGAGAATATGAATGGCTGAAATCCAGGACTTCCAGCTGGGAATAACCAGTGTGAAGGGTGCTACCTGAGCACAAAACTAGTGCAAGCTAACATTTACCTTTCTTCTGTAACTTTAGTGGCAATTAAGTTCATCAATTCTTCTGTAATTTAAAGTTATTCTGGTTTTCCTCTTTTAAATGCCCGTGTATTTAATTTCATTTTTCAGCAATTAGTTGCTCAGTCCACCCTGCATTGACTAATAGTTATATTTGCCATTGTCTGACTATTTACAAACCTTAACTTTTCACCAAGTCGGTCTTTTTTTTTTTTGGTAGATTTCATTCTCTGGGAGAGTTTGATGAAGTGAAGAGAAGCTGCAGAAAACGTCTTGATGGTCACAACCGGCGTAGAAGAAAACCTCAGCCAGAATCTGTATTCATGAGGAGCTTTTTGTACAATGACCATGGTTTGGATTCTTTCCTCTACCCAGAATGCAATGTTTTAATTACTATTTGACAATTGCAGAATGATGGTTAAATTACAATTCAATTTTGCTCAATCCCGCTTGAAATATTGTGTGGTTTAAGAACAAAAAAGTAGGCTTTCTTTGGTATGAACATCGTCTAATCATACCGGCTGAGCTTGCCAGAGATCATAGCCACCCAAACTAGTAAATGATTGGAGTCACCTTCAGCCTTAAAGATTCTGAAAAGTTGGGTTTTTGTGCAATTTTGCTGGCTTAGTTTGTGTTCATTTGTTTTTACAATTTACAACAGTTACACTAAAATCTTTTTAGGTTGACTATGAACAGTTAATTATAAGAAAGCTTTCTTTATTCTCCTTATTACCTTTGCATACCTTTTGACAAAAATCTCTTTGCTGCTCTGCCAAGAAAGTCAAGTCACTGTTACTTGTTAGTTGTTAAAAATTGAACAGCTTCTTGGTGTCTCTACTTGTGGGCAGAGTCTATTGTCATAAGTATGGTCATCTTAGAATCTGTGGCAGCTATTGTGATGAATGATAATTAGCATTTGTACTTACAATTAGGAAAATAAATTATACTAGAACTGATGTGCCCAAAAAATAATGGCATCAAAGGCAACCTCCCAAGTTCCAATCTATAAAGGCTTACTTTAGAAGGGCTATCTTGTAGATTGGGTGGATCAGGAACAGTACTCCGTAAGATGAGGCCTCCTACCGCTCAATTGCCTATTGTGATGATATAATCTAACTACATATTTGGCTGTGAATAATATCAGCATAGTATTGTTTGTGTATGTAGCTGTTCTTCTGATCCTGGTGCTCTTCTCCCCCCTTCACTCTTTCTTTGCTTTGTAAGACAGAAGCTGACCACCTGAACAAGGACCAGCAAGAGTATTAACTGTGTGTGGATTTAACATTTCTACCCAAAACACAGGTGCGAGATTGTTGCAGTTTAGTGGTCCACAAGCATATGCAACCAATAGAGCAGGTGGTAGTGGCGCCTGGCCCAGTGTTGATAAGCACGGCCAGCAATTGCATGCAATTATTCAACAAAGTACTTCTTCAAATTCCTTTGCTCGCATCTCCGGTGAAAAAGAGAGACAATTTCCGTTCTTGCTTGTCAATGACCCTGAAAAAAGCAATCAAGCTGCTCCCCCCGCTAAAAAAATGATCTCTCAACAGCTTCCTGATACCAATGCTTCACCTGCAAGTGGTAGAGGTCCCCTGAAACAATTGGAGGAATCCAAGCGTGCTCTCTCTCTTCTGTCAACAAATTCAGCACAAACACTGGGGACCATTTGGAGCAATTTGGTGCAAGAGGATGTGATTCATCTAAATCAATCTGTACTCACCAGCTCATGTTTTAGTGGCTTCTCTGAGCACTCAAATTCAAAAGGTATGGCGGATGAATCAATTGATCCATTTTCCATTCCAGATGCCCGCAATACCAATGATCCGAATGATGGGATACTATGTATTGGTTCTGATGTATTGTTGGAAACACAGCCTCAAATGCTCTCATTTTCCTGCAAGTAATAGGCTTTTGTGTCTTTTGTGCAACGTCCACTAGTTTCTGAACTTTATCAAATGTCTCTTACTGATGGTAAGCTGAAGAAAGTTTCTTTGGTACGAATTTGTGGAATGTATATGATTATTCAACGATATCTGAATTATTTCTCTTCTTACCCAAGTAATGTCATGTGACGATCTAGCTTTGATAAATTCAGTCCTATTTGTTTTAAGGTCCAGAGAAAAAGGATTGTGGCTGGCAATCCAGTGGATTGCGGATGGATAGGGAAAAAAAAAACCTCTTGAAAGCTCGTGGATGATTGCAGCTGTGTCTTGCGGCCATCCTGAAATATTTCTGCCAAATGGTTGTTTCAGTTGCAATCAAGTGGTTGCCAGATGCTGAGGCATCCTTGTTTCCTTGCACGTGTGACTTGTAAATGTGACATCTAGCCTCTCTCTGAACCAAAAAGAGGAGGGGTTGACACACTAAGTTTTTCACCTTAATAGCAGCATGCTTTTGAAATTATATTGTGTATAACCCAACAATGGTTCCACGATTGATACAACTATAACTCAAACTTAAACTCCTCAGCCATCCAATATTTCCAATGCAATCAAACCCAACAAATTTACAAGAGAGGCCTAACCTCAACCATGTTAATTTCTTCTGATGACATGCACACTTTAAAATGCTGAGGTATTATGCTAACCATGGATCATCAGATTATGCTGAACTTCGGCCATTATGATCTCTCGTTCAACTTATTGTTGTGTCCTTATACTATCTTGCTGGCTGATGGAGATTTGAAGCGAAAGGAAATGGAATCGCCAATTGTGTTGTCAATTCCAGCGCGATACAGAATGAAAGATGAGAAGACTGGCCTCAGCTTGGGGTTAGGCCCATTGGTAAACTGGAAAGGAAATAGTATCGGGTTAGATTCTCCTGATAAACAAACAAACAGAGGCGGTCCATATATAGGATTATGTAGTCATCAAATCTAACAAGAGTGTAGGGCTTGTAGGCTAATCAACCACCACTGAACACCCATGAGCCATGCCGGTCCATGATCTGTGTAAACTTGGGTGCAATGCAACAAATATTACCAGTAAGTTGAAGGAGTGAAAATATAAACAAAGCATTTGACAAAAGTATATATATATACTTGGGGTATCACACAGCAGCATTAAAAGTATACAAGTGCTACCAAAAGAAAGACAATTACTTAGAGAGCAGAAATAAAGTGCAATCAATCAAAAAAAAATTGCGGGATAAAATGTCCAACCCAAAACACAATTACTTCAAGCACATCTAATGCTTGTCCTCCTTAGGAATATCTTTCCCAGGTAGCTCCTTGGGTTTTGCCTTCTCCATCTCCCTAAAAAAGGAACCAACAGAAATAATGGAGTCAAACTGATAAAAGTTGGTTCCCATAATAAACTAAATGAATCTGTAAGGCATCTCATGGTCTATAACTCCAGAATTAATTTGAAATTCCAACAATTCAAAATAATAGGTAATGTGATTTTAATATATGTTAGTGATTGTATGAAATATCCATGGATCAAAAGGAGATGAGTGAGGGAGAGAAAGGGGGGGGGGGGGGTACTTGGCTGCAGAGGCGGACTCTTCTTCGAGCCAATGGCGAATCTGACGAGCGTTGCGCCTGAAGATGGTCGCCGTTTGTTTGACGTCGCTCCTCATCAGTAAAATCAGTGCGCTCACGCCTGCCACTGTCAGTATGAAATTCGTCAATGCCATTTTTTGCTCTCCCAAGCCCAAATTTCGCAGTCTTCACAACACAATTAATCTTCTGCGATGAAGCCTTGAGATAGGTCTGTCGATTTCAATTGTTAGGGTTTTAGAGGGTTATTGGCAAGGAAGAAAAGAAGAAATGTGTGATGGCCTTGGCCCGAACCATGTTCTCTTTGTAATCGGACAACTTTGTTTGTGTCGTGTGTCCTAATTGGCCCATTTAGTATTTCTTTCTGGCCCATAATGGGCCCAAATAACCTGGAATGGCCTCTCAGATTAAACTAATGTCAGTACCTCATCCATCAATGGCAGACTCAAAAACACAGACTCTGACTTTCAGTAACAGACAGATTATAATAACGCATTAAAAAAACGAACGTAGGCAGCGTCCAATATCAACCTTCACCTTCAGTAAGCAAAGCAAGGTGCCAAATTTAAAACGGATCTTATCCTTTCGTCTCGATTTCTGGGATAAACGAACGAACGAACGAAGAGAAGAAGAAAAACATTATTCTTATCTACTTCTTATTTTCAGACTAGGGTTTGGCACGTAGGGAAGGTTCCAATATTCCAGTTCCAACCAACCGGCTATTGCTTTTCCGATAAGCATGAGAACGCAAGATCAGCAAACTAGGGTTTTCTGCGAGCTCTCTTCTATGATTATTAACATCCTCGGATCACCCCCTCTTCCCATCCCCTTTCCGAGCCTTTTGGGGTACTCTGTTTCATCGTCTTGGTCGCAGGCGTCTCCAACCGCCTTTGCGTCTCTGTTTCTCGGAATTTCTCTCGCTTTGATGCTGTTTGGGTCGGTGATCTTCCTGATTGGTTTCATTCTGATGCCTTGTGTCGTCGGCCTCGTCTTGTTGTTCTATTTTGTAGGTATTGTGCAAAATTTGTCCGAATTGGGCCGTGCTTTTCTCTGTCCAGCAGCCTCTGCATCGCATAAGGATGTGCACGGTGAGTATTTTCTCTTAATTTTCTTCCTCTGTTCGAGATTTACACACTACTTGTCTGTTTTTTTTTTGTGATTTTCTCCTCGCTAATTTATAGTTATTTTAATATGATTGCTCTCGTAATGATCTCTTGTTTGTGCATACTATATTTATTGTTGGGCAAAATTAGAATTGGTTGGATCTCTGTCTCAGCCATGACTGAGTTTGTTGTGAGTAAAAGAATATAGCAGGTTTACACTATCCTGGCTTGTTCAATTTTGCAGCATGGTAATTTGCATGAAGACGAAGACGGCTAGAGAGAGTAGACCATTTTTTAGATTAGTTAGAATACAAACTGAGCTTAATTAGGAAATGTATCTTTATCTTGGGCCCTGCCATTCGATGTCCAAATAGACTTGGCTGGCTAGAATGGAAGACCATGCAATGATGTTTCTGTATTGATAAATGTATTCCATGTATACTTTCACTTCTTATTAACATTTCTCTTATTTGGTTACTTCCTTCCTGTACTGATTGTGCTGCTAATGCAATAACTCTATATTAGTAGCTCAGTTATAAGATGGAAAATATATATTTGCTTGTTTCTCCTAGAAAGAGCCTGAAACAAACTGCGAGTCAGTCTATTTTTGCGCAGCCTTGTTTAAGAATGATAGCAGCATAAATTAAGCAAGCTTGAAAGAGGGTAGTTTAGTTTCCGTATTTATGTAAAATTGCAAATGCATTAAAAACTATATAGACAATTTGATACTGAACCCTTGGAAAAGAATAAAAACACAACCAAGAACAACAAACGGGATGATGAGTGCTGTAAGTTGTATGTAATAAAGGTATAGATGACAAGATGAGGCTGTATACAATGTGGACTTGGATTAAGAATGTTGTCCTAAGGAGCAAACAGACGGAGATCTTGTTTAGTAATCGGTGGGGCAGGTGGTGCAGACGGTAACCTTAATTAGCCAGAGGTGATGTGAATACCAATGGCGATGAGAAAGATGGTAATGAGGCCAAAGAAGAGGATGGTGTGGACAAAGATAGAGACTCCACTCGTCTGCATGTTGCCAAACTCGATTGCTCTGCTCTTTCCAGGGAGCTGACACACCAACCCTGGCATCAATAGCACGAACAACACCAGTGCTACGACTACTGGCCCCCAATCTGCCATCATTTCTCTCTCTCCCTCTCTCTCCTTTACCTGCCTCTAGTGTGGGTTGAATACTTGCCTAGAAGGAGATTAAATGCGATAAGAGAAAGCTCAGCTCAGTGACAAATTGATCCGGCAATGAGGCATTGGATTCGCCACCATTGGCTGTTTATCTTTCTTGGGACGTCTGTGTGAACTTTTCTATGTTGATATTGACTGGGAGATTAATATTATGGGTATAAAGATGGGGCGGATTCTTAAGCCATATTAGGAAGCATTGGTTGGAGCATGGAAAATCCAGAAGGCCAGGGCCACCACTAGCACCCATGATTTAAATTCCTGCCCAATAGGTAGGCCACTGTTGCCTTTGAGCCCAATACCTATGGTGGCAAGTACAATTCAACTTTTTTTGTTCCTCTGAGTACACATCAAATACTTTTTATTCAGGTACAGCTCAAGTGCTCAACCCAACCTAGCTTTAGCAAGCCTACCTTTATATACACGCATCAACACTTTACCCAAATCTCATTAAACAACGTTTTCTAAAGCATGGGAAGGAACCAATCAAACGATCAATTATTGGAAGCTAATTTGGAAAAGTTGTTTCTTCCTATCCCCATAAAGCAAAACCCACCACCACAACGTACCTTTCCCCACCTTTAAACCTTGTATCTTCTTTCTCTTTTTAGTTTAGTATCTCCATCTCCTTCTTCACTAAGTAAATCAGCGTCACTACAAATTTGTAAAGAGAATTACTTTCCTTTCTCAACCATACTTGAAGAAAAGAGAGACCAAGTTTCATCCTTCACTTCACACACACACACACACACACAGAGGGGGAGAGAGCGAGAGAGAGAGAGAATGGGTGCTGATTGGGGACCGGTGGTTGTTGCAGTGGTCATGTTCGTTCTCCTTTCACCAGGACTGCTATTCCAGCTACCAGCGCGGATGAGGGTGATCGAATTTGGCAACATGTACACCAGTGGCATTTCCATTCTAGTTCATGCCATCTTATACATCTGTATATACACCATCTTGATCGTTGCAGTAGGTGTTCACATACGTACTGGGTGATAACAACCATAAAATGTATGGATCTACCTCTTTCATAGAGCAGAGCAGGGGATAGGTGTCCTGTTCTATCTTCTTTTCCTTTTAAAATTTATCTACTTTGGCATGCTATTTTACATTGTGTGGCTGCTTCTTTGGTTTACATGGAGACTGAAAATGATCTTTAATTTCGTTACAACTATACAGAATTTGATGAAAAGCAAAAAGAAGAAAAAATATAACAAGATGTGGCTAAGTTAAGTATCATGAGAACTTGGAAATGGTTAGAAATTGGGAAAGTCGCTTGTGAAATGAGTGTCCCACTAATAGAAATAAAGGCTCATACATCACAAATGATAATTGACAAGAAAGTCTGCAGTCTGCTTCCTATCATATCTTCCTCCCGATATGAGATCTGTGGTATATAATTGAAGTTTCCAATAAAGAAAAACCAGTAACACACAAAATGAACCACTTTATTAGTCAAATAGAACACATCAAACTAAAAACCAATATAAACACAGACAGATCTTCAGAGGCTAAAATAAACATATATACCCGGAGGACTTAAGTTTTGTAAAATGGTGAAATATTTAAGATGCAGACCGGATTCAGTCGGTGTAGATGTGGACATGGACGACCAGGATGAGGACAGCGTAGATGATGAAGAAGATGAGAGAGTGGACTGCAATGGCCATGCCGTTGGTCTTCATGGTTCCGAACTCCAGCTGTTTGTTGTGTCCAGGTAGCTGAAAGAGTAGTCCAGGTTGCAACAGCACGAACAGTACTAGTCCGATCAGTATGGGACCCCAATCCGCCATTGTTGCACTGCACCTCTTTTCTTAGCCACAAATCCAGTAAGCTCTTCTCTTGTAGTTGGAGAGTGAGATTAGAGGGGGACATTGTCGCTACTCGCTAGTACTAGTGGACCCGCTACACTCTAGATAGGGACGCTGGAGTTTGGAACAATTTGCAAGCACAAAAGGTTTAATGGGCGCCTTGGGCATAAACAAACAATTAATAAATAGAAGAAAACTAGCAGTAACCCTTACAATACACAAAATTTGAAATGATTTTGCACTCCCACTAGATTAATTCCAAAGCAATAATTTTATTGATTAATGGTTTATTTCATCATATAAGAAGCGATAACTGCTTAAATTAAATTAAAATATACCCCCATCCCCCAAACCCCGCCCCCCGCCATTTGCCCAAAGAGTTAATGAAAAAACCAAAAATATGTATTTACAAATAGCAAAACCTGGGACCATGTTAGCAGGTGAGGTTAACAAGATCCCATTAAAATTTCAAATCCCATCGGGGAGGTATGCCCTATTCGGTTACTGAAGCATAGGCCTCAACTACCATATCCGCTTTTGAATGTGTCCAATAGTCTTTTAAGAAAAATGATGCCAAGCCCCATCCAAAAAAGCAAATAAGCAATTAGAACAAAATGGAAAGTGGATGATTAATTTTTGATATTCTTAACTTTATGGGATTCTCATTCTCTCTCCAAAGTACTTGCAGTCACATTAGATGGCATTCTAAGCCCCCCCCCTTTTTTTTTTTTTCCTTCTCCTCCTCCTCTTCCTTCCTCTTATTGGAAGAATCAAAACTAGGAAGGTCGAGGGTGAAGGATTGGGCTGCTCGCTCCACTCATAGCTGCGGCGCTGTTTGCATTTCTGTCGCCAGGACTAATCTTTCAACTTCCTAGGAAGCATCGGCCTGTTGATTTCTTGGAAATGAAGACTAGTACTGTAGCCTCTATATTGTTGCACACTGTTATCTATGGTTTGCTTCTTATTCTGTTCCTTGTCATACTTAACGTCCATCTCTAGGAAGCAATTATAAGCATTCCTCTTCAGTCTAGGAACACAACTTAAGGTTGTATGCTTCTTGTTTTTAGAGATTTTGCTACATGTAATCTCATCATTTTCTGAAGAAACCATTACTTCTTAAGTGACAGAAAATTGGAAACTAGCAGTTTCAGTTGTAGTTCAAGCTAATTCATTCTCATGGGTGAAGAAGCCCTTTCTTTTTTTTCCTCCCACTGCAAAAACCCAATTCCAAACTCAAATGTTCATCTAAAATCGCAATTCTACTTACTAACCCTATGGATCTAAGAATGTAATCCAAATTTAGCAAAAAAATAATAATAATGTAATCCAAATTGCAGAGATTACCGACTCAACAACAGTACTCAGAAATATCCTTCCATACTTGCTAAACATCAACTTGGAATTACATTGATCAAAATGAAACTACATTCTCAAACAGATCTCTCATGCAGAGGATCACACACAAATTCTATTAGTCCAAAGAAATAAGTTTAAACAAGGCCAAAATAACAAATCAAATGATAAGTCGTTAACCTCACCTGGAAGCGAGAAGTAACATGCAGGGAAAAAGGAATCAGACCAAATTACATAAAAATTCTGGGTACAAACAATTACTCAAGAAACACAAGGATGCAAAGTCGGATTAAAGGGTGGGTGGTGGTGATTGTGAGAACTACTATCCAATGTACATGTGGATCCGCACAGCTAACAAGAAAATGCAGATGAGAGCGAAGTAGAGAATGGAATGAACCAGTATGGACATTCCGCTCGTATGAAAGTTGCCAAACTCGATACATCGGTTGGGTCCAGGTACCTGAATCAGCAATCCCGGCGTTAGCAGTATGAAGAGCACCACCGCCACAAACACCGGCCCCCAATCCGACATCTTCTATTTCTTTTTCTTTCCTTGCTCTCTCTCTCTCTCTTGCCTCTCTCTCAATTCTTTGTCCTTCAAGATAGTATACAGTTGGTGACATTAGTTGTGAGAAAGGTGTTTATATATAAGTCATGCTTTTTTTATGGGGAAGAGAGAGGCAATGGATGATGAGGGGAAAAAGTGAACGTCATGATCAAGTTATTCTGATTCACGCTTTGTATCTGCTTAACATAATTCGCGTTTTCGCAGCAGCAGCAGCAGAAACGAGCAGTTTAGTTGGATGGCGCTTTTATAAGTTGAAGTTGAAAAGCACTTAAAGGTTGCTTATAACATCAAAATTCTAATTCTGCCTTTTATAGACTCCATTGCCAAGCCAAGGATAACTTCGCTAATATGATTTGGTTAACCCCCTAGCTAGCTTCTCTTTTTTCTTTTTTCTTTCTTGTTACATATATTCAAAAGAACATCCTTTACGGAAATAACATTGTATCCCCTACATATTGAACACAAGAACTACCCAACTTCTCTCTCGAACGTCACTGGACATCACAGTTCAATAAAAGGAAAAAAAGCTTCAGCCGACATCACCCAATGTGTATTGAACACATGCACTTTAATCAAAACCAACTAAAGGCACCAACACCACCACAATAACCCTGACCACAAACACCGACAGCCACTGCATATGTCCCCAACCCCTCCTCCGTTTGGATTTGAAACCATCATATGTCACTGCACACTAGACTAGGGCAATTCAACTAAGTACTATTTCTCATGAAATTTATTCATTCATTTTATGCTATACACTCATTTCCAACCTAACATTTCCACCAATCTACATTAACCTCCTTTTTTTAAAAAAACTGCACAGAGAACTCTTTTATTCACATGAGTCCCTAACACAATGTCAAACTGATCATGTTCTGCAAGCATCTTTGAAATGCAGGTCTCTCACTTAGACAAGTTACACCTTTTTTCTGTAATATACCCAAGATGACAAATTCAAATTCATCCTCGGACCTCCGAATAAGCGGTCACAGACTACCACGTCAATATGCACATTTCATGACACTTAGTACTCAGAATTTAAACAGCATCTAGCTGCAACTTTTGAATAAGGCAACCACAAGTCCAGCATTTAGAAGCAGCAAGAACAAATCAACCACAAGTCCAGCAGTTAGAAGTAGGGGTGTCAAACGTGTCA
The DNA here is from genome assembly GCA_951799425.1 of Ilex aquifolium. NCBI lineage: Eukaryota > Viridiplantae > Streptophyta > Magnoliopsida > Aquifoliales > Aquifoliaceae > Ilex > Ilex aquifolium. The sequence goes on from OX637391.1 coordinate 375,982, forward strand.
GGTTAAACGGTTACGTGTCGGGTTAAACGGGTGACGGGTGAAAAACATGTAAACCCGTACACGGCATGTTTAATAAACGGGTGAAAAATCTCTACACGAATACGACCCGTTTAATAAACGGGTAACACGACACGACTCGTTTAACCCGTTTAATTTTAAAAAAATTATATCAATAAATTTTAATACTCCACTTTTTTTTATTGCAAAAATACTTATCTCAACAAAGAGGAATTTTTAGCCAAATCTCATAAAAATAAGACTTGAAAAAAAATGAAAGAGGTCATTGTCTTTTATAGGCAACTCAACCTTCCCCCATCTCCCCTCATTTTTCAATGTGGGACAAAAACAAAAGGCATTGGTTTACCTTTGTCTTTGAAGTGCTCCCCATCTCCTCATCTTTGTCTTTGAACTACTATTTTACTTCTTTTTTTTGTATTGATTTTTTTACTTCTTTTTTTCTTGCTAATTTTTTAAAATAATTATTAATTTATTATTATATTAATTTTATTTAAACGGGTAAACGTGTGATAAACGGTTTGACAGGTCTCACCCGAACACGACCCGTTTATTAAACGTGTTTGGCGTGTCAACCCGTTTATCACCAAAACCCGTTAAGATCTCACTCAAACCCGTTTAATTCATGTCGGTTAATCGTGTCGTGTCGGATTTTGACAACCCTAGTTAGAAGCAGCAATAACAAATCAATCCTCTCAGCATCAGAACGATCAATCGCACACATATCATAAACTGATCAGTAAGCAACCCTATATTAAGCTCGTATATCACAACACGTAAATATGCACAATTCCGGAATCAATTATTAAAATACAGCCGTTTTCAACAAGAATACCGATCTATCGCATTTTTAAACTTATTTCATATGCTAATGCTAGTTGTGAGTAGTAAAGTATTTTCATCCATCGAAGGAGTACATCATCCTACGTTTCGGGAAATAGAAATGTTGTTTGTGCCAGTGCCACCAACAATGAAAACAAAAAAATAGACGTCGACAGCAGGGTTCGAACCTGCGCGGGCGTAGCCCAATAGATTTCAAGTCTATCTCCTTAACCACTCGGACATATCGACCAAGGTGCCAGTAGTTTCCACATTTAGTTATATAAACACATAATAATACTCTGCAAGGCGGTGCCGACCCTGTCCCAACACCGAAGATCCTTCCAAAAGAGGTACTCAAATGGTTGTTGGGCTATGATTTTCATCCAACAGTCCATACGAATATTTGGGAGATATTATTAGGCTGAATAAATGGGTGCATAGTGCCGTCCCTCTTATAACATGTCTACCAATCATCTGTCACATTTAAAACTTTTGAATATTTGTATAAAAAAATATAATATTACGATCAAGTCTTAATTTTCAAAATAAATAGTAAACATGTTTCATCTTTCCACTAAAAAAAGACTACGTTAGCAAAACTAATAATTTCATATCAATCGATAAACATTGAGAGTTGACGAGTCCAAATTTGACTGGACCAAGCCCAACTTGAACGGACCGAGAAAGTCCAGAGGAGATACTATTCGGAGCTGGGCCGTAAAACAATATAGAGGACATAAAGGGAATTAGGCGGCCGTAAAACAATACGGAGGGCATAAAGGTAATTAGGCGGCTGTAAAACAATACGGAGGGCATAAAGGTAATTAGGCGGCCGTAAATCAATACGGAGGGCATAAAGGTAATTAAGAGGTCGTAAATCAATACGGAGTCCAAAGAACTCAAGCCCAGAGACCAAGGGGCGGCGCCCATGGGAGGCCACCTGCTTGGCCACGCCCAAGGGGGCGCCGCCCATGTGGGCGCCTGCCTAGCCCTCTGGTCTCCTCCTCCTCCTCCTCCTCCTCCTCCTTTGTCTCTTGACTCCAATGAAGGCCACCACTCCAACTCAAGCCTAGCCCACTCCAACTCAAGCCTAGTCCAACTCAGGACCCTCCCTGACAGAATAGGAGCACGAGGGCGAAAGTATCGGAATACACACGGAGATCTAGTCATACCATAATTGTGCTTGCCAAAGTGGTGGAGTCCTACCTTAATTGTACTTATCTAAATAGTAGTGACCGCCTCAACTCACCGTCTCACCGCCTCAGTGAACCTATATAATGTAAGCTCTCTCCACTTGGAGAGGGATCTCATGTTCTACATACTACGCCTCCAAAACCCCTACACTCACCCTCATATACACTGCTCTCTCTCTCTCACAGAACCACTGTAACTCCGGTATACACCGTCCGGTGACAACTATTCATTAATAAAGAACACCGGCCATCGCTGTCATTCCAGAGAGTGGACGTAGGTCATCCGAGACCGAACCACTATAAATCTCTGTGTTGATCTATTGTTTACAGTTTTGATTCATTGATTGTCATTGATTGCTTGTTAATTACTCGTTAATTACATCACTATTCATATTTGACTGTTGATCTTGCGCAATACCAATTTGTGCATCATCAAGAGCATAATTTAATAATTATGTCACCCAGTTAAATTAAACCAAAATCATGTTTTCTCAGTATTGACACAAACATAACCTTAAAATCATACAACAATTCCCTATTTACTGTTATAATGTGGAAAGCCAACATCTTCTGCCCACTTGCATGGATAAGAACTCGAACCACGTATGTGAAGACCCACTTTCACTGGCATTGAGGATAAGAAGAGGAATTTTGCGTCTTATATATATTATGATTGTGTGATGCTAAGATGGACAATTATTTGCACCTGCAGAAGTGGCCTTCACTCAACGGCCCCTTCATCTTTGAGGGGGCATTTCTCTCCAGTGTTTTCAAATAGGTCTCTTTTTATTCATACAGGAAGGCCATACTCTACCTATCCCCGATCGACCCATCCCACAAAAATCAGGGCAATTTACTAGACACCTTGACCCATGCTCTGATCCGATTCAGTCATCAGGAGTAGAAGTAAGTGAGACTATAGGTAGGAGTAGCTAAATGTAGATTATAATATCTTATTTGTGATTATAAAAATAATTTATTCATTCAATATGTAGTTTTGGATTTTTATGCCTGAAAATTGAGAAGAAGTATTATGATAGCACAAAAACCAACAAATAGTAAAACCAATGGGCTAGACTTTTTAGACTCACCCGAACTACATTTTAATTGAAAGCACTATTCTCTATTTGTTCAACATTTCTCATATTCTTTAAAGATTAGTCATTTTTGTTCCTGAGAAAATATGTTTTAAATTCGTTCGAACTATGATAGTCTTTGAAAGAATAGTCGACATAAACCTAGACATCATGTAGTAGTAAAAAAAAAAAAAAGTCTCTAGTTTTTTTTTTTTCTCATCAAAATATGGATAGAAAGGGTAACGATAAATACAACTATTAAAAGATCAAAAGAAAATTCATTAATACTATTAATTTCCTTATTCCCTAACCAGTGCATCCAAGGCCACACACTCTGAGTGTAGTAGGTAGGTTTGTTCTTGGTAATGCTCCAATGAATTTCCTGTCAAGCCTCCATTTTGCAAGAGCATGTGCTGTACTGTTTGCATCTCTATAGACGTGATTCATTCCCCAATCTGGTTGTTCCTCTAGCAACTGCTTTAAATCTTCAATGGTACGTAGAGTTGACTAATTTGCTTCAAAGTCTCTCTATTTGTACAGGAGTTCAAAGCCACATTTCACAATTATGTGGGCCAAATGATATTGGCAAAGTTATGATCTTGACTTTTCCTCTCAGCCAAGAGATTTTGATGGGCCCATCTGATTGTTCACTTTTTATCTTCATTCTATTTTTTCTTTTGAACCAAACATCATGTGTTTACGTATTGATCTTTTTTCAAATTCTTTTATTTTTCTCGTATCTCAACTTTTTCATAAGGGTTCGTTTGTTTAACGAGAAAATGGTAAAAAAATGCAAGAAAGATAATTTTTTTAAAATTTTCATGTGTTTGGTTAGCATGAAAAGGAAAATGATAGAAAAAATAATTTTCTTTAGTGTTTGAATTTTCTCACAAATAATTAACTTTTTTTCTTGTAAAAAACACAAGGAAATGCAAGAAAGTTGTGATCTATAATTAACTTTTTATTTTATCCTTATTTTTCTTAAAATATTTTATTAGTTATTAATTTTAAAAAATTTTGGTATGAATTTGATTAATCATATAATTTGACCCAAAGATCTTTGTTTTGGTGATTGTCTTAGAATTAAGTTTTGAGTCACTTTTTAAAAAAAAATTAATTTTTAATTATAATTACATTTTTTTTAGACTGATTTAATATATTTAAGGGTAATTTAGACATATCTATGACTTGTTGATTCTGTTTGCAGTAATTAGAACGCAAGGGAATCTATCTATCCCATGTGCACCCCCCATTTTCCATGTGATGCACCTTTTTATTTTAAAGTAAAGTTTTGTACCATAGGATAGGATGTTGTCCGGACTGTACGTAGCCCTCTTATGATTTAAGAAAAGATGGAAAACATTTTTTTAAGAAGATATTTTAATCTTTTTTTTATAACCTCTCTATTTTTCTGCCGTTCATGGTGATGATTGTTGCCCAACACTCAGAGCCAAATATGAACAATTTTTAAAGCTTATTTTCTCGACAAACTCGACTCTAATTAATAAAATTTGACTCAATTATCAATCATACTCATATTTGAATTTTTTCAAAATTATTTGATAAATTTCTCTCAAAAGATGTGACTATGATGTGCCAAGTTCTAGATGATGCTATTTGAATCTCATGACATCAACTTTCTCTCCAAATTGTCATTTAGTGAATATTATATTTCAGTGCCGATGAAGTGAAATTTCAATTGAAAGGGTCATATGAAAGAATACACAAAATGTTAGGGACCCAATTAACATATTTTTGTGTAAATACAAACACACAACACTCCACCTACCCTATAGCCAAAATAATTTTGCTAATCAGGAAAGATAATGACTATAACTTGCACTAGCTTTCCACTAAAAAATGTTTTAAGATTCCCTGTCCCTAAAATCATGTTTTAACGTTCTTTTCAATACCATGTGTCTCTTCTGCTACCGGACAATCATGATTAGCCAGTCCAGTGAAATTAGATGAAATTAATCTACATTTCCTCTGTTTTACTTTTAACATTAATTTTGTTTGAATGTCGACACCTTTTTTTGTTTTAATAATAATTTGTTCCTCATACATAATTAAGTTATTAATAGTTTAATCTGGTTTACTTAATTTTTCTTTTTTTTTTACCTTTCACTAAATTAATAGTTTGAGTCGCGAAAACAGTCTCTCTATATGTAGGAATAAGACTGTGTACATCTAACTCTTCTCAAATCCCATAATGGTGGGAGTCTCGTGCACTGTGTACCTTCCACTTACATCTAACAAGAGTGTTGAACTCTTAGGGATAGTTCAGTGGTTATGCCTATTTTTTCGTAATCTAGAGGTCTCAGATTCAATTCCTTCTCATACCTCCTATGGGCTAGCCACACATTTCCTTTTGGGGATATACTTTAAACCAGTTCAAGCTAAGGTGACCAACTGCTGATTTCGAAAAAGTAGTCGGCACAAGTTTAAACACCCTGTAACAAAAAAAAACAGGAGTTCTGCAACCATAAACTTGCAGATTACTATTCACACAAAATTTAACACAATAACTAGCAAATATTTAAGTGATCGCATTTAAATAGTTAGTGATGGGACATTGGGCGGCTTGCCAATAAAAAGTGGATATGTGGGTAACTATAGCCGTTAGAACGCACAAAACGAGCTTGAGAGAGGCGCCGAAGAGTTGTGTCAGACAGGGCCGAATACGCCTTTTGGAGCCTAACATTAAACAAGATCCGACAGCTCATTAATGTGGGTTTTGAATGGTTTAACACAGCCGTTTATGAGTGTCCATATCCTCAAAGAGTGTGGAGACAGTCATCATTAGGAGGCATTAATGATCATTGTGCTGACATGAAGACCTCAGGGCAGCCCGATGAATGTTTATCCCTCCTCATGAAAGCTCAGGTGCAAATTCCAAGAGCCGATATGAGGTTTTTAATGACCGGAGATTGGCCATAAATGCTTGGCGGTTCTCGAGCAAGGGTCCACTTGCCCGGGAGGACTAGTCTTAATGAGACTTGATGGAATGACTCTCATTATGCTAGAAGATGAGCACATGTCATTAAACTCTAAGATGAGACTCAAGTACTGGACAATTATTGTAAACGCAGGTATAAATACCCCTCACCAAGGCTAGACCAAGGTACACAATTTTAAGAGAAATACATTGTGCATTATGATGATGTTGACTGACTTGAACTTCATGGGGGATTAGTTGATTACACATTTGGCACATTTCCTAATCTTTTGATTGTTTCAGATTCGCTATTCAGAATCACTCAATGAGTTACTATCTCAACATATTGCAGGAATTCACCCGTGCAGTTAGAATAAGGTTCAATTGAATTGAGTCGTCTCTCAATCACAAATAATTGAACTTGATAAATAGTAAGACAAATAAAATTCATTTGAAGAAGCAGTCAACAGTGATAGAAACCCTAGTGAATTTGGGATGATCGAGAAATGGGGGTTTGGACTTTGGAGGAGGTCGCGTTCATTTGCACATGCCAAACACGTCACGATTGGTGGGACAGCTGCCCCAACGTCCCTTTCTTGTTGTCTATGACCGAAATTCTCAAGAAGCATATTAGCTCAGCAACAGAAATGGCATTTTCACAATTACCTCAAACTTCAGGGTGTCTTCCCATAATCAATCTTTTTATCAAAATATACTATACTAAATACTAATATAGTATACCATCAACCGTATTATCTCTCCGACCTCTATGCTATATTCAGCTTAAAAAAAGGCAAAAACAGAAGTCATTTCGACAAAGCAATTCCATCTTTGATCTTCAAAGAAGCCATTTGAACAAAAACCAAGAAAATCGGAGAGTACGTATTGACTCAAGAATCAAGATGATTCGTTTGAGAGAGAGGCTTAGTTTGTTTATTAACAACCGATGGCTGGTGTTTGTGGCCGCAATGTGGATACAATCTTGTGCGGGTATTGGGTACCTTTTTGGGAGTATATCTCCGGTGATAAAGAGCTCTTTGAACTACAATCAGAGGCAAATTGCGAGGTTGGGGGTGGCTAAGGACCTTGGGGACAGTGTTGGCTTCTTGGCTGGTAGTTTGTCTGAGGTCTTGCCTTTATGGGGTGCTCTTCTTGTTGGTGCTATCCAGAACTTTGTTGGGTATGGCTGGGTTTGGCTCGTCGTTACTGGTCGAGTTCCAACTCTGCCATTGTGGGCGGTAAGTATATCAATCCTAGATTCTTTCTGGGCTTCTTGAAAATTATCACCAACTTATATGATACTTATACTCGTTTTATTTCTTCTGGAGGATCATATTATATGAATATTTGAAACAAATTATCCTGAGAGATTCAATTCAATCAGCCAATTTTAATGAGGTGAATGTGATTGGTGGAGCTTTACTGGTTATTTGCAACTAAGATCAATCGTTCTCACGCATGAATGTTTGTAATTCCCTGCTTTTTGAATAGAATCTCTTTGAAACGTGCAAAATATTAGTCATTTTATTCTGATTCGCATCCTTATTGGGAAGCGATCTTACTTTTACGTTTTCTTTTGATTGTCAAAAATGGATATTTGTTCATCTGCTGTATTCCAATTCACTTTATCTAATTTTCTTCAAGCCCTTCATTTCCTTTCCCTTTTTCTAATAGTATGTTCGTTGGGGAAGGTCCTTCGCATCAGTCCCCCCCCCCCCCAAAACACACACACACACACACAAGTAACACAATCAAAGATGCCAACACCAAAACCAATAATAGGTTGCAATTTATTATCTTTTTGAGTATTCTAAGAACAACAAAATTCTAATGACTTGCGGGGGGTTCGACTTACCCTAACTCACATTAAATATTGATCACGCTGGCTATTTTAATTTATTAAGTGTGTGTATAAAGGTTAGAGTAGTTGTTCTTGTGACAGATTTACCCAGTCTCATGAACCAGAAAACCTTTTCAGTTTGGTTGATCTTCTTCTGGTTTGATTGCTGTGAGTTATTAATCTTCAAAATCAGTCATTTTTAACGTAAGGCACTAGTTCTTGATTATTGGCTAGAAGAATACTACCTATTTTCCTTGATTAATTTGTAGCTCAATTTCATGATGAACTCAGCACAATGCTAAGGTTCTGAGGTTTTTGTGCTTTTAATCGAATATAACCTAGCAGACATTTAATTTTGTATGTCACATTACCTGTGTTAAGTTGTCAAAATATCATGACACAGATGTGCATTCTTATATTCGTGGGAACCAATGGTGAGACCTACTTAAATACGGCAGCACTAGTCTCATGCGTTCAAAACTTCCCCAAAAGCCGGGGTCCTGTGGTGGGAATACTGAAGGGCTTCGCGGGGTTGGGGGGTGCAATTCTGACTCAGATATATGCGGTGATCAATAGCCCCGATCAGGCTTCACTCATATTCATGGTTGCAGTGGGGCCAGCGATGGTGGTTATTACTCTTATGTTCATTATCAGGCCTGTTGGAGGTCACAGGCAAGTCAGGTCGTCTGATGGGTTGAGTTTTTCATTTATCTATAGTGTGTGCCTTCTTCTGGCTGCTTATCTGATGGGGGTCATGCTTGTCGAAGATATTATTGATGTGAGCCACAGTGTGATCATAATTTTCACAGTGATTTTACTGATTCTTTTATTAATCCCCATTATTATTCCCATCTGGTTGACTTTTTTCCCCGAGCCAAGAGATCCAGCAGAAGAGGCACTTTTAGCTGATCCACAGAAACAAGAACCTGGCAAATCTGGAAGTGATGAACATGAGATTATATTTAGTGAGGTGGAAGATGAGAAGCCAAGGGAAGTAGACTTGCTTCCAGCTTCAGAGAGGCAAAAAAGAATTGCACAACTTCAAGCAAAACTAGCCCATGCAGCTGCAGAAGGAGCAGTGAGGATCAGGAGGAGAAGGGGGCCTCATAGAGGGGAAGACTTCACATTGATGCAAGCTTTGATAAAGGCAGATTTCTGGCTTATCTTTTTCTCACTTCTGTTGGGTGCTGGATCTGGTTTGACCGTGATTGATAATTTGGGTCAGATGAGCCAGTCTTTGGGGTATGATAATACACATGTATTTGTTTCCATGATCAGTATTTGGAACTTTCTTGGCCGGATTGGTGGTGGTTACTTCTCCGAGTTGATAGTCAGGTACAAATTTTATTAGTATCCTCCTGGATGCCTTATTTTGATATTAGTTTATGCTTGTTTTTTCTCACCTGAACTGGCCATGTTGCTGAATAGGGACTACGCATTTCCAAGGCCAGTAGCCATGGCTGTCGCCCAATTCATAATGGCTATTGGGCATTTCTTCTTTGCTATGGGTTGGCCTGGAGCAATGTACATTGGGACTCTCTTGGTCGGGCTTGGTTATGGGGCTCACTGGGCCATTGTTCCAGCTACTGCCTCTGAATTATTTGGACTAAAGAAGTTCGGAGCTTTATACAATTTTCTCACGATGGCAAACCCTGCAGGTTCACTTGTCTTCTCAGGTATTATTGCTTGCGGTATATATGACAGGGAAGCTGAGAAGCAAGCTCTACAGCACCATTCCCATTCCCATCTCCATCAACAAAACTTAAAAGCAATTTTTTCTGGCATTCTTAAGTTGGATGAACCACTCAAGTGTGAAGGTGCAATATGCTTCTTCCTTACTTGCATGATAATGTCCGGACTCTGCATTATTGCGGTTGTTTTAAGCATGATTCTTGTATTCCGGACTAGGATTGTTTATGCTCACCTCTATGGAAAATCTCGTACTTGACCAGTGGGAACAGAAGGAATTTGGGTTTCTAGAATTCAATCACTCAAACCAGAGTTGATTGTATACAACGTGAAACTGACAAGAATTGCTGTGTTTCCAACCTCTGGATGACAAATACAAGCACTTTCCAGAGCACTCATCTGGAGGGTGAGAACTAGACATAATCTAGGTATTACCGTTTTGTCATTTCATAGATTGGTGTTTGCTCATGATTGAGCAATGTAATGTTTGCTTTGGACATTGAGTGCTGCATATTTTTTACTCCTATTGACCTTGAAATTTTCTTGGATTGACTAGGCATTGTTGAATCTAGTTAAAACTTATGGTTTGTTGGAATGAAGCTCTCTGATCATGGAAGTCAGTTCACTGGACAAGTTTACAAGGGAATGGTTCTTGTTTATTCCCAATTATTCGTTTTGTTAGTCTCAGATGTCGTGTTTTCAGTGTAGTCATTGTGGTCTAATAATATTCACTTTTGAATGGAGAAGGCCAATGTGATCCTGTATGGCCAAAAGGCCCAAAACCATTAGGGTTTTCCCAAAATACGAGTACCTACGGGTTTACCGTGAGCACTGTTTACTGGATACAGACTATGTACAGGAAGAGAACAGATGCACACTGGAAATCATAGGTGATATGAATTCGTAGGAGGCATAGAAGAACTTTCACAATCAGACAGGTGCGTGCAAAGAGCCAAATGAAAACAATCCCTTTTATTATGTGGGGGCTAAAGATTCTCAAATACTCCCAGTTTTGAAGTTGATGCGCATCTGAAATGTATACTCACGCAATACACTTACAGAAATTATGTCTTATTACACCCATTTTGAATTTCTTTTCGGGTACAAAATGATGTCCAAATTCTGGTGTTAGAGACAATGGACAGACAAACACCAGATAACAAATTATCTCTACAAAATGGATGCTTGTGAGAAATTCCTTGACATTATTTTGTAAGATCTTTCTCTGGTGCTCAAATGCTATTGTAATCTTGACTTCATGAATTGAAGGCTGTGCAATCTATCCTTATCTGTCCTTGTTTCCCAGTTTTAACCCCCACCCTGCCAAGCTTCCTCATTGCAGTGATGAAGGCTCCATTGAAGTCACCTGGGTTGTTAGCGAAATCGTTAACAGTAGGCTGAGATGCTGCGTCAGTGAAAAGCACCTCATCTGAAGTGAACAAAGCCTTTCGATTTACCAGATTCTGGTAATACATATTGTCGAAAATTCGTGGTGTGACAGGATCCATGTTTACAGCTATGCTGGGATCTACATTTTGAGGGCAGTCTTGCATCAACTGCTGAGCATAATTTGGATCCAGAGAAGGGTCCACAGGATTGGTCGGCGAGAATGAGTAGAGGCGGTTAGCAAAGCGGTTGCAGTGGGAAAAGCCAACAGTGTGAGCCCCAGACAGTGCAATCATGTCAAACTGGGTTAGATTATTCTTGGCGAACATGGTGTTAAGTTGATTGAGATTAAAGAAGGGTTCTGGCAGATTTCCAGCAACCAGAGAAGCCCGAGAGATGAGTCCATCACGGCGTCCCAGTTCTACGCTGAATGACGGGCCTCCAGCCTGAACAGAGTATTCATCACAGCAAGCAGAGAGGTAGTGTGAGTTTTTGCTTTCAAGTATAAATTTTTTTTTAAAAACTGCTGAGGGTTTGAAAGACCAGAGGCTAGTGTGTGTTCATAGTTTACCAGGACTACTACGTCTCTGGCAGCGATAGCCAGAATGTCTGCACAAGATACTATCCTGGGGCATTGAGCCTCTACTGCTTGTTTTGCCTTGACAACAGTGTCAAAACCATCTCCAGCGAGGGAAAGATTGTCTGGAGCATCCTTTTCTGCATCCCCGTTTGGTGATGCTATCATAATTGAGGCATCACATCCCTGCAAATGAAAGCAGAGTGATCTTAGTCTATTGGACTTGGATTTTCCAAAACCAACATAGGTATTTTCAATCATGCAGATATTAATAAGGAAAATACAGCAACATACGTTACTACTGTTTAGTTATCATAGTACCTCAACGAAGCAGTCATGGAAAAAGAGACGAAGAGTAGCCGGAATTGTGACGAAGGTCTGGTCAAACTTGGTGGACACAGCCTGCTGCACAATGCTTTCCACGTTTGGACAACTTGAACTGTAGAAATTCTCCACTAATTGCCCTTCTGCTCTGCCTATGATTATGATCAGCATCAGCAAATACAAACCTCTCTGTCTCTCCATTCCCTTCTTTTGCTGTACAATTTTCACCTCTCTCCGTAGGTCAGCTGACCTTATATATAGCCTACAAATGAGATAAGGAAGAAAGGGAGAAACTTCAAACAATATATGTTACATGTGGTCGTTATACTTGGTCCTAACCTCCACTGATTCAACGTATTGTTTTGTATCCTCCTGATTCACCTCCCTTGACACGTTTATAATTCAATAATTAATGCATCATCAAAGGCATACATGAATCCTGGACTGATCTGACGGCTGACACTGCATGTGGAACAGATCAGCAATCTAATTAATTATTAATCTAACATCTAGTTGGACAACCCAGTTCCCAATTGATTCAAAAACTTGCTTAGCGAGCTCATACATCTACGTCTTTGAATATTCAACTTAGTTCTTTATTATTTTTTTTTTTTTGGGGGGGGGGGGGGGGGCTCTGGCTCTTACTTACGTGTATTAATATGCATAATACATAGTTGAGTTGAGACCTTTCTCCCCTCCCTCAAATTGTTTTTCAGAGAAAATGAAAACGACACAAAAACAACTACGCTGTCCAACAACCCCAACCCAACGTTCCGTTCCAGATGGGGCATACTTATCTAACCTTACAGGCTTATATGGCATGTTGATGCTCCTAAGGTCAATTTATGTAATAAGATAACTAATGCTTTCAATTTTATTCTCACATATTTTTTTTCGTCTATTTCTATTACCATCACTCATTTCTATCACAAGTTGAATCATTTAATTTTTGTTTATTTTGTTGATAATTTTTTGAGGTCATGTATTTTGAAAAAAAAAAATCAATTTTTTTTATAAAAAAGAAATGGGTGAAAAATAATTTTAAATTATGTAATTAAAGAAAAAAATTTGTCATTCGATATAGTAGGATCGATTTTTTTTGACACTCAAATTTTAAGATAAATCGTGTCTGAAGACACGACTTATAACTAGTAATAATATGTAACGACTAAAATAAAGTTGAAAGAAGTTATTAGGTTACTTACAAGAAAGAGTTTTAGAAATGTGATCGGGAATTACTTTATCACCGACCATTACAAGACTTGGATCGAGACTAGAAAACCCCTTGCAGCAAGAAAACCCCTTCTTTGCTTCTTTATTTCGTTTTCAACTTTTTAAACATATATCTAAGAAGCCGTTTGGTAGACTTTGTTGAAACCTGAAAATTGACATCGTCCACAAATGTGATTACGCAAGAAATTCGATCATCAATTTTATTTTTATTTTTTTGATAGTCAACGATTTTTTACACTACAAGGGAGGAGAACTGAACTTTCTAATATGTCACTCAATTACAGAGGAGTTTAACCATTCAAGGACGACTTTAGTCCTACATCATCAATACAATCACCAAGGGAGAAAAGAAGCTTATCAACTTGTTAGGATAATTTAGTTGAAAAGATCCATCTTGAGCTTCCAAATGATTTCTACAAAAGAGGTATTAGTTGATTTGTTGTGCATGATTTATGTTAGGTCTAAAAACTGGACAATGTTATAGGGGACTAATATGGGGATCAGCTAATTCAATTCAGATTAGTTGTGAATTTCAATGTTAGATGTAAATTCACTTTTAATTTAATAATTACATTGAATTAGATTCTCAAATTAAATCCAAAAATAAATTCTCTTAAAAAATTAATTTGCCTGTCTTTCACACATGTTGGCTACCTAATCTTCTATTGGTGTCTTTATCTAGGCGTGACTAGTTAAATATAAATAAAAAATTGGCATATTAATTAATCTCTTACGTTTATATCAACGGCCAGGTCAGCCAATGGGCATGTAATTGATTAATATATATATATATATATATATTTTAATCGATTGTAGAAAAGGTCAGATGTGAGGGCTGAATCAATCAGAAAGCAACAATAAACAGAATCCGATGAACCCACACTATAGCCTCTGCTTGTTTAGTTGAGGAAACATATAAATTATTCACCAAAGGGCAGGCAGATCTAGACAAGCACACGAGGCGCGCTTCCGAGCCTTTTCTTTGTTTTTTATTTCCTGGCTGACTATTTGTTTAATTACATCATTGCAGGTATATAAAGGATTAAAAGAGATAGATTGCCTCCAAGGTTACTGAATAAAATAAACTAGGGGGAAATTCACTTCACTATATATGGGATTCACCTTAAAATTAACTTTGAAATATTACCAAAGGGTATATGAAAAAGAAATTAGTCAACAAAGTGTTGATATATATTGTAGAACTGGTATGTGGTTATATACATTACTATTAGTTTAAACTTTTTGATTGATTGATGATGATATCTAAAGTAAATTCAGACGCGAGCTTAGATAGTAAGCTTAGCTCGAGAGCTCAGGTAAAGTAAACAGAGCTCATCCAGCAATGGTCTGAGCTCTGCCAGCTGACACTAGAGCTCCCAGCTGAAGACACGAACTGAGAAATAACGAGAGGGCAGCAAAATGACAGCAGATACCCTCGTAATGGGAATTAAGTCAATCAAAGGCAAGAAACCCGTTGTCAACCAGGATCCTCTCCTAAAACAAAGGAGAGGATCCCATGATAAAAGGCAAAGAACTCGTCATTCGGAGCCAGCCATAAGAAGTTTAGGTAACCCCGAGATTATAGATGAAGATAGGGCACGATCCCTTCGATAAAGGAGGTGATTTCGAATTACAGGTAAGCATGAAGCTATAAAAAGGAGAACAAGCCCCCATTGAAGGAAAAAAAAGAAAACCCTAACACCCAAAATACTCTACTGTAACCCGTTCGATTTAATCAATAAGAAAGAGAGGAGCCAGAGACTCCATTGCAGAGTGGACTAGCCGAGCTCAGGCCGGTGAACCACTGTAATCTTATTATCCTCCCCTTTCCCCAATTCCCAAAGCATTAACCCGCTCTGTCAAGCACGAGCCTCGTAGCTCTGACGTCGTACTTAGCTCTACGCAGATCGATCATATCCAACAATCCTGCTCCATAGCTCATTCGCGTAGATTTACACCATCAGTTTGGCGCCGTCTGTGGGAACGACTGTTCCTATTACAAATAAGCTGATTTCTCAGTGACTGATGGTAACGACTCGAAATATGAGCAGAAGTCAAACAAACCTACCACGAATGCAAGATCCACAAGAAGCTACCAACGGCAGACAACCCGAAAACGTCCAAGAAATTAATTCCCCCATTAACAACGAGATGGAGGCCCTTCGCCTCGTCAACCAACGCTTGCTAAAGGAAAATGCAGAGCTATCAAAGCTCATACAGCGCCCACAGGAGGCACGACCGGCCCAAGAAGGCCAGAATAATCCCCCCCATAGGAAACACCGACACTGGGACCCCCTTAGAGAGGTCAACGAAGGAGGAGAAAGCAGCCAGACCAGGGGGCATGCTCCTTACCTACCCCCTAGGAATGGCCACAATGAGCAAGTGCAAAGTCAGAACGATGGGGGTGAGAGGGACGATTTCTTCCCTTACCCGCAAGACAGGAGAGAACAACACTGGGAGTAACGCTTCAAAGACATCCAACAAGAGCTCAGCCATATGAAGGAGGCTGTAAAGAGCAAGGCTCCGGTTACGATGGATGTCTTGGTTCAGCAAACCGAGTCCCCATTCACCACGGGAGTGCTACACTTTCCTCTCCCACCAAAGTTCAGGGTGTAGAGGTCTTTGACGGAACGAAAGATCCCGTAGATCATCTCAACACTTACAAGAACCAGATGGAGTTGCATGGATACCAGGATCATGTACGCTGCAGAGCTTTCGCCATCACATTGAAAGGCTCCGCCCTAGCCTGGTTTCATAGGTTTCCACCAGCCTCGATCTTATCCTTTAAAAAGCTCTCCATCGCTTTTGTATCTCACTTTATAGGAGCCCGGATATACAGAAAGCCAAGCTACCACTTGCTGAATGTGAAACAGGGGCCCCAAGAAAACCTGAGGTCTTACGTCCAAAGGTTTAACTCGGAGACACTAAAGGTAGACGTCCCAGACGAAAAATTCGCCATAAATGCTTTCATTGCAGGGTTGGGGGTGCAATCAAAGGACCTGATGTTCTCTATATCAAAGAATCCTCAGGCAAGTATGGCTGAGGTGTTAGCCAAGGCAGAGAAGTATATAAATGGTGAAGAGGCACTCATTTCTAAAGTGGGAAGTACATCTTCACGAAAGGAGAAGGAAAAAGAAGAGAAGAGAAGGGACCGAAGTCCCAGGAAGGAAAAAGGGCGAGAAAGGTCCCCAAGGAGGGATAGAGATCGCTCGCCAAAGAGAAGAGGAAATGTCAGAGATCGCCTGGGCCCCATGCAGCCTGAACTACAGCCCAGATACGGACCTCAGCAGTTCACCTCACTCACTGCCGCTGTGTCACAAGTTCTGTATGAGGTCCAAAATGAGAAGTTCTTAAGATGGCCACCTCGGATGAAGGCAGATCCGGCCAAGAGAGACCCCACGAAGTACTGCGATTACCACAGAGATCATGGTCACCACACTGATGACTGCATTCAATTAAAGAAGGAAATCGAGTTCTTGATCCAGCGAGGTCAGCTACGTCGTTTTGTAGCCCATGACAACCAGAACCGAGCTCTTCCACCTCCACCGCCCCAACAGCAGGCACCTGCACCACATCAGCAGCCTCTGGGAGAGATTAGAGTAATATCTGGAGGGTTTGCGGGAGGCGGAGAGTCCAGCTCAGCCAGGAAAGCACACCTCCGACGGATCAGAGCCAAAGAAGCTCTCGAAATACACGCTGTATCCAAAGCACCACGCTTAGATACCGCTATTACTTTTTCAGATGCTGATTTAGAGGGATGCCAGTACCCTCATGATGATCCGTTGGTGGTACGAGCTGTGGTGGCTAATAGAACCGTTCATCGGGTTCTAATTGATAATGGGAGCTCGGCAGATATCATTTTCGCACCTGCCTTCGACAAGATGAACATAGGAAGGGAGAGACTTGAACATATAAACACTCACTTACTGGGATTCTCCGCGGAAAGGGTGCTTCCCCTAGGCTCGATCCAACTCGTGCTCACCCTAGGGGACCCACCTTGCCAAGCCACCACCACCGTAAAATTCCTAGTAGTCGATGCACCCTCTGCATACAACATCTTGCTTGGAAGGCCATCCCTCAATTCCATGAAGGCAATCCCGTCTGTCTATCACTTAGTCGTAAAATTCCCTACAGAAAATGGAATCGGAGTAGTCCGAGGAGATCAGCGTGTAGCAAGAGAATGTTATATGGCTTCTGTAAAAAGGAAGGAGGTTGAGAACATCCAATTGGATGAACTCGACATGAGGGATGAAATGGAGACAAGACCAATGCCATCAGAAGAGCTGGAACCAATTCAGCTTGATAAAAAGCCAGAACACCTCGTTTATGTGGGTTCCAGACTGAACGCTGAGCTCAAAGGTCTCCTCATCAAGTTCCTAAAAGAGAATATAGGAGTGTTTGCTTGGAAGCAAGAAGACATGGAAGGAATTGACCCTTCGGTTATTACCCATAAGCTAAGCGTGAACCCAACTTGCAAGCCCATCAAACAGAAGAGGAGGAGCTTCGCCTCCGAAAGACAAAGAGCAATCAATGAGGAGGTCAGCAAACTCCTCAATGCCAAGGCCATCAGGGAGGTTGATTACCCCACCTGGTTAGCAAATGTGGTTCTTGTAAGGAAAACCAATGGAAAGTGGCGACTGTGCATTGACTTCACAGATCTCAACCGAGCATGCCCCAAGGACAGTTTTCCCTTACCTCGGATAGACCTGATAGTGGACGCCACAGCCGGGCATGAGCTCCTTAGCTTCATGGACGCCTTCTCAGGCTACAACCAAATCAGGATGGACCCCAGCGATCAAGAGAAGACCTCTTTTGTAACTGAACAGGGAACGTACTGTTATCAAGTCATGCCCTTCGGGTTGAAGAATGCTGGAGCTACTTACCAGCGGTTGGTGAATAGGATGTTCCAAAAACAAATAGGAGCATCCATGGAGGTTTACATCGACGACATGCTAGTAAAGTCACTAAAGGCAGAGCTCCACATCGAGCACTTGGCCGAATCATTCCAGATCCTAAAGGAGTACAAGATGAAGCTCAACCCTGCGAAGTGTGCATTCGGGGTCTCGGCAGGAAAGTTCCTTGGTTTTATAGTTAGCAGCCGGGGAATTGAAGCTAACCCAAAGAAGGTTAGGGCAATGGTGGAAATGCAATCACCATCCAACACAAAGGAGGTGCAACGTTTGACTGGCAGGATAGCTGCCCTAAGCCGTTTTGTGTCTAGATCAAGCGATAAATGCCAACCATTCTTTCAGATCTTGAAGAAGGCGTTCCAGTGGGATACCAAATGTGAAGAAGCATTCGAAGCCCTAAAAAGTTATATGAGCTCTCCTCCAGTTTTGGTGAGCCCTTTAGAAGGGGAAGTCCTCACCCTCTACCTAGCGGTTTCAGATTTTTCAACAAGCGCAGCGCTGGTTAGGGAGCGAGACAGAGCTCAGCAACCAGTCTATTACTGTAGCAGAGCTCTGAGGGGGGCAGAGGAGAGATATCCAAAGATGGAAAAACTCGTTCTAGCATTGGTTACAACAGCCAGAAGACTTAGGCCCTATTTTCAGGCACATACTATCGAGGTTCCAACAGACCAGCTGTTGAAGCAAGTGTTGCATAAGCCAGAGTCCTCAGGAAGATTGGTTAAATGGGCCATAGAGCTCAGTGAGTTTGATATCAGATATAAGCCAAGAACTGCGATCAAAGGGCAAATTTTGGCGGATTTTATCGCAGAATTCACAGCAGCAGCGCCTATGGAAACCACAGATTTAATACCAGACCTCCCCATATGGAAGCGTTCAGTAGATGGAGCTGCCAATGCTCACGGAAGCGGTGCAGGAATGATCTTGACCTCCCCAGAAAGAATAGACGTCGAATATGCCCTTAGATTTGGGTTCAAAACTTCAAATAACGAGGCAGAATATGAAGCTGTCATCGCTGGGCTCAATCTTGCTTATTCTATGGAAGCAGAGCAGCTGGAGATCTGCAGGGACTCTCAACTGGTGGTAAAACAGATATAAGACTCCTACGAAGCAAGAGGCGAAAAGATGGTCCTTTACCTCAAAAAGGTACGAGAACTAATGAAAAAGTTTATGCAGGTTAAGGTCAGACACGTGCCTAGAACAGAGAATTCACGAGCAGATGCGTTGGCAAGGTTAGCAACTGCCTAGCAAGAAGATTTGGATAGGCTAGTACCAGTGGAGCACCTTCCAGAGCCTTCAGTAAGTATCGAAGAAGAGGACATGCTATCAATCGAAGCTCAGCCGAGCTGGATGGACCCCATCATAGGGTACTTGCAGAGTGGGACTCTGCCAAGCGATGCCAAGGAGGCATCCAAGCTAAGGACCAGGTCAGCCAGATTTTCCTTGCTGCAAGGAAAGCTGTATAAACAAGGATTCTCAACACCTCTCCTTAAATGCGTGGGAGATGAAGATGCCAACTATATACTCAGAGAAGTACATGAAGGGATATGTGGCAATCACATAGGAGCTCGGGCCTTAGCAGGAAAAGTACTGAGACAAGGGTATTATTGGCCCACCATGCTCAAAGATGCCACCGATTTGGTCAAAAAATGTAGGACTTGCCAAGAACATGCCAATGTTTCCCATTGTCCACCCGAGCTGCTAACCTCGGTGGTTAGCCCATGGCCTTTTCAGCAGTGGGGTTTGGACATTCTTGGACCCCTTCCCATCGGTGTGGGACAATGCAAGTTTGCTATTATAGGGGTGGATTACTTCACCAAGTGGGCGGAGGTCGAACCTTTGGCAACAATCACCGAACAAAAAGTCCAAAACTTCGTTTGGAAATCGATAGTTTGCAGATTTGGGGTTCCCAGAGCAGTCGTGTCTGACAATGGGAAGCAGTTTGACAACTCAAAGTTTAAGAGCTTTTGTGCTGAGCTTGGGATAAAGAACTATTTCTCAGCTCCTGCACATCCTCAATCCAATGGGCAAGCAGAGGTCACAATCAGAACCATAAAGACAGCTCTGAAGACTAAATTAGAAAACCTAAAAGGCAAGTGGGTGGAGTACATCCCTGAGGTATTGTGGGCCTACAGGACCACCGTCAGGTCAGCAACTCAGGAAACCCCCTTCGCTTTGGCCTTTGGGACCGAAGCAGTAGCCCCTGTTGAGGTGGGGCTCCAATCACCAAGGGTGGAATTTGCAGATGCCAAACACAATGATGAGTCTCTCTTATTAAACCTCGATCTCCTGGATGAAAAGAGAGAAAGAGTTCTGCATCGTGTCCGACTTTACCAAAGGAAAACTGCAAGATACTACGACAGGAAGGTAAGGCACAGAAGTTTCAAGGCTGGAGACTTGGTACTTAGGAGGCTTCTGCTTGCAAGGAAGGATCCCACGTATGGGAAATTGGGACCCAACTGGGAAGGACCCTATATCGTATCAAGGGTAATCAGACTGGGGAACTATGAGTTGCAAACAGAGGAGGGGAAGGTCCTACCACACTCTTGGAATGCCGAACACCTTAAGAAGTTCTTTCAGTAAGTGTTACTTGTAGTAGAGTTGTTTTAATAAGAATAAACGAGTCTTTTATTCACCCTTATATAATTCCCAAAGCATTAACCCGCTCTGTCAAGGCTTATAAAATACAAGATAAGCTCTACAACTAACGATAAGCTTCTAAGCTTATAAAATACAAGATGAGCTCTTCAGCTTATAAAATACAAGATGAGCTCTTCAGCTCATAAATAAAAGATAAGCTTCTAAGCTTATAAAGTACAAGATGAGCTCTTCAGCTCATAAATAAAAGATAAGCTTCTAAGCTTATAAAGTACAAGATGAGCTCTTCAGCTCATAAATAAAAGATAAGCTTCTAAGCTTATAAAATACAAGATAAGCTCTACAGCTAACGATAAGCTTCTAAGCTTATAAAGTACAAGATGAGCTCTTCAGCTCATAAATAAAAGATAAGCTTCTAAGCTTATAAAGTACAAGATGAGCTCTTCAGCTCATAAATAAAAGATAAGCTTCTAAGCTTATAAAATACAAGATGAGCTCTTCAGCTCATAAATAAACGATAAGCTTCTAAGCTTATAAAATACAAGATGAGCTCTTCAGCTCATAGATAAACGATAAGCTTCTAAGCTTATAAAATACAAGATGAGCTCTTCAGCTCATAAATAAACGATAAGCTTCTAAGCTTATAAAATACAAGATGAGCTCTTCAGCTCATAAATAAACGATAAGCTTCTAAGCTTATAAAGTACAAGAAGAGCTCTTCAGCTCATAAATAAAAGATAAGTTTTTAAGCTTATAAAATACAAAACGAGCTCTTCAGCCCGTACACAAGCAACAAGCCTCTAAGCTCATGGAATCCAAAGCTGGTCTCTTCTTGGAGACACCAACTGTCTTTCCTCCACGACTAGTGGTCCTTGTGCACTGCCTACGTACTCGAAGACCTCAATATATTTGATACAGCAGGGATCAGCTACAAAATCAGTTGGGAATTGAGGTCAGGGCAAACATGATCTTCTGTTTTCCATCAATGTTCGTAGTTCGACCGGTGGAATCAGTCAGGAACTAAGGGCATTGCAAACATAATCTTCTGTTTTCCATCCACGTTCGTGTTCTGAACACGAAGAGCGTGCTAAAATAACCTTACAGAGTTCGAAACGAGCCCGTCAGCTCATAAAGAATTGCATATTCAAAAATAAAAGATCTGGTATTCAGAGTATCCAACAGTACAAGTGTTCAGAAAAATATAAGGAAAGTCATAGCTTGGCATCACTCAAGTAAAGAAGAAAGTACAAGGGGGAAGAGCTCCTAGTCCTTCTTAAGCAGGGACTTCAGCTCAGCCACTTCCTCCTTCAGACGAGCATTCTCTTCCTTCAACTCGTCACTTTCTTGCTGAGCTTTATAAAGTGAATCAAGAAGCTTCTGACCTGCCGGGGAGAGGAAGATAGTGGACAGAGAGTCAGGGGAAAAAGAGCCATCCCTCCTACGCTTCTTTGAGCTCACGCCAGTGTCCCCTTCCTCGTCGGAATCATCTTCCTCGTCAGAATCAGAAAAAGAAGTCCAGGAAGAGTAGGGAACGAAGGAGAACTCATACTCAGTAGCCTCGGCCCCTAGCAAGTAGAGGTTTGCACTTGTCATCAATTCAGAATAAGTCTTAGACTCTACCAGCAGCATCTCGTTAATGGTCACCCTCTCTGGCACATCCACATCAGGTGGACCTGAGCAACAAGAATGTAATAAGAATATACCTTAAAGAAAAATACATACACAAGAGAGCTTAGCTAAAACTTACTAATGCGAGAGAAGCTCTTCCAGGACCGAGGAATCCTAGCCTCACAACAACGATCCTCAGGAGACCGCCAAGACTCCCCGGAAGCAAAAAAGAAACGTTTAGACCATCCTTCAGGATTGGGGGGGAAAGCCTAGAACCAAAGAGCGTAATTTAAAATTCCTCCAACGGAAGAAGCTGAAGCAGGGGGCATCATCTTCCTCTATCTCGAAGAAGTACAGAAACTCGGAGACATAGGGGAACCTGCCAACGCCATGTAGGCGCCAGAACAGGAAGAAACTCACCATAGTGGCCCATCCTCGTGGAGAAAGGCGAGAGGGGCATAGGCCATAGTAGGCAAGAACTCGCCCTATGGCAGGGTGAATGGGAAGGCGAAGTCCCATATCTATGGCACCTTCGAAAAAGCAGACTTCCCCTCGAGGAAGGTAGTTACAGGGCTCGTCCGCGGTAGGAACTCGCAAAGGCAAGTCAAGATAAGGAAAGAACCGTTTCTTGATGATTTCCAGATCAGAAGAGTTTAAGTTCGAAGCTGACAAATAGCGGTGATGCCACTTCCATTCGATCCCGAAGGAAGTCCGTTCCTGGAACAGAGAAGAAGTAGGGGCAGCCATCAAAAAGCACGATAAAAGCAGAGGATAACCACGAAAAACCAAGAAGAAACTCAGAAGTGTTTTGAGCAAAGGAGAAAGAAACTTAGCAGGTTAGAGGAAACTTAAAGAAGGCTGTAAGTTTTTAGGAAACCAAGAGACATGCGAAAGGAAATCGGCTGTCTTTTTGGTTTCTTAATTAATAAATACGGTTATGGTTATGAAAAACGGTTGGAAAAAAAAGGCGGGAAAAGGAATCAGCACAAGATCAACCCTCCTATCGCACTCAAAACGACCGAAGAAAATTCTGACCCCACCAAAATATTCCTCATATTGGAGCTCAGCCCGGTTGGCAACATTGCACCTCAGAATGATCTCCCAGACCTGCGGCTCCTAGAGCCTTGCCCACATCAGAATGATAAAACTCCTGATGGACTCCTCAGTTCATCAAAAGAACCTAGCGACTCATGAAGTCCATAGTCTTGCGTGAAGAAGGGCTGAAGTACTTCTCAAAGCACAGAGGAAAAGTTCAGAAAAATAATGCAATGAAATTTGCCCCGAAGTTTGTTATTTATCTCAGAAAGGGTCTATTAAATGGGCCACGAAGCTCAGAAAGAACTTTTAAGTTCACAAGAAGAGCTATATAGCTCAGTAAGAATCCCTAAGTTTACAAACTCGAGCAATGTAGCTCTGTTGCTCAGAATGTAGAAGAAAAGGGAAGGGATCCCTGAGATACCAACTATCGAGCTCAACTGCTCAGGAGAAGCCATTGAGCCCAACACCAACTCTTCCATACTCTTCAGACCTAGTAATTTTGCTTCAAGAAGTGCACAGCACCCCTCAAAGCAAAAGGGGGAGTACAAAGTACAAGAAAAGGGGAAAGGTCAGAAGAATAAAATTATGACAAAACCATCTGGCTTATGTCTCAAATCACAGCACATCACACATCACAGTTCAAAGCGAGATTCAGAAACTGCTCTATGAAGTTTGTATTCCAAAACACAAGTTCGAAGTACAAAGGAAAATAAAAGTTACATAAGCACAGAAAAAACTCTAAGTGTCTAGAGAGGGAGTAATTGAAGGATCTCGCAGCTCGGTAGATGGGCCCTCAGCAACTGAAGCAAGGGAGGAGCTCCCAGAAATGCCTGGGGTCCCTGCCCCCGTTGATTCCGGATCTTGAGCAAGGGCCTTAGTCACCAGGTTAGCTGGAAACGGCGTAGTAACAGGAACAGCAAGGTCTGCAGTTGGGGGCTCAGGAATCACGACAAGAGCTCCAGAGGTCCCAGAGGCAGGAATGTCCTGACTCAAGGCTGCAGCTGGTGGGACTGAGGCATCCTCCTCACCATCAGAGACAGACTCTTCCATTTCTTCTTCGGTGGGGATAGAGAAATTGAAGTCAAGGTCAGGGAAAGCTTTGACAGCCTTGCGCCTAAAGGCAAGCCATCTAGTAGCCCACAATGTGGTGGCCTCATCTCTTAGCTCAGCAATCTCCTTCTCCCTCTGTTGGACCAAACTTTTCTGCTCCTCGAGCTCTTCGCAGAGCTTGCCGTTAGCCTCGTTGAGGGCGAGATAATCTTGATTGACCTGGCTGAGCTCTTTCCTGGCATCAAAAGTCTCTTGGCTAGCTTTGGACCATGCCTCAACCTTAAGCTGCAGGTCCTCATTAACTAGCCTTAGCTCATCTCGAGCTTTCTTCTCCTCTTCCTCAGCTCTGACCTTGACGGTTAATGTGTGTTTGAGGTCGGAGGCTTGTTTCACCATTTGCTCTTTGAGGCTCTCCACCTGAGCCCTGAGGTCTTCATTCTGAGCCCTGAGGTTTTCGTTCTCAAGGGATAATTCAGAAACCTTGACTTTATACGTTTTCAGAACCTTGAAAGAGCTCTCTTGGGACCGAACCCGGTGCAGCAGACCTTTCGCATGGAGGGCAGCCTAAGAATATAAAGTTCAGTAAATTACGCCAGATCACTAAATAAAAACAAGTAAAGGGGGGAAAATGCTAGCACTTACAGCAGCTGCTCCCTGAAGAGCTGAAGAGATGGACTCCTCAAGGGGCATAGAAGCAGCCTTCAGGACATCAGACTCAGAAAAAATAGAAGAAAGAGCTCCTGCAGCAAGATCCATGTTGTCAAAAAAATCCTCGTCTTCTCCCTCAGATCTTCTCTCTTTCCCAGAAGCAGTGTATGAGAACTTTCTGGGTTGGAGATCAGGGATCACTCCCAAAGCTTTCTCAACCTCAGAAGAGGAAGGGGAAACCTGATCTCCCATTTGAGCAGACACCAACCCAGGATGGGCCACCAGAGGGGAAGGAGGAACGGCAATTTGAGGGGTGCCGGATGAGGAAGGCAGTGCCTTATTGGGAACCAGTTCTTCGGTAGCAGAGGGGGGTGAAGGCACCTCCAACCTGGGGATTTTAGCCCGGGTGTTTGGACCACTCCCAGAGCTAACCCGAGCCTTGCGCTTGCCAGATCTACCTCCTTTCAACAGTTCCTCAACCTTAGCCTGAAGCTCCTCTGGAGTAGACTTCATGGTAGAAGGACCTGGAAGGTCTGAATAGAACGAGGAGTAGTAAAAAGAAGAGGAAGAGAAGGAAAGATGATGAAAAAGGAAGAGAAAGAAAGTGACAATGAAATTACCTTCTTCAGCCCCTAAAACAGATAATGGAATAGCTAGGGTCACCGCAGGAGGACTCAGACCTAGCTTCACCAAATTTCGAGACTCAATCAGGTCGGCGTACCTCTCTGGCTTAATCTTCCCCAACTTCACTAGCACCTTCTTATCTTCAAGGCTGAGCTCAGGGCGACCACCTGAAAAAGAAGAAAGTGTGCAAATAAGAGAAAGACAAGAGGTCTATAAGTTCCAGATCAGAGCTCAGTCGACTCAAGTGAAGACTCACCCAAGTTGTCTGGTTCTGTCCAAGCCGTAGGGATACCAAGAGTATCTGTCTTATCAGCAGGATTGTACTCCCAATTGGTACCCCCAATGTAAAAGAAATGCTTTTTACACGCTTTGTGAGAAGAGGGGAGGTCAGTAATAATTTTCTTAATTGTAGTTCGCTTGGAAATATACAGAAAACCTTCAGCGGAGGTCAGTTTGACATTGAAGAGCTCCATAAGCAGAGAAATGCTAGGAACCCCGAGTTTATGCTTCTTAAAGAGGACTAAGAGACCAACCATGACACTATAGAAGTTGGGAAAAATCTGGGAAGGGCATACATGGAAATGTTGCAGAACAGCCTTGATGAAGGGATGCAGAGGAAAGCGAAGACCGTTCTCAAAGGCGGCAAGAAAGAAGCAGACCCTATTGCGTACTTGCTCTACATATTAGACAGATTTATCTGGACACCAGGGTTCAACCCCAGGAGGAAAACCGTATCGAGCCTTATAAGCTCTCATTAACTCAGGGGTCTCTCTACTGTAGCCCACAGACTCGGCATGCCTGAAGGCAGACCCCAAATATGAGGTCTTTTTTTCAACCCCGACTCCACTCACCTTAACCTTGCCTTTATCAGGTCTGGGGGGCATGGGAGAAGAAGTAGAGGGAGGTTCCTCAGTGCCAGCCTCGACCTCTCCAGCCTCCACATCGGGAAAGTTATCAATCTCATCGCCAACATCCCCCAGATTGGTGTCCTCAGATCGATCCCCTAATAGGGAAACAGAGGAACGAGTAGCACCAGAAGAAACAGACATATTTGGGCAAGAAAAAGGAAGATTAAAGGAACGGTATAGAGGAGGAATACTACTCAAACTTTCCCTAATAACCCTAGGGTCAGCACAGTAACTCCCAACAGCGAGTACGCGCACGATGGAACTCCAGTCCACGAAATGGGGAAGGGGAGACAGGCAACAATCACGAGACTAGAAATAGAAGAACCTATGGGCCCAAAAACGCAGCAACCACCTAGAACACAGAGGGTCCAGAGTTGGAAAAATCTAAAAAAGGATAGGGAAAACGTACCTAGAGGGGGAAGAGCAGCGAACAACAAATCCGGAACCGAATCAAGAGGGGAAGCACTGCTAAGCCTTCGAATCAGACACAGAAAGGCCGATTTTGGGCAAGAGTCAGAGAGCTTCAAGATTGTGGCTCAAAAATTCACAGAGGCAAGGAATTCGGAGAAGCAGAGGAGAAAATGAACAGTGCAAAGAAACGGTTCAGGTAGCCGTTTTGGGTATTTAAAGCTTGAAAGACGTGGGCTGAGGCATGCGCGGGAATCGAGGAGAGTCATGATTGCTGCAAACCGTCAAAAGTCTTCAAGTCACGTGCCAACCCGGGGGCAGCCACATGCAAATCTAACTCGATTTGGGGAAGCATGTCAGCCCCTGCCTAAGCCGACTTAAGGCAAGGGCTGGGGGGCAACTGATGATATCTAAAGTAAATCCAGACGCGAGCTTAGATAGTAAGCTCAGCTCGGGAGCTCAGGTAAAGTAAACAGAGCTCATCCAGCAATGGTCTGAGCTCTGCCAGCTGACACTAGAGCTCCCAGCTGAAGACACGAACTGAGAAATAAAGAGAGGGCAGCAAAATGACAGCAGATACTCTCGTAATGGGAATTAAGCCAATCCAAGGCAAGAAACCCGTTGTCAACCAGGATCCTCTCCTAAAACAAAGGAGAGGATCCCATGATAAAAGGCAAAGAACTCGCCATTCGGAGCCAGCCATAAGAAGTTTAGGTAACCCCGAGATTATAGATGAAGATAGGGCACGATCCCTTCGATAAAGGAGGTGATTTCGAATTAGAGGTAAGCATGAGGCTATAAAAAGGAGGACAAGCCCCCATTGAAGGAAAAAAAAGAAAACCCTAACACCCAAAATACTCTACTGTAACCCGTTCGATTTAATCAATAAGAAAGAGAGGAGCCAGAGACTCCATTGCAGAGTGGACTAGCCGAGCTCAGGCCGGTGAACCACTGTAATCTTATTATCCTCCCCTTTCCCCAATTCCCAAAGCATTAACCCGCTCTGTCAAGCACGAGCCTCGTAGCTCTGACGTCGTACTTAGCTCTACGCAGATCGATCATATCCAACAATCCTGCTCCATAGCTCATTCGCGTAGATTTACACCATCAATTGATATTCAATATGGTAGTGTCATTATCCTAGTAATTATGATGCCTTGTATTTGTGTACATCATTAAGATGGGAATTCTAATCTGCAAATCGAGGAAATTACTATGAGAGTTTGAATTGTAACATTTAGTATAGTTGATTATATAAATATCAACAAGTTTGTAACAATGAGACATAAAATTGTATATGATGGTGATCCAAACGTGGTTGAGCGGTGTAAGTATATATACATATATATATATGAAAGTAAGGTTTGGTCCAAGCTACGAGGCTTGTGAAGATAATGCAGCGATGCGTGGATAAAAGATGGTTTGCATAGTAGAGTTATAGTGGTTCACCAGTTCGGGAGCTCGACTAATCCACTCTTTAATGGAGTCTCTTGCTCTTGAGATATATATTGACGTTTTTGAGAGGATTACACAGTGTTCTCGGTACAACATGAGTTGCTTGCCCCGTAATGAGGTCTTTGTACAATATTTATAACCTAATTCCTAATTCTATGAGATTTGTGGCGAGATCTTCGTCTTCCTCTCATAAGATCTCCCTTGATTTTAGGAGATGGTCTTGGACTGTTGAGAGTTTTATGCCTTGACAGTCGCTTACTGTCGTGGAGGGGTGCCTTTTTAGGTATCATCAATATATATTAAAAATCTCAAATGTAAACTCGACTAAAAAAAAAATTAAAATTGAAAGGGCGCCCATGTTATAGAATCTTTCTCTTCCCATGATCGAGTTGCGGTGGATCCAATTAATTGACTAATAAAAAATCTATTGTGGTTGACACTCAAAAAAAAACCTAAAAAAGGGTCACTAAAATAAGAGGTAAGCAAGAAAGGAGGAGAGGCTAGAACACGCAAGGAAGGGGCTCTCGATCTTTGAGAAGCCTGTGGTGGGCTTGTATGGTCCATGGACCATGGCCCAATCTCAAATACTACAAGCCCAAGTACACACCAGAAGCTTCCTTCCCCGTTTTCTCTCCGATCAAATTCAAACAATCCCAGAGCGTCTCACTCCTGGAGTGAAGGAAACGGAAAGCTATGACGATGGTTATAGAGAAGGACGCGCAATTAGGGTTTCCATACTGGAGTCCTGCTCGCCGGCGGTTCTGTCCCGACGCTCCCTTCTTCGCATCTGGCAACATCGAAAGAGAACTTCTCGCCAAACAGGTTTCTTCTTCTTTTTTTCTCATTTCCTTTTCGTTTTAAATGTCTCTCCATGTACCTGTGTGTGATCTATCTAATATATTCCTTATCTTCTGACTCTGTTGTGATCATTCAACTTCTCAATTAGATGTGTTTTCGATCCCTATAATTGGAATTTCATAATGACTCTCGACGTTGCAATCTTTATCTGTTGCCTATCTGGTTTTTAAAACCAACATAATCTCAATCAAATGGATATTTTTTAATATTTAGGTTACTTCAGACAGAGTGCAAAGTAAAATGGAAAACAAGTAATTGGGCGCACATCCAAAGTTTGTAGGAAGCACCAATATTATGAACCGACGTCCTAATAGCATCTTGTTTGTCCCTCCTCATGACTGTGGATTACTTCTCTCACCTACAGTACTCTGATCTATGGTTTTTTTTACTACGAGTGCTAATGGGCATTATTTGGTTTGAACTTGCTTGTTGGACGAGCCTTTTCAATCAAACTAAAGTGTCAACACTCTATCTATAGGACGGGACTTTTTAAATAAGGTGCCCTGTTGGCGTTTAACTTATGAAAGCTTAATCATTTGGCTCTTTTTTTAGTGCATACTGATTTTTTCCCAGTAGTTTTTCTCATCCGTGTTCTTTTGTAGGCTGACCCATCAGATTCCCAGTTATAGATACAATAGTTTAGTTACTGGTGAGTATGGCACTGAATCAAATTCAGAATTTAATATTAACGTGGAAGGCGCAGAACTAGCTTGGTGGCAGGGTATTGGCAATGAATATCATACACGTGCTTGCATCAAGTTGTTTCCAAATGTTATATACTCTTTCTACACTTATGGAGAGTAGTTTTGCTCCACTTACACGGCGTCCACCTAATTCTTGATCCATGCACTGCCTAGGTTAGCAATTTCACTTTAGGGTTTATGTTATCGTTACTCTCCTATTGACATTCTAAAGACTCTTTGTTCAATTACTTGAAAATGGTACACAAAAACCTCTTTATGAGGAACTATTATGTTATTTCCCGTCACTTGACCATAGATAGAATGCCTACACTTCTAGGCACGTGTTGATAATGTTTTTAAAAGCACTAATAGGAATTAAATGGTCTATTTTAGATTTTTATCGCTTTTTGCTAAAAACAAAACATAAATATGGTAAGCGTGTTTGATAACTATATTTCAAAAGAATTATGTATCTTGAATTCTTGATACATAATTAGCACACTTATGTAATACTATACACGCGATTAGGCTTTGGGGGCATAAGGGAAACCTTTCGTAAAAGAAAATAGGAAATGTGTTTAATTGCTTTTAGAAAAGGAATTTTTTTTTTTTTTACTTTTTTATTTTCTTAACCTTTTTTTGGGGTGGGAACTGAATGCTACTAAAATCATACCTTGGATCTCATTTCAGATTATATTCTAGTTAAATATTTGCATCTTTATAAAGTGAAGTTCTTTTTATAATGTAAGGAAGTAAGGAACTATATTTTTCATATTTTATTGCCTTTGACTTGTTATTTGGTTATTCGAATTCTATCAAGATTTCACTTTTACAATTTACTTATTTGTTGAGAAATAACTCATGGAAAGGGTTGATTTGCGGATGAGAAATTATCATACCGACTTGCTTTCATCGAAGTCCTTCGTATCATAGTCCTAGTGCAACTCCCTTTTTTTAGAAAGTGTTGCAGTGGTTGACAATTTCTAATTGGAATATATTTTTTATTCTATTTAGATTTAGGAAAATCTATAAAAAATGGGCAAAGCGATACAAAAAGAACTCTGTTCTTTTAGTCTATCTATAAATATAACAGGAGATCATACGAAAAATAAAATCGATTCTTTCATTTCTTTGGGTCATTGGCCATTCGTTGGGAGTTTCAAGTTTAATACCGATATTTTATCAACAAATTCAATAAATCTAAGTGTACTCGGTGTATTGATCTTTGTTAGAAAGGGAGTGTGGGCGGGTTGTTTATTTCAAGAATAGGCTGGATCCAATCAGCTGTACTTTTTCCATTACAGATATGAAGCAACGCAAAATAAACCAAATTTGATACCTGAATATTTGGTTTGATAACCTGCTGCTAATTCTTCTTCTGCTTTTGGCAAATCAAAGGACAATCTTTCACACTCGGCTAGAGAAGAAATTAGAAAAACGAGAAACCCTATCTGTTGACGTCACAAATTCCATCCCCAAACATCATATTTTGATTGCGCTTCAACTATACCAAGTTACCAACTGTACTTGACCTGTTAGATAATCATAGTTGATGATCTCTAGATTTATGCCCGATTTTTCTCCCCTGCCAAAGGAAACAAGTTTGATGGTTCTTAACGTTTTTCTATTCCCTTAAATTTTTTAGGTTGCCTTGGATTTAAGCGAGGATGAAAAGCAGCAGGTTCGAAGTTTGGAAGATGAGGAAAGCAGGTATTAGTAGTGTAGAAATTTTATCTTTTTTTGCCCTACTTTGTGAGTAACTGCATGCAGTTATTTTCCACTTCTGGAAGAAGTTCATGGAATCATAAAATGATGGTAGAGACAAAAAGGATTACCCTTGACAAAATGAGATTTTTTGGCATAGGGGAAAAGAATATTGTGGTTACTGGTTATGATGTTTAAGAAGCCACAAATTGCATTTTGAGTTGTGTCACCTTCTTACCATTTGTTTTTTGGTATTAATTTTATTTAGTATGTTGGTTGGTCAATTATAAGTCCTTTTTACGTTTTTTGGCTTTATTATTGTATTGTGGATTCTTACAATAATTCTAACTTCCATTGGAACTAATGTTTACCAGGGAACTGTTTTGTCCAATTGTTGGTTGTGGTGCGTGTTTGTCTTCTGTGGAGGATTTTGAAGATCACCACAATGCAAGGCACACTGCATCTTGTTCAGTATGCTCAAGAGTTTACCCTACGTCGCGCCTGCTCAGCATACATGTGTCTGAAGCCCATGATTCTTTCTTTCAGGCAAAAGTAGCGCGTGGCTTTGCTATGGTAATTGCTATTCATCAATTTGTCTGAATATTGATTTTGTTATGCTTGAATTCAATTGTTTGAGTCTATGTACTATGTACGACCTGTTACAGTTAAGAACCTTATGCACTATGTACGACCTTTTAGCTGCTTCTTGGTGCATTTTCCTTTTAAGATATCATTAGTTTTTACATCCATTTTGAATGGTGGAACAGTATGAATGCCTCGTTGAAGGCTGTGGCATGAAGTTTAAGAGCTATAAAAGTCGGCAACAGCATCTATTGGACAGACATAAATTTCCTGCGTCATTTGAGTTCTTCAAGAAGGTCCTTCCGTCGAAGAAACAGAGACAGAAGAATCAACGTAAACAAGCACTTCACAAGGCAGAGGAGGCTTCAAGTGCAATGCAAGTAGAAGAGGCAACTATGGATGACCTTGTTTCAGCCGTCTCTAAATTAAGGACATCAGATTCCTCTCCTTCATCCATCAGCTTTGGGCGACGCCACGGTCGTGGTCTTACATTTGTCCCTCGAGCTGTTCAGCGGGAAAGAAGGCCATAGTCTGCACCTGCAGGAACAGAGACATAAACGGCTTTGGAACCTTCAAAAGTCGTCCTGGTAGAAGAAGATCATTCAGCTAAGCTGGCTTTATGCGTGTCTTGTACCTTGGATTATTGCAGTTTTTCAGACCCCCAGCAGTAACCATCAATGTTGTCCACAGCCAACTTTGAAAAAGGTTGCTTGGAGAGGCCTAACACTGGTGTATAAGATAAGATTATTATCTTTTGCTGAGCGATCAGTTTTTTCTTTTCTTTTCTTTTTTTCATTGGGAGGAATTTAGGCCTGTTTTGGAATCAACTGCATTATCATGTGCTTCAAATTTTGAATTTAAATATAAGTTAAGTTTTTTATTTTATTTTTTGATCAAGAAATTTAAGTTCATTTGATTGATGAAAAAAGTAAGTTAAATCTCAACTATGCATGAACAGTCCATTTCATTTCATTTCATTTCATTTGTTGTCATATTATTTGCTTGTGATGATTGTTACGGATACTCCATTCTAATTGGAGATGCCAAAACCTGGGTCACTGACTGCTTCACCAATTTTACTGGTGCGGTCAACTACTTAACGTAGCAGTAATTATCCGTTCCAGTCAGCTCCTCTATTATTTTTACCAAACGACGCCGTGATGGTTGTTGGTTGTTGGTTAGTTGGAGCTTGAATGGAATGGACTGAATTATTCAAACGTTTTGTTGTGGTAGTACTAGTAGGGGCATTTCAATCTGAAAGTCAACAAAAAAATTACACAATAAGGCTGGCGGTGGATAAATCTGAGCTGTTTCACCTCACGCGTATTGCTTAATCTAATTCTTCTATCTTGGTTAGGGTTTCTCTAGATCATCTTCCTCTCTCTCTCTCTCTCTCTCTCTAGAATACATACGAGAAATGGACGCCTTGGACAACGTCTTCGATCCATTGAGAGAGTTCGCTAAGGACAGCGTTCGTCTTGTTAAGAGGTGCCACAAACCCGATCGCAAAGGTAACACCTCTCATCTCTTTCTGATCTTAGGGTTTAGATCGTACACTCTTCGATTGCAATTCCTATGAATTCATAGTTAATTACCCCGGTTATGGCTCTGATCGTTGAGAACTCGGATGGAATGTGCTGATGCGTATTCGTGCAGAATTCACGAAGGTGGCATTCCGTACGGCGATCGGATTCGTTGTGATGGGATTTGTGGGGTTCTTCGTCAAGCTGATCTTCATCCCTATCAACAACATCATCGTCGGATCTGCTTAAAGGTGTGG
The DNA here is from genome assembly GCA_951799425.1 of Ilex aquifolium. Lineage (NCBI taxonomy): Eukaryota > Viridiplantae > Streptophyta > Magnoliopsida > Aquifoliales > Aquifoliaceae > Ilex > Ilex aquifolium. Next base: position 409,926 of record OX637391.1, read on the forward strand.
TTCTTTAAAACTGCGTTTACATATTGCTTTATCAGGTATTTTGGTTGCTTTTTTCTGAGGTCTGTGGTGGTGCATGCCATATGTTTGGTATGCTCGATCTTGTTTGGACCCAACATAAAGAAAAAAAACAGAAACAAACCAAATGAGCACGCAATTGATGCCGTTAGGAATTCTATAGACTGTGAGGAATGCTTTGTTCAATTTTTCCCCTTATTGTTGGTACTGGTTTACAAAGTTTCATGGTTATGTTGAGATCTGTGTGCTTCTGTTGCAAAATGCTGTTTCCCGATGTCTCTGATTAGATCTGCTTCATTTTGATCCTTATATCTAGCAATGATGCAGATTAAACGTAACATGTACAGCTGATACATCTGAAAATGAGAGGCATAGAAACAAAAGTTGAGTTAATTTAGTGCTGTCTACGGCTGTTAGCTAATATTGCATGATTGTTGGGAAAACCTAATGAAGGAAGTAGTTAGTTGGGGGTTGAGGGCAATACTATGTTGGATTTTGACATTGTTTTTGGAAGAAAAATGTGCACTTAAGTGTATATTGAAAGGTTTTTCGATTGAATAGCTTTTAGAATTGTATATCTGCTTTTATGATTGCGGTGAATTGCAATGCTTCAAGAAGTTGGTTTTGGTGAGTGTGAAACCAATCAGTACATAGTCCCCAGTACGGTCCATGCGATAACATGAACATGTGGGGTTTGCGGGGTGGGTTCAAACGTTTGCATTTTTCTTAACTGATACAAGGCTTTTGTGCATTATGTTCAAACGAGGATATTTCTTTTCTTTTCTAATCTGCTATGCAGCATGAACGAATCAGTATGATTTTGTGGCCTATAAGATGTCTCTCTATTAGTATGCTGAATTTTTTGGTGAAATGTTGAACTTTTGCCCACCCCCACAACCCAAAAAAAAAGAAATTCAAACTGTATTGAACTCTAAAAGGGCATTTAATCATATTAATTATTTTGGGGAAAATGTGGAATTCTTGATGTGTAAAATGTTGTTACAATATACATAGACAAATTGCAAGATATAAAGTTTGTCATTCCTCTTCGTAGTTGAAAATTACGGTATGCTCATTATTTCTGCTCTCCTATCTCGTTAGCCTTAAAATGGTGTTAATTTCTGTATGAACACATTATCTCTCTCTCTCTCTCTCTCTGCTGCCTCTTTTTACTTGTATGGTTTTTTTTTTTCTACGATGTGTATAACATAGTTGTAGCCATTTTAAATTGACTAGTCTTCATCTTGGCTGACCACAGGGAGAGATGATTGTTGTTGAATCATTAAACATTAAATATGTGTTGCTTGTGCTATGGTGTATGCTTAATTGCTGATCTTCTTTTTTTTTTCATTTAGGAGACTGGTGTTCTAGCTTTTTGACCTTCCAATGCCACAGGGACAATTTTTATTTGTTGATAGGAAGTTGAGTAGCACGTCTCATTTGATTTGACATTTGAAAAGAAGGGATTGTTGTGATGGTTATCACTTATCAGTATAATTAATTGGCCTTAACCCCATGCTTTCAAAAGAGTGATAGCTTGTGTTTAGAAGACTTCTGGGGCCAGTTCCATATCTGTGTTTAACAATGTGTCAGTCGGAGATGGACAAAGTATTGTAGACATGACAAAGTCTGTCAAGCTTGTAAGGGTACATTTCGCGCACACAAAATGTGAATGCACAGAAAGAGATGATAAGGGAGTTCTCATGCTAGTATGTGTTAGACATGATACTTGTTAGGCTTCATCTTCCGATTGCACATTTATTAATAATAGAGTTTTTTGCATCTACACATTACATCGCTGAAAGAAAGAAGTGTTACATATGTTATGAGGTTATGAGATATGATTTCGTCCTGTATATTTTTTGCACTGTTTGAAAAGGAAGGCGTTGATTGGTTTTCTCAGTGCATCATTTCCGCTCGTGTACTTCTATTTCTGGCAACTTTGGTTTTATTACACAGTCAGGATGGATGACATTACAGTAGATGAGCATCAGCAATTGAATGATGCTCGGAATGTCGGGCTTGAAACATTACTCGTTTTCTGTATTTATTTCATTATTTTCTCAGTATAACTATCGGAGTATTGTGTGTTGTGGGCTAAAACTTATTGTTGCTCCCTTGCTGCTGTTGACTAATTAATGTTGTAACTGCAGGTTAGGATGAGAAGAGGGCAAGAAAGTTGGGGTTGTCAATGAGGTGCAAAATGCAGAGAGAAAAACTATCTTGTAGTGTAGGATCCTTTTTGACAGACAGATCACCAAATGGCAAATATATTTGTTGAATTAGACCTATGACTTTTAAAGCTTTGGAATGTTGAGCATGCATTTTCTTAAACTATTCGACTTTTTTCTACTCATGATGCTGTAAGTTGGTTGGATCTTTCATTCATGTGACAGCTCGTTTAGGTAATTACCTCACTTTGCGTTGAATAACTGGTGAAGTTTGTTTTTTGAGTGGTGATCAAAGCAAGCGTGTAAATTCCTTCCTGCCTTCCATTTTGACTTGGAAGGATAGAAAATATTGAATGCAACGGTGATATAATGTTAGTAATGTTGACGTGGTATTACTAATCAATAATAAAATATCCAGTGGGCAAGGTGAATATTATTTGGGTAATTATTGTCATACACGGATGAAGAGTGGATAGTTATTTGTTTACATGGAGAGTTGGTTATTAATTTTTGTGGGATTTATTTATTTATTTATTTTGATATTATTAGTTGGTACTATCACATCAGCATTGTTATGGGGTATAACCGTTGTAATGAATATTTTTTCAAGGATTGGGATGCATAGTGGAAATTTCAAGTGGACGCATAGGAGGTGAGAGCTGTGGTGTTTGGGCGAGTTCTAATATGAGGGCTGTTTCCTATTTCCTCGGGGTTGGGTTTATTAGTATTGCCGAGATCGAGAGGATTGGCCCTCTGCTTGCCAGTGCCAGAAATGCATTTGAGGCATAACATGACGATCTTGATGGACTACGGACATAAAGATGCATATTTCATTTAGGGGATTGATTACAGTACCGAAATTCAAAATTTTGTTATCATATTGAAATTTTTTTATCATATTGAAATTTTGTTATCATATTGAAATGTATTTATTATATTTGTTGTAATTTTTATCACTTTTGTGTGTATTTTTATCATTGTTGTGGTACTCAAAAAAATAATAAAAATATTCATAAATATGGTAAAAACACTTACAAATGTGATAAATTACTCACAAAAGTGATAAATTACTCACAAAAGTGATTAAAAAAATTTGTATGTGCTAAAAATAGTTATCACAACAGTGGTAAAAATATCCATAAAAGTGGTAAATTAACTATAAAAATAATAAATTTTTTGATTATACAATGACTCACAAAAATGATAAAAATATCCTTTAAAAAAATAAATTTTAGAGATATGATACTGAAATTTTTAACGGTACCGTAATAAAGTCCTGCATATAGATGTATATCTGATCTGTCAAGGATTTGATAAATAAATGAAGTTCTTCACTTGATCCAAAAAACTAAATAAATTTTGTGAAAGGGCTACGTATGACTTAATAGGGTCGTTAGGCTTCGTGCAAAACACACAATATAAATGTTGAGAGTGGGATTTGAACCCACGCCCTTTCGGACCAGAACCTTAATCTGGCGCCTTAGACCAACTCGGCCATCTCAACATGTGCCTTTAAGTCCGAAATAATTAATATATAACACAGTTCAACGTCCATTGATAAACAAATTTTTATATTCCAAGAATAGTCGACTCATCTCTTGCAGAAAGAGAGAGAGATGTGGACCTGAAAAGGACTGGCCGGGAAAGACTGACAAAAACAATGTAGGCACTTATGAGTCTCTATGCATCATTCGAAATTCTGGCCAACACTGTTAACAGCTACAAAACCAACAAACATGGGTCTATTGTTGGGCCAACTATTTCATATGGGCCACCATGCCCAGTTGTACAACCTCTTACTTTCACTTTCTTAGTTTGGGTTTTATGATATAATTAGGACTTTTGGGTTCAATTCATCCAACGAAATTTTGTAAAATTTGGGAGTCATCTCAGTGGCCTAGGCCTAGGGCCAGCGCTGATGCAAGGCCCAAGATTTCGCAAGACAATAGGATTTCTTGGCCCTCTTCTGATTTACTAAAGTCGTAAGACTTCACAAGCGAAGAACTTATTTTACAGCACAATCAGAGAATGGCACTAGCTATGCGTGCATTGCATGTAGAACCTACACTTGTTAGAAACTTAAAGATGGCAATAGATTGCAATTCATACTATACTTTGCAAAATTACAATACTACAACTTTCTGGGAAACTTATGAGAGAGAACTGGATTACACAAGATTAGGGGGCTGCTAATTATGAAACCCAGCTACCTTGGCCTAAATACAGGTGATACCTTTCTCCTTACAATATCTTGGATCTGTTCCACTGACAAAACAGAGGCCTCACTGTCAAAATTGGCTTTCTCCATTTGCTGATGCAACTGTACAAAAAGCAAGACCTAGTTACTACCATATATGTATAGAGATGTGTGTGTGGACACATCTACGCGTGCTTTAAATCCCAATAAAATAACTCAAGAGTCCTAAGCTAATTAGAATACAAAGTCTTCTAGAACACACAGTTTGCACGTTGGGAATCATAGAAATCAAAGGAGTCTCAAAAGCCAACCAGTTGGCTGTGCAATTGAAGAACAAAAGGCAACCATTTCCCCTAGATTGGTTAGACTTGAGATTACTCTTCCGGTGGAACGTGCTTTCGCAGCCATGAATGTTGTCAAAATTAGGCTTCATAATAGATGGAGTATAATTTTCTCACTCTCTTTAATTTTGTACATAGAAAAGAGGTTGCTAAACAATTCAGTATAGGTTCAATCATTGATGAATTCCATGATAAAAGGGAACATCAAGTTCCACTTAGATTGACGATCAAGAGGACATATAATACCAAGCTTTTTATTTTGTTCATTTTATTTTTTGTAGCTATCTTTGTTTATATTGAATATTCAATGGTTTTTGATATATTTTTATACATTAAAAATTTGAATACAACAATACAAATATAGTTCACGTTGTACATATGAGTTTCTATGCATGTGGTTTGGCCCCTAATGGTAAAATTCTGGTTCCGTCCCTATATGTGTGTGCATGTGCATGTGCATGTGCATGTGAGAGGAGTCCAAAGGTCAAAAAAATATCAAAAAGTCTTGAAATAACTGTACAAGAGGAAACCAAAAAATGAAAGAAAATGCTGCTGTAAGGGCACCCTCTTATGCCCTGTCATGACCCAAGGTCCCATAGTCCAAAGGAACCAACCTGAGCCTGCGACATGTGTCTACATAGAATTTCCCATGAAGATGAAAATTTCTTAGGTAGGACTACCACAGAGATGGACAAGCTGCATGTTAAATGATGAACATGCCAAATAAATTTTGCCAGGTTCTTAAATCATGAAACCGGAAATAACCTTTTAACCAGTGTGACGGCATTGTAATCGGGTTTTGGTTCCAAAACCAAGCAAAGGAATTAATTAGCATACATATATTCTATTATTTATTTTTTCATTTCAACTAAATTATAGAGCATAACCATTAAGGACAAAGCAAAACTAAGATCCAATCTCCACGTCCAGCATGGCAACATCCAAATAGATATTCAATGTGAAGTAAAGCAGAAGTAGACAGGTACCTTGTCAAGGATTGTGGACTGGTCATCCAGGTGAAAGTTGCGCATGTACTTTAGCATCTCTAGTTGCTGCAAAAAGGTTCAACCCTAACATCATAATTTTACCAGTTCTCCAACAAATTCCTTCAATAAAAACTAAATAAGCTCTACCTGTTCTTGTAACTTTTCTTGCATATGCAGTCTTTCAGCAATTTTTTCTGGTCCAAGCTCAGCTTCCTCACAAGCCATCTCCTCCCTGTCATTTTTAAAAATTGGGACAATAAGCAATTCCTCTACACAAAATATGATCCCAGAATCTGTTATTACCGTTAAAGTTTCAGTAAAAAGAAACCAAGCAAATAAATATAAACGTATTCAAAAAGTCCATCCGTGGCCTAGACAAACAGAGGTTGCCAAATTACATTGAAAACGGATTGTTCACAAAGAAACAACAGGAAGGTAAACAAATATATCAAAAAACTTGTTCAAAAAAAAAATAAAGGAACATATGAAGGACATTAAATTAGCCAACTCCAAAAATTATTGGGACAATGTTTTTTTGAGTTGAGTTGTATAAAAGATATTAAATTGTGAGGAATATATGATAACTAGGGTGATGCCGTGCAAAAAACGTTTTTTTAGTGTGGTTAAAAGTTAAAACGTAAGTCAGTGGTTAAAAGGTTTGTCGTGGTTAAAATATAAGGGAGTGATTAAAATATTTCATGTGGTTAAAAGGTTAAATGTAAATAGAAAGAGTTACTGTGGTTAAAAATTTAAACAATCTGGGTCGTTGTTGTGTTTTTCTAGATCAGGCGCTTAAATAGGACGTTTTGTTTTATTAATATAGATCATTTCCAACTTCTGACCTATCTAGCTACGTAGTAACGGGAGTCTCGAAAAATAGGTCCTGTCTTTTTGTCATAAGAGATTGTGAGAATGAAGTAACTTAATGTTGTCAAGCACGCAAATCATTCATAAAAAAGAATGTACTGTCTGACACTTGAATCAACAAATCTTCCTTGTGTGTGTGTGTGTGTGTGAGAGAGAGAGAGAGAGACAAATATCTCACTTTGCAAGAAATCCATAGAAGTGGATCATCAAATCTTGATCATTCTCATAAGCCATGCTTACTTTCCCCAAGCAAGCTATACCAAACCTGGGATCTGTTGTAGAGAGAGGAATTATTCATATATTGCTGTCAAGATGAGTAATTCATCATGTCTACCATGTTGATGTGGTATCACATTGCAGTGAAGTATGCTGCAAAGTGACCATAGGAAGAAAACTGCTCATTTTTGTCATCTAAAATTCTAAATTTGGCTAACACAATGTCAATAACACTGGCATCAAAACCAAACTGGTTATAGATCTAGCAGCACATTTATCATCAACATTTGCCATCCAAGGTACTCACAAAACAAACTCAAATGGTCGACTTTTTTTTCTGAAATGTATTAATCACTAAACTGTGCACTACGTTCTAGTTCTTCAAATCCACTTCACGTTGAAAAATTGTGGATCATAACTGTCAGTGTTGCATCTAAATGCACATGACAACATATCCACTACCCATGGAATGCCATCTTTTATTATCCAACAAACACCCTATATACCACCATGTTTACGAGAAAATTCAACGAATACTAACATTTAGGACGCTTGTAGTTCATAAGCCTGTTGTATCAAATAAGGGAAACTTACCAACCCCCATGTCCACGAATATCTCCTCTTGGATTGCAGTGGTTACAGCAACTGCTTCCTGCATATTAGGATTAAACTTAGACAAAGGGAGAAATAGATGACCTATAAGTACAAGCCCTGGACAAGAACAAAGTGCAACTTTTACATTTAATGAAATCTCCGCTCGCAAAATCAATTCGTATGTATGGCAAACCATTGAACAGGAAAGGGAGGGAAACGGATACTCAATTTAACCTTTAGAACGAACTGATCATGATGTATGGGAGTATTGACATGAGAAGCTCACCCGCTATAGCACTTCGGCCCGAGCGTGGTCTTCTATAGATTGGTACCACACGAGACCGGACCCATTGAACATAGTATGTTACATAAACAAACTAATTTAACCTGGAATGTAAAAGAACATAGTACATTTTGTATATGAAGACATGTTGCAATGTCCTTGAATTGAGTGTTTTAACAAATCCAATACCACAAATACTAAACAAACCCAACAGATGCCCAAGTCTATGTAAAATATTAGGAAAAGAAAAACACTAAAGCGAATAAATGGAAATATTACCATATTCCCATATCGATGCACAAGAAATACTGTATGTTAAGATACTTTACAACTACAAAAAAACGCTAGAAGTACTGGACAGCATAGATAATCAATGCGTCATAAGAGACAAACTCAGATAGCTTTTATCAGTCCTTTGCTTTTCATGCATTTTCTCCCTTTCCAGAACAAAATGAAGCCTCACAGATTCCATTACTCCACTTATATTCGCCAAAGAACACGATAGCATAAATACTATTGAACCTAATCATCAAACAACTTAAACACATGCTTGATAATTGATAAGATGCGATAAAGACTCCGAAATGGGCAGGTGTTCTGTTCAAATCATATAATCCCAACGACACAGTACATCAGAGATAATGTGGCCACACAATTCTAATAAATCGTCTGAAATGAATGAATTAAAAGTAACTTATTTGGGTTCTTGATATTGCAATTCTGGAAATCAAAAGGTCTAACTGATTCGGTACATGGGGATTTTACCTGTTTGTCATTCACAGCGTCTGCAATCCGCTTTTTCACATCTTCAAAAAGAGAGAAAGAGAAAGAGCTTTTACGAATCATGAAGATTGAAGAGACAGAAAAATGTTAAAAAAAAATACACAAAAAAGTGAGGGAGGGAGAGAGGGGAAGTATACCAAGCTGTGAGGTGAGAAAAGCGAAGCGATCGAAGAGATGAAGCAACTGCTCTCTTGATAGCATTCCTGAGTCCTTGTACTCCAAAGCTGAAGCTGACATTTTTGAGGCTACTCAACACACGGTTCCTCTATAGCCCTATAAATAATGTCTGCCGTCAGAACACAGCGGACTACTGAAGGTCTCCTTGTCTCAAGTCGGAAGGAACTCGAATGCGGACCACATACCATCCGAGACACCGTCTTCTTTAAACCAGTTGGTTAATTACACTTTCATCCCCCCCACTCACGTGACGTGACTCTCTTCTCGTCCTTAAACTTTTCTTTTTAACACGTAAGAGCAGTTTATAAGGAATAATAGATGGAAAAATTATAGCACTAATAATAAGAAATTGAAATCACCTGATCTCCTAATTAAGGCGGGTAATCAAGTCGAGTTTTACGAGCTCAAATCGAGTATGTCGAACTCTTTTTTTTAAAAAGTCCAATAAATTATTTAAATTTGGCTCGTTTAAGAAATTTGTCGACCCCGAATAGCTCTAGCATTTTACATATAAACGATCCGAATTTTGTAAGTTCGAATGAAACTTTTTAGACTCGTTTTCTTAATGAGTCTGAAAAATTGTTCAAACTCAACTTGTTTAGTACACGAGTTAAACTCGAGTAGAATCCTATCCGAATCAAACTTGAACCAAATCCAAATAACTCAACTTAATTATCAGCACTTCTCCTACCCGGCACCGCCATCATCCACACAGTCGGGTCATGTTTGGATGGTGGCGAAGAGCAGGATTGGATTGCAATCTTATGGCCATTCAAATCCCACCCGTTTGGGTGTGTGCCTGGGGTTCACGAGGTCTCTCTCATTCCGTGTTCGATGTATGATCTAAGTGGCATGTAAGACCCATAATAGATATTAAATCAATCATAACCATCACCATTTGTTAATATAGAATTAACAAATTTGTTCATTGTCCAATACAATCTTTTTTTTTTTTGTTAATTAAAAAAATGGTGGGTGTAAAAGAGAACGCTCAGAGATTATCCCGATAGGTCTTCACTAATGAGATCATGAGACTCCTGATTATGCCTGTTATACCTCTCGAGAACGAACTTAATTAGACTAGTATAACGGTCAACCACTGAGCCCCAATATAAACTCTAACACTCAAAAAGTATAGAATTTTTCAGACTCAAAAAGTATAAAAATTTTCCTCCTACGTTATGAATGTTGATCTTAAAATGAATGATTTAACATTTATAACGAGAACAATTTTATTATTATTATTATTTTTTTTCGTAATGGGGGAAATCCCGTGGCCTGTCCCTAGCGAGTAGAGGCGCACTTATGTCGCTCAGGCTCTTAATGCCGAGTAGAACCAAGAGCAAACCCCGGGTGTATGAACCGGCCCCACAACTCATACACCAGATAAATCAGGACTCGCATTTCGCCGGGGATTCAAGACCCACACCAGAAACTTGGATACGGTTCGTCCAAGCAACTGAGGTCCTGTCCTACCAAGCAGCCACGCTATGCGCCTTCGAACCCCTGACCTCCCACTGGGAAGCCAAGAGCTCTGGCCAACTTTGCTTCGCCCTGTTGGTTACAATTTTATTATTCTTACATATTAGAGAAAATAAATAAGATTTATGTTTAAATGTATTTGAGAAATTAACATCAATATATATTTATAAAATAATGCTATATTAGGGATTAGGGGTCTAAATAATGCTGTTTTAAAATTTAATTATGAGTTTCAATGTAAGATGAAATTTACATTCAATTAAACAATTATAGTTGATTAAGTCTCTAAATTATGTACAAATAATATTTTTCTATGATTATAAAACCGTATTTTTTTTATTTAATAATTAGAAGTATCTGAGTCAATTTACGCATATTTCGATTAATCCCATTTTTGATACGATCAAAACCATTCCGACTACGGCATTGACTAGAAATATCCTGATGGGCCTTTTGAGTCTCTGGACCAACCAACGATCAACAGTGAAATACATAAACTCCTTGATTTCCCGCCAAAACTTGCCTGTTGTCCTAACGGACTCCGTCGGTAGCTCCACAAAGCCTTTCTTTAACGACAAGCACCAAACAGAGAGAACGAAATTCAAGAAAAAGCTCCAAACAACTCAGCCATGGCGACCTTCAATATCCCCTCTCTCATCATCTTCTTCTCTCTCTTCTCCTTCGCCCTTTCATCTCCAGAAAACACCCTCAATGCCGCCATGGGAACACTCTCAGACTCCGGTCATCTCTCCATGGCCTTAACTCTACAACTCGTCTCCCAAACCCTACTCCTCCGGTCACCAACCGCCACAATCTTCGCTCCTTCCGACGCCGCTTTCTTTCTCACAGGCCAACCTTCCCTGAATCAACTCCAATGCCACATCTCTCCAGTTCGCTTCCCCACCAAGAACTTCAAAGCCCTTCCGTACGGATCTACCATTCCCACATTACTTCCAAATCACTCACTTATCGTCACTTCTTCGCCCTCCGATTCTCAATTGTCAATCAACAACGTCAAGATTAATGAACCAGCCATTTATGATAATAACCAATCTTTGATCGTATACGGGGTTGAAGAATTCTTTGCTTCTTCTCTTCGTTTATCCCTGAATTTGCATCCAGTGCCTTCCCTTAGTTCAATCACTGAGCCCAATTATCCAATTCTGAGCAAACGGTTGGCTTATTATGGTGGAGCGTCCGGTTTGCTAAGGTCTAGGGGCTATACTAGAATGGCCACATTTCTTGATATGCAATTGGCAGGGTGCAGCAATGGGACTAAGTTGACGATTTTCGCACCGATAGATAGGGAAATCGATGAATATGTAAAGAATAATTTTAGTGATTACTCAGTGGTGTTTCGGAGGCATGTTGTTCCTGATTGGATCACATGGAGGGATTTGGTCGTGGTTGATGATGGCAAAACGCTGCAGACATGTTTGGAAAGGTTTAATATTGAAGTCAAAAAGTCTGGTGATATTCTTGAGGTTAATGGTCTTCCGGTTATCTTTCCAGATATGTACTACAGCGATTGGCTTGTGGTGCATGGACTTCATGGCTTGCTTGTACCATATCCAAGGCAAGAGCTTATTGGAGATTCTTTCTCTGAATTACACGGGGATCAGACTCCACCTCGATATGGTAAAGATTAGGTGGCCATGAGAAACCTTGAGATCTCTTTGGTAATAGCTTTTGTGAGTTGTTTGCTATCTCCTCAATTTTCTATTGACGGGCACTGAATGTGGGATTTACTTTATCCAGTCTTTAGTTCCTGAAGATATCAAATTTGTTGGCGCTGACACCATTGTACTTTTGTTTAGTTGGTTTAATGAAGCACTACACAATGTAGTTGTAAACAGTTTTTCATATAATCTTTTCCATCTCAAATGAATGCTGTTAATTCCTTGCTTCTTATGTTGGCATTCTGATGGAGATTTCACTTTGACATATGTTTCACTATCATTGTTATATGTTGTAGTGTCACTCTAGATCTTGATTCAAATTAGGACTTTTGTTTTCTTCTGGTATGCTGCTCCATCATCTTCGATCCAAGTAGAACTTAAAGTTTAGTTGGAATCCATCTAGTCTAGTAGGGTTTTTTTTTTTAAAACCATGAACAGCCCAGCCCCTCTGCTGTTGATAGATAGCTTGAATTTATTTATCCTTTTTTGGTAATATTCCGATGTGTTTTGGCAAAAGTGAGTATTTAGCTTGACGTTCTTTGGAGCAGGGAAGTATGGGTTGAATGTAGAACGCTGCGAACAGGTTATATGCAGGTGAAATAGTTTGGTATAAAATCAAGAAGATAGCTGGAAGCATGCTATATCCCAAGGAGAACCCAAAAAAAATGTTCCTTATGCCAAGACAAAGTCAACATTTGCGCAGTTTGTGAGTGAAAATTTGAATACATTAGATCCTGCTTTTTGGGTATGGTTTGATGTTATCTAGAGAGATTTTACCTGGAAAACCTTTTACTCTCGGACCATAGCTAGTAGAGCCTTCTTCATACTTCGCCACCCCTGAGAAACTAGCTTTTGCCAACTCCCTTAGAGTTTTCATCTCACTCTTCGGCTCGGATGTAAGTCCTTTTGGCTGCTTTACTTCCCCTGTTTTCTGTCCATGATCAGCTGTTCCTGCACTTGTGGAACCTGAAACTGGATTAGTACTTAAGCCAGGAGAGCCAGGACTGAGCATAGGAACCACTGTTGCAGACATGGGTCCTAATGGGCCAACATGTGGTGCTCTTGCATCTTGTCTTTGAAAGTGTGTTTCTGGACTCAAAGGAGGGACTGCAGAGAGGCCTGCTTTTGGTTTGGAGGATCCAGGGATGACTCTTGACCAATGCCTCCTCGGGAGGAAAGGAATCAGAAGACCTTTAGTGGCATTTTTCAGGCCATGTTTTAGTGAGTTCTTCTGAGGCGGTGAGAATTTTGAAAGACATTTGATCATCGCATACCACTGATTTATGATCTGAGAAACAAAGGTAAGGAAGAGGAAAGCCAGCATAATGTATCCCAAATTGCTATCGCTGATTGGATTGGAGCTACTGCTACTGATAGCTAGTCCAAAGAGGCCTGCTTCACACAAGAGAGACACGCTCTCCACAACATGAATTCCCCTAGCGATGTATGGTTTAAGAGTTAACAGATACAACAGTTGCACGACTGTGATTGCTAGTGCTATAAGGCTTTGTCCTGAACCCCTTGACTTGTGAACTCCAGATAGTATCCCCAGACCGGCTCTCCTTATAAGATCAAGATTGATATAGGAGGATCTGGCCGACCCAAGGAATCTCCTGAGCATAGGAATTTTGGTATCCTCAGTACTGTCATCTGAGCTGACTGCTCTCATTCTTCCTACCCCATTTTGGCCACTTTCAATCCACTTGGGTATGCTGTTAGGGTCATTTTGATCAAGTAACACGAAAAATGGAGGACCCTTCCGGTTCTCAAATAGAATCCCAAATCGTGGGAGGAATGATGAAGTCAGCCCTTCTCTATAAAACCACTTTCCAGTGGTAGGCCTCCCGGTGAACAGAAGCCAAAGCTTCGTATACCATGGTTCTTTGGTGCCGATCTGCTTAACTTCTTTATACTGAGCAAAGCTGCCAGAGAAGATTGTGATTGTAAGAAAGAGGCACACTGATAGAATAAGACCTGCTGGGATGGCTAGCAACAAAGCCCCAGTGAGAATTCCCTTTGTCGTACCGCCTGCAACACTCTCGAGTTCATATTACCAGTAAGATAAAACAATTTACTTCAGTACAGTAACTTGTGCCCACTTACCTCTTATAACAAACGCTGAAGATTGAGAGACACAAGGTAGCATGAGAATCAGAAGAAACAGCTCGAACCTTGGTATTGAAAGTGTCCCAGAAGCTGACACTTGAGTCCTCCATTTTACAAAAATTAATGTCAAAGCATGGATTATGAGTAAACTGCCTCCTACCACACCAAGCCAGAATAAGTTCATCTCTAAGTCCTGCCACCTATTGAGAAAACAAACAAGCATTGTTATTTTCATTGTTTAACTTATTCAATCCCTTATCTATTTCCAGCAAGTAAAAGCTACCATAGTTTGCAGTGGTTAATTCTATATTTCAAATTCTGAAGCAGGGAAGGAGAAAGTGTAGCTACCCTGTGTAATTCTCTAGCCTCTCAACCACACCACTAGCAGAGAATGGCTCTCCTCGCTGCAAGTACATTGATCAGTAAACTTTTATAACTGTCCAATAAGATCATGTTGAGGAAAAACTCACCAGGAAATAAGTAAAATATTCATTGGAATCTAGGGGTAGACCATAAGCTGAGTTTTTCATGGTCATATTTTTCTGTGGATGGAGCCCATTATCATTCGAGTAATTAGTTAGAAATGGTTGCCAATGATTCAAATGGCTGGAGAAATTTGTTAGATTCAAGGCAGTCGGATGTTGAAATTCTTTTGGAGAGGGGAACCAATTGGAGCTGCCACTAACTTTCATTCCAAACCTTGCGTCAGTCAGATGTAAATGGTTGGGCCAAGTTAAAGAACTTTCACTTTTCCAAGGGAGTTTCTCGTGAGGAATAAGCCACCTGAGACCTTTAACTGTCTCAGAATATTCTGCAGGTAAGTTAAATGAGAGCCAGTCACAGAGGACGAACACTTGTAGGTGTCCCACCATTCCCTGTGACGAACAAAAGCTCCCATCAAAAGTCAGATAGTCACATCAGCAACGGAACAGAGATTTCAATACATAAAATCAAACAACAAAGTAGGCTTTTATACAAGGATAAATCATAAGGATTTCCTATAAGTAGCCACTCTGTAAATAAGTTCCTATATGCAATGTAACAGAAGACATGACGTGAAGTGTAAGTTATAATCCAACGAAAGGAATATGATTTTGATCTGTGGCACTTAGGGGCACACATATACTTACATGTAAATTCATTGATGGGTCAGAAAAAATTGTGTTGGCACCTCCAGTAGTTATAGTGCCTATCGCTGCTAGATTTGCATACGAAAATGAAAGAACTGCAGCCGTTAGTGAGGTTGCTAATACTCCCACAGACACAAAGGAGTGAAGTGCAGTTGATATAGTAGGAGCTGTGTCTGTGTAAGCACAAGAATCAGAAGTGAATAAGAAAGGCTGGACAATGTAAAGGAGCTTTCAAAAAGTAGTACGTCATTAAAATACGTGACATGCACCCATAATAAAATACGTGACATGCACCCATAAACAACTTAAGTTCTTCTAAATCTAAGTGAACAAAGAAACAGAAGAAAGAAAATGGCATAATATCTGTGAAGCTGTGCATACAATGCCTGACTTCAAGTTGGTTTGAAGCTAAATTCAGATTTCCCGAGATATCATATACTTCTCCTGCCGCAACAATGACAGATACATTCTGAGATACTGCCAGGACTGTCAATGAGTATAGAGCTCTTGAAAGTTTTTCAAACCTACATGAAGCAGAAGTCAGAAACCAAGTAAGCATTCACTTCAATTCCACATGGATTTCAAAAAATAAGCACAAAATTTTGCCCTTCTGATATTCTCAAAGTTGTCACTAAACAAAATTTGTTTCCACTCTCCTCTGTTGGAATCAAGCTAATATAACTTGACTATATGTAACGTGATCAACTTAATGTTTCTAAAAAGCATTGCATGCACTTGCCTTATAGGACTTCCTCCTTTGACTTCTACCTTGGAGGCCTCAAAGCCAAAAACTGGTTTTGTAAACTCAATTATCACGTTGATGTTGGACTCTTTTGTAACTCTTGGTGAGCTTGTACTTAGCCATACACCAGGCTGCGTGCAATCTAGGGGGAAAAAAATACATGAATCACTTCTTGTTTATAAATCTTTGAAAGCACAAAAGTAAGAAAGTTCATACCATAAAGGAATGTAATTGGGGGAACAGGTGACACAGGAGTCCCTGTCCTGGCTATTACTGAAGCTGCTTCTAGTTCCACAGTGACTATTTCAGTCCTTGAAATATTCTTCAGCTACCCAACCGAAAATGAAGCAAAATGTTAAACATGATTTTCTTATTTTCAGAAGTACACGGGAAAAAAATGATACCAATGACAAAGTTGAAGCATAGTATTTACTTCAAAGGCAAATCTTCGGTTTCCATGACTTCTTGTATGAATAGGTATCATGTTACCCGAGTGCACGTGTAATGCATTCTGGATCTGTTCTATTGAACCTGTAATAGGAATGCTGAAGTCCAAGAAAACTGTCAAGGCCTCCACTTTGTTAGTTGCAATAACAGTTCTTGGGATCCCATTAATCTCCAACTCGTAGGATTGAATTGAAGTCCATAAATCCACTTGCACTGGTCTTCTATCTAAGAGAGCCATTGAAACAGGAGTGCCACGAGTCAAATACATTTTTGAATAGCTACAAAGCCTAGAAAAAAGTTGGCATTGATATGTCCTCACCCAAGTGAACAATAAAAGTTGAACCAGGTGTCCTTGTGAAATTGTTCTCTGCAAGGTCTGTACAAAAATTATTTGCCATTTTAATTACCACACGTGCATAAGTACTTTCCGAGGACAGACTAATATCGAGGCTATATTTGATGTCACGTTTGATTATCCTCAGCGAAGATGCGTCCACTTGGGCAGGACCATCTATGGTGACCTAAAAATTTTGAATTAGGGCATATATCAAAGTATGAACATACACTTCACAAGTCCATACTAAAAATATGAACTTCTGTTATATATTTAGTGTTGCGTGTTTGTAAACATGTAACAATTTGAGGAGAGGTGTACTTACATCACAATTAGACATGTTCAAACACTTAAATCCCCCATTTCCAGTGCAAGCTTCACTGAATGTAACATCAATGGATACTTTTTCCGCATTTGTGTAACTCTGTTTGCTGAAAATTGTTGCAGTTGGTGGTATTGTATCTGTTGAGCAGATACATAAAAATAATTCAGATGCATTAATTTGTATAACATTTTGTTTGTGTTTTGCAAGATAAGATTTTAATGCTGGAAAAGATGACAAATGACTCGGTGACGGAAAGAGATTGACATGATCTTATTGCATATTTAAAGGCCCAGCCATCGGAACATACATGTTAAGTTGAGAAACGATGTATATGGGAGACAAGTGCTTACCAATGAACCATGAATAAGATGAAGAATTTCTCTCTCCATCCTTGGTTGTGATGTTGAGGTGGAAAACGTGTTCCTGATTGACAGTCAAGTTTCTCAATATTATGACATCCGCAGGGCATGGTCTTAGAGTTTGGCCGTCAAGCTGTTCAAATACCAGTTTGGTCTATCAAATATGAAGCAGCATAAACAACTATTAAAGGTCAAAAATTTTGAAGAAAAAGAGAAAAAAAAAGGGGGGGGGGGGGGGGGGTGGAAAAGGGTCATTACCTAGTGGGATCCATCAGTCAAAGGGGTGCTGAGAGGTTATGGTATCACTGAACTATTAATGACAATGAAATTAAACTGATTTGTCTATTTCAAGTAGAACTTTGAAGCTTCTGATTATAAGTAACATAAAAACATATCACAAGGAAAAGTGTCCACATTACCAATCAACAGTGGAACACGCAAACAAATAGAAAAGATTAGGAGGGAAGTATACCTCGCAGTAAATGGAACACCCAGAACTGTTCTTGCAG
Organism: Ilex aquifolium; assembly: GCA_951799425.1. Taxonomy (NCBI): domain Eukaryota; kingdom Viridiplantae; phylum Streptophyta; class Magnoliopsida; order Aquifoliales; family Aquifoliaceae; genus Ilex; species Ilex aquifolium. Next base: position 427,669 of record OX637391.1, read on the forward strand.
GCATTTGAGCCATTTGGCCTTATAACCGAGTACCGGAAAATGGCGGTAGAGAACCTTGATCGAGCCTGTGGAGCTTCATCAAAACGAATAAGAACCACTGATCCAGATGAGTTCAATATACATAAAACCACCACTGCAGTACAAAGATAGACTTGAATAAGCCTGAGTAGACCCATGTTAGAAACTGCTTTCAACTTCACATTAAAGCAATATCAGGACAGAAGAGAGGAGAAGAGAAGAGAATAGAGGGAAGATTTGGGACTGTTGGTAACTTTTAGATGTTGTTCAAAATGATTTTATCTATGTAATGGTTGAACATGGCTTTTCAACCTGATCTGAAGAACAGCAAAGGAGCTCAGGGTAACCATCAATACCAATGTTGTCAGTCTCATAACTGCTGTTATAAATAGTTTCACACAGCAGCTGGAAACCGCATTGATTTGTTTGGTAGGCTTTCTTTACTTTAGGATGTACACTAGGAGTAATTGAATGCACTCATTGGCCTCTTACTCTGTTCTTCTTAGTGTCATCGTGTAAGTGAATTTATTACCAACATTATACTGTGTTTCCACTTTGGAGTAATTGGAGGGAAATGTTAGGTGAAAATTTTGACTCAGTATTATATAAATGTGATGTCTGCTATTTTGAAAACTTTAATTCATTAATTTACTTGAAAGTTACATAAAACGAAATGCATTATATAAGGTCATATTTTTGCTGTGTAGGAAATAATGAGTTCAAAGAAGCCTACCATTTTCAAGAAATATTAAAGCTTCGCGATTGCTGAAGATTTCAAGGATGATGGACTTTTTATTCGATTCATGTTGGCAGTTTAGCCGGAGGTGCATGATCAATATATCACACCAGGGGCACAAACTGGGAAGAAAAAATAAAGGATTCGTGGAAGAAGGGAGTGATCCTGCCCAATAACTATGAATTTTCTCCCAAAAAGAAAAGAAATTCCATATCATGATAACTAAAATTAGGAAGGAGGGAGGGGGGTACTAGCTGAGAAGACGACCAAGAGGAAAGCACAAAGCACCATAGACCATAAAAGTTCCCTCTTCTTATTTTATTTACTGACTAAACATTTACAAAACAATGCACAACTTCCTTTTCCTTTCCTTGAAGTGGTGGTGCTAGTCCACCCAAAAATAAACTTCCATGGTTTTACGTGATTAGCATTTTGGCACTTTACAGGTTTCCCTTAAGGAAGGTTTGGTTTCTAAGCAGCATAAGGATTGAGGTCTTTTTCTTCCGCAGCGTCATCTTCTGCTAACATCCAATGCTGTTTAGGCCCCTGAATCCCCATAAACCCAAATATCAGATTCAATAAGCATACGGAGAAGATGATAAATTCAAACATTGCTAATAGTTGCCAAGGAAACAATACATGAAGTCTATTTTGTCAACAGAAAACACTGATCGAAGGAAAAAAAGAAAGGGGGGGGGGTTCATAGGGGAACAGATACGGTACTGTTCAAAATATGGCAGCCCCATTGATTTCCTTGTTATACTTCATTTTATTCTATTCTTTTCAAATTCCTAATTTCTTATTTCTATTATCATTTTGAACTGTGAGATCAGTCATTCTCTTCCACTCAGTTCACCAGAATATGTACTCTTGTACCATTATATCTTTAACTTTCATTTTCCTTTTTCAAAACTCTATCTACCATCAGCTAACTGACGTTTCTCAACATCTTTCGCTTTCATCCTCTAGCTATGCATAATTTTCTCTTGGTTGCAGGGGAAGATTATGATTAAATCAGTGTTAAAGAGCAGGCAACTGCTGATTTTGTGGGACAGATAAAAAGCATAATAATTTACCCTTTACCATTTGCAATATGTAAAGAAGTTCTATGCAGTATGCACTCTAAAATGGTTGATGCTGCAAAATTTATTTATTATCCTTTCATGCTTTCCTATTCTTATCCTTCCGGTGGCCCATGTTGCAATGGATCCATATATGGGAGACAACTCTGGTAAGTAGTAAAACTACCTATTTATACGTTTCAAAGTGAGGTGAGATGCATATTTTCTTTAGAAAAATAAAAGGAGTCAATTATGCAATATCCAGAGCAGTTTTAAAGGTAAAAAAATCTGCCCCTCATAAACGTCTGTATTGACCTTTATACCTTTCCTTGCCGTATGATTTTTGGAAGACTCCCAGTCATGTCAACTACAGTGGACGGATCAGCCACTCTGACACCAGCATCAACGAGAAAATCAAGACCCTTAAAAAGAAACAAAGAAAGGAAAAGCTCAGCACAAATCAAAAAGCTAGAATAACCAATAAAGAGATTCACAAGACTGAATTCAAGTGATTTTCAATCTTCTGGAAAATAAAATGAAGCATAGAGGAGGCATCTTGCATATATAACTACTTAAATATGCTTGCAAACAAACAACTAAACCCCTTTTAAGGGTTTTTAAAATCCTTCGGAGCCGTAGTTCCGGGATTGCATTGCAACGGGAGCAAATGCTTTGTCCAAGTAACAGGTGCTGTAAATATTGAAGACTTGATGCCCCGAAAAACAAAAGCCCTACCAATGAGCAAAGCATTGTTTAAGTTTTCTATTTTTCCTCCGAAAAGAGAGATTTGGTGGGAAGGGGAGCAAGGAGCTTCTTGAAAACAAATAATTCGATTTCCTCAAACAATCCAACTGAACTACTTCATCTTTCTTTGAATTGGAGGTAGTAAACCAAAACAGTCATTCCAATTCATGTGAAACTAGCCGAGACTGGGGAAGAAAGGTTGTACCTCTGGTCCATATATATCAGCGATTACAACCGGATCGATTATCCACTCATGTTCCTTTGGTGACTTCACACTAGGGAGGAAATGTACAGAGCATAGGAACAAAATCACATATAAGGAAAAATTAATTGCTTCTACAGTATGTAAGCTGTAAATCCTCATAAACTGAAAAGAGGATAATAAAAGAGAAATATAATTTCATTGAACTTGAAGCGTACCTTGTGGATATTAAAGGCGCATCCATCTTCTCTAGAATTGCTTGACATACAGCATCATCAGGCATACGCACACCAACATTTTTCCTCGATGCATATTTGGAAGTTGTAGTTCCATATCTTATACACTGTTTTGGCAGCGCTTTGCTTGCAGTTAAAATGAAAGTGTACTGTTGCGTGTTATGAAAAAAGTGCCCATCAAAAAAGAATTCATTCAAAATACAATATACAATACTTTTGTTACTCGTCCAAACACTACTTTAGAAACTTGAGTATCCTACTGTACCCAAAATTTTCACCAACAGCATTAAAAATTTACTATGTTACAAACCTTCTCAGGAATTTTGTTATGGTGTCTCTCCCATGACAGCTAGAGACCAACTCAAATCAACCCCCTTAAACCCTAACTACTTGGATGGCTACATGGGTCTGTATCTACCTAGGAGCGGCAACAACCACAAAATTAAAATTCTGCTGAAAAACCATTGATGGTGGGTCCTGTGTAAGAAACTCTTCTATGTGCTACACATAGCAATTTGACACTGCGATAAAGCCTTTAGGAAGCAACTATTGGATACAATAGCTTTCCACTGCTACCAATTTCAATATGATAAGCACAGAAAGATCAATATGATGAGTATACTTACAGGGCCAGGCAAGCAATGCTTTACAGCTCGAAAAACGTTGGAAAAACCTTGGGCATTACCACGAGGGAATCCAGTAGTATATGTATCTATATCCCGTAAGGAACGACATAAGATGCTAAGGGGCTACACATGAGAAAAACAAAGACCTTAGAGACCATAACAAATATACAGACAGATAAAAAGCATGATGAAAATGCAGAACAGTGTAATATGTGACCACGAGATCCTGCATGCATGCACCATCTACTCAAGAAACTGGAATAAGTGCTGTAGCATGTATCTATCTAATGCCATTCTCCTTAAGCACATTAAAATAGGGACTGGACGAAGTCAACACTGCTTGCCTTGAAAATTTCTACATTCTTTATTCTGCAAAAAAATGCAAAACTGTTATCAGTGAAGAAAATATAGTTGAAAATTTTGATCTCAAAATCTAATGTAAAAATAACAACTGCATCTACCTACGGAGACGGTCAATGGCCGAGTTGCTTCTCAGATCACAAACTATAGCATACCTATCAACACATAAAGCATCTACAATTGTTAGAAGAGAGAACATTACCAAATAAGATTAGGATAAGGCATGTCAACTCAAAATGTGCATTCTTTTCAACCTTCACCAATAACAATCACCACCATGTTTCTTGAAATGACATTTTCACGTACGAGAGATGATCATAAAGTACTGTTGGGCATCTTTTACAAGACCCCCTACACATGCAGTAGGGTCAAATAATAAAAAATTGAGTGGATTAAGACATAATGCAGCATGAAACGACGGATTTTATCAAATCAAGGGACCTGAATAAGCCCATGGTATGGACACCAATGGAAACAATAAATAAGGAGAAGGAGTGGTCAAGAAGAAGAACAAAACATAACGTACACTGTGTCCGTGGGAATAACCCCGACAGCTCCCTGTTTCAGAAGTTCAACAACTGGATCCAATTTCCAAGAGTCCACTCCCGATGGATCAACTTCAACATAGAGCAGACCATCCACCTGATATTTTGAAAACCATTATAAGCAAAACACCTATTCCCATCTGCTACTTCCAAAGTGTTAGACTATCTCATACATATCTCAATTTAATAACACCATACGGAATTATATGTAGGAAGAATTTCGATTGTTAAAATAGCTTCAATTTTTCCTAGACGCCACCTTCTAACATCTAATACCCATAACCAAGACCACCAACAAGCCACACATAATAAGTGCTAACTAGCCCCAATTGGTAGCAGCATTTACTGGATCGACTTAAATATGGTTTTGCATTAATGGTTTTTCAATAAATCAGGACATCCTGAAATGCTTCCATCGACACGTCAACGACTATCCATCATCACAATCCGATGCTACCTCCCTCTCTGGCATAAGTTATAGTGCAACCTACACTGCCGATTCTAAGTTTAAACATTCACTGCACAACAATAAGCTCCAAAGAAACTAAGGCCTAACACCCATTCGATCATTGACAGAATACATCACATACATACAAATATCTATCTTATACATCACAAAAATAGGTATTAAAATCGATTTAGATGAAGCAATCAGGAGAGAGATGAGAACAATAAGTAATAAGGTATGAGAGACACCTTTGTGAAGAGAGGGGAAGAATATTTCAGGCGTTTAGGGCTTCTTTTGACAACAGCCAAAGGTGTGAAGCGACGAAATCCTTGAGAAGGAGGTTCGATGGCCTGAAAAGACAAGCGGCTTGGGAATGGATTCAGAGACCGCCTAAATGAGAGTGACACTGCAGCGGCGCCACCGCATGGTTTTACCTCCAACGCCATTGTTCCCACTCCAGTGCTCCGAGAGAGAGCCAGTGTCTTCTGGAAAGCAACCGAAGCTCTTGAATGAATTTCCGAAAAATTCTTGTCAGCTTACGGAGTGGTCCGGTTGGCAATCCATTTTCCGTTCCTATTTTTATTTTGAATTAATTTCAAACAGATTCTGATGCTTAATGAGTTTTAGAATATTATTATTTATACTTAATTTAAAAAAAATTAATTCATTTAAAAGTAAATTCCAACTGCAACGAATTATATTTCAACGATTTATCAATTTAGTTTTAGGTAGCAAATTGACGACGGTTAATTTTAAGTGCACATTAATACAAATTTCTATCTTTGAGAGTGTGAATTAAAATTTTTGATCTTTGGGGATGCACATTGATACAAATTTCTATCTTTGAGGGTGTAAATTGAGATTTTTAATCTTTGGGGGTGTAGATTGATATAAATTTCTATTTTTGAGGGTGTAAATTGAGATTTTTGATCTTTTGGGGTACACATTGATACAAATTTCTATTTTTGAGGGTGCAAATTAAGATTTTTTATCTTTGGGAGTACACATTGATACAAATTTCTATCTTTGATGATGCAAATTGAGATTTTTGATCTTTGGGGGTGTACATTGATACAATTTTCTATTTTTGAGGGTGTAAATTGAGATTTTTTATCTTTGGGGGTGCAAATTAAAATTCGAACGATCTTTCGGAGTGTAATTTGCAATTAACCCAATTCTTAAATTAAGTTCAATAGCTCTGATTTTAATCTTGATTGGGATCTACCATTCACAACCTATTTCTCCTCTCACATCCCTCACGACAACTCCTCCCTCTCTCTGTGGTACACTTCCCATGCACTTTTACTAAGTAGTTAGCTCTGGCCTAAGAAGCACCAGGCAAGTGAGAAATAAGGTAGAAAGAAAAATAAATAACTTACAAACAATATGCTTCAAATAACTTGTTAGGGTTGATGAAGAGTAAAGAACAAAGTCACTCGAAGCACATCTGGCATGCCCTAGCCGAGCGGTCTTTGCTTGTGATTGCCCACTCAAGGGGGCGTAGACATACCTTAAATGAGATGAAGTAAACCCTAGCAAGAGGATTTAGAAAAAATTTAAAATTGATGGTAAAGAACAGTGTATCAAAGTGATGTTATTAGATGGTACTACTTTCTACAACTTATAACTGCACCATAGAAGAAAGAACGATAATTTAGTCTCAACAACTAGAATTAATCTCATAGAAAAATATAAGGAATTTAGATGTCTCATTTAACATAGAGGGGAAGTCTAATCTAGGGAGGTGATATAGACATCTCAACGCGGTAGGAAAACTGAAAGAAAACAGATTCATCCCGCACAACCATTCTATTTACTCAAATCTCTCTCTCTCTCTTCTTTTTTGGCCTCAACATGTCTATTTCTTAAAGGCGTCCAATTAAAACAATAAAAAGGTTTGATGCCCCTAAATTCACTAAAAAATATAAGAATATCTTGTTTGGTCTCTTAAATATTATCATGTAATTCAATGAAGTGTCAAAGTGACATGACAATCTCAATCAAAAATTGAACTAAATTATCTACTTTTTGTCAAACCTATATACTAATCTTGAACAAAATTGTAGTTTCCACCATGTGTGATAGAGAGATGCATAAGGGACCAAGAGAAGAAGGTTTTGAATATAGGTCTCTTTTCATGCACTAAATATTGTTTCCAATCTAATAAAAGATAATTTGAAAATAGGATTATTTATTTTGTTACAATGAGAGATAAAATGATATTTTAAATATTATTCTTTGTTAACCTAATATTTTCGGACAACACGAGATAATATTATTCTTTGTTAACCTAATATTTTTGGACTTAAACGAGATTCACTCTTGCATTCTGTAGATGTCAAGGATTTGCCATGTTGGGCGTGTGGTGGTGCTTTTGGTTGACTTGTGGTGTTTGGATTGGGTTAGGTGGTCATTCTTGTGGCGGTTGGGTGGTTGTACTAGGTGTGGAATGATGTCGGCCAAGTGTCTGTGGAAGGTGCTGGTGTCAGTCGTGGTGGTGGCAGCGGCTCAGGCAATGTTTAGTTGGGTTGGCAGGTGGAGGGTGAGGGTGAGGGTGAGGGTGTTCCAAGGTCATCTTAGGAATATAGTTCTTAGAAGTTAGAACCAATCAAAGGCGTCCCCATACCATACGGGCACTTTAAGCATCATGGATGAAGGAACACCAAGAGAAGAGGAAAGCATGTGGAGGAGGAACCGGAGCTGCGAGATAACCATTTGGCTTTTGCAGTGATTCTGATGGTACATACGGCATAGGTCAGGCAATATATATAGGTGACCATCCCATGCCACCGCAACCACCCACGGTCTGAAATCCAAACCCTCACATCGTCCCAATCAGACGCCACAGATTTTCGTACCCATGCATCCCAACCTCAAACTACAAATCATCCTCTCACTTTCAGCCAACCTCCAAGCAAGGAGTTTCCTCGGCATGACCAACTACCTCCACACTAGGATTCATAAAAAAATACTCCCAGTTGATCTTACTCGGGGCCCAAAAAAGAAACAAACTTTTCAATAGAGAGAGGGTCCAGAGCGTGTGTTCCAAGCACTTAAGAAGAAAGTCTGTGAAGCACCGGTTCTAGCCATGCAAGACATTCAGAAGCCAGGTTGTACCTGGTCAAATAGACGCATTCAATATGAAGTTTCAAGAGGCTGGGAACCCAACACCACAAAGCTAAGCAGATATCGAAGTAGGATCTGGATAGTTCTAACATATTCTCTCCAGATTTAGTTCTAACTTTTAATCCAGACGGGAAAGCTAGCATGATATTACCAAGACCTTGCCCCCAAGGAAGACGGGTGCAAAACCAAGGGTAAGAGTCCAATTTGCTGAGATGAAAGAAAAATGCAGGAGAGGAGTTCATTTGCTGTTCGAGGAAGTCTTTCTGAAACAATACAAATTAAAACCAGACAAAAAGAATCAGAAAACACCAAAATTGCTTCAAGCTTGAAGGTCATAAAGCAAAACACATTCTGCACTGCATATGCACCACTTCTTCAGTTCATCATTATCCAGCCAGGCTCTGGCACCTGGCTCCTATCCTTGATCACAATCTTTTGCCACGATGGTCACACATAAAAAGAAAGACTCAAAGCTGCAACAGAACCTCAAACCACAGAACATATAGAGAACGATATCTTAATAAAATATCAGGTGGGAGTGCGAGGAATACTACATGAACCACATACTGAAAAGCTTCTTACACAGACTCTACTATAGAGGAATAAATATGCATCATATCCAACCAAAAGCTTTCCAATTGGAATTTACTAAGGAAAAATATAATTGAAAAAAAAACCTATTACTAGGTAATCAGATTGGACTGATGAAAAGCCATACTCCAGTTCAAAATTAGCTAGCAAATGGCTGGGTGTAAGTCTCGATCCCAACCACACTTGGACAAAAGCATCTGACAGATGTCTTCACCCACAAAATGACTTCTGGACAAATGCCTGGCTTATCTTGGAGGAGGTGGAGGCTGAGATTTAGCAAAACCCACCCATGCAACGATGCCAACTGCAAGGATTATCCAACCAAATATGTCGTACTTAAGATCACTGCTCTTCTTTTTTGAACTCTGCAAGAAAATATATGACTATATCACGATCAAAGCCACAAGATGAACTCAAGGAATCAAGTACAAAATAACCAGACAATGGGCAGAAATCTATGCTCTGACGGATAACGATGGGATATGTGCTATCAAGCAAAAAACAAAAAGGAACCAAACCACACCATCAAACACGAATGCAATGCCTGAATGGTTTCAGTTTCACTGAAACAAAAGTTTCAAGAAAAAACAAAAAGGAACCAAACCACACCATCAAACACGAATGCAATGCCTGAATGGTTTCAGTTTCACTGAAACAAAAGTTTCAAGGAATGACAAAGTAACAGAAACAGAATAATATATCTGTAGGCAGTCCACGGGATGAATTTTGCAATCTTATTGCATATAGGCAAAAGTCCATTGGGGTGTGGGGGAGAGGGAAGGACCACCTTAGGGGGGGGAGAATGAGAGAGATCACATAATGTTATAAATGTAAATTTTTCAGCAACAAGAACAGATGAATGCACTCCCCCCAAACACAAAAACCACCCCGTCACACAACAACAACAACTAAAGGGAATAAACGCCCACATAAAAGTCTAAATCCTACATTCTGACAAAGAATCAGCAACATGGCAAGCTAATGCTAACGGATATTAAAGCGAGTCGATCAATAACAGCACTTCTAACCCATACGGTAAGTAAAACCTTGATTACCTTTGCACTTGTAGAAGTAGAAGGGCCAGCTCCCATAGCCTGTTGAGCGAAACCTTGCTTATGGATCTCTGTGTGTAATTCAGGAGCCTAAAGATTACAGTAAACAACAATTAATAAAAGAAATATGGCAACTGTAATTTGTGATGAACAATAATAGGAACTTAAGCACCCAACAATATGCACCAACACCGACCATCAAGCCAATTAATCCCCCTTTCATGGTTGAATTCTGAAAAGGCAACAATAACACCACTAAGTCTTTACCCACAGGCACATCTGGGTATCTACACAATTCATTACGATTGCCTGTGTGCTTAGACAGCCTTAATCTGGGATGCATAAGCCCCTAGAAAGGGAAAACAGCTGCAAATGGAAGCTAATACCTTTTAGGATGAGGAGCAAAAGGAAAAATTGGCTCGAGAAAGGCTCGCGTTTTATTAGCTAGTTGGTAAGGGCCGTAAGGCAATAACTTACTCTCACGTGTTACAAGTGCATGGCTACAGATATTCGTCTGCTGACAGCATAATAATACATAAGCCACATCAATTTCAATCCATTTATAAGCAAATCAACCATATTTGAAGGGAAGCAAAAAATAAATAAAATATAAGAGAAACAGATTCCCAGCATAAACCTTACAGGCTCTTTGGCCGGAGCAAAAGCAGAAGGATGAACAAAGGGACTAGGGCAAGAACAGATATGATTTCCCAGAAAGGGGGGAAAGAACGATATGGAAGTGAACTTCATGGTCCTCAAAAATGATAGAAAGAATAGGAAAGTGAAGACCAGCAGGGACTTGAACCCAAAAAAAAAAAAGAGAGACAGGTGGGACTAATTTTCTTCCCTTCTGCATCTCCCAAAAACATCCCTCCTCCATCTATGTGTATAATTATAAAAGCAAGAACCACCCTTTTCTTTACTCTTTTCTGCTTGCTCAAGTAAACATAAGTTAAAAAAGGCACCTTTCTTTCCTGATTGGTACACCCTTTACCCCTATCTATCTCCTTCCATCCAATCCATCGCTTTAACCAAATTGACCATCAAGCTTGAAGGAGAAAGCCAACCTCTTCCTTCATCCAACCCCCCCCCCCCCCCCCCTTCCTTCCTCTTTTTCTCCCTCTCCAGAAAACCAAAAAGGGTCTGAAAAAGAACAAAGAGAACTGGTGTGTTTCTGGTACGTGTTTTTTTTTTTTTTTTGGTGGTGGGGGGAGGAAGCACAACCACGGACACATCCCCATTTTCTCATCATTGCTACCTACAGTTATGATTGCCACCCAGGCACTAGAACTCTTCAACATCACAAAGTGTGAAAGACCTTGGTTCTTTGGCAAGACTCGAGTAATGCACAAATACTCTATCTTGGATTCACCCAAGTTATGACTTCACAAAGTGTGAAAGACCTTGGTTCTTTGGCAAGACTCGAGTAATGCGCATATACTCTATCTTGGATTCACCCAATTCATGTCATAACGTTATTAAGGTTTGCCAATATAAACTCACATATGAGCAAAAAGTACTATAAGAGAATGTACCTTAGCAGTCAATTCTAAAGATTTGCGGTAAATGTCATTCCCTGGATCCTGCAATACACTGAAACTATGTTATATATCTGTAATATCACACAGTTGACCTACATATGTACGCAAAGATCAAAATTTCGTTTTGTTTCCACTGAAATACAAAACTCTCGTGTTTCGTGCATATTTCTGAAAGTGTTGCGTAACTGATATGCAAGACCCTAACATGATACAAGCTATACAAAGAAGCAATTCTAGTGAAAAATAAAACCATTAAACGAACTGCATTGGAGATCAAAATCAATTCTACCTCATCAACGGCTTGCTGAAAGAACTGAGATGCCTTGTCAAAATAACCCTTAGCCTCATCTTGATCAGGAGTCAGAAACGCATAAGAAGTATGTGCATTCCCCAAGCACCAAATTACATCATGCCTTTTTGGATTAACCAACAGTGCCTCCTTCAACTTCGATATCGCATCTACATGATCAAATCATCCACAAATCATTTTTTGGGATAAAATAGCCAAGTACTTTTCCAAAAACAAAAAACAAAAAATTGATTCCCCTTTATAAACATCCAATTACCAATTAAAGTTCCTGTCTTTCATTAACCTTTAATCTTTCCATGTGTCTTATGCCCCAATACTCAGTTATCAAGAACACATAAGAATACAAGTATAGTCGATTAATTTCCGATATCCATTAACAGTATCAACGTAACATCACTATAAGTTCGGGAACAGGGAAAAGTGCAAATCAATACCCAGAATCATTTTCTTTGAATCGGGAACACTCTGGAACTGTGCCAACTCGAGCAACGCCCCTCCCCATCTCATCAGGTTCTGATAAATTAAAGCCCGAAATAATAAAAACAAAAATATTTCATGTCAGAAGATCCACGATAAAAATCAAAGTCCAAGAAAAATATACCATAGAGATCATATTTATAGATAGATAGACAGATAAACTGAGAGCGAATACGAACATCTGCATCGAGAGGATTCTTAGCATAGGTGGACTCGGCTGCTTTGCGAGCGTGCTCGAAGAAAAGGAGACGATCAAATTCGTTCTGCATTTCCATGTCGACTCACCGATAAGAGAAAAAAATTATTAGTTCGTTCAGAATAATGTAAGACCTTTGAAGGGCTTCAAGTTCTACGAGGTACTCCACAGAGGCGGCTCTTCAATTGAGCTAGTTGAATAGAAAGAAAAAAACTGAGGGTAACGGTGACGGTGACGGCATTGCTCTTTCCTAAAAGTTATGGCGGTTTCCTATTTTACGACGTTCCAAAAAAAAAACTTGTGTGGTGGTTTACACTTGCGACAAAAGCGGAAGAGGAATTAAAGCTTCTGGAAAAATAACACTTTGTACCTCAAAATTTTTTTATATTCTCAATTTATAACCTAAAACATTAAAATTCTCACATTTATCTCTCAATCAAATAAAAGATAGCAATATACTCCATTTAAAAAAATGAGTACAAAATTTTTATTAAAAATACTTAATATTGAGTTCAAAATTTTTATTAAAAACACTTAAAAGTAAGTATTATCAAAATAATTGTGTAAGATTGAGAATGTCTGAAAATTTTATTTTTTTAGGGTATAAATTAAAATTTTAAGAAGAATCTTTTATGTACAGTGTTTTGTTCAGTAGTGAATTTCACGTGGTATTGGTGAGACTGGTGAACAAATTCTACTCAGGCCTTAAGTTAAATGAGACACAGAGTGACACGCTCGTGCTTGCCGATGATGACACATCACCGTTCTGATCGAAGGTATTAGATATAGCTGACCGACCCACTTAAGCATTGGGCCTACCCCCAAAGTTTTTAATGGGCCAACAAGGAGTATAGACCTCAGGATCGGCCCTAAAATTAGAAACTACACACTGTGGAAGCAAAGTGAAATAAATGTAAATTGGAATGAATAATACTATTGGAATCAAAAAATTTGACATAATTTGTTAATTTAATGATGTGATTTTATTGTAACCATTAAATTAACATTAAGTTTCAATATTTGATAGAGTCCACAATCAATTCAAGAGTTACGACGAGAGAGTGAATTTAGGGTTGGTTGGGACTTCGGAGTATAAATAAATATATATATATAAAAAAAAAAAAAACTAACGGGGTTTAGTAGGGAGGGGACATGGAGGGTATAAATTTCAGTTCATAACCGTCTTCATTGGTTTATACAGTTATCCCCATGTATGTTCACCGTCAATACATATGATTCATCTTCGGTCCAAACATGACGGATTTAGACAAATCTCTATTTTTCCCTAATCCATTGGCATCCCTAGTTATAATGAATTAAGTTAACAAATTAGTTTAATAAATTAAATCTCAATAGTAAAAATGTAGGGTTCAGTAATAGACAACTTAAAGTCGGGAAGATAAATATTAAACTACATAACACCATTAGTCTTTTCAAAAAGTTTGGATCCCAAACAAAAGAATTGAAGAGAAAAAAAAAACAGCAAATGGATGGTAATGCAGCTAAAATTTAAGAGATCAGAAATTGTATGTGACATGACTTTGGAATTTCTGTTTCATTTCCAAATAGTAAGATTTTGTATTGTTTTTTAAAAGATGCTAGCATTTTTTGTCATAATTTTTCCATGATAGGCTAACTATGGACCAGGCCCATATCTGCAGGACTGTTGTACGGTGTGACCTCAACCCGTATGAGTGAAAGGCTTATTTATATAATAGATCATATTCGAATTTATGGTAAATAATCCCAAAAAAAGAGAAGAAAAAAAATTGTAAGAAATTGTGGCCATTTTCCATATGTTTCATAGTTGCCAGTTCTTTTTTTTTTTTTGTCCTTGACTTGTATCACAACAAGGTATCCACACTAGAATTGCCAATAAATCGTATCAAATTATGCATTTGAACCAAGTAAGACTTGTTAGACGAATAAATAGAGTGAAAGCGTTGTTTTAAATACGCATTATTTATTAGAATTCCTAATTTATATCATGCAATTAAGAACAAAAATAGTAACACATAAAAACTGACTTGATTTTAGAACATGAACGATTTAAGAATTTGATTAAGTCTATTGTTTAACAGTATGTCTTTTAGACAATTTCGCCTCCGTTCCCGTACTTATAAATTCTTGAACTTTTGCCTCCCAACATACAATGATCGCGCATATAAAAAACACTGCAGTCTATATGCCCAACGAATTAATAATGTGTTTCTATACTCTCAAAAATGGACACTAATAATGACTGAGATCATTAATATAATAACTCTGGTAATCACGATTTTCGTAAGTGCAATGCAGTTTTTCAAGTGTTTGATGCAAAATGAATCTAGAGATATTTTAGATGTAAAAGTGACAGTTCAGAATAACTACCACTAATCAGATGCAAATAAGAAAATACCATTCATGAACAGACATAAGATTCAAATTCGAACCAATGCGAATTTGAATTCTAACAGACAAAAAAATGAAATTCATGTTAAGAAATTTAGAACCCATTTAACAAATAAATTTTATCCAAAATGAAAAGATTGGATCTAATTACACTTGATGGACCCAGATTTAACTGGGTCCAGTCCCAATTCATGGAGTAAGCTCAAATCAGCTACAAAGCAGGTCAAGCTCAGCTCATGGATCTGGCACATTCCAAAGTTCAAGGAGTCCGGGAAGATTAGCGCACGTGAGGAATAATTACTGGGATAGCCACTCTTCAAGATCAAGGTTATATCTGATTGTACAAATCCTTAGTTGTAGCTATCTACTCCGAAAGACTAGTCACCTATCCCTTTACACCACCGTCTCAACCAAGGCTCTGTGCCTATAAATTGTAAGTCATGTATATATGAGAGGAGTATCTCTCTACACACATTACACAACTATCTCTCTCATAGCTACCAATAGCATACCCTTGATCTCTCTCGCTCTCTCACCTACTAATTCATCAATAAAGATCACCAACCACCATTGTCGTCGTCAAAGTGGAGTAGGTCACCCTGACCGAACCACAATACATCTTTGTGTTGATCCAATATTTGTATCATTCATTAATTATTTTATTGATTGCTTCATTAATTATCCTAAATCATACACTCAATTGTTGATTGTGCATAAGCCTATTTTGTGCATCATTAGTTTGGTGTCGTCTGTGAGAATGATTTGATTCTCATCCTACAATCTTTCTACCGTCAAGACTACTTTCAAATCTATGGCACTCACAACCAGGTCAATGAATTAACAACTCGAAGACAACAACCCCGCTCGTCGAGAGAAGGTTTTGCCTCCACCAGTAGAACCATCCACTGCGACAAATCCCGTGGTCGGGCAACAGCTTTTGAAAACCATGCAGTTGCTTGTGAGTCAAAACAAGCAAATTCTCCAATTTATGCTCACCTTAGGAGGCGTCGCCCCACAACAAGCAGGAGGAGTTGCACTCCCTCCGATAGGAGAGGTTCCACACCCTCTCCCCTCTAGGGGTCCCCAACGTGGCCCACAGCGCCAGGGCGCCTCTCATCAAGCTGTCCCCCCTCAGCACCCAGACGCCTCGCAAGCTCCACCTCCTCATGTACGTGTTTCGCACACTGCCAACCATCCTAGGCAAGAAGATGAGGGAGATAACCAGTATGCGGGTCGTGAGAGCCACTACCACGATCCGACTGAGGATGTCCCTAACCAATGAGATGAGAAGATTAAGGAGGTGCAAAACCAGCTTGGCGATGCGCTCAACGCCATCAAGGCACAAGCACCAGAGATGTTGGATTATCTGGTAAGACGTACTGACACTCCGTTTGTGCCGGATGTTGTCAACTACCCCCTACCTTCGAAATTCAAGATGCATGCCATTGAGATATTTGATGGCACTAAGGACCCCTTGGATCACCTTGATACCTACAAGTCTCTCATGCAACTCCACAATGTACCTGACGAGTTCATGTGCAAAGCTTTTCCTACAACCCTCAAGGGATCTGCACGCCAGTGGTTCGTCAAGCTCAAGCCTTATTTCATCCACTCTTTTACGGAGGTAAACAAGTCTTTCGTCTCCCACTTCATTGGGGGACGCTGACATCAGAAGCCAATTACCCACTTGTTCATCATCAAGTAAGATTGGGATGAAAGTCTAACGAGTTATCTCGCTCGTTTTAATGAAGAGGCACCCCAGATCGAGGAGGCAGACAACAAAGTGACCATGACCGCCTTTATTGTAGGTCTACGCTCGTCGAGCTTTATGTTTTCTGTTTTAAAAAAACCACCAACAAGTATGCTCGAACTGTTATCTAGGGCACAAAAGTATATAAACGCCAAGGATGTTATCAAGGTCAGACGAGTTGAGTCCTCCCATGGGAGCGAGAAAAGAAAGAACATCCATGAAGACAGAATAGAAGCAGAAAGTAAGAAAAATATGACGGAAAGAGTGTCCGTCAAGGTTCACCTCGGTCCTGGCAAGTCTTTACGTCGCTCAATGCATCGGTTGAGCATATCCTGCTCCAAATCCAAGATGATTCTACGATACGTTGATCGAGAAAAATGAAGTCTGTCCCGAATCGTAGAAACCTAAGTAAGTACTGTTGTTTCCATCGAGACCATGGTCACGACACTGATGATTGCTTTGATCTCAAAAGGCAGATCAAGGAACTCATATACTGTTGCGGCAGTACGTTGCTGGTAGAGGACAAGCCTCGCCGCCTGACAGGAACCAGGATGACAAAGAGCGCCAACAGACCCTCGAAGAAATCTAGATGATCTCCGGAGGGTTTGGAGGAGGAGGTGATTCCAACTCAGCTAGGAAGGCACATGCTAGGAGTGTCAGACAAGCAGAGTCAAATGATCCTCGCCCGATGAAGACACCTCGGCATGGAGAAGAAGAGGTCATCTCGTTCTTAGACAAGGACCTCGAGGGGATTCAACACCCCCATGATGACCCTTTAGTGTTAACCATGATGGTGGCCAACTACCAGGTCAAGAGAATTCTGGTGGACAGTGACAGCTCAGCCGACATCCTATTTGCATCAGTCTATGATAGTCTTCATCTTGGTAGGAAAATGTTGCAACCTATTAGGACGCCCCTCATTGGAGTTTCATGTGAGAGGGCTTATCCTTTAGGTTCCATCACCCTGTTAGTCACAGCAGGGACAACACCAAGAAGCTCCACCATCATGGTGAACTACATAGAGTTGGATTGCCCCTCTACCTACAACATCATACTTGGACGTCCTGCACTCAACATCTTAAGGGCAGTGTCGTCCACCTATCACTTTGTTCTTCGTTTTCCAACCCTCTGTGGGATCAGAGAAGTTAGAGGAGACCAAGTCTCCGCTAGAGAATGCTACGTAGCCTCTTTAAGGATCAAGAAACCCCAAGAGGCCCTCTAAATGGAAGTGCTCGACCCTAAGGATGACAGCTCACTGAAAACGGGAAAGCCTTGGCCCACTTATGGGACTTCGAACACCTGAAGAACTATTATCAATAGCAGGTACAAGCTGGTGACTCTCATTTTATTTTTCATTTATTGTTTCAGTTGATTTATTTTGTTATTTATTATTTTATAAAATAAAAATTTGTCAAGATTATTGTATCCAGAATTGTGTTGCTTTCATTTCATAAAGATTGTAAACAACTTACAAAAATCAGAACAATAAGGTAGACAGAAAGATAAAAGTCGTCATACTCTTGACGATCACTCACTGCTTCCCGATTCGTTCTCATCAAGGCTTTCCCCGTAACCATTTGTTCTTGGGGCCTCATATGGGACGAAGCTAGAAAAATCAATTGCAGGGAAAGTTGTTGAGGTTTTCCCCTAAACTCTTCATAACCATCAATAAAGGCATCTGCAACAGCCCTCTCAGCAGCCTCCCTCCTCATCCCCATCTCAATGGAATGAGCCTCTACACAACAGCCCTCTCCCGAGCTATACGTAGCTCGGCCTCAACTCTTATGGCACTCTCGCGGGACACTCGTAACTTTGACTCTACTCTCATGCAGATAGTCTCCTTATCAGTCTCCAGCTTAGCGTCTCTCTCGCAAGTCGCCAAAAGGCTCGGTCTAATCCTACCTCTACTCTCAAACAGTCTATATCTCCAGTTTTGTGCTCTCTCACGAGTCGTCAAAAA
Source organism: Ilex aquifolium (assembly GCA_951799425.1). Classification (NCBI taxonomy): domain Eukaryota; kingdom Viridiplantae; phylum Streptophyta; class Magnoliopsida; order Aquifoliales; family Aquifoliaceae; genus Ilex; species Ilex aquifolium. The sequence goes on from OX637391.1 coordinate 446,039, forward strand.
GTTTGGCCTAATCCTACCTATACTCCCAAACAGTCTATGTCTCCAGCTTCACGTTCTCTCGCAAGTCGCCAGAAAGCTCGGCCTAATCCTACCTCTACTCTCAAACAGTCTCAATCTCCAGCTTAGCGCCTCTATCACGAGTCGCCAAAAGCTCGGCCTCAAGAGGTGTTACTCTCTCATGAGTCAGCCTTAACTGCTCCTTAATAACCTCTCGTGTCTGCCTCTCTTTTACCAGATCCCTAGATCTCTCTCCAAGCTTGATTATTCTTGAAAAAAAGGTAAGGAAAAATAGCAGCCACCTACAAGCATTCAAAAAACAGAACATAAAGGAAAAGAGGCGGGTACAAAATCAAAGTTGAGAAGAAAGGCATACCATGGAAAATTCCTCTATTCCGGTATTGATAATGCCCTCTAGACCTCGAGATCCAACCTCTATGATATTCCTGGGAGTCACAGACCTCCAAAACTGTTCCTTGGCCAAATTCACGCCAAAGCATGGACACCAAGCCACTACTAAAAGCAGGGCAGCTATGTGGAGCTATAGTCTCCGTAGAAGACCGCACTAGAGTCTCAACTCCTACAGTGGTACAAGGGCTAGCTCTGCTACACACAAGAATCACAGTCTAGGAAGGAGTGTGGGCACCACCAGATCCCGCTCCTAGGAAGTAATTTGGCCATCGGACGTCGGCCAAAAAGTACTGGGGGCATCAAACCTCACCCTCTTGGGAAGAGGAAAAAACGTCACCCTAGAAGCATACAAAGCCTCCACCTTCACCATCACTCTATCAACAGGAGTGCCTGTAATCAGAGACAAGTTCAAGATAAAGAACTAGCATAGCCGAAAGCCATCATAGTCTCCTTCTCTGGCAAAAACCCAGAACGCCAACCCGTCGCCCATGAATATCTATCAGTTACCTGCCAGAGTGCAACTTCTCACCACCGTTGGTTTCACTAATTTGTGTTTAAAACTCAAATTCTGAGAGAAAGAGGCATTTTTTGGAGAAATTTGATACATAAACCGTCTTTGGCATTTTTATGTCATAGATCTTGAAAAAATATCTGGATTCAAAAAAAATCACCTCAAACAGACAACCGAGCGCAAAGTTATGGCAGTTCAAAATTTGGTCGTTTTTTCATGATCGTCTAAAGACTCCACCTAGTGCTGCTGCTCAGCATGCCAAGACGTCGCTCACCGCGAAGGTTGACGCCGCCTAGAAGCTCGCAATGAATGACAACGTTGTTTAGCTAGCTGCTCAGTCCAGCACTCTGCCTTGCCTCGCCCAAGCTGTCTACGTCATCCAAGCCAGCCAACACCCATGCCTGGTGTCACCCAGGCTGCCTGTGTGGCCTAGGCCAGCCAGCGCCCCTACTTGGCATCGTCTAGTTGCCCCAACGTCTGGCGTCGCCCAACTGCCCCAATGTCGCGTCACCCAGCGCCTGGAGTCACCCAGCCTACTCCTCTACATGAGGCATCACCTAGCCTCCTCCAACAGCAGCAGCGTCGCCTAGGCCTGACCCAAGATCGGACCCATCTCCTACCTCGCCTTGCCCAACAGCACAAGCAGATTGGGCGCTGTCGAAATCCAAGATGGCGCTGTCGCATACAGAATCAACGTTGTCGCCAAGTTCGAGGCCTCGTTGGGTGCCTCCGAGATCGCGTCCCCTGACGCTGCTGTCACCTGCTGGGCTGGGAGTCGCCCTAAGCTCCCCCATGGCGTCGTCTAGGGCTTCACCTCGCTTTTCTGTGGCCCCGCCAAGGCTGGGTCTTGCCACGCCTAAGGCAGTGACTACGGTGGAGCAAGGTTTCCCCCGAGATTCTACTGTGTTGTCACCAACGGTTTCGTTCACTCTCTTCAATCTTCCTCTCGTCTCCATGCCTTACCCTCTTCGTAAGCTTGTTCTCTCTACGATCTATGGTGGTGAGAAAAAAGGAATGGTGAAAGGGTATAGAGACCCTTTGGGTATACAAATGCTATCTAATAAAGCATGCCCGAAAATAAAAGAGAAAAGGGGCTCAATGAGAATTGACCTCCTGAAGCCTTAGAAAATGTGCCCTAGGTGGAGGGTGGGAGTCTTTAAATATGAAGAGGATAGAGTCTACTCCAGAACGGTGATAACACAGTGGATGCTCAGCTAAAATGGAAAAGTAAGCTCGAAAGATGCCAACGAAGCAGGAAGTCGAGGAGATTACCACAGTGGAGAATAAGAAACCTTCTGCCTATTCAGAGCTCACTCACACCCTCAACCCCTTTTGTCGCAACCGGGCATGGGGGAAAATGATGAGCCCAGATCTAACTGGGTCCAGACCCAATTCATGGAGTAAGCCCAAATCAGCTATAAAGCAGTCAAGCTCAACTCATGGATCTGGCACAGTCCAAAGTTCAAGGAGTTCAGGAAAATTAGCGCACGTGAGGAATAATTACCGGGATAGTTATTCTCCAATACCAAGATTATATCTGATTGTACCAATCCTTAGCTGTAGCTATCCACTCCAAATGATTAGTCACATATCCCTTCACGCCACCGCCTCAACCAAGGCTCTGTGCCTATAAATTGTAAGTCTTGTCTATTAAGAGGGGTATCTCTCTACACACCTTACACAATTATCTCTCTCATGGCTACCAAGAGCATACCCTTGCTCTCTCTCTCTCTCTCTCTCTCTCTCTCTCTCTCACCTACTACTTCATCAATAAAGACCACCGGCCACCATTGTCATCTTCAAAGTGGAGTAGGTCACTCTGACCGAACCACTATACATTTGTGTGTTGCTTGTGTTGATCCAATATTTGTCTCTTTCATTAATTATTTTGTTGATTACTTCATTAATTATCCTAAATCATACACTCGATTGTTGATTGTGCACAAACCTATTTTGTGCATCATCAACACTGACACCAACACTAGAGTGGCGCGAGTGTGGTCGAACCCAAGTCCATCTAGATCCTCTCTCGTCCACAAAAGTAATGTTAATTTTGAGAGAGGTACACAGAAAGGAAGTTAATTTTTTTGTTGAACATTGCTCGGTAGGTGGTAGAAGGAGGAGAAGGATAGTCCAATAACATAAAAGGGTTACGTGTATATTTTGAAATGACAAGAAAGTGGATAATGTGCACAATATCCTAATCACATGGGTTAAAAGAATTTTATCCAAATTTTTAATTTGTGATTATAATTCACAGGTCAAACGAAGGTGCCACCAACATATAAACATGACAAGAATTAAAAAATGAGATGACTTGAATATTATAGGACACGACACTACTGTATTATACCCAACCCACAAGTTTGATTTGGCAGTTGTTCATGAGTTGGCATGCGAAGGTAGTACAAGGGGGGTTGGTTGATGCTTGAAAACTTATGCCAATTTTTTGATGTTGATCCTACACCCTATATGTAACGCCACAACCAATCTCTCACCAAATACATGAAAAACTGTGTAAGTGAACCAATCATACAGACGTGATTACAAGTGATCTTATTTAAATGTTGTGGTCTGCAACTTAGCAAACATCGCAACTAAGCCACATTACCCCCCATAATTTATGGACAAATACACAAACAATGGATGTAGACCTACTAGCTTGTAACCAAAAATAATTCCAAACTACTAGCTTATTTCTATCTCCTTTTTCTTTTGTTTTAAATTCCTTCACCAGCTATTCTACAGCTTTGGATAGAGATTGACTAAGATTTGGGGGGCTGTTAATATCAGATCAAGAACTAGGTGAATATATTAGTGGTCAGAATGAAATTCTCTTCAATAGAATTTTTGTTTAATTTTATTTATTTATTTATTTGTAGATGATTTATCATTAATTCACATGAGATCCAGTAGTTATAAATGAATCTCTCACGTATATATAGTTTATAATCTAACCTTATGAAAAGTTTAAAAAATACATTAAAAGCGATTTCATTTCATTATATCTTTGAAAGACGCTGGTCCAAGAAAGTAATAATTAACTTGACAATCAATTCTATAATTATATTATAACGTTCAGAGGTTTGTACAATCATAGTCAATCTATAAGACAAAGCCTATAATGACATATAAGAGAAAAGGTAAACTTTGGAGTGGATGATTTACTAAAGTTTCTTTTTTTTTCTGAACATAATGATTTACTAAAGTATACCATCCAAGAAAAAAAAAACACAATTACCAAAAGTTAGACCATTAGATAACATTTTCTCTCTCTGGAGTGGGCCCAAAATCGTTGTTAGACATCACAATGGGCTGGCTGCCTTGAACGAATAGTTATGAATAAGGCCCAGTTGGCCAACAACTGGGGCCTATTAGGTAACGTTCTTATTGTTCATTTCGAAATGATGATCCTACGGTCCACAACCATTCTACCGCCAGCAATAAAATTGATCACCGCGCTCTAATCACACTTGAAATTCTAACCCCATTCTCACTTTGAGGCCATGACACACACGCTCTCCGTTCTCAAGGAATTCGACCCGTTAGTCTTGCGGAAAAATGGAGTACGCCTCTACAGGCGCGTGGTCATATTTAATCATCACCAATTAGTATAGCTGTTATCACAAGAATTTCAAAATTGGGGTGGCAGTAGTGTAGTAAAGGTAAACAGTATGGGCACTTGAGTTCAGTTTCCAAATATAAATGGCGAAAAATCTGCATTTTCTTCCTCCTCTGTCACATTTCATTCCGGGTTTCGCAGCCGACGAGATAATAGGTGTGTTCTTTCTCTCTCTAGCTTTATGCTTTAGCTTTGGATCCCCAAATCTTGGGTGCTTGTAACCGACGACTATTTTGGCTGATCTGTTAGATCAAGCCCTTAATTTTCGTCTTCCAGACTTTATTTGAAGCTTAATATCTGCATAATTTTTGGGCATTTTTCAGTACTAGTGAGTCGAAATCAGCAATTACTGCTTCTCCGCTTCTTCTTCTGTGACACACCACGCATTTTTCAATTTTTTTATGCTGATGTTTGATTTAGCTCATATAGTCTGATTATTGCTAGCTTTTGGTGTTAATCGAGTCTATTAGTCCGGATCGGCTAAGGACTTTGGTATTGTTGGTCGATTTTGAATGACTTACAGTGAGAATGAGAGAAATGCTGGATCTTTTCACTTTCAATTGGGTTGATTTTTTGGTTTTTTTTTTTCCCTCTGTGACCTTGGATGTTTTGAACAAATCTAGCAATCTTATGTCGTATAAAGTGTTTTTCTTTCAATGCTCCATTGATTTCGAGCTATATTATTTGGATGAAGCATGGAAACTTTTCTTACATTTATTTGGAAATTTAATGTTACTTGATTCCAGGGAATATATCTTTTGTCTGTGTCCTGGAAAATATTTGATTCAAGGAAATTGAACTTAAAATCTATAGAAAAAATTGTTTTAGTTTCGATATGTTGTTATTGTGAAGGTTCTGGATGTTCTCATATTTTTTCAGTACTTACTTTGATTCATGAAACATTGGCTCTTTAGACCTGAAATAATTTGGTCCTCTTATTTTTTTTATAAAAAAGCTGAATGAGTTAATGCATTTTTGTTTTAGGGTTACTTGACTTTGAAATCGTACATTTCCCCAAATATTGATGGTTTTTTTGAGGCTACTCTTTCTAGCTGGTCAATAATTTATGGTTGATTTGTGTTTGTGAAAATATCTTTTGGTTGCACACTATTGTTATTTGATTTGTATCTCGGATGAAGGCATTTCTGCCTAATAATATTTTGTTGGAGTGATTATTTTGGATCAAATTGTTCTTTTCTGCCAATCTCTGTATTTTACAAGTGATTCTACAGTTTTGTGGTAGAAGACCAGGATTGCTCTCTGACCTTTGTTACATGACAGAATCTGTTATTCATATTGTTCATTTTTCAGTTTGACTTTCTGCTCTTATTCATCTGTGACCCCTGCGTTCTGTGGGCTGGATGCCCTCTGGCTGCACTTTCCAGTTTTATGCTTTTTATTGGAATAAATACTTGATATAGCATTTGTGTATTTGTAATATATTTATGATTTCCTTTGACTAGCTTCTTCGAAGGATATATATGGCATGCAAATTATTTAGATGTCCTAATATGAAACTGTCTTACAGTGATTTCTCGTGCATGTTTATTTTTACATTTTGCAGCATGGAGAGCTTACATAGCTTTTGGCAATTGGGTGACGAGCTTCGAGGACAAACAAAAGTGTCCGAGGACCACAAGTGGTCAATGGTCGCTTCTAAATTGGCTGAGCAGACAAGGTCAAAGGGCGAACGAATGAATAATCTTGATCTCCAAAAGGGCTCTGCCGAAATAAGAACTAGGGATAATGTTGGGTTTCAGGAAGACAACAAGTTTGAAGGTCTTAATTTCAACATGTTAAATTTGGAGACGAAAATGACTGATAATGTGAACAAAAGTTCCTTCAGGAATGGCATATACAATATGAATGCTGTGTATCAGAAGACCAATATCAACAGTATGGGAACTGTGACTGCCAGCAAATATAGTGGCAACCACAGCAACAACAACATTAAGGAGGCCAACAACATCAGCATTAACAAGTATAATAATGATATTACCAACACAAACAACGTCGTTGACAAAAGGTTCAAGACCTTGCCAGCTGCGGAGTGTCTCCCCCGTAATGAGGTCCTTGGTGGTTACATCTTTGTTTGCAACAACGACACAATGCAGGAAGATTTAAAGAGACAATTATTTGGTAATGATATTTTGCCCTTCTTTATCTTAACCTTGGGGAATTCAGGGTAATGGGTAGGAATAAATTGAGACGTGTTGTGTTTTAGGTATAATAGTAAATGAATGTAGAGGATTTTAAGATGCTCTTGCCTTATTCTGATGGATATTGGACTTCAATAAATGAAGTGTTGATCTGTTTGACAACATTTATTGTAGTTACCAATTGATCTGTTTGACACTTTTTATGCAACACAAAGTAGTGCCAAATGTGATGCTAATTTTAGTTGCACCTGTATCTCAACCTGTGCGACACAAAGTCGAGATCCCCAATATATGTGGACTCTGATAAATCGTTTTTTTTTTCTCTGTATCTCTCCTTTATAGTTGTTCATGCTTATGAATTTTTGCTTTATTTTGCAGGTTTACCACCAAGATATAGAGACTCCGTTCGTGCAATAACACCTGGCTTACCTCTGTTTCTCTATAACTACACCACTCACCAGTTGCATGGCATTTTTGAGGTATGTTTGACATCTTTTCTGCAATTTCCTGTTGGGTTCTCCTGCAAAACCAGATACAGTATTGATCGATGGATTTAATCATGAAAAGCATAGTTTTGCCAAATGAGAATGTACTGAACATGATAGTTTTATTTCTATGCCTCTCTGAATATTCATGATCTATAATCTGAGAATCGAGGCTAGAAATCATGGTCAACTAGGCTACCTCGGTTAGCATGTTAGTGAACACTGTGATATTTCCGCGAAACAAATCCATTTTGAAATTCTTCTTTATCATTGTTATATCTTAAGCTGAGTAATGGTTCTCTCCTTGGTCAGGTTAGGAAGTCTAGCACTTTCACAATTTAATTTACAGTTGTTTGGTATGTACTTTTGATAGCTGACCAAATTGTTGAACACCATTGTTTCTCAAACTAATTTTTATACAGGCTGCGAGCTTTGGGGGTTCCAACATCGATCCAACTGCTTGGGAAGATAAGAAGTGTAAAGGCGAGTCAAGGTTCCCTGCTCAGGTATCAAACAGTGCACGGCAGTTTTCGTAGGATTCCCACTTTTTATGATAGTCGACTGACTGTATCACATTTCAATTTAGGTGAGGATCCGTGTTAGGAAACTCTGCAAGGCTTTGGAGGAAGATGCTTTTAGGCCCGTTTTGCATCATTATGATGGTCCCAAGTTTCGTCTTGAGCTGTCCATCCCAGAGGTGTGATGAAGTCGTCGTTGATGTTTCTATGCATTTTTTGGTTTTCCATCCCTTAATTGCCCTTTCTATAGATATTGATGGTTCTTAATCCTGCTTGGCATTGCAGACCCTGGACTTACTAGATCTCTGTGAACAAGCTGGCGTTTAGAATCCTGCTGCTGACATAACTGACTACCTGGCAGCATAAGCAAATTGTGTGTATGAGAATGTTGTCGGGTTTGTTGTCATGTCAGTAGTGTGCTTATCGCAGATTTTCCTAGAGCGCAAGCTTGGGAGGCAAGTCTGGTTTGTGGGATCTTCTGGAGTGTAGGATTGGCTTGTGGCCAGCCAAATAAAATATAATGTTGTTGTGTGAAGGCTTCTCAAGTAGCTTCACAAATATTATAGCTTTGTAATAGTAATAGATGACTCTGAAGAGAACAATTGCTAAGTGTGAGTCCTTTAAAGAAGACGACCTTCATGTGTTTTCATTTCGTGCAATGGATGAGTTTCCTGCATCTCTCTCTCTCCCTCTTGATGTTTTAAACATACTGAAATTTGATAAGAATCTGTAATTGAAACATGGCAAAGAAAACAAAATGCCGAAACTTCTGCAAGGAGCTCACTGATATGTGGGGGTCATGTCCTGCTGGTCCATATTAGAACCTTAACTACAGTACCTTTTGCTGCATTTTGATACCCATGAGATCTGTTGCTCAATTTATATTTCCTCGGAGAACTCGAGTTTCCTTGGTCCACGCAGATACCACGAAGGAAACTACGTCAATTGTGAGTGCATCCATCCACAATGAACGATATTTTCTGTTCTTTGACTCTTCAATATAAATTAATTAGCTATTTCTTATATTTGACTGGACAAGTAGGCCATAAAATAGCTGTTACAGGATAATAAAATTTCTTTAACTATGAGCATGCAGCATCTCAGTTCCTTAATCTTACTACATTTAGATGTGCTCAGGGGAATATCAATTTGAATGATTACAAAGAGTCTGCAAATGGATTTCATTCGACATTAGTATTACAACTTCCCCAAGCCTTAAAAGAGACATTTGAACACACAGCTATCGCCTATCAGTCATCATTTTCATGAAGTTCCATGGTCTTACTACATTTAGATGTGCTCAGGGAAATATCAAACTTGACATGAGATCAGCAGCAAGCAAAAGAAGAGGAATTAGAAGCTCCAAAGCAGTAAACACCCTGGAAAACACACGGACACACAATAGATCACACACAGACAAAAGAAAGAAGCGAAGAGCCATAATCCTGTTTGCCCTCCCATACTAGGCTTGTACTTCAAAGAGTGGTAGAAACAAGAAAGGTTCGAATCCTTTGCAACAATTCAGCCTTTACGGAATCAGGGATTGAAGCTGCAACAACAAAGAGAGATAGCAGATTACAGACAAGCAAAATAATAACTTCCAACCAAATAAATGCAAAAATTTGAGAAAATCATAGTGGTGATTCAACCAAATAAACCAACCACCAAATGCAACCGCACACCCAATTTCCACTCTAAGCACCAAATCCTTTATCTATATATAGTTGGATTAGTTTTCATACCCCAAAAACAAAAAAAGGGTTCTTAACAATTCCATAGAAGACACCAGTTCAAGAGTGACGATCTTCATAGAAAATCAGGTTGACGTTCTACTCCTCAACAAACATGTAAAAGCCAAAAATGTTAATGCAGTGAGGAACTAATCTATAAGTGCCAGGATGTGGAGGAACCAGTGAAACTTAACAGTCTCCCAAAAACTACCTCCAAAATAACATGGGGTTGTCATGCTTGTGTTAGTTCATTTACCAATTCCTTGTCTTGCTACCTCATTCAACCATTGGCTTTCAAATTTTGGAGTTGTCCAACGTAGGTGACAATTTTTGTATACCTTGATATATAAGTTCATTTTTCTACTTCCAAAGGCTCAAGACCAGTCTTCCCACCCAACCTCCACCAGGATTGCATAGCTTATGATGTCTGCTACTGGCAAGACCGCTGATACCATGCCCCAAGATGGAGGACTCAAAGAATACACACACAAACACATGAACATTCCATGCATAAAGAATGATGAGCTGGAAAGCCATAACTAGTCACCCCATAAACGCACTAATAAAAGTAGTAACAGAAAAGAAATCCATGCCTATGGCTATGGAAAACTGAAAGAATTGACAATGGAATTTTTTCTTTAATAAAAAGGGAAGAAAATATTACCTCGGCCTTTTGGGGTGACCACATGTACTAGGTCATCCACAGTAACATTATTCCTTCCTTTCTTCTTAACAAATGCCCTATGATGACAAATAGTTGAGACAGATTTCCAAATGTCAACAAAATTCAAATAGCACCACTCTAGATACAGGTGGTCATGAACAAATGCCTAGATCGAAGTTGCTAGAAGTTAAATCAGATTTGCACTTAGAAATGTGAACCCGCAGAACCCCAAAAACACGCACACACACACAAAAAGAACCCCAAAACCCATAAAAAACTAAAGAACAGGAAAAAATATTAATGACCACATGCATTCATGTTAGTAACGATTCACAGGGGGGAAAAAATGATAGGGCATCTGTCTAACAACTGCCTGGGAGCACCTTAGTGAAACAAGGTAGACCAGCTTACCATAGCAAACTCACAATACCAATTTTCAAGCATCATGACAAATTACTAAGCCCAGTTCAGGTCTGTATCTAACCCATCCTTCCCAGCACCCTAAGTCAAAGGAAAAAAAAGGGGATAACCAAATTTTTTTGTAACAAATGATTAAGCCCGTTTAGCTTTTATTTAATCGTTTGAGATACATCCAGTATCTTTTAGTTTTGTCATAAAAAAATTGTTACTTATAGTTATCAAGACGTTCTCAAAGTGACATTGATCAAAATTATTCCTTGCCAGTTTGGAAACCACGAAAGAACGAAACTAATTCAATTTAGTACTAGTCAAAGCCTCCAATTCAAACGGTGGCTCAATGACAAACTCGGTCCACATCAAGTTTGAGGTCTTCTAATTGAAGACAAAGGGTTTACTTATAATATGTATCTGCGTTCCAATAGAAACATAGGATTTGTTTTATTAAAAGACCCAAGTATTTCTCGATTTGATTAGAGCCTCAATTGATGAAACAGATAATTTCCCTCCAGCTAGTCGCGGAAATAGTCTTTCCGCATGCACTGGTAAAACTAAGTCCATCTGACTCTCCTCAGACCTTGCAATGGTGGGATCCGTGCATTGGGCCACCCTCTAAAAGCCTCCAATTGAAGCATAGACATTGTTCTTCGAAAGCATTTATTTATGTTGATGAAAAATTGTAAAGCTTCCATTTCAAATGGACGCTTTGCATTTAGAATTGTGCCTCGCCAGGTCTTATGCGGCATCCAAGTTGGCAAAACACATATTTTGGGAAATAGAGTCTGTTCAAACTAGATTCGGTGATTTTGTTTATCGGATTAACAGCATTTGGGTCAAAACTCAAGGTAAAAAAGCAAGGATGGATGAGTGGGAGATAAAAAATTGGGACATTAGCGCTGAGTAAAGGTGTTTGAATAGCAAGTTCAGAAAAACGGAGCCAGCAAGAGTGCATTAGATTTTTGACTAGCAACTTCACATTGCAAGGCACATTTGACCACTCATAGTAAGCGAAGACGCTGGATCTGACAGTTCATCAAAAAGGTTGATTTCCGCAAAAGTTTACAGCATTTCATAGTTATTCATTCAAACAAATAAATATGATCAATAATCCCAGTTACTCAAAAAGCACACCTAATACCTCCACAAACCAGAATCAGAAGCTGAAAAAGAAACACATTACACACACCAAAAAAGAAAAAAGCACGCACACAGACAGACAGACAAATGACAGAAATTGAAGGTACGGAAACTAGTAAAACACAACAAAATTGCCAAAACCTGCAAAGAGATTTCATTTCATCTTTCCACCCGCATTCCACAAGCCTTTCCCTCAAAAGCTCCATCAGTCTCTCTTTTTCTCCACTCTCAATCAACTGTAGAGGCAACCAATCGAGCCATTCACCAAGTACCCAAAATTATGCAACACATTATTATATTAAGTCAAGTATATACATCAACTTATGCCTTGAAAATCACGACCAATTTAAAACCTAATACAAAGAAAACTTTCAAGACCCATACAATTGAGAAAACAAAACACACACACAAAAAAAGGAACCTTGATGTTGATAATTTCTTGAAGCGTAGGCTCTTTTTCTTGATCATCCCGTACATCTGGTGTCGGGGGACGATTCACCGAATGCCTCCTATAAATTTTAACATCACAATCACACAATCAATACTAATAATAGCTAAAGTCATGCGAAGTCTCTGTTTTTTCCGAATGTGGAAGACAGATAGAGTACATGTGGTTTTGCTTTAGCAAAGCAATAATCTGCTGCTATATTCCGATCAACTCTGCCCTGGGAAGTCTGTGTTCTACAACTCCTCTAGATGGCGGACCAGGGGAACAGAGCCTTAATATTGAGAAGAAAAGAAAAGTTCATGCTAAGCTATAACGACGCCGTATTAATGACCGTCAAATTACGAAACTGCACTTAAAATTTTCTTCTTTCCCGCAAATAACCCACCCTTGCCCCTAATTCTAATTAAGTAGAATTATTGTGTACTAGTAGCAATTCCAACCCACTCTCTATTTCCTCTTTTTTGACTATTTTAGTCGGTCAAATACTAAAAACACTCTCCAACATACTCTCTATCTTACTCTCTATTTTCCATTTCACCCAAATAACAAGTTAATCTCAACTTGCACCACGAAAGATCACACAAATCTCAATTTACACTCTAAAAATTTAAAAATATTAATTTACACCCTAAAAGATATAAATACGTAGCAATATGCACCTAAAACTAACTATCATCTATTTTGCAGTTAAAAAAATTTAGATTAATTATAAATTGCATCCCTCAAAGTTTAAATATTTCACATTTATATTCCAAAAAAAAATTTATCCATTAATATTCGTTAAATAACTCTCAATTGTATCATTCATAACATTTTCGTATTGTGTTCAAGTCAATAAAAATATATTTTAATGTCGAGTCAATTACGTTGTATCATATATTTTACGTTTACGACAATTCATATAATACTATTTAATATTTTTTAAATTTTAAAAATATCTATTTTTTGTCTATAATTTTCGTTAAATAACTATTTTCTGTCTACAATTATGTTATTTGTATCTAACTTTAATTTGATTGGACAATCAAAAGATTTATGTTTAATTGTAGATAGAAAATAGTTATTTAATGAGTATTGTAGGCAAAAAATATGTATTTTTAAAAAAAAATTATTGACTCGGACAGGACACGAATATGTTATAATACAATACAATTAAGAGTTATTTAACAAGCATTAATGGATATAATTCTTTTTTTATCATAAATATAAAAATATTTAAACTTTGAGGGGGTATAATTTATAATTAGGCAAACTTTTTTAATGGCGAAATGGACGGAGTTAGCCTTAAGTGTATATTGATACGAATTTATGTTTTTCAAGTATAAATTGATATTTTTAAACTTTGAGGGTATAAATTAAAATTTAAGTAATATTTCGAGATCTAAGTTAAGATTAGTTCCCAAATGACTCTCCAAAGTACCATTTAGTCTCTCCAAATTTTTTATGAGCTCTTTTTCTCTCAATCTCTTTATATATATTGTAATTCCCTTTAAATTATTGGGAACTTATGAAAATTAGGTGAAATAATTAATTAAAACAGAGAGCGTGATTGAAATGAACTTGTAAAATTGATTACTTAAAATAGAGAATATAATATTTTAATATATTTTAATTAATCATTTTTTAAGGGTTGGGATAGAGTTGGTCTAATAGAAGTCAACGGAAAAGGAAATGGCGGCAAATTACTACCATGAGTACGGCTGTGGACGCAATAAACCTACGCTCAAATCAAACAAACACTAACATGGTCCGCGTGTGTGTGTGTGTGTGTGTGTGTGTCGTGGGTGTGTATTACACCAATGGAACAACCAATGGAGCAGATTGCAGAATTCAGTCGCTAACTTACGCCTCTGGAACTCTCTTGTTTGTATTTGCTTCTGTGCTGTGCTTCTATGGCTTCCTTTTATCTTTCTTCATCGATCTTCACTGCGAATGGTTCGCCTCTTTCTGTCGGGTTTAATACTGTCAACATGCCTTTGTTGACTTCGTTTTCTGTTGGAGTGGGAACACTGAAGAAGAATCGAAGAACTAGGGTTTCTGTTTGTAGAGCTACCTCTGTTGTGTTTCGCAATCTCGATGCTGATGATTTCAGACATCCTCTCGATAAACAGGTGAACTATCGATCCGATCAATCTAGTTTGTTTCACGACAACTTGGTTGGAGTGATTTCATATTCAGTTTTGAATGTAACGGATTGTCTAATTCATAAGTTTTGGTTGCAGTTCAGTACTTCATCATTCTCTGCCGAAATTAATGTTGATCTTTTTTCCCCCCTTTTTCTATCTTGGTTTCAGAATACATTGATTTTGAGGGCAATTCCAGGTTTGAACGAGGTTGGAAAGGCTTTATTAGGTGATGAAAAGTGGTAGTTATATTAATTAAACTTGAGCTTTACTATGTATTAAACTTCATACAAGTTTTAAGTTCAAGTAATTGAGAAGGCATATTTGACTAATATTGCGGTGGAGATTTAGTAAACTTCTTGAGTGCTCCATTTATATCAATAACACTCAATCTAAGATTGGTTGCACGATCATTGTACTCGTCTGTAATGGAGTTTGTTGTCTGCGCTTTAGTACTGTTACACATACTTTGGTGAATTCAAATTCAGTTAGTGTCCCATTTTCACTGATCTTCACATTCTGTGAGATATCAAGAGTTAGAAAGGTAAAGGCCTTACCTTGCTTAGGGCCATGGCCACCCTGTGTACGTGTGCACACATGCACCTGCAAGCTTTCATGGATGTTCTTTGGTTATTTATATTCACTTTTTGGAGTAATCATGGACTCCCGGCAGCGAAACCAAACGAGAAATAAAAAGAAAAAGAAAAGAAAAAGAATCCGGTAGACAAGGTGACTAGGAGCCCACTACAAGAAGTTAGAGCCCCTGATTTCGGATCTCCCCTCATGGCAATCCTTGGGTTTTACTGTCAAGGCCATGTGGGACCGGGGGACTTCGTGTCGGGTGCTCTTAGAAGCTTGGATACCACCTTGTTACAGAAAGAAGAATTCTACATGGAAAATGCTTGAGAGATGGAAGCTGGATTTGAATTGCCCACCTTTATGGCTTGGGAGGAGATGGCCAAGTTTTTTTGTTTTTCTTCATAAATCATTATAATTTTGAAAAAAAAATATAGTGAATTATACTTTGATGTTAAAGTCCACTGATAGTGGAAATGCAACTTTTATTACTTACAGTAATATAAAAATCTTAAATCTTCTTGTTCTCCTTTCAGTTGGAACATATGTTAGTGTGCTTCTCTTTCATCATCTGAAATTTTAGGTTGGTACTTGTATTGAACAGTTTGTCTGAAAATTTCACTGCAGGAACTGTTGCAGAGCAGGTCATGCTTCTTGAGAATATAGGGACATCAATTCTTGTTTCTGAAAATCAGGTTGGTTGATGCTCAGTAAACAACTTTGCTGAGCAAGACAGATACTATAGGAAAATTTTACATTGTTTTTATATTGGACCTCTTTGAATTTTTAGATATCCTTAGTCCCATCCAGATTTGTTGTTTGTTTTTGAAGTTGTTCCTTAATTTGTCTTTCTATGCTCTTTGGTATTGATGGATGCATTCTTTGTAGACATATGTAGTAATTATCCATTCTATGAAGAATTTGTCTATTGTATGCAGACAAATGTACACCTTTCAAAAGACTCTATTTCCATAATGTTTCAATTCTTTTCTGAGTATGTTTCTGTGGAGATTTTTCTCTTGTAGTTGTTATATGAATGTTACAAACATATCAAAGGCCATTAAGTTGTCATTGTTCTTGATATTAGGAATCTCATACATGTTTGCATATTCATTACTTTGGATATGGTGTCTGTTACTTCAATGGTTTGAAGTTTGAACTGTATGCCCTACGACTGAAGTTTCCATATAAACCTTTTAGAAACGCTTCCCCTAGCTGTCTCATTTTCGTTTATATCTTCTTCATTACGTCTGTAGTAGTTTTCTACAGGAATCCAGATCAATACACCCAAAGCCTCAGGATTGATGGAAGACGTCAAATCTGGATCCTTATATATTTCGATCGTAACATCATCGGAGTTCTGATTTTTAAAGCACATGTTTTTCTCCTGTAGTGGAGCTTTGAGGCATTCCCGGCTTGTGATTATTTTGCGCATTCCACATTCTGTACACTAAGTTTTTCTTAGTGGAGAATACCCTGCAAGTTCAGATATTGTGTTATGATTATTGATTATTTGTATTTTTATCCAAATTCTTATTGGATGGTTTATGTCTTGTATGAAAACAAGTACCTATATTGTAATATTTTTGTCTTTCTCAGAATCAATCACTAATGTCCTGCAAGATCATTCTAGTTACAATGGTGTACCTATACTGCTTATGTGATTGTGCTAACCGAGCATCATTCTAGTTGCAATGGTATACCTCTGTCTGCTTGTGTGATTGTGTTAACATGTTGTCTCAGCTTCCTGAACTTCATCAATTGATGGTTGAGGCTGCGAGAGTACTGAATGTTGAGGCTCCTGACCTGTATGTGCGTCAAAGTCCAATACCCAATGCATATACTCTAGCTATCAGCGGTAAAAAGCCTTTTGTTGTTGTTCACACTACCCTTGTGGAGCTTTTGACAAGAAAGGAGTTACAGGTATCCATTTGGTCCTTTCATAACAAGCATGTTTGTGATTATTTGCTATGCTCAATTATCAATTTGTTCATTTGATAGTTTGAAGGATGCATCAAATGTTCACAGTTAATAGAATCTTTTAAGTTCATTTGTGTTGGCTTCTCAACATTGAGATATGACCTCCTCATCTTGCAATGATGACGATGATAAGAAAAATAGTATTAATTATTTAAAAATTTAAATTTATGGTGCTTGACTGTCAATTTTGATGGAAAATGTAGGTTGTAGAATCACAGGGAGTGAAGTGTTGGGGTTATTAGTAGTAGCCTACAGGTGTATTTGCTTTCTATTGTATTTGTTCTACTATTACGCATGTTGCAGGTATGATTGATGCAATTGAGATTTTGTTGTTAGCAGTTGAAGAAGAAGGAAACATATGAGAGGATGCATGTCATTTCAACTTGTTTATTTCTTGAGTAAATTTGACTTTTTGGTGTCTGACATACAATATAATAATACACAGTAGTACATAACCATAAGGGGACAGAATGTAGGTTTCACATTCACCTGGAGGTAAAGGGTTGAGGGTTATTAGTCTACATGTGTATGTGTTTTGCATATGTATTATTGTTGTTGGTATGATTTGATGCTATTGACATTTTGCTGTCCAATTCATACACAGGCCGTTTTGGCTCATGAGTTGGGCCACCTGAAATGTGACCATGGTGTATGGCTGACATTTGCAAATATTCTTACTCTTGGGGCCTATAGTGTACCTGGTAGGTGTTTCTTTTGTTTTTATTTTTCTTCCTCCATATAGTCAAAATCATAATGGTTTTTTTCCCTCTATTTGATTGGTGTCACTTGATTGAGTTGAATATTTATGATTTGTTTTTGGAACATTGTCCATGTTAACTTACCGGATTCGGTTACCTGAATTTTGGTTAACAAGCTTAGACATGATCACTCATTCCTCAGTTCCTGTTGCTCTCTCTCTCATGTTAATATATGGAATACAAGTTAGAAGTATGATTATGGTACACTATTCGGGTGTTTGTTATCCTTGATTCTTAAGAAAATGTGTGTTTGGTGCAGGATACACCCATTTTTAACAAGCTTGACTATAATTGTTTTCTTAACACTATATACAGGTGAGGCGATCCATTTCAGAAGAGTAAACTTCTACTATGCCGTGCATGTGCCTGTGCTTATAAGAATGTTGCTAACCTTCATAACTGAGACTAGAAGGCCATTTCTTTATTTTGGTGACTGAAGTTAAGATTTAAGTTCTAATTACATGCATGTAATGTGAACTTTGTCTGTGGATCTCTCTGGGAAAAAAAAAGATCATGTTGACTCCATTTTCAGACAGTTGTCATGATGTCAAGATTGTAGATGCACTTATCCCAATTCATCATTTGTTTTTTGATAAACTTATTATTTACAGGGCTGGGTGGTCTAATTGCTCAGAGATTAGAAGAACAGCTTTTCCGGTGGATCCGTGCTGCGGAGCTTACTTGTGATCGCGCAGCCCTTCTTGTTGCTCAGGACCCAAAGGTATACAAAAATCAGATTTTCATTCACTAGAGTGATTATTATCATTGTCGAACACAGTGCACAATTTTATTTTCTTCTCCTTCTCCTACAAGAGGTGGTCATATCCGTTCTGATGAAATTATCTGGGGGCTGCCCGTCTCTGGCTGATCAACTAAATGTGGATGCATTCTTGGATCAAGCTCGCTCCTATGACAAAGCTTCTTCAAGCCCAGTGGGATGGTACATAAGGTAAGCAAAAGCAAGTGGGGAGCATTAAAAAAGTGGAGAGAAGATATTAAAGCATTGATACAGTTGCCTAATTTACTCAATTATGTTCAGGAATGCTCAGACAAGGCAACTTTCACATCCTCTCCCTGTTCTACGTGCTCGTGAGATTGACGACTGGTCACGAAGTCAAGAATATAGATTCCTTATGAAACGTGCAGGCCAGATCAATAATTTGCAAAAAGCTTAGTGATGTACTGAAGATGGATGTTGAAATCTAATACAACTTGAGTATTTTCAGTTATATGGTAAATTTTATTAACTTTTTTTTTTTTATGTGCCGCGTTCCAGAACCTTTGAAATGCAGAAACTAGTTTTTGTGTTCATTTGGAGATTCATGACCAACTTTGTATAGTCCTACCCATGGCAGAAGGAACGGATATGGCTGGCCTCTTTAAGTATATTGCACTTGGGGTTTGAAGATGAGTATTGACACGAATAGATGACTTTACCCATCAGATTTATTTGTACAATTGTTCCCTTTTTATTTTCATTTCCCCCTTTTGTTTTTATATTTCTTTGTGAGTATAAATTGCCAGGAAAAAAAAAAAAAGGTTGCTAGTCGTCCAGTTTTGCATGGTGGATTTTGTAGTTTGGCCCCATCAATAGAAATGTCTTACCATATGATATGATGCACATCAAGTGTAATGCTGTTCTGCTGCTGAAATGTTCTTGTTGCTCTTTAGCTGTCCTCAACTTTGATTTCTCTTGATTTTATCTGTTTCATGTATCAGATCATCCTGCAAGATGGAGAAGAGTGCGGGAGAGGGGTGCAGATTGAATATGAACAGAAGTTTCTGCAAGAAAATTGCTGTTTATCTAGCTATTGTAAATATATATAAAAAAAATGACTTGGGAAGTTTTTGTTGGTCAATCTTATGTAAATAGAAAGGATGTGAGGTTCTGAAGAAGCTTTACCCAATTACCATACCATATACAATCATTACATTGCATCGTTGAACAATTCTTGGTTTGCCCAGTGAAAACATGCTCAATTATATAACTTATATTTTTGCGGTTTCCTTATAGTGTCAATGTTGGTAATCTTGTTCAATTTACGGAAGTGAATACATTAAATGTTGCCCAAGTGCATTAATTTATAAGGAGAAAAAAGAAATTGATATCAACTGAGAGCAGCAGTGTTATTTTTGATCATTGAGGAAGGAAAAAAGAGATATGGTCTTTGTTAATGAAGTAAGAGCCACCAAGAGAAACAGAGCAATTAGAACAGTGTTCTGTAGAAGTGGTTTCAGCGCATACAGAGCACTCAGAAACCAGACTATCAATCACAGGACCACAGAAGGCACCATCTTTATCTAGCCTTGTACTTATTGTAGTTGGACTTGACTCTCCCTTGAATGTCAGGGAGAATTTCTCGGGTGATCCGGTCCCATTGCTCTGAATGGTGAAATTCTGTGCCGTAGATCCTGCTTGAATTCCTATTATGAAATCTCCGATACACAATCATTTGCATCCCCCATCATAAATTCCAAAGTATTAACTATGACCCTCCTTGAGTTCTCTCGCCGTTTGTATGCCAGCTGAAACACCCTCCTTCAGACAATCTCAATGGCAGCATTGCCTTGTGGGATGAAGTAGTGTTTGGAGTCTTGTGTAAGACCATTGTTGTAAAGCAGACCTAACCGGACTTAGTTCTGTGCCAATTTTGAAATCACCATTGAGTAGTATATTACCTTATTAAAATTTGTCCTAAGATTTAACACCAATCTCAATAATAAACAATAATACTATTTGAATTTAAAAATTTAATCTAATTTGTTGACATAATGATGTGACTTCAATAGAACCATTAGATTAACATCAAATTATAATGTTTGATAAACCTTAGAATCAATCCAAAAATCATATGAATTAAGTAGACAAATTAAATTCCAACACCATTTCTCTAAACACAACAATAAACAGAAATCTACAAACTGCCAAGTGCCACTTCTCTTCTCGCCCACCGTGGATTCCGAGGTGTGATGGGTCCCTGATGACGAAGCAGCCAACTTAATTTTGCTATCGTAACACGACACGGACTACTCAAGGTCACAGCCTGAATCTTCACCGTTTTTTTTGCAATAAATTTTGTATCTACTGGTATCATCTATCAGCTCCGAGAATGAGATTCGTGGCGGTGTTGCTGTACTTCGTGACCGACAGGTAACGTTACCAGAAATATTTTTTTTGCAGTGCTCTACTTGTGAAAGCCAATAAAAAGGAAATACTGAAACAACGCACACATTTTGTTGTTCTGTTCTGTTCTGTATTTCTCTCTCTCGCCTGTCGCCACCTTTATCATTCTGTGTGTAGGTAAGTGCCTTGAAGAAGGAAGGAAGGAAGGAAGGAAGTTTAGAAATGCCGGGAATAAGAGGACCATCTGATTATTCACAAGAACCACCTCGTCATCCATGCCTTCAAGTTAATGCGAAGGCGAGCGACCTTCAATTCAATCCTCTCTGTCTCTTTTCCTTATTTGTTTAAACCTATGCATTTCTTAGATCGTGATCATGAATTAATTTAAATTTGATGAACTGTATTATCTGTATGTGTGTGTTGTGTGTGAATGATCGTTCTTTATCAGGACTTACCAGTAAACCTTTTTTCCGAATCAGAATAGATCAGAAGCAAATTATGGATCGTTTGTGCAAATTCTCTTCTTTCAGAACATGCGGAAAAGGAAAACGATGTATTAATAATCGTTTTATTTTTATTTTTGTTTTTGTTACTTTTTGTTTTTACCTTCTTGTGTAGTACCTTAATTTTTAGCATTATGAGGATGTGCTCTTGAGAGTCCATTTGATGCACCACATTTTGTGGATTTTTTCTTAATTGAAACTGTATATTTTTTCCTTGGATGTCAGCTCATTTTGGCTAATTTGTAAAATTATATAGATTAATATCCATTTGCCCTTGCTCATTTGAATCGATAACTCTTCATTGTAGGAGTTGGTGTGAATGGAGCTATTATATTACAATTTTGTCCTAACCTGATAAAAGCATGCTATTCCAAAGTTGGGGGTCATTGCACTCTGGGACTTTGTTTACTTAATACTATTCATATAAATTTGACTTCCAGAGATATTTTGTATTCTGATTCCCTCATTTTCAATTTATCAGCACATTATAATAAAATGGTTTGCATGCTCTTTTTTTTTTTCATTTGACTTCCTAAATTTATAAGCAATTACTGTTTCTTCCATTTATGGTGCAGGAACCCTTCAATGCAGAGCCACCTCGTTCAGCCTTGATTTCCTCGTATGTGACTCCGGTAGATTTGTTTTACAAGAGAAACCATGGACCAATACCAGTTGTTGATGACATAGAAAGGTCACTGTCCTGTCCTACTCTGGTCTGCTCTTGATTAGTTTCCCCTATATTTGGAGTCTATGGGCTCTAATTAATAGATATGACCTTTTTTGCTGAGCAGATATTGTGTTTCCATAACTGGTCTAACTGGAAATCCCAAAAATATTTTCATGAAAGATATTTGGTGAGTGATTGGTTGTGGTTTGTAGTGTATGCTATTAAAAAATATTACCCTTAATGTAGAGTGCTTGAGTTATTAACTCGTATCTATACATAACAGGAAGCTTCCAAAGTATAACATCACTGCCACTTTACAGGTATGTTTTCAACAATCTCGGGGGCATATTGTTCTTGAACTTGTCTGGTTGGGGACTGTCACCGGTTAGGTCATAAAATAGAGTCTGATGAGGTATTTTCCTAATTAATTAGTAATTGTTAACATCGCTTGCTTCAACTTCTATAGTGTGCGGGTAATAGGAGGACTGCGATGAGCAAAATCAAAACGGTGAAAGGAGTTGGCTGGGACGTTGCTACTTTGGGAAATGGTTAGTTTCTTTGTCATGGATTCTAGATTGAGTTTTGTAATTCCTTTTCACAACTATTCAATAAATGTGAAAATTAAAAGGTTTAAATTAATGACTTGATGTTAAATATTGGATGATCTGCCAACAGCAGATTGTTGACTTTGTAATTATGCAGAGAATGGTGACAACTCAATTAAACTCACCTTTGAGTGATTCACTAATGCTATGTGATGAAATATGATCTTATGTGTGTGCTTCGTGGGGGATACAGTTTGACCTTTAAACATAGGTATTCATGCTTGTGAGTGCTAAATTAAACTGGTCTTTTGGGCAATACCTCAGCATGGAGATCTGGATGCAACTTCTTGTAGCTTATTAAGAATATGAAAAGCAACATTTGTGTTTCTCTCCCGACTACGAAAAGCTTAAGGATCCATGTATATACCATGAGCAACACGTGTTTATGATGGTGAGTAATTGAAATGGGGTGACAGCCATAGACAGAGAAATATTGACGCATGATTCTTGTGGACTACCTCAAAATCAAATACATGGGATTAAGGTTTTGTGCAGCCGAGTATGTTTTTCATTTTAGCTTATATCTAGCTGAATATGTCTTCTAATGGATATTTGTTTATGCTGAATGATTCTTCTTGTTCCAATATTTGTTTCTAACTTCTCATATGCCAAAAATGATTTTTCAGCTGTCTGGGGTGGTGCCAAATTGGCAGATGTCCTTGAACTGTTTGGAATACCAAAGTTTACTGGTACCACGCCATCAAGTGGGAAACATGTGGAATTCGTGAGCATTGATAATTGTAAGGTTATTGCCTTAACTTTCTAAATCTTATTTACATGATTCTTTATTTCCCTCAACCCCCAAAAACAAATGTGAGAAAATTGTTTTTCTTACTCTACTGTTTAATGACGTGACTCAATGATAAATTGCTATGTATAGGAGGAGAATGGTGGTCCTTATAAGGCATCAATCCCGTTAAGTCAGGCCACGAACCCCGAAGCTGATGTTTTACTTGCATATGAGATGAATGGAGAGGTAATATTTGCTTATTTGTTCAGGACTGCATTTGTTTTTATGACTCTTGGGACAAACTTAACGGTGGTCACGGTTGTTATATATCCAGTGCTTTTTAAACATCGGCTCCAGTTCTTTTGTTATACAACAATTAGGGTAGGCAATTATACCACGTTAACGAGATAATCAATCTATCATTCTTGTTGTACATGTCTTTCATGACCATGGAACATCATGTTGCTTAGCTGTGTATTATTTGCTATATTGGCATTTACATCATTTTACCTTTCATTTCTTCCTATGAATGTATTCTTACCACTTAAATTTTGGTTTACTGGTGCGCAATGATGCCAAAGACTCTTAAAAGGGATCATGGCTATCCATTGCGTGTGGTTGTCCCAGGTGTCATTGGTGCCCGTTCTGTTAAATGGCTCGATTCTATCAATATAATCCCAGAAGAATGCCAGGTTCACATATTGCTTATTTTTAAATATGGTCATACCTTCTCGTCTTCAGTGTACGTTGAGATTGAACTCATATGGCAATCTACAGGGTTTCTTTATGCAAAAGGACTATAAAATGTTTCCTCCCTCAGTTAACTGGGACAACATCGATTGGTCTACCCGTAGACCGCAAATGGATTTCCCTGTACAGGTATTTTCTTTATTTTTCCTTTTCGTGACACTCTGCATTTGTAACCACAGAAGCATTCTTGTAATGATATCTGCATTGGCACCAAAGGCTGGATTGAAAAATAATATCTAACGCATATCAAGAAGATGAAACCATTTAGTAATCTATTTAGAGATCTCCTTGTTGGGGAAATCGAGTACAGCAATGCAAGACCCATTAGACGTGTTTAGAACTCAATCCAACCAAAAAATTCAAGCATGCAGTTAGTGAGCTCATCCAATGTATGTCAGGTTCTTAATTTTGGCACCACTCTTCCAGTGTGAGATTAGTCCCTTACACGCGTCGCTAACAATCTTTCCCTCAATTATGAGCCACTTCGACTTCAACTCTCTTTGAGTTTGATCCACCACTGTGCACAAGTATTGTGTCCGAACCACTCTTTATAAAAGTGCACGCTTCCAAGAACCAAGCTTTGATAGCTCCTCATGAGTCGTCACTCTATCACCCAGTGGCGTGTATCCCGTTCCATGAAGAATCCACAACTCCATCGAGAGCTGTTACGTTAATTGGCCCATGTCCTGTTTCATTGAGAGTCCAATCATTGCCTCTCCATTGAGAGCTTTGAGGCCTAACTTACTTTATTGGGAGTACACCATGCGTGAATGTTGCGTTATCATGACTCCAAACATCGTTTTTAAGAGCCATCATTTATACCAGTGTGAGTTTAGTGTGAGTCATCAGTTGGATACTTCATCCAGGATCGTGTCAGCTCATGTATCACTTGTTGGGGGGTGTCCAACATCACAAACCCAACATAAATGTTTAGAACGCAACTAGCCTAAAAGTTGTAGCATGTAGGTGGTGACCCATTCAATGTATCTTAGTACTTATTTTTTACACCACCCTTCCAGTGTAGTATTAACTCTTTACATGTGCCCTTAAAATCCCTTTCCATATTTTATTGGTTATTGTATTGCAAAACTTTGCCTATAAAGACAGAACAACACCATTGGTTGTTTCCAGAGCTTTGGTTGTCTGATGCAGTCTGGGTTCTTCAAGCACTGGATAAGGATCTATTGTAACTATTGTGAGTCACCGCCTGATGGTGGCTGAAATGGCAACAATTTGCTGTTATTTTTTAAGAAGCTGAAGTTGCTGCAGGGTGACAGTTATCTAACTCCTACATAAATGTTTGCTGCTTGACAGTGTGCAATATGTTCCTTGGAGGATGTGAATGTGGTAAAGCATGGAAAGGTCAGTGACATCTTCAATTACGGGTTCTGATATTTGGACGCGTGTGTATGAATACCTTATTCATTGCAAAGAACCTGTATACACAAACCTTGTGAATTGTACAAGTCCTACTTTGGGGAAACGTGATGTGCGGTGGATCATCTCTTATGATTATAGCTAGACACAACCTACAGTTGGGGAGGGGGTGTGTGAATAGGTTGATTCAAATTAAAGCTTGAACAATCACCAATTTTAAATATAACCTAGCACTATTACCAATACAATGAATGATTTATCAATTATGCGTTTGAACCCCTTTTAACACTCTAAAAACCCCCATCAGGTGAATTAGTGCAAGAATATGTCAATTGTTTATTTAACACAAAATCTCACCACGATAACGATCCCAACCAAGCCAATCAATTACAAAACCATTTTTTCAATGAATTGAAAGATGAACAATCAAACCATCAAACACATAGTGCGCGTGTGTGCAAAAGTGCAAGTATATATGAAAAATTAAAGCAATAAAGAACACCATCAATTTGTTGATGCGGAAACCCAACTGGCATGGGGAACCATTCGGGGTTCACCAAACCTATTCATTAATTCAAATCAATTTATAAGTACTCGAGGTTTATATATCAACTAATACCATGATTAGATGCTTCTTTCATTCAGTAAATCTCTCCTTTGGATTTCTCCACCAAAATTATGGGTAGTTTCACTTGAACGATCGTTTAGGTTCTTTGAGCGACTTTCTCTACCAAGATCCTCGGAATGCACTTTTTTTCAATAGGTTTTGTAAACTCTAAGCAAGAATCTCTTATTCATGATGTGAAGTTGGACGAAAATTCAAGAGGGATGACCTTTGGTCTCTTAGGGATCTAGGTTTCTAGATAGCTCTTTAGATGTTAGAATGTTTGAGAATATGCTTACAAAAGGCTTTTCCTAGCTTGGAAAGACTTCATTCTTTATATAAGTTAGAAATTAGGTCAAACTTGGGAATCAAATAAATTAAAATTTATGAACGACCACTTAACCAGTGCGAGAGCGATGAGAGGATGGTTGTCATTAGAATGAAAAAATGAATTAAACCAGGTCTGGTAGGCAAAGACCGCTCGAGCCGTCTGCAGACTGCTTGAGCGGCCAAAGGACGGTCTCTACAGTTCAACTTGACAACCTTCTCTGATTTTATCTCTAAGTGTTTAGAGACTGATTCAATCGAAAATGAGCGAGCAAAGGGCGGTCCTTACTAATTTTAAAGCCAAAAATCAAGTAAAAACTTGTGGACAAGAATGTTGCTCAAGTAGTGTCATTTACGGATATTCCCAATTCCATTTTCTTAACCCTAATCATACTAAGTCTAAAATTAAACTAAGGGATCTAGATCACTAGGTCGTTATCTTTGTTCTAAGTTTGTTGTGCGTCGAAGAACATTTGATAGACTTTGTTGCTTGAACTGCTCCCTTCTTTGACGCTTATGGATCTTGATTTTTGAAGTTTGATGACCATGAAATTAGGTTGAGATTACATAAGATTTTACGAAATTAGTCAATTATACACATATTCCTAACATACTTCATAATTGAATTTCATCTAGCAAGAATAATCTTTTCCAACATCTACAAGCCTCTGCAAAATCTCTCGATAATGCCAATCTATTTCATAAATCGAATAACATGATTAAACTATATTTTTAAGAATCTGAAAGTTCCTAAAGTTTTACTGACTAGTAGATCAGACGGTTTATAGTTGCTTTCCCTCTGCATTTTTTAATACCTGACATTTTTAATGGTCTCTATCACGTTTCTTTAGATTTGAGTCATTCCATAAACTTTCTATGCTTCTCCTTCCTACCCTATCAGGTTGTTCTAGATATTTGCATAAAGTAAATTATCAAAAGACTCTTTTTCATGTGTTCTGTTGCGCAGATAACTATCAAGGGATACGCAGTTACGGGAGGTGGGCGTGGGATTGAGAGAGTAGATGTGTCTATTGATGGTGGCAAAACCTGGTTGGAAGCGTCCAGATACCAAAAAACTGATATTCCGTATATTGCCGATGAAACAAGTAGCGACAAATGGGCATGGGTGCTTTTTGAGGCCACGGCTGATATCCCCCGAAGTGCAGAGATAGTTGCCAAAGCGGTAAGTATCATAGCAGCTTTATATGCACCAAGCATAGGCCCATTTATTTATATTTTCTCAGAACCATGACTAATAGCAGTTGGTGATCATATGATCTTGAGATTATACATTTAGCTCGAATACTGATGAAAAAAACTATCTGATGTGTAAATAATCCTACAAAATAAAAAAAAAGGAACAGTGAATATTCTGATGAATAGGGGTGGGAATGGGCAGGCTGGTGTGAGGTCAAGCATAGATGCTGATTCGATTGTTATTCTTGATGGGTAATAATGGCCGACTTGTACTCACCCTAGCTCGTCCTTGCTTTACATCACGTTTTTTTAGCTTATGAAATCACTTCTTTATTGCAGTAGAACAGTGTGCTTTAAATTAGTAGCAGCCAATTATATTCCAAGTTATTTATTTAATGTTTTGAGATGTCAATAATAATGTAAATGAAATCCATATCACTTGCAGAAAACTTAGTGGGACGAGTATGCATTCAAAATATTACTGTTTCCTGAACTGATGGGCTTAATTGTTTCTCATCCTACTTGCTAAAGTTGTTATTGTTGGACTCTCATAGGCATGGAATTGAGTCCTGCTGCTTCCGATTCTGCAATTATTATTGTTTAATAATACAAATACCATCTTGTAATTGGCAGGTGGATACAGCTGGAAATGTCCAACCTGAAAATGTTGAAGTCATTTGGAACTTGAGAGGGATACTGAACACGTCTTGGCATCGGGTGCATGTGAGGGTTGGTCACTCCAATCTGTAGGCTAAATGTGAGGGTGCATGTGAGGGTTGGTCACTCCTGTGGTGCTCCTTACCTTGTTGAAGGTCAAGGGTTCAAGTCTTGCTCTTTCCCCTCCAAAAAAAAAAAAAATTAAAAAAAAAAAAAACAAGGTAATGGGAGTATCTTTTTTAACACTCTCTGCTCTGGGACTCATTTTCGTGCTTATTAAAATACATAATAATGGTATTTAGCTTGATCATCTTGCTGCCTGGTGGACCTGCTTTTGAATTCACGAAGCTAAATAGCAGTTGTAGACTGTTAGTTTCAAGCTGACACAAAAAATGATGTTTTCAGCCAGCTATTTTCCTCATGCGTGTTGAACCATATACAGAGAAAAATCTATGGCACCGTGTTGGTAGCTACTAAAAAAAATTGACAAAATTACGGCTCGAAACTGGTTGAACAAGTGAGGTTCTAAATTTTTGGGCTTGATCTTTTACATATTATAATTGATTCTAAAAACTTCAAATTGATCCCAATTTTTTTGGGATTGTTCCAAATTGGCAAGACCTAACTTGACATGTTTAAATTGTAATTTAGCTTTATTTGATTATAACTTTTGATGTGGAATTTTTTGAGAGAATCTCGAATACTAGCCTGTTTTTTTTTAACCATCCTTGGTTTATGGTCCCTTGGTTTTACTCACATTTCTTGATTTGTAGGGCCTGGGGCGGAGGGTGGGGGCAATGGGACAGTTGTACCCCCTGCATTTTAAAAAACTTTTGGGGTCTTTTTGAAATTTCAAATTTTAAAAATCTTGCCCTGTTGGAATTTTTTTTTTTAAATTTAGAAATAATTTCATATATTAGAAATTAAATAAGATACTTTCATACATTAAAATTTTAGGCCTATTAATAAATTTAATTTTGATATAAATTCAATTCAATTAGCCAATAACAAATTGAAATTATTGACGGACAATTTAAGTCTAATTCAATTATATAGTAATACTTCACCAATTTTGATTTTAGATATTATATATGCACATATTTATTGGTATATGATGAAACTTAATGTTGTTTAATAAAATAAAATCAAAATTAAGATGTAATTTGTTAAAATTCATTTTTAATTGACTTTCAAATTCAATAAGATTTCAAATATTTAACCTATGGAATGTAGAATGTTTAACCAAAATCTATTAGATAATTATATTAAATTTATAAGAGTTTTGAAAACATATTAGATTGAAGTTTTTAGATTAAATTTGGATCCTTCACGTCCAAATTCAAATCCAAATCCGATCATTGAAGGCATACTCAACATTTGAGTTTTGATTATTATCATTCTATCATTTTCTTCAACCCAAAGGGTTGCCCCCGCTAGGGAGGGACTCTGGCTCCGCCACAGTAGAGGGCCCTTTATTTGGTCGGCTACAGGAAAAACAAAGTGCTATTACTAACATGTTCAAGTCACGAGCATAATTTAGGTGCATGTGTCAAGCGTTCAAGTCAAAAATTAAGGAAAATGATTTCCTGATAAAAGGTCTCAGCACGTCCAACTGCGCTGGCGATCCCACAACGTGCAAACTTTTATAGAATCACCACATACCTGCTTTTATTTATGATTTTCGAGCCAAGATGGGCGTCACCATCATATTGTCGTTGGCAATGGAGATGGACAGAATAGTGGACGTGCAAGAGTTGCTAAGGAGACTCATTTGACATAAGTTGGAAAGTTTCATTAGGGTCGATCCTAGTTGTTTAGACCCTTCTCTACCTGTTTTGCCTAAGATTTGGACACAGCAGCCGCGCCTTTGCCATATGGGAAATCAAAAGAATGCTTGGTGTTGGATCAGAGCGAAGGTTTAAAGACGCCCATTGGTGAACTACATGCATTTGTCACGAATATAATTCACGAGAAGAGGATGAGTAATATAACAGGGCAGGCACATCGTGAATGTGTCTATATTTTCCAAATGCTTAAACAATTGAACAAATTACTAAGAGTCAACAGTGACAATGTCAAGATTTTCCAACTGGTGCATATAATAACTGTCTCGTTTGTTATTGGAAGATTAGCATTCAACAACATTATTTCTTTACCATGACTCAATCATGGCTTTGATTTAATGACGTAGTCTTAGCCCTTTGACATGACTTCAGTGCATCTGGAACAAGATTTTTCAAATCATAAATCTCGGAACAGAAATCCCATATAGAATTTGACTAGTTCTATTCACCTAACATTTAACAAAAAGGATTTCTGTAGAAAACTAAACTGAGTTTATGTACGCAATTCAGGAAGAGAACTACATCTATTAATGCAAGTTGGAAAGTTACCTGCTGGCAGTACAAATAGTTTTGATAATATCGTTAGTCCATGCACACTGATAGATCCTACTCTAAGTGGCTGTAAAATTCCGTCTCTTTCCTTGTCAACCAAAATGGTTTTTAAAGTGATAAGCTTCCGAATTGTTTGTTCCACTCTTCATACGTTCCGAGCTCATTCAAAGAAACAGAGGGCCGAACCTCTTGTAATGCATTCTCAAAGTCCTAAATGGAAGCACAGAACCAAGCTTCGTAAAACTGACATGAACTACCATAACTAAGTGATGTGTGATTCTTTGGCATGTCTGCATGCTTACCTGAAGAGTTACCGGTCTCATGTCCTCCTTTTTCAGCTTTGTGATTTCAATGCCCTGTCTAAGAGCCTCTCTAAGTGGACCCATGGACGCATCCTTTACTAAATTCTTCATATCAGATCCTGAATACCCTGAAAGAAGTGAACTACAAAATAGTACCCAAAACTATGATAGAGAAGTTTAGCAGCTACCAACTCCCACCTAGAAATGAAGAGAAGTCGAGCCAGGTAGAAACTCAAGGTTTTACTATATAGAAACTGAATGAAGCAGATACCTTTGGTCAACTTGCATATGGTATCAGTATCCTCCTCTGAAAGCTTAAATAACCCATCCTTCTTTAAGAGGTTATGAATAATCCAGGATCTTGCTTCTTCATTCCCGAATACAAATGCTTAGACACAAACTTGGATCAAATGAGAAAGGTAAAAATACTAGAAGCCTATAATGCACCTGAAGAGGGGAGAGGAATATAGAGTCGCTTGGTAAGTCGCCTCCTTGCTGCCTCATCAAGTTCTTGGGGCCTATTTGTTGCTCCTGTTTAATGTAAAAATCAGAATTATTTTCAAATGTTCGAAATTGGAGGTAACACTGATTTTGGAAATAAATATTTTGTACCAAAAAAATCTGTTGCTAGGATCAATATCAATGCTATAACAAAGTTTGATAAACATTTCAAAGTTTCCCTTTAAGGTCAAGTAACATTTTAGGTAGAGCTTTGAATTCACACTCAATGGAAAAATGCCTTTGAAAAGATTTGATCAACATTTCATATACGAACAAATTAACTTGTAGACATTGGTATCATATTTGCATTCAAAGAAAGGAATGTAAAGCTACATTTTCTTTCTTCAGAAAAGCAAGATAACAATCAACAGTTCTTCTTTCTAAAGCGAGAAAAGTACTCCCAGAATTTTAGCCAAATAGTGACTTAGCACGGGTGCCAATTTAGACTTGTTCTTAGTTGTCGCTTCTGACTTGAAAATTCAGAAACAATAATTTTCCAGCAGTTAAACAATCACCTATAAGCAGTATTTGCTCGGTCCCACCATCAAAGCCTTCCATTTCAATGAGGAATTGTGTCTTGAGTCGCCTACTTGATTCATGTTCACCTTCTGATTTGCGCTGCAACCATACGAGGTTCTTAGCAGAACACCTATCTCCAAAGGCAAGATACTATGAACAGTTTAAAAAGGATACTGATGTGGCACTCTGTAAACCACAATGTTGGTCTCTGATGGTATATCCATAATCCACACCAAGATCGTTCAAGTTGGAACACAAATTTTTGTCAAATAATTTGCAATTTCCCCATATTTAACTAATAACTAATAACAAAGGCAAATGAGTGAGATGTCATTTTAGCACAAAAATTAATCAGTGTCTATTATTCTGTTAGAAGGACCATATCCATCCAGTAGGTCCCTGACTCAACTTCAGGTTGTCTTTCTTTTTAAGGGTCTGGATCTGACATACCTGAGAAAGAAGTGAATCAATTTCGTCAACAAATATTACAGCTGGCTGACGACAACTGGCCACTCCAAAAAGTGCCCTCACTAGCTTTTCTCCCTCACCAATCTACAGTCCCAATTCACATATTAATTACCAGAACACATTACATTTATGCACAGGCATATTGATATTTACTCATACAAGATATACCACAACAAAAAATAAGTGCCTACATATGATCAAAATCATATACAAAACATTAGAACCTGTGAAGGTGGCATTTTTTACGTAGCTACATACATGAACTATATACTATGTAAGAAAGGTGGGCACAATGATGATAATAAAAGAATTTCAAGTGCCGTAGTCCCCTACATGATTGATTTAGAATGCATAACTTACCTAGTTTCTGAAAATTGAATGACAAGAAGTTATGCATTCATGATATGTAATTATGTGCTGAGAAATCATTACCACTCAGATGCTCAGGATCCTGAAATAGTAATAGTAATTCTCTTCTTTGTGATGCAAGTGGCTATCTTGTAATTACTTTACGACATTGAAGAGCTGTGAAGCTTAAGTGTAGTCATGTAAGATGTAGAGCACTAATCAGGAAAAGTCAAAGCTGATAAAGTCAGTATCCTGTTTACAATGGTGTAAAGACAGGAGAGAAAGTGACCAATTTGTAAATTGAGAATTATTTGGTCCCGACATGGGATCATGGTGAACAAATCAAAAAATAATTATTGGGTCTCTGACATAATTCAGCATCATTTAAAAAGCAAGTCAAGAAGTCAGCAAGGAAAAGGTTCAACATAGTTTTTCAGGATATTTCACATACAATTCGAGGAACAATGAAACTCGCTGGCAGTTATCTTGATAATTTCAGTGCATTAAAGAACCCTGCCAACATTTTCATAAACTAGCAAATCGTTCATAACTTTCAGAAGTATATAATAGAATTATGCCACACTCAACCATCACAAAATTGTAATAGCAGAAATAACACTTACCCATTTGCTTGTTAATGAACTGGCAGATATGTAAAAAAAGGTTGCTTTAGCTTCTCCAGCTATAGCTTTCCCTATCATGGTTTTACCAGTCCCCTAAGGCAAGAGAGAAGTATGATGAGAGAATAAAATGGTCCAATCTCTCATATGCAGTTTGGTTAAATACTTACAGGAGGACCAAACAGAAGAAGACCTCGACCTGGAGAACGACAGCCTTTAAATATATCAGGCCGTAATAAAGGCCATATAACCATCTCCGTTACACATTTTTTGGCATGCTCCAAACCAGCTAAATTTTTTCAATGAAAGATAACAGATTAGGACAAAATACGAAGTGTAACAAGAACTTCAAAATATGAAAAAATCTTCAGCACGTGCTACCAACTTACCAATGTCTTCCCATCGAACATTGGGATCCCGGTCCATTATTTCATTACTGACATGCTCAAGAAGTCTGGGCTCTAAATTCCTTAATCTCTCGGGAAGCTCGCCATCAGGACCACATAAAATCTCCAAACTAAAGTGAGAGAGAGAGATAGAGAGAACAAATATTATAATGAGTCAAACTCCTGTTTTAAAGACCACTTACCAGAGCAAAATCGAAAAATTTACAAGTTTTTAGGAGAGAAAGCAATGATGAATTTAAACTACATTTCTGATATAGGGAAAAAACATTTATAAAACTAACCATCTCCTGGTTGAGTCATCTAATGCCTCTTCGCCCTTCCCCGCAATGCGGGAAGTCATATTACCTGTATTACCCCCGTTCGACCTGATTGGGGGGACAAAATTACCGCGGATGCCACGGCGTGAAAACCCATAGGATTTGACACCATAACCTCTGTTGGTTGCATTGCTATCACTCTGTGGGGAACCAGAAGCACTTGGTGATCCAGTCAGCCCTCGCCTTTGCCTCACATCCATTTCCTATGGCATGGAAGAGTAATCAAAACAGCTAAGAAACAAAATGCAGATTTCTAGAAACTACAACTACATGGTTGCCTCGAGGCTTGAGCATATAGGACAATCAAGGAGTGATGAAAAATGCAAACTGATGGTTCCTCTTCTCCATCTCCAAACTCCCTTCCCCCCACACAAATACTTTCGATTCATCTAATAGCCTACCTATCAAGCGCCAATAAAAGAAAAAAATTTCACACAGAGCTCCACAGGAGAAGAAAGAAGGTTGGGTCCAATTTTTAATGAAGTGAAGGTCCCCCTTTCTCCCTATTCTCTCTTAAAGCTTTATAAAGCTCGGCGAGAAAAGTGGTTAAGAACTATTGACTGAAAAACACGGCAGTTTCGAGGGAAAAAATTGGTTAATTGATGCCACATTCATGACTTATGAGGGAAAAAAATTGGTTAGTTGATGACATCAACACACAAAAACATAATCAGGAATCTGTTGAAAGTTTGTACCAGTGTTCTTTGCCTGGATATAAATTTGACTATGGCGGCAACATGTTTGGTAATTTCCAAGTTTATTTCTAATTTAATGTTTACAGAGAGTTTAGTAAATTTGGCAACAGAATTTATCACCAAGAGCATTCTGAATCACTGAAGGTTATTTAGGTGTCCAATTGCCTAGATGCAAGTTTTCAAATGATTTCAGTTATTTTAACTTACTAAGCTATCATCTAGCTAAATAAGACAATAAGATCATGGTAATGAAGCTTCTCATAATCCAAAGCAGCACAGAGAAAAGGTTGTGATTTCACTCATGCACGCTTCCATAAGGATCCCTATATTACTTTTTATTTGTTCATTCGGACAATAAACTCTGGTCATTAGAGCAAACGAACACAGATAAAGAGACATAATCTCATTCAATAAATGACGATGGTACCAACTTTAAAAGGCGAAAAACTGTCTTGAGAAGTAATAAGGTTACCAATTTTGCTCTGGCGGTGACAAATCCATTGCCAGAAACATCATCCTTAGCTTCTTCATTGGTTGATGGAGACTTCACATTGTCCATTGTGGGGCCACTAATTTCCACATGCATACGTTTTGTCCCAAAACCATTACCATGAGATCTATCTTCCTCATCAGCTTCAGTGAACATAAAGATGGCATGACCCTTAGGATGGTTATGACAGGAGTAAGCCTTTTCAAAGATAATTCAGTCTCACAGCTTTTACCTTTGCAGTTCAGAGAACTCTTATACGAACTATTAGTTGTCCTCGAGAAGCCCCCATACAATGATGTCAATTTTGCTTGTGTCAGAACTTTTGAGGTCGTACAACTTGAATTCTCCTTCCTGTCAAGTTGGTCTCCCTAATAAAAATTGTGTTCTTCATCAGATTTGGAATTCCGAAGAACAAACAAGTATTTTGATGATCATGCAATCTGTTAAAACCAGAACTACTCTCAAAAACTTCACACAACTAGTCCACTAAAACTTAAAAATGAAAATTCAACACACAACTCAGAGACTTTTCAGCCACATTGTCTAAAGACCAAATGAAGAAGAGGTTGAACTTATAAGAAACTTAACTGAGAAAAGTTAAAAATGAGGTGGTGATAGGATAATAATTTGAACAGCGTCCACAACAGGAATAAAAAACAAAAGTATAAAAAGTATAAAATGAAGAGCAGGTTACACAATCAATATACATAGAGTAAAAGAATGAGATGTGGAGAGAATAGTGCACCATTCAGAACGTCATACCAAGTCATTCAAATTTCTTTCTTCGGATTGCTGAAAAATAGCTTGAAAGTACTTTGAATGCTTAATTTTCTCAATGTGAATATCTCCTCTCTTGCTAAACACACAGCCTGGAGCTCTGCCTGCTTGCTCAAATGCTTGGCTGATGTCATATTAAAATCAAACTGGTGAGACACTCTAGTCAATAAAGCAAACTATAATAGACAGAATGTTCCGGCAACAAAAATAAATAAATGTTCAGCAACATGAAGACAATAAAATTACAAGTAACTGATACTTATCGGAGTGATTAAGTACATCGTTATAAGTCATTATTCCAGTTCAATAAGAGTTGAGTCTACATATCGAACTCTCAGTTCCTAGTGCCAAATCGACACTAGGTTCTATTCGAGTCGATTACTAAATTTTTTCTTCGTACTCCTCCCTGACTTTGAGCAAACAAAGTAGTCATTTGAAATCTGAATATAATTATTAAAAACGTTCAAAATATACTCTATACAGCTTCCATTGCGGGTAAAACGAAAAAAAATCTTCAAATATCAAATTCTTTAAGTAATTCAAACTATTAGAAACTACACAAACGTCCAAAGAGTGAAACAACCTTTGAAAGCATACATATATATTTATTATTCATACACATGTAGGGAGGGAGGGAGAGAGAGAGAGTACCGATCGGATTCCGAAATGAGGGAGCGTCGGGCGGCGTCGACCTTCGAAAAGGCTTCGCGGCGAATAGGACAAATGAATGCCTCATCGACGTCGGAATGAGAGTGAGAATCGAGGAAGCCGATGAGACGGAGAGCAAGTAGTTGTGCGGAACTGAAATCTCCCTTTTCGAGAGCCAAATCGGCTCCAAATAGGAGAGAATGGAGCCTCTTAAGGTTCATATCGACTTCTTTTCTCCAACAAACCTCCGATTCTTCTTCCATCTGCTTCGATTTCGAGATCGAAGACGACGATGGCAGTGATGGTGAAGAAGATTGTTTTGTGTCCTCCTTTCCCGCCATTATTTTGGTTGCTTCTACGCGACGCGAGAGGACTATCTTTTAAATACCTATTAGAACATCGCCGACCATGTAAAATAGTTATTCAAAATATATTTAAATATTATATTTTTTAATTTAATTAATTATTTTTTAAAATTTATTCAAATCATACTCTCTATTTTAATTGACTACTTCAACTAATTTTTAATAATATAATTCAAAAATTTAACTCAAAATATGTATTATCATCAACCCAACAAGAATCATACAATAATAATAATTATAATTAAACTTTAAATAATATAACTTAATGACAATTTAACACTTATCTACTTTAAATAACAAAAATTAATTACACAATACGTCTCATAAATTTAAGATTTTTCCAAATACTTATATTAATATTTTCATAGGGATCTAAATATAAATATTATATTATACATAAAATTAAGAGATTTTCAGAATTTGTTGGGGATTTCAGAATTTGGGGGTAGGGGTGTTTCGCTCATCTGACTTCTTGCGCCTCCACCCTCCATTGGAGCATACCAATGGAAGTATCCAGTCCCTTTTACTTTGAAGACGATGAAGCCACAGCGAGAGAGAGAGATCCATACTTGGTTGAAGGCGAAGACGATGAAGTCACAGCGCAGGAAGACCAACTACAAAATTTGGCGCAAAGGAAACATAGCGAGGGGTAAAATAGCTAGTGGGATAAAGAATCGGTTGGAGCACTAATTTTATAGTTTTACTCTCCAAAATAGCTAAAAAGGTTGTTTGTTGAGCAGCCTTGGAGATGCTCTTATGACTATGGCTATGTATGTAGTCTCGCTAAAAATAAAATAAAAAAGAGCTGATGTACAAATAAATTGTTTTATTATGGGAAATTGCATTATCACGCCCCTGGTGTTTATCACTTGTTGCATTTTGATTTGTTAAATTTTATCAATTTAATCTTCAAAGTTCATAGTCATAGATTTCTAATTCAAACAACCGTCCGTTTAAATTATTGACAGAACAACAACAACAACAATACATGTCTAGCACGTGACTGTTGCTCAGGCCAATTTGCCAGAATCGTGTCAACAAACAATTAACTGTCTATATATTTTTATAACTAAGGACATGTCTAAGAATACTTTTCAAAATAACTACTCAAAATATATTAAAATATTACATTATTTATTTTAAAGAATCATTTTTACAAAGTTACTCCAACCATACTCTATATTTTAACTAACTACTATTAATATTTTAAGTCAAAATATTACATAACTTGACACCTCATCAAAATGTAAAATAATTATTCCCTTGGAGTGCAAAAATAATTATTTGGCTCTCTAAATATAAAATAGCTAGCCAAGGAGGCTAGTCAAATGTAGAGAGCCATTTAACCCAAATATAAAATAACTAGCCAAATAGCTAGTCTCTTACAGTATAATTTTTGTGATTTCGCTCTTTATTTTAACTAACAAATGCCAAATAACTAACCCCTTGGAGATGCTTTAAATATATGTAATATCAAGTGCTAGCTTTATTAATTAATCAATAGATGGGGACAAATTCTTGGTCAAATCCCCCCTCCAACCCAAACCCCACCTGCGGCCCCCAGCATGTAAATAAATTTCTTCATTTTGAACAGACGAGTACCAAAATGATTTAAATCAATGGGACAAGTAATGGGTTATCTCCCTCCCTCCCAAATTGCAATTGAACTTCTTCATTTTGAACTGATTAGTACACACATGATTCCAATATATAGGTAGCTACTCCGCCTAGTGTAAGCCAAGATCCTGCTCCACAGTTAGCAGACCCCAACTGAGAGATACATAAGGCATTAACAATTGAGGTTTAATTTGAGAGCATCTTGGTGTGCCAGACTAATATACATGCGACAAAAGGAAAACTCATCACCCACAAAATTTGTTCCAAGTGCAAGCCATTGCAATTCTACAACTTATTTGTTCTCAAATGCCACCATAATCAGTACCAATTGCTCTCAATGTGTCCCAAAAGCTTTGCTCTCCAACCTGCCCAAAATGAAAAAAAACAGTAGGCATGCTAATAGCCAAACTAACCACATTCATGCCTAAACGAACCACATTTATCTATGAGGTGTTTGCTTCGTTAAAATTAGATATTAAAGAAGGGAACCCACACAGAAGCATGCTGCAGAATTAGTGTTGAAATATAACCAGACTACTTCCTGAAATTTATCTGCCAAAGACAAAAAGTACACTCAAAAGGGGAAAAAAAACTAGCACTGTCGGATTATTTGGAGCTGTGTGATTCTACTTATCGAGAATATGTCATATTTGAATGCAAGAACATCACCATCTATGAAGGTCTTCTGACTCAATCTCCAAAGATCCAACATACACCAACCCTAAACAAAACCTTATCATAAATTCCCACTCTAAAACACTTGTTTACATTATACTAAGTGCAAGAAATAAAATAAGATGCAGCAAAATCAAACCCACAAATAATGAACATGAATAACAGGAATTCATCAAGTCCTAGGACCATTAAGAAAAACCAAAAGAAGAATTTTTACTGCTTTTCATTGAAATTGGAGGTCATCATGTCCCAGGACAATTGTAAAATCCCATATCCACATGGGATCTACGACAAACACCGCTGAATATGCATTAAATTATTACTTGAAACAAGTATATTGATACGCATTAAAGATGATAGGAACACCAAAGCGCCACCGAATCCAGCATTAACAGTTAAACATTGTGCAAAGATAACCTCAATGTCATCTTGGTTAAGTAAACATAAAGCATGTCATCCATTAGCAACACAGAGAAGAGCTTAAATGGCCTAAGGATAAAATTCTACAGTTACACAAGCATGCATCTTTCCTCCATCGGAAAGGATGAGCATGGAGCCCAAAGAAGCTATTACATACTTGCCCATCAGCAGCACTAAAATCCCCTAACTATTCATATGCTTCCAGGAGCATCTGCAGCTGGCTTGCGATTTAGGTAGCGAATAACAGCATCTTCAACCCTGTTCAATCACCAAAACAGAATACCATAATGAGTGCAATCCCAAAATTGCAAATATATCTCACAAATGAAGAACAAAAGCTCAGACAAACTCAATTTATTACTATTCAAGTTAAAATCAAATGGTATAAAATTGGGTTATTTGTAATCACAAAAGCATGGTCTTGGCATGTGACATATGGGGTATTCATAAGATAAGCCTCATGGCAGTCATCTTACTATTGCAACAGAACAGTATTGTTTTAAAGTTGACACTAACAATGATTGCATCCATTCATTTGAAGCAGTCTACTTGAGCCATTATTTGCCAAATGAGAAAATTTATTTTTGATGGATTGTTAGTTTCTATAGTAAGGTGGCAAACTTCCCATCAACTCAACTACAAACAAGAATTATTCTGAATGTGAATTTTTAATAACATTCAGAAGTGGTGTTTGCACAATGTTTATAGTAACAAGAAGTGGTGTATAAGCTTACCATGGTTGGCCGTAGAAATCTGATCGACGCTCTTTCTCAGCACTACGACTTGCTTCCCCTGCTACAAGCTTCAGATCTCTGCCTTGAGATTCAATCAACGTATTGATAAATTCTACTGGTGATTGGCTGAATCCAAGAAAGAATGCCCGTCTCCTGCGATGCTCATGGATCTTCCTTATGGCAGTACAAATTGCTTCATCACAAGCATCAATCTCTTTGGTTTTCTCTGTGTTGGCGAGTAAAGCATTCAATTCCTTCTGTATAGGGAAGGGCACATCCACCAAGATATCATAGCATGCAGTTCCAGCAGGACTATTCCCTGAAAGCTTGATCTTGTGCTCCAAGTGAATGGGTTGCGGAGGAGACAGATGATGTGATATCTTCTGTGACACCATAGTGAATTTTATCTTTCCTTCTCCAAATATTTTCTGAAGTGGTGGATCACAATTAAAATACGAAGGGTCGTCTGTGTTCTGCAATTTCCTAGCCTTGACATAATGCCAGATTGCAGCTATGATTCTGGGGCGGGTATCAACTTCAATACCAAGAACTTCCATCAAAGGTCCTGAAAGTTTATATTTTTCGGGCAAATAATTCATTTCAAGCCTTATAGTTGCAGTAAACTCCCTATCCCCTTTCCTTTTTACCTCAAAGCCCTCATGAGCTGCAGGCGATCGCACACTATCCCATATAATAATGTGGTTTTCAGGATATAATCTCTGATCCAATGTAATGGTGACTTTCTTAAAGAAAGATGAGAACTTTGGGTAAATAGAGTTCGATTTCTGAAACATGCCAGCCTGTTCAGGATCCATACCCTCTTCCAAGATCCTCCCTATTATCTTAAGGGTCCAAGTGGGTGCCTCAACATTCGGCTTCTTCGGAATTGTGCGGATCTGATTTGCAAAGCTGTTGAAAATATAAATTCGCAAGGTTTTCTGAATACATGGAGGGTTCTTAATGGCCTCTTGGATGTCAATTTTCTTTCTTGAAAGTGCAGCATCGACACGAGACTCAAACTCAAGAAGCTGAGTGTAAAGAGCAGATTCAGGTAAAATTGCCGCAACTCTCTCATTCAACTGCTTCTCAGGAAGCTTCTGCTTCTTTCTACGAGCAGCGGATGAAAGATCCAGAGTTCTCATAGGCGAAGCAGTGTTGGCAGTTGACAAGCCAGGCGGCCGCACTGGTGGTTTTTGTGGCAGCCGTTTTACACCAGCAACCAAGGGCGAAGATCCACTCATGTTGGGCTGGTTAAGAGACATCCCTTGAGCTTGTAACTGAGCTTGGAATTGGGCATGTGCCGCTTGAGCTTGGGCTTGGGCGTGAGCCATAGCCTTTGAATGTGCAATTGCCTGGGGATTAGCTGCGGAGAATTGAGACAGCTGAAATTGACCCGGAAAGCCCGAACCAACTTGTGGTTGAGATTGGGAGTGCGATTGCGATTGGAGATGGGCAGTCGGGTTTGCTGGCAGAGAATTGCCAAAGGGAGACGAAGCCCCAATATTCTTTGGAGGGTTATTGTTATTCATCGACATCGCACAATATGAAGTTCTCAATTCTCAACTATGACCTAACAAGAGAGAACAATCCAAGAAACCAAATTGACATAACCTTTAGCAAGAATCCTTACATCTAGAACTAACAAAAACCGAATTTCTCAGATGCATGGCCCATGACTGCAGTTGCCATTTGAAAAGGGATCAAGAACCTAAATTCCATTCACCAAGAAGCCTTAAATTTCGCAACACCCAAAAAATAAAAATCCCTAAGTTCACAACTTTGGAATCCGATTGCCACCAGTGACTTCAAAACTAACATTCCAAAACAAAACCCTAATTCTAGAAATTCAAATTACTAGTTGAATAGAGAGATAGAGCTCAAGAAAAATTCAAAACTCATGTTAGGGTCTATGGTAGAAGAATATAAGGTGAAAAGAACAGCGGTTGTGTTGATTT
Organism: Ilex aquifolium; assembly: GCA_951799425.1. Taxonomy (NCBI): domain Eukaryota; kingdom Viridiplantae; phylum Streptophyta; class Magnoliopsida; order Aquifoliales; family Aquifoliaceae; genus Ilex; species Ilex aquifolium. The sequence goes on from OX637391.1 coordinate 488,370, forward strand.
ATCAGAAGAAATCGGTGGAGAGAGTGATTAAATACAATGACAACAATTGCAGTATTAGCAATAATTAAGAGAGATCGGATCGAAGGTTGCGGGAAGTCTTACGGGCCTGATGAATCCTTCGCTGGTCATAGCTTCCTTCCACAAGAGAACGGCCAGTGAGTGAAAGATGCGCTTCTCTCTCTCTCTCACACACACACACGCACCCTCGTGGGCGTTTTCCTCAGTCGTCAAACGGTGGTTCTCCTGAAAATGTAACATGTGTTTTTCAGCCCATTTCTTTGCGGTTTGGTTGTCATGGGTTTGCACATACCATGGTCGGGTCGGTCTGGCAGCCCAAATATTAAGCTCTATGCACAATGGCCATTTCGCACCACTTCAAAAGGCAATTGAGATAACAAACACCACATCGAAATTGAGATAACAATGTTTAGGTGTGCCTTTTATCGAACTGAAAAAAAAATTAATCGAAGTGTATATAAACTGATTCAGATATTCTTGAGTATTGAAAAAAGAAAAAAGAAATTGAGATAACAATGTTTGAAAAATGTACAACATATTAATATTATTTATACGTATCCTGAAGACCTGATTTGACAACATATTGTGTTATAGTCGTTAGATTTGGATTTCAATAACCATACTGCTTAAAACCGTCAAATTTAGTCTCAATCGCATTCCCTAGTCAATAACATCCTTTGACATTCATAAAAACTATCTATTCATGCTTTGACATTTAAAAAATGACAACGAATACCCCAATGAAACTTTTTAAATTGATAAATTATTTAATTATATTCCAAAATTAAATTTTATTTGCCTTTCAAAAATTACAAGGGACCACATTCAAAAATCTTTAAGAAAAACAATAATTAGAACTTATCACCCCTCCCCCAATGATGAGGCCTCTCCCGGTGGTTTCAATCCTCTGACTTGTGTTCTTCATGCAACATTCAGATCAAATAGCTTTATTAAATTACGTTGGTATTTCTACATATTTTTAGTAATGTAGGAGACATCTTTATGTTCTCCTGAAAATCTTTTAGGATTACCAAACAACTAATAGTTTTTGGAAGTATGCATTATTTTACTTTTTAGAGAAGTTGCCACAAAAAATACTTTTCCTTATGAAAATTTGCTAAAACTCTCATATTTTTTTCTCAAAGTCAAACATTACAAAATACATCTTATAAAGTCCTTAAAATAGAGTTTACTTATCAAAAAAATGGAATTTACGTTGAGAAACTATGCCAAATGCAATCCAAGTGTCTCTATTCTAATATCAAAATTTGATTTGTGTCGTGTCATGCCATGCATTGCCTTGTTAATCTTAGAATATGAGAGACGCCACTTAAGCATCCATGTGTCATCACCTTATTAGTCAAAAGTTCATGGGTGTTAACGACTCTAATTTTGATGATCGTATACAATTAACCAGGCCTTCACCTTAGGCAGGTGCAAATTGTTGGGTACAGGGAGAGCTTTGACAAAAGAAGAGTATGTTTGATAAGGCGTTTGTCCAGTTGATCGAGGTCACTCTTCGCAACAAAGAATGATCTGAGTAAAAAACCATTCAACAGTTAATTGAAAAATCAGTGTTTGTTGAAGAAGTTATAAGAGTTGATTAGAAAAATTATTAGTTTGAAAGGCTCGTTAAAATTGATCCACTATTCCCTTGGGTTTTGTCGTTAGTGGAGGATTTCATTTTTCACACGCTGATTATAGTGTTCGATCCTCTAAAACATGATGATGCTTAGTATTATTAAGAAGTTAAGGTTGCTCATAGAACTTTCGCACTACAGGCGCTTGCAAGCACTTTTTCTCTGTGATCTCGTTTGTCTCCGATATCTGGCATTTCCAAAAATAACTCTTCCTATTTTATTGAAAAAAAACATATACGCGCAACAGCGGATAGGGGTGCAATTTGGGCGGGCTAACCCGATTTCAACCCCAGCCCAACCAGAAAAAATTAGGACTTAGGCTAGGGTTTTTAATACTTGAGTTGAACTTGAGTCAAAAAACCTCAACCCGAATTCAATTTGGGCGGGCCTAGGGTTGAACCATCAGGTTCACGGGTTGAACTCGAATATTAAAATCGGGTTCAACCCGAATTAATGCCTCACTTTGAGATTTCATTCTTGGGGCATGTAATAACTATGACAATGTCTATTGAAAAAATTGCAGCGAGACATCTATTTAATATAGAATCTGAGAAGTCAGTAAACTATGTGGTTCTAGCAAGCATGTATGCTGCAGTTGAATTGTGGGACAGTGCACCAGGTTTAGAACAACAAACCTATTTTGGGTTCAACCCGAACTTAACTCGAATTGAACCCGTAAAGTAACCCAAAATCAAATCGAAATCATTAACCCGAATTCAACCCGAGCCCGTCCGAATTAAACTCGGGCAGTACTTGGGTTGAGTCCCTCAACCCAAGGCAGGGTTAGGATTAGGGTTAAGGTTAAGGTTAGAGTTAAGGTCGAATATTATATACCTAGGGTTGAATTAGGGTTGACTGTCCAACCCGCCCAATCCGCCCGAGTTGCACCCCCAACAACGGATAACAATGAGCAGGACAGGACAAAGGGCGGGAATATGGAATTAAAGGCCCAAACAGAAGGGGGAAAAAGACCATCCCTAAGGCAGGTTACTACGCAAGACAAGATGGACTCTGAACCAAGCTGGCGGCCATTGAAGATCACAGAAGATCCTTCATGTAACATATGTGGAGCAGATTTCCAAAATAAAAAAAAAAAAAAAAAACAAAACAAACAAACACAAATTTCCTGTTCTTTGTGATTACAATGGAGCCAGAGACATTTGGCAAGGACTAGCTTCATGGTACCCCAGTGACCAATTCTTCTCTCGAAACCTTCGGAAAGAGTGAATTAAATGCCTCAAGCGATTCTGGAGTACCCAAATTCTCAGCGGTTCTTCTCATCTTTCAACTTTCTCATATTTTCAAGATATCCCCACATACAATCGACTGCAATAGTTGGCCATGCCCTACCTTGCATTATCCACCGAATAACGTTGGCCATGCCTGAAGGTTTCAGTTAACAGAAGAATTATAAAAGTCATTTAAGAAAAGAATTACGATGACCCTACTGCAAGAAAATATCCTTAACCCATGGTAAGTCTACCCATCGAACCCTCAAAGGGACTGTGGAACCAATTATGCAAATGTTTATTCTTTTATTCCTATCAAATATAAATCTAACCAATGGGAAGGGTGATTGTGATCATCCAAATGCAATCATGCAGGAGAGCACATGTGATGAAAATATATTGGTAGCCACATAAAAGCCTTTAGGAAAGCCAAACTCTAGTTTGTCAAATTTTCTCTTTATTTAGATACTCTTGTTATCACACAACTTTGCAGAAACTCCTCATGAGTTCTAGTTCAAGCTACCATAACAGAACAATTTAGAATGAAGTGACTAAGCTGATTTCTGCCACCGTCAAGAGCTCTCCACTGCAGTTCCATGGCATCAGGATCTGGGCAGCATGTGTACATAGCCATGCAATTAGCAGCACAAAAACCTGATGATGCACCTATTACAAGCAGCTCATTTCCTAGCGACTTGAATGCGACACCCCAACCTCCGCTGAAATCCGCTCTTACAGGGACCGGCCCTAACTGCTTCCATGCATTGCTTTTCTTTAAGTACACCTTCAGCTGGTTGGAAGAAGTTTCAAGTGAGTACAGCTCATTATTCACAACGGCAACCAGAGGTGGGGAGTTAGAACTTAAAACTGGATCGTCCTTTAACATGCCTGGGATCAGTTCCCATCTGTTGTTTGCCTCATCGAAAAATTCCCCACAAGTGAGTTCTCCATCCTCGTTTCGCCCTCCAATCACATAGAACTTATTATCCATGCAGCACCCTGAGCAAAGCTTTCTCCTTCGTTTCATCCTCGGAAGTGGATCCCATGATCTATTGTCTGGATTATATTTCTCAGCAGAATCATAGATTCCTGTCTTTGCTCCAATACCAATCCCACCGGCCACAAAAGCAGAGGTACCGCAAGTGGCAGATGCAAACAAACATCTTGGATTGATCATAGATGGACCCTTGTACCATCTGTTCATTGCCAACTCATATCTCCAAATGACGAGACCATCAATCTCCTTGCCTGAAACAAGCAAATGGGTCCCTGCACAAAGTGACTCTTTATCCCCAGATGTGAAACAAAAATCTGATGGTAAAACTGGAAGCTTCATACGAGACTTAAACTCGCGATCGAATGACCACCAACTACTCTCTCCACTTGCCAACATGAAAACAGAGGGTTCTTTAAAGCCAATATCTCTCCTAATGTTAAATAGCTCACCACTCTTCAAAAGAGTTAGATATCTCTTGTTAACGAAGCATAACTTCCGATATTCTGATCTAGGAAACCTAGCCAATATCAGACCCTCTAGCTCGTAACTGAGAGAGGGAATGTTGTAAGAGTAATCTGCATCCTGAGGTTCTACAAGGGATGGGCCATCTGCACCTCCTTCACTGAATGTATGCCCGAGCCCATTTTTACTCGATTTACCATCAGTCACATAAATCCTTTTTGATGGAGGACTACCAACACTGGTGCAAAATCCATCACTGGAATCCCCATCATAACCCAATCCCCCCTCCCCTTCTTCAGTTTCTTTTTCTTTTTGTCCAGACATCGGTCAAACACCTTCAAACACTCTGTATTCCCATCAAATGTAAAGAAAAAGGAAGAGTCAAAGAAAATGATCACCCCTTAACAACACACTATATCGCAATATTCAAGGCTCTACAAATCCCAAACTAGATAGCAAATACAAAAAACATACACCTTATCCAATAGATTGATCAGATTCAATAGCAAACAACGCATACTAATCACCAAATTTGGAATCATAACCGATAATAGGATAAATTAAGACCAAAAGACCGATTTTCCTCCACAATTGATGGGTGATAAAGTTTAAAGAGACAAGTGGATAGACATGTAAAATCCAGGAAAAAAAATTAGTCTATCAGATCTGGAAAAAGTTCTAATCTGGGTGGGTTCAGGAAATGATTCACACTGCGTAGAAAGGGAAAAAAGTGAATAGATACCAAGATTCAAACAGTTTTTAGATGTCACTAATCGAGCAAGTCCATATTCATAAAAACCCAAAGAGATAAAAGCCTACACTATAGGCTGCCAGCAAAAAGACAACCAGCTTTCCTATGTCATGAGTTGGTCAACACCAAAGAGATCAAACGGTTAATATACTTGCTAATTCTGGGCAAAACAAAAATTCAGCTAAATAAACAATCTTTGGATTGATCAATATATTCAAGAGATGAGATTCCTGAGATGATGAACAAACAAGCATTAGGAAAAAAAAAAAAAAAGAACAATTAAAATCCCACAGAGACGTAAAAGAATTTTTATCATAGATCGAACATAATTTTTTTTTTTTTTTGAACTGAAATCGAACATAATTCAAGAAGGGGATTCACAAACTAACCTTGGAAACAAAATCATACACCCAGATGAGAAAAAGAAAGCAACTTTTTCAAAATCTTCAGATCAGCCGTACAACAGTCGAGTTATTATGCATCGAAACCTCCTGATAAACGAAGAAGCTAACCAAAGAGACGTATATTTATATGCACATAGCAATACAGAGAGAGAGAGAGAGAGAGAGAGAGAGAGAGAGAGAGAGAGAGAGAAGTCAAAAAGGACGGTTAGAGAAGCAGCATTGAAAAAGAAGTAAAATCGATCACTGTTCACAACTCTCTAGGGTTTTAAATGGGTCATCTGGGTTTCATGAAACCATATAGGTAGTATTTCAGCACAAACCCTATAATTTTTTCGAGCACAAAAGAGGAGAGAGAAGGATGAATACATACAGGGATACAAAATAGTGTGAGAAATAAAAAGAACGAACGGCCAAGCCATTAAGTCGCAGAGAGGTGAAGATTATATTGCATATTAAAAGGGGTTGCAAATGATCGCAGCCCCCAAGTTGGTGGGGATTTATAGTTAAACTAGTTTGCGAATACCGATTAAAATAATTTCAAATCGTTAGACACGCCAATGCCTAAACTACAACTTCATCGTCGATTTCGCATATTAAATGCGAATTTTACACAAAAAGGGAAGATCGATTAACATGAGAGAGAGAGAGAGAGAGAGAGAGAGAGAGAGAAGGCTGTGTTGCTCTGCTGTCTTCTCCATTAGAATATTTCCATTTCCGCATAGATTTGGAATTGCATGTGAGCTTCCAGGTGGCGGTGATTTCCATTTTTAAATTCTATCCGTTTATATATGGAATGCAATTTTTCTAAAAATATATTTTTTTTATTTTACCTACTCATTTGTTCCCAACTCATTTACTATATTTTAATTATTTATTTTAAATATTATTTTTCATATTTTATACTTTTATTAAAAATGTTAAAAAGAGATAGAGAAAGAATGGAGAAAAAAAATAAAGAGTGAACAAAAGATATAGAAAAAGACAAGAGGATAGAAAATATATTACAAATTATTTATACATAATATTATAATGATGATTTAAATATAGAGCATCACTGCAATAAAATTGTATTTTAGCTATTCTGGACATCTTCTGTTGAAACATGATTTTTATTTTTGAATAATTAAATTTTAACTATTTTGAAGTTTTAACCATTCTCTTTTAGATGCTCTAACACACCACTTGACACAATAGTAGTATATGATGTACATTGTTAATAAAAAATTATATATATTCAATAAATGTCTGACACCCATCTATTTATCCGATATTATTTTTTTTTGTTGAAAATACTAGCATATGTGTCTTGCGAATTGTTTTTGTTGTAGTATGTTATTGGATGTGCACACTATGTGACACTGTTCAATCCCACGCTTACACATAACCGTGAAAAGGCTAACTTGTGTGCCCTTACAAATTATTTTTGTGACCGTGTCTTATTGGATGTGGACATCACTTGACACTGTCTCTTAATTTCTAAAACTCACTAAATTTCTGGTCCAATCCCAGGCTCATACATAACCATGTAATCAGTTCTCTTACCTTTTTTGGTCATGGGTATGGTTTGGTAGATGTTGAATGATTTGCCTTTTAGGTGAAAGGTCACTTGAGAAAGTGGAGGAGAATCATTCTGATGCTTTAACATTTGCATGAGGAAATTTCACTTTTTTACTTTCTTGGTGTCCAAACATAAACAATAAAACAAAACTACATCCAAAGAAGTAGTAGTGGGAACCGCATATCTCTCACATGTAAAACTATTCTCTATTATGCACCCATGTGTCTTTCACTTTTGGGGGAACTATCCTTATACCATCTTCAACTTTAATTCAAAATTTTATTTAAAATTGACTCAATATTTAAGTAAAAAATTTGATTTAAAATAAAATATTTTAACGAATAAACTCAAATTATAAAAAAAAAAAAAACTCAAATTAAAGAATAGTGAAATATAGCCATTGAGTTTTTATAATTATCTTGTCAATACATAAAACAAATGATAAAAAATAACTAAAGCATTCTTAATCTCGATGCAACTAGTGTTACTTGTCACATATTATACAAGTAACACTAGTTGCTTTTATATGTTATCGTTAAAAAGGCAATTGATAGAAGGTGAAGGAACAAAAAAGAAGAGAAAAAAAAGAAAAGGAGCTCTTTCTATCAAATCCAATCTAGACTTTGTGGTGACAAGCCTTTTTATTTACCCATTGTTTAACTGTTGTGGATCCAAAAACAGAGGTGTTCATAGGAGCAATAAGAACAAGAGTGGCCTCGCTTTAAGAAGCCTTGCCAGTGACCCAAAAGTGTCATCCACGCACCCTTAAAGAAGGTCAAGCTCAGCCTCTCTCATTTTAGTTTGGTATTTTTCGAAACATCGGACAATGCCAAGAGTCAGTTATCTATCGTATTCTATTCCTTAATCTAACTGTACATCTCGAAGCAATGGAAATGGATGCCCTCCAGCAGCCTTGATTTTTGTGATGTGTAAGATACCAAAAAGATTACTACAACTACTCTATTACAAAAGCAAAACTGCAGAAAATAAAACAAAACAACACATCCAAAGTATCATAAGAGTTAAGGTGTTTGGTTTTATTGTCCAACTCAAATCCAATCTGAAATAGTGAACTCTAAGTTAAGCTCAAATTGGTCCTAATTCAATAGAATTTTAGCGAGAGTTGAACATAATATAAGAATTAACTTCGGATCAATCTCGATTTCAATTCAAATTGAACCCGTTTGTTCTCACACGAATATAGAACCCAAGTTTTAATCTAAATTTTAGCCTTAACTGACTCTAATTTCCGGGCAATCCTTTAGTTTGTATTGAATTGAGATCAAGTGAAAAGTTTTATAACTTCAATTGCACCGAGATTAACCCATACGTATCCTAGCAACCTATACATCGGATGTTTATCTGATTGATGGTTACCAACCCAAAAATAAAACACTATCCAAAAAAATTAGCACTGAGTTTCAGGGCCATTACATCTTTGATCTGTCCTATTCAGCTCATGGTAATCAAGAATACCATGAGACATAATCAACAAATTCTGCTGGATTACTTTAATCTCCACCCATTGGCAGAGAAAAATGCCACGCCGAAACCCTAGAAAGTGGAAGTCCTCCATTGGATATGTCCTTCTTTTTCTGGTGTTGTGTATTCTATATTCAAAGCTTATGTGCTGTCTGTCCACTGATTAGTTTGGTGGATTTGCCTTTCACCTTTCGTTCTGCTTTTTACATATTCTAATCCAAGTTTCACTGTCATAATCGTGTAGGCTTAGCATTTGTGTTTGAAGGATTCCTGTCTTTGAGTTAAAAAAAAGAAGAGGCTAGATCTATAAAAATATATGCAATTGGCCCACTAACTCTTCTTTTGATTGATTTATAATTTCTTGACCTACATCCTTATTGGAGGTGAAGAGGGGTCATAAACTAATCTTAAATGTACTCAGATACCTAAACTTGTCATTTTCTTATGGACCCCCATCTCTAATGGTTAGTCTCAAAAACTTAAAACATTATAAGAAAGGGATTTGGTCATGTTTTTGATGTTCTATATATGAAATGGGACATTGCAACTTCTTGATGCAATTGACCTCCAAACATGTTGAAGGATATGGGTTTGTTGATGAATTGTATTATGGACTAAATCCAACCATGTTAATCAACAGAGCAATACGACACAGACTTAAAAAATTAATTTAAAAATCTGACTTGATGATGTTACTATTATATTTGTCATTGATTTAACTGAGTCTCAGTATTTATTGGGACTCACTATCTATTCAATGGTAATGATTCATCAAATCAAAATTTTAAGTCTATTTATTATTTTTCTAATAAAAAATATGGTAAAAGTTTTTTGATCTAATAAATAAAATTGATTCATATCCGGTTATTCCCTTCACTAACAGAATGAATTTGGATATAAAATAATTCGATCAATTAATGATCCGACCTAAATATAGGGTACAAACGATGATAAAGTGCTTCATTTTCCACCCTAGATAAGCCCAGGGAAAAAAAAAAAGTTACCCACCATAGATTTAGAATCTTAAACTTTGTTGCATAGTCAATTTACTGCTGAAATTGACATTAGATTAGATTGCATTTGTGCTTCATATTTGTCCAATTAGGGCTAATAATTGAAACCGCTCCTCGATCTTGGCTCGGGTTAGGATTCGATGTTAAACGAGTTGAATTCGAATAATTTTTAAACTCGTTTAGAAAGACGAGCTTAAAAACTCCACTCGTTCATATGTAAAATAATTGATTTATTCGGGCTTAGTTCAATTATCGGCCCTAGGCCAATGTTTTTTTTTTTGGACTGGGTAGGTAACCGAAGCCTTGGTCTGGGTTCACAACTGCAAATAATGATCCAAGGCCCAGGAACTATAGGCCCTTGGAAACTAGCCGAGCCCATGAATTAGACCCGATGCACAAGGTCCAGGGCCGACAATTCAGCTCAGTCCCAGTTCGGTTGAAATTCAATCCCCTATCTAATTTCTCCTAAGGAGGAGAGAGAATGAGAAACCAAACCAAACCCAGAAAATTCAATCCACTGCCTTCCTCGTCCATCGCCAACCCCTTCTTACTTTGCGCAACTTCAAATCCAAGGGTGCAAGCGAAGAAGGCTCTGTGAAACCAAGCACGACGAGATGAAGCGACAGTCGTCGGAGGTCATTTCTCTCTACTCACTTTCTCTGTTTCTTCTTTTCTACTTTATCTCGTTTGAATTGATTCCCGTAGCCTTTAATTTACGTTAGAGTGCAATAAATGGTTATGAAGATGGCAGTTCACATCATCCAAAACCTCTTGTAGAGTTTGAAGGCATTGTTAAGTCACAACAATCATGATACGTTTTGGCATCCAATTTGTTAATTAGATTTGTTGAATGCTTGTTTAGATTTTCACCGCTGTTTACATTTTGGCTCATGAAATTCACTTCTACTTGGAAAATGGCTGCGTCTGATGATATGTCAAATAATAAATCAATACCTGTAAAGCAATATGAGGCAATTCAGTGTAGGGGACATCCGAAAAAGCACTTACTTTTTTCTTTGTTCTCCTCTCTCTAATAGTTTAGTAAGGTCTTGTTTAACTCTACTTTTCGGTTAGGAAGCTTTGTAATTTAGGTCTCTCCATATTATATCTCTTTGGTGTTGTGGTCAATTAGAAAGGTAGGTTTTCTACGTTGTACATGATTTTCGCAATAACCTTTTCCTTTCCCAGGTAATATGACATGCCTAACCTGCATTGGTAACCTAGTGGTGTTGCATTAGCTTGGAGGGTTGTACTTTCACAAGTGACTCTAGGTTTATCCGATGCTTGTGGTTAGCAGTTAATTGCAAGTATTTGATGTTTATTATGGAAGGGAGGGTCCTGTTTTGGAGAGGTGTTTTGGAGGGTCTTGTCATTAAAAAATATGCTATTCCTGTTAAAAAATATGTGGTTCTCTAGCCCCTTTGTAGTAAAATTTCAATTTCCATTTGTAAACAACCTCCCAATAGCAACTTTAGGAAAAATTACTTCTTATATATCTTTTATCAATGGACTAGGGATACCCCGTTACTGAAGTCACTGTATATTAAGCTATGATACTATGCGTGTATTGGAGTGTGTGTACAGTTGAAGTGTGTATATAATGAGTGTGTGTAGTTGTGTGTTGTGGAGTGTTTGTGTTGAGTTTGTGAAATTTGGGGGGGAAAGTGTGTGATGGGTGTGTGAAATTTGGGGGGAAAATATACCCCCCATAAGTTTAAAAACTTAGCTATAAACCTAGCTATCTTATTATATAAATTGTCTATTGATCATCTTTATGTTTTATAATCAGTTGCCCCCAATTAAGAGTTCAACACAAGATCGGCAGGAAGCCTGGAAGACCAAAAAGGAAGAAGAGGAAGAAGGTAAAAGGTGCCTTCCTGAAGGGGGCCTTACCTACTGATTGAAGTTGCCTATCCCTATTCTTTGTTGGATTGGGCTCTTTTTCTTGTGAGAGGCTTTTAGTCCATGTAAGTTCCCAGAAGACTCATGTTTCTTAACTTGCCTAGTACATTATGCCCTTTGTGTTTTTTATGAATGAAGTAATTCATCCTTGCGTTCAGTGTACCCCTATAGCTTTTGATCTAATGTCCCCTCCCTAATTGTGATGCTAAGCTTATAAAGAGAGGAGGAGGTCACCAAAGACTGCTATAGTTCCAAGGCTTGATACTCTTACTCTAATATGGAACAAACGGGAATCTTTTATATTTTAATGAACAATTAATTATATTCACTTCCTTTGAGGGCATCTACATAACTACTTGACCCCCTCAGGTGTTGACAGTAATGCTGAGTTGTCCTGTCTGTAACTCCGATTCATTGTTTTTATTAGAAACTTTAAATTGATAATAGTGCCAATAAGAGATGCTACTAATACTTTAAAACTGAAAAATCTAATTCAATCAGTAGGTGTTGGCCTTGGGTGTGTGTTTGGGGGTATATATATATATATATATATATATATATATATATATATTTGGCCCTTGGGTGTAGGAGCGGTCTGGGTCTTTGGTGTGGAAGATGGCACAGGTGTAGTTGGGAGAGGAAAGGGGAAGGATGGAGGTGGTGTACAGTGGTGGGAGGAGAGGGGGGAGAGGAAGGCGGTGTAATTGATGGATGCGAAGTTTTGATTGGTAATAAGTTTATGTTATCCATATTATGGATATTGTGTTTTTGGTAACAAGTGTAAGTTGTATGTGTATGGTTAGTTACCATGTCCACCCCTTGAGGTTTGGTCAAACGCTTGTCCATTCCAAACACTTGTAGGTCCTATAACAACGATATTGATATTTTTTTAAAAACAAAAGAAATGTGTATATCCTGAGACATATAATACTGGTCTAGTTATTATTTGGACAAACATCGGGGGAGGTGAATTCCTTATCTTTTGTTATAAGCTGGTCTTTCTGAAAGTACTATATCTGAAAATGTGACCACTTTGTCTTGTGATCAACATGAAGCCTTATAGTAACATATAAGAAAGTCTTATACATTGATCAAGATTTCTAGAAATAATTCTAAACAACGTATCGCATAATGATTTATTGATTCTAAGACGATATAAAATCTGCACGTGAGGCACATCCCTTGTGAAATATGTTTGTTTTTTCACCCCTCCACCTATGAGCTCATTTTCAAGATCCCAAGGCTAACTTTTGGGAGACAACTACAACGAGCCTGTCTTTCAATCCCTCAAGAGAATGGAAATAGGCATGTCTCCATTGTTTCTTGACTATCAAAGTGCCACAAATTCCCCAAAATCCCACGAAGAATCCCAGTCCTATGCAAATGGAGAACCATAGCTTTTCAAGTGCATCATCTGTTTCTCCTTCATCCCCCCCAGGTTATTGAGTTGGCTCGCTAAAACACTTTGTTGGTAGGGGAAGCCCACAAAGTGCAAGATTACCCTCATAAATTGATGGATCATTGAGGGTTTGGAACTGGTTGCCTGTTGGGATTTTACCTGACAAGTTGTTATATGACAGGTTCAAGTGACTCAAAAAAGTCAAAGAAGCCATGCTTGGGGGAATAGGGCCTGAAAGTTGATTCCTTGAAAGGTCAAGAGTTTCTAACAATTCCAACCTTCCAATGTCCACAGGTATATTTCCTGTCATTTGATTCATGGATAAGTTCAAGGTGCCCAATTTAGCGAGGCTTGTTATTTCTCTAGGCAATTCTCCAGATAAATTATTACTCGAAAGGTCTAGACTATTGACGAGGTAAAGCACAGAATCATATTGCAGTATTCTTCCTTTCGCAGCCACCTGTAAGTGCCCCTGGTACTGTACAGTTTCAGATGTAAGCTCAGTTTTCAAGCCACTCAGGTTCCCTATACAGGGTGGAACTGATCCTGACAGATTATTTTGTGACAGGTCCAATATGTGAAGGGCAGAGAGGAGACATATTTGTGAAGGAATATTTCCAGTAAAGGAATTGTTCCTCATACGGAGAATCAGTAACGATGTCATGCTTTCTCCTATCCAAGCTGGAAGGCTTCCAGATAGCTGATTGTCACCAAGATCAAGGCTGTACATGTAAGTGCAGTTTTGCAAGGCAGAAGGGAGCTCTCCTGAAAGATTGTTCCTAGAGAGTATCAAGTATTTGAGGAAACTTAGAGAAGCAATTGAGCTCGGTATCGTACCAGAGAGGCTGTTATCGGACATGTCAAGAATGTACAAGTCTGGCATATTGTTCCAGAAGTGAGGAATTTCTCCAGAAAGATGGTTACTCGAGATGACTAGGGTTGTCAAATCAGTCAAATCGCCAATGGACAAGGGAATGCTACCATTTATGGAGTTCCTAGAGATATCTATATCTGTCAAATGGGGCATTAATTTACCAATGTTCGTAGGAATTGGTCCAGAAAACAAGTTATCCATCAAATATATTGTACTCACATTAGATGACCAGAGAGGGAGAGGGCCCTCAAATCTGTTCAAGCTTAGATCAATGCTGGATGAGTAGCTGAATTGCAATGAGCTCGGCGCCATGCCCCTTAGTTGATTGTATCCAAGGTCTAGTTCATCGAGGTACAAACCCAGCTTCAGAAACCAATCTGGTATGGTGTCTGAAATTCTTGCATTGTTGAGGACCACAGTGGTTAGCTCATTTTGATTCCTAAGCCATGAAGGAAATCTGGGGCCCAATTTGCATGATTGAATGTTGATATATTTGAGTTTAAAAGGAGGAATCCAATCAGAACTGATTTCAAAAACCAAGGAAATATTTTTAGATGTTTTAGTGATTGATATGTCATTTAAGCTCGAGAGATTTACCAGATGAGCTTCTGTCATGACACCTTCCCATGAATTCTCAGAGATGTCCAATGCAACTAACAAAGAGAGTTGTCCCAGGCTTTTAGGGATGTTTCCACCCATTTGATTGTCTGAGAGGTACAATTCCTTCAAAGACGATAAATTCCCTATCGTTTCCGGAATTGAACCTATGAACAAGTTATGTCGGAGTCGAAGATTTTGCAAGCTCTTAAGGTGGTCCACTGAATTGGGGAGATTGCCAGTCAATTTGTTGTATCCCAAATCCAGTGTGTCTAACTTGCTGTTTGTGCATTCAGACAAGCCATTGACAAATTCCATTATTTCCCCGTTGATGTTGTTATAGGAAAGCTTCAAAGCCTGCAGATTGCAGAGATCCCCCCAACTTCTCTTCAACTGACCTTCAATGCCATAGTTCTCAGACAGATCAAGGTTTTGAAGGAAAGTCAGCCCTGCAAAGGCATCCGGAAGATCACCATGGAGATTGTTGGAGCTCATATCAAGATATGCAACACTGCTAAGGTTGAACAACCAGTGAGGTATTGTGGAGTTGAAACCGTTGTGGGAGAGGTCAAGGACCAAAAGGGATGTGAAATTAACAAATCTAAGCGAGAGTGGAAAGTTGGTAAGCCTGCACTGGGACAAATGCAATTCCAAAAGAGAAGGAAGCAAATTTACAGTTTGAAGCCAGTAAGATGCAGCCTTACTAAGGTCTACGCCTGCCAAATTAAGGTACTTCAATGAAGACAGACTTGACAGCCAGTGCAGGTTATTCACCTTCAATCCATCAAAAGGAAAGTTGAGATCAAGATAGCGCAAACTCGAAAGATTTCCAAGATTTGGAGGGATCGTGCCACCAAAGGATGCATTTGAAAGGTTGAGATATCTCAGTTTTGTGAGGGATCCAAGGAACGCTGGAATTCGGATTCCTCCAAAATTGTTCATGCTGAGGTCTAAGTGGTTCAAATATTTCAAATTGAGTAAAGAAGGATTGATCTCACCGCCTAGCTCGTAAACTGTTTCATTGGTCTCATAGCTATCAGGAAATGAGTTGCGGAGTTTAAGCTTGACGACGTGTCCACTTTTGTTGCTGCAGTTTACTCCTCTCCATCTACAACAATCGGGTCCAACCCAAGAAGAGAGTCGCCCTGAAGGATCTGTTAGACTTTCTTTGAACTTGAGGAGCGCTTTCTTCTCGGCCTCTTTGCAACCCACTTTGAGATCGCCATTGCGGGAGCTAAGTTTAAAGGTCTCAAGGGACAAAAAGCCGGAAAAGAGAATGAGAAAGAGAAGTTGAATGGAGATAAAGTTCATAGCCATGCCTAGGTGAGTGTTATGTCCAGTACAACTTAAATGGGGACGTGTATATATCAAAGCTCTTTGCCTGCTTAGAGGGCATGATCTGATGTCCATATCATACAAGCTTTTGTAAGTGCAGGTCATGCACAGGATTCGGTCAAGTACTGAACCGTAACCTACAAGTTGGACTGGAAGGTGGAATCAAATTTTGGGTGTAACGGTTACACCATGTCATCACGCTGACATGGTGTAACTGTCCAATGATAAAATAATAAATAGATTTCACATAATTAAATAACTATCATGTCATGCAATAGTTATCCAATGTGAGATCTAGTTGTCCACTTGTAATCTTATCATTGAACGATTACACCAGGTTAGCGTGTTGACGTAGTGTAACCGTTACATCTAATATTTACTCGAGAAGGTGGACCCTCAAGAGGTCTAGTATAAATAGGAAAAGTAATTACGTGAGGTTCAAAGAGAATTTTCAAAACTTTGAAGATGAGAGGGGGAGACTGGATATCTATTCCAAAATCTTGCTATTTTTCTGTGTCCAGCTACCTGGAGATGGAGATGGAGATGGTGTAGCCTTCTTCACACGCTAAAGCGTGAATATCAATGCTTGCAATAAATTTCGGACATTGTCATTTTATTTTTGGACTTTGCTTCATTCAAAGATGATGACAACTTTAACTCTTTTTGAGCAAGTATACAATTCAACCTTGAGGCTTATATTTATTTCAATCCTTGACCATCCGGCAGGCCACCCCAACCGCGGATCTCTTCCCAAGCCCCAAACCCCGCACCACACCACGCCCACCCCCCCACCCCCCACCTCCCTCACTAGACGGATGACATTGCAGTAATGTAATCCATCCATGCAAGTTAGTAATTAATCCATATAAAGGAGAGTGTCATCTTATTCATTTGTAAATTTTTTATTGAATAATATTATGTGATATAATTTATGTGGTACCACCCTTATATTTAATATTTTTCCCTTCTTCTCACGTTCATCGGTCATTGTTTGAGGGTCTTGATTCTTTTTTTTTGAAAGGAAGGGTCTTCTTGATTCTTGAATGACAGGGTTTCTTTGGACCAAAACTCTTACTTAAATAGGCTCTCAGCATTGGTCTCAATTGGTTCAACACTCGGCAAAAAAACTTTGTAGTACCTTTGGGTCACGATGATATGACCATTGACCACTACTTCCAGGTCAAAAAACCGCCGCATTTAATCGTGAGAGACCTATGCTATGCTCCATCCGCTAATTTGCCCAAACTAGCCGCAATGTAAGTGCATGATGACTTCAAGTTTCAAAGGCTCAAGTCTTAAAATATTTTTATATTTTCAGATTATATAATATCAATTAATCAAACTTTATTTTTCTGGAAAACATTCAGATCAAGAGTGAAACTTTCATGCTGCTAAAAAGGGCAATTCAATTTAAAAAACTTGTTGATGATACCAAGAATTAAGTCTAAGTATGAGCTCTGTCAAGGAGGTCAGATCGGGAGGTCAGCTCAGAGGTCCAGACCTCAGGTCCCCCTCCAATGCAAACAATCAAGGAAACGTGAAGGAGACAGTTGGCCACTAACAAACTCGTGAAGGAGACAGCTCCCCTAAAATAAGGGAACGCTATAATCAATGCTCTAAACTCTCAACTAACCAAGATCTTCTCCCACCTATTCAGCGAGATCTCACGAACTAACGGCTAGAATCCCAGAACAGATCCCTTAGAGATAGGGAGTAAATTATAAATATTGTACAGTGCCTCCATTGAAGGCAGAACTTGAGTGGTAGCAGAAATTCCCAGTAAGTTTCTTTCATGATCAATAATGAGAAAAGAGCAAGAGACTCCATTAGAGAGTGGATTAGCCGAGCTCCCGAGCCGGTGAACCACTGTACTTTCATCGTGCAAGACATCATTCACATCATCAAAATTCGCACTATAATATTTGCGAGTCTAGCAGCTCAAACCCTAAGCCTGACCAAACAATCAAATCATTAGCTCAATCACGACTGAATTTACACCATCACTTGTTATTATTGAATCTAAAAAGGATTAGATATATACAATTTTTAAATTGTATTTGTGACTCAAAAGGGACACCAAGTCCAGTGGTTAAAGTGACTTGTAAGTTGTAATACACTTATAGTCTCTCTCTCTTTCCAATGCAGTACATGCAATGCGCGAAGTTAAGTCAGCCCAATAGGTATCCTTATTTTTAAGAGAAATTTGGAGGCCGGTCCCCCTATATGGACTTATTTGAACTTAAGTCCGTCAATGAAACTTATTTGTTATGAAGTCCATTTTTTGTCAATTTTACCATACTATCTCTTCCTTTTAAAAGTGAAATAAAACTAAAAATTAAAAACTCATAAATCTTAGGAGTTTGACTAACATTAAAATCTTTTCTCTCTCATATCTATCTATATCCATATATAGGTTAAGAGTTTGACTAACATTTAAATTTTTCCTCTCTTATCTATCTATATTCATATATAGGTTAGGTATATATATATAGTAACATTAAAAATAAAAAATAGTAACATTCAAATACAAAAAAAAGTTATCATTTGGACACAAAATAATACATTTAAACACAAAAAAATAGTAACATTTAAACATTAAAAAAATTGAAACATTCAATATTAATATTTTTAAAAAATAACAACAGTAACATGTTCAACAAAAATATTAACATGTTCAACAAAAATAGTAACATGCTTAACAAAAACTGTAACATACTTAACAATAATTATTTCTCTCAAATTCAAACGCAAAAAAAAGTACCATTCAAACACAAAAAATAGTAATATTCAAAAACAAAAAAAAATAGTAACATTGAATATTAATATTTAGTAAAATAATATTAGTAACATGCTAGTTAGGCGAGCTATCTAGAACTCGGTTGTCCTGACCTCGAGCTCGCCACAAATGAAGCAGAGTAGGAAACATGAAGGAGATAGCTGGCTATCAGCAAGCTCCCCCAAAACAAGGGAACGCTATAATCAAGGCTCCAAACTCTCAACTAACCAAGAATCCTCTCTCGAAAATCAAGCAAGATCTCACGAATTAAAGGTTGGGATCTCGGAATAGATCCCTAAGAGATAGGAATTGAAATATAAACATTGTACAGTGCCTCCATTGAAGGCAGAACCCTAGTCGTGGCAGAAATGTTCTGTTAGTTTCATTCACCATCAATAGAGAGAAAGGAACAAGAAACTCCATTAAAGAGTGGATTGGCCGAGCTCCTGAGCCGGTGAACCACTATACTTGCGTTGTGCAATTTATCATTTTCCCCTTAAAGCTTTCATTTGAACTTTCACTAGCCAAGTAGCTCCGATTCTAAGCTTAATCGAACAATCAGACATTCAACTCAATCACGCATATGCACACACACACACACACACACACACACATATTCGGCTACCACTTTCCTCACCATAGCACAGCTACCATCGCATCATCGTCACCTCCCCAGCAACACCAACCATCACGTTGTCATCACCTTCACAACAACGCTCACCATCATCACCACCACCACACAAAAACTCATTCAAGTTCCACTCCGACAGCTCATTTTTACTCCACACCACCGCCACCACTATACTTGCATCATCTTCATAACAACTCAGCGTGTGTATGTATATATAAAAAGATAGAGAGAGAACTTTGAATTTGATATATATATATATAGAGAGAGAGAGAGAAAGAGAGAGCTTTGAATTTAAATTTTAAATTTATGATGAAGATTTTATTGACATATTTTAATTGACATTGAATTAAGGGATAACAATTTTCAAAATAGGAAATTAATGTAACTTCCTTTCGAGGAAAGATATTTTTGAAATAAAAAAAAAGTGAACTTAAGTCATTACATATAATTTTAAACATGAACTTAACCCCTTATAAGTTTCCTTGTAGAACTTATCTCCAAACAAGTACATCTAAGCAGACTCATTTCCAATTTTCACTATTTTTAATTCTCTCTTTCTTTGGCTGACAAGTTATAATAGGTTCTTTCCTCGACAAGAACATGTGCCTTTATATAGTGAAGGTTCAGTCAGAGACTCGTACAACATGGCTTGGAAATTTTGGTGTACCACAGCAACATCCTATGATTTGCTACTGTAATGTTACTTAGAAAGAGAAGCAGAGCATAATGCATGTCTTAAAAAAATCGAGAAACATAACCTGCAAATACCGACTATTTGAACCTTCTTATTCACACTCACAAGATATGCAGTAAAAAAACAGCTAAAAAAAAGGATACGTAGTAAGGATAATATTCTATCATACACACAATTAGCTGACCTATTTTCGTCCTCACTATATGGGTCTAGTTCAAATCACTGTTGCCCAATAAGGAATTGGATCATGAACTTTTAATATATTTCAATGATCAATCCTCAATCATCAGTGCCAAAGTAACGATCACCAAACTCTCCCATGCCTGGTATGACACGGAACTCTTCATTCAATGCTACATCTATCTCGGAGGTGACAATTTTTAAGGATGGGAACCGTTTACAAACACAATGGATTCCCTCTGGGGCCTGAACATAACAATCAACAGAAGCAGAGTCACTTATATATAATGGCATTAATACAATTTCTTAAACTGGAAAGGTGTGTACTTGCAACCAGCATAGTGGAATAACTCACAGAAATGAGGTTTAGGAAAATAATGTGGGATTCTGGAACTCCCTTCTGTATAAGCAGTTCAATTGCCTGGTTAGCGGAATTACCTTCAAGGAAGCCAGTAAGGTTAAGTTAAATTTGAACTATGGGAATGAGTGCAGTATATTCAGAAAAGAAATGGAAAGGAAGTAGAAAAAGGAATAATTTGGTTTCCTATTTCTAAAATTCTCCAACAGAAATTGCTCTCCCTGACATATTCTCCTTGAGAATTTGTTTTGAAAGTCCACCCCCCCACCCCACCCCACCCTTTTCTCTTCTTTTCCCAATAGACCCAAAGTAACTAAACAAATACTCTTCCCCAAGCATTTCTTCCACTCCCCAAACCTCCAATACAAAGGAAAAAAAAAGAAAAGAGGAAGAAAAAGTATGGAAATCATGACCTACTCTAACAGCAGTAAGAAAATGATCGAAACTGATTCCGGATAAGGAACCACACAGTACCTGTAGCAAGAACTGGATCCAGAAGCAGGACATGTCTTTCTGATATATCTTTGGGGAGTTTTTCATATATAAGCTGCCCAATGTTAGATGAGACAAACTACTGTCAAGAATTAATTCTGCGAACATCCCAATATAAAGCAAGCAGAGATCCTAGTAATTAGTAGAAAGGGAGGTCCAGTGCAAGAGACTTCCACCACAGCAGGGTCTGAGAAGGATCAGCCTTACCCTACATGCGGCTATTTCCGCGACTTGAATCAGTCACAATGAAGCAACCTTGCTGCTGTGCCAAAGTCCACCCTCATACTAGTAATTAGTATTATTGACACTAAAACAAGAAAAAGTAACCTGTTTCCCATTGTCACCATCCCGGTGGATGAGTATTTTTCCAATTTTTATCCCTTTGCAACAAGCACGCAAAGCATTCTCCATACTTTCCCCACTGCAAAATAATACACAAGTTGACAAGAAATTGAGTAAATGGAGTTGCACAACCATGCTAAAGCGAACTACAGTTAGGATGGTATCATCACTAACATAAAAAAAGATAAATGCAAATAAGCATCTTATTTCCACCATATCTTTGCAGCTTAAACCAGAAACAGCCACCACAACTTCCCTTTCATCATCACACAGAGTTGTCACTTTTAGAAAGCTAGGACAACCTGCAGGGTAGAGTAATTTGGGGTTTTTTTTTTTGTTAGGGGGAGGGGGATTTAGATCAACATAACACCTCCTTGGAAGACCCAGCCACATCATCTATTCCTTTCACTACTTTCTCTCCCTATAGACATGCACATTAATATCTTAACGAGTCCTATTTACATAAAATGTTCAAGTCTCACCACTTATAAATTATAATAAATTCCAGAAAATCAGAACAGCCCTCACCTTCGAACAATGGAAACTCCACACAATTTCTTGCAAAAGTCAACCCCTGTATAGACAGATCCTGCAATAGAATACTCGAAATTTGTCAGGGGGGGGGAGAAAGATCAAATCTCTCTCTCTCTCTCCTCAATTTTTTTTTTGCTTCTATTGGGGCAGGGGCGGGGACAGGGGCAGCGGTAGGGGCAGGGGAAGGCAAGAATTCTGATTTGCTATGTGTTGAAGCATATTTATATTAACTTAGGCCATCAGATTAGTGATTGTATCACAAAATTATCCCTTAGAAAGACTAATGGCACCGTAAGCTAGTTTTAAATGAGACAAAATAACACACACCCACACACAGAGACTGAGAGAGGAAGGAGAAGAAAAATGAAGAGAATGACAGAAGCAGTAGAAACGAGCTCAGGCATTCCTTAGTTCCCACTTAACACACCTGTTGGAGTGACCACTTGCTTCTCAGTGAAAGGCAAATGGCCAAGGCCATGTTCCACAACCTGAAATATTATAAGAACACGAACATAAACATTGGTTAAAGGATAAGGTCATTAATCATTCAATAATTTACAAAGTTTGGATTCGCCAAGCAGTTGAAGTACCAGACGAATAAGCCGATCTGAATAGAAAACAAAATCATGCTTCGATATATCTTGGTCTCGAATTAGCGTATGCATACCTCTAATCTGTAACATGGCTTTCCAATATGAGCATAAATTCAAAAATAACATATACAACTTAATAAGGTCATACGTTTCTCAAATTTGGATTTTAGAGCATAGAGAATAAAAAGAAATCAAAGGAAACAAGTTCCTCTCTCTGTATGTCATAATCAGAATGACCATCTTCAAATGAACTCTGATCATACAAACACAAGCCCTTACTTGTCAGTGACAAAAAAAACTTGGAAACCAGAATCCTGTAAAAGAAGACCATCTTCACTATACGATATACTGCTACACCCTCACAGTACGTAGTGATGGTTGTGGTTATTTCTTAATAATGGTTTGTGTAAAATGCAGCTCACTGCTGAGGGGCAATACCCATCAAAGAGACGCAAAATCACCAAAATGATTTTTTTTTTTTTTTTGGCTTGGTTACAGCCCAACATTAGTAATGGCAAGTAAACAGAAAACAAATATGTAACCAAAGACAAACCTGGAATGTCGACTGAATAACATACACATTCGGATATATTTTGCAAAGGTCATGCTGACCGAGCTTTGTATGAATATGTTGGACAATCAGATCAATGGCCACATGATTATCACCTCCCCGGGGGATGATAACATCAGCATACTTCTTTGATGGAAGAACAAAATCATCAAAAGCAGGCTTGACAAACTTTGCATACTGTAGAATAGTAATGTACCGATGGTCAGAAATTGTAACCAAATAAATTTAAACAATCAGACCTTAATGAGGAAGTTCATAGAACTATCAATGGCAATACTATTGCAAAGTATAAGAGCACTTGGGGTTACATGCTACTCCTAGACTCCTAGTCCATATCCAGTTAATAATACACGATCATAGCACCAAAGTGGTCATAGTTTACAAAGAGGTTTTATCATCCCTACCAATCTCTCAATGTTGGGAGCTCTAATAATCTTACTGAAGATTCGTATAAAGTATCAGTTCCAATCCTTAGAGTAAATGCAAAGTTCTTTTTGTCGTATTATCCCTGCATGAGTGCAAATATACATGGGGTTCAACAGCACAAGCGTATAGCTGCAGCATAAGTCAAAGATCAATGCAGTATGTTCCAGCAGTACAGCTCCTGCTCATGCAAACTTGTCAGTCAATCATTTGCTTCAGGCAGCATACAACACCATGTAACACGCTGATTAAATAGTATCATGGTAAAATGCAATAACTAACACAATAATTATCATCCTCTAACCCTTCCGCCTAGTGTTCTAAATGGAACCGATCATCAAATTTCTGCCAATTAGGTGAAGAAATTAATCAAGTTCTGCCAAAGTCTTCCCTCTTTATGAAGAAACTTGTTTAAATGCTGCTGCTAATGGAAATCCTAACCCGCAGACACATCCTAATAATTTCAGAAAAGCACCCAGTAAATTTACCTCGGCAACTCATCTTTCCTAGTAGTACAACTCGTCAATGTCAACACTCCAAGAGTATCTAGTAGCAAGCAGCAGCGCAAGCTGTCTTACAATCAAAGTAACTGTCAGTAAACTTCTTGACAGTAAATCTCTCTGATTTGTTGTTTTCAGACAGCAATGCACTCTAGGTTTGCCTCACCTAGACAAACTCTGACAGGGCTGCATGTGTCAACACAGAATACGAAAGCCACATCAATGGTTTACATGAATACACTTTATAACGAAAACACTCCATGGAGCACCAAATCAGGCCTTCTAAACATTTCTTAGAGAATGCAATTATCTATTGAAGGTTAGTATACAGGTTAGACCCAAGTGTGAGGGTTTGAAAGTGTACGGGACATAGGGACTAAAGCCAAAGCCTTTTTTAACTTCTATTGTGCCTATCTATGGGGCTCCTGGCACGAATTCCATCATTTGAAGGTTCTTCTCAATCTGGCTAGACACCCTTCCATATGGAGTTTCTATACATCTTACAAGAGACACCAAAGAGTGTGATTGGTAGGACAAGAGAGAAAGAAATTCCCATATCCCGAGAGAGAATTATGCATGAACCCTGAATAGTCATCTGCAAATAGTGAACAAAAGAGGGTATTTATAAACTTGGTCAAATATATGGCCCAAACACATGAGAGGGAAAGCCAACAAGTTGGAGATATGCCCCCATTCCATTGCCTCTCATCATGAGGGCACGTGGCTTTCGCTATCTATCTCATTCTCTACTTAGATGCAAATAGCTAACTAGTGGCATTCCAAGAGAGGTTTTTTTTTTTTTTTTTTGGGGGGGGGGGGGGAGGGGGGGGGGGGGGGGAGCACTCATGGCATCATGGACGCTAGCAGGACTGAGGACTCCTAATGCACAAAAAACTCCGGACCACCAAAAATAGCTAGCACATACCACTTGCACCTACCAAACTACAACCTTCAAAGCATACCCTAATGACGTGGTCATGATTCATAGCTCATGTGGCAAAAATTGACCTCCATTTCCACATTACCTTTAAAAAAAAAATCACATTTTAAAGCGGTAGAAGTGTTTTCCCACATAAAACTCTTAAGGAAAATATGTCTTTAGTCCTTACAAAACAAATGATCTCCTCAACATGGTTTAAAGTCGCGGTATCAGTCATTAACTCGGAGAGTACTGATACACATCAATCGCGGTGTCGCGGTATAGTATCGGTTGATACACTCAAAATGCTAGATAGAAGACCCAAAAAAAATTATGAAAAATTATAAAATATAAATAACAAAATTCATGCATTATACGCCTAAAATATATTATCTAACACATTAAAAATTATGAAAATAGATTATAGAGGTGCTATCGAAAATAAAAATTATCAATACTATACCAATAAGAAATAATCATCTATAAATTATTAATTTCTTAAATACATTAGATCCCAACACAATGGAATACAAATAGTTTTTAAAGTTTAAACATAATTTAATTTAATAGTAGGATCGGGTCAAAAAAAAATTAATAGTAGGATAAAATAGAGAACATACAAAAAAAAATGAAATTAGATCATAACAAAAAAAAAAAAAAAGAAATTAGAACATAAAAAAAAAAAAAAAATAGAAATTAAAAGAAAAAAAAAAAACTAATGCATTTTTTTAATCTTTTCTGTATGTTGTGTATAAGAGTTTTACTAGTGACATTGACCTTTGACCGCTTTGTCTTTCACTTTGTGGGAGAGAGAGAGAGACGACAGACGAGAGATGACCAGCAGAGAACGAAGAGAGAAGTCCTAAGGGAAAGCTCACGTGAAGGCAGGGTCCTCTGCTACTCGAGACTCGATCGTGAAGGTTGGGTCCTTTGCTACTCGAGTAGTCCAATCGACGAGCAGCCTAAGGTTTCTGCAATTGATCTGCGATGTTGATCGATGAAGCTGGGTCCTCTGCTACTGCGAAGAAGAAGGAAAGTAAAAACAAATAGTAGGAAAGGGTCTCTGATTAAAGAGATTTACCACAATTTTTTAGGTTTGTGTTAAATTTTGTTCTAACTTCCTTGTTTTGTTTTTATTATGGTAAAAAAGGGTCTGATTTAGGGTTTAATTTCTCATCTTTTTTGCCTTTTTTTTTTGGCATTTTCTTTGTTGCTTGAAAGTTGGTGGACGATTCTATGCGTATTAGTTCAATTCAAAAGTGAATCGGCCGAGTTAGACCGAGTTGAATCCGAGTTTGTCCGAGTTGGACCGAATCAGAACCGATTCATGGCAAACTCGTGATAGTGTTTTATCGTGTATCGTTATCGGATCGATGCCTGTCGAGGCGGATACGACTCGGCCGAGTTGTATCCGACTCGGCCGATACTTTGAACCTTACTCCTCAATGAGATTAACAATTACTTTATGGCAGAACAACAGAACAAAAAATGAGCTAGATGAAAACATTGGGATGCTAAAGTGGGCGCAGACCAACTGCAAATAAGAGGTAAAACCTTGTATCTACTGACATCTATGTACCACACACGTGTGCGCACACGCACACACAGAGAGACAAAAGCACTGATACCCTTTCGTGTGCATCAGGTTTATGAAAGTATATCCCTAATCACCAATATTTCTTAAGAAATCCATTTCTATTTAGTGTACAGGTATACAAAGCATTTCCCATATATATTGCTATGATCCCCTAGCTATGAAAAATAATAATGGAGAATATCAGTACAGCTGGATACCCCTGATTCAAGTGTTTACACCAACGAGGTGGAGATTAACAAAGTAAAGAGCTTGCCTGTTCAAGAACTGAGTTTATGTCCCTACCCCTTTCAACTGTGTCACGCCTTATTCGACGAGCAAGACGCACATCAGCATCTAGAATCAATAAATTACCGCAAAAAGGTTAAGTGTGACAAGGAATTAAGAGGGTAAACAACTGTTGGTATCATTATGCAGAAGGCTAAATTAACAAAGTATCTCATTGATGTGACAAAAGAAATGATATCAGTGTAGTGATATGGTTAATCAAGGAAGTCAGCAAGAAACCAAGTCATATCCAGCAGTAATAACATATTTATATACACATATACATACATATATCTATATACACACATGCAAAAGATTCAATGAACGCACACAAAATAACTTTCTATGGTCATGCAAACATGTAAGAAATCCCACGCAAAGTTGGGATTTTACTTTGTTATTTGATTGTATGGAAATGGACCATGGAAAGAGACTGAGACAAACAACTCAGATGCAAACAATGAAGTAGGTTATGACAATTCAATTATTTGATTTGATTTCTTTTTCTCAATTTTTGGAGTTTCAATAATATTTTAGAATCAATCCCTTGAGGCTTAAGTTCAAATTACACTCGACCCCACTGCGTAAGTTGATTGTGTAGATTCTACTGACTTATCAAATATTCTTTTAAGTATCTACTTTGCCCTTAAAAATAAATAATAAGACACAAAAATGGAAAAGGATAAAAAACTATCCTCTCTTCCTTCTCTTTCGGCCCCACCCCTCCACCTTCTCTCAGCCCCCCCCCCCCCAAAAAAAAAAAAAAAAATCCCCCGCAATTTCTCTTCTTTCTCTTAGCCACCTAACCAAACCCACATCCTCCAAAACTGAAACCACCACCATCACCACTAAAACTAAAACAAAAACAACAACAAACCAAGCCTATGCCCACCACCAAACGCATAGGTATTTGCACAAAAAATATTACATATACATATATATTCACAAGCATGTATATAGGGAGAGATAGGATGAAGGGCCAACAATAGTTGAAAGTTGCATAGTGGATGGGGGTTGGTTCTACTGAGGGGTTTATATCCCCGGTCTCTATTCATATATACATGTATATATGGAGAAAGGAAAGACTTGGAGGGAGGATGTCGAAAGTGGGGGGATGTATACTGGAAAAGGGGTTTTATTTGGGATTTCTTGGAGGGCCATCGCTGTAGGGTGATTCAACTGGAATTTGGGGGAGATGGAGTTGGAATCAAATAATGAAAGAAGAAAATACTCAAAAAAAAAAGGTGAGGGCAATGAGGTCAATCCACCCATTCTATTCAAGCCTGTCACACGACAGAAGTGATATCTAACCGACATGGGGAAAAGGGTATTTTAACAGTAACTTCAGTAGTTGCCAACATAATTTCACCTTATCTAAAGACAACCTTTACTATGGCAGTATGGGGAACCAATGAAAATTATCTAAATTCAACAGAGCTACTCAAGTATAGCAGGCCCTATGCCCCCCAGTCAAAGAATGCAAACAAAAAAGAAAAAGAATAAAATAACCAATACAAACAAGATTAGTAGTTCCATCATAATCATTATGCTTATAGGAAGTCATGTCCAACACATGGTACTTGCTGCACCAGATCAACCAGCTTAAGTTGCCAAAACACTGGTTAAGACTAGATCTTGGGAAACTGAACCACTTATGGGTCGATGTATAAAATTGACATTAAAAAGGTCAGCCTCAAAGGGTTGCATTGCATACATACTATGAGCAGTAAGCCTTAAGATAGACCACATAATTCTAATTTTTGTGTTGGACTTCAACATCTTCCAAGTATAAGTTACATGCAGTAGAAGCAAAGAGTAAATCTACACAATACAGGACACTATATAATCAAAATGACCCACAAGGTACATAACAACGATTAACCACTAACTAATCCCAGTGATAGTGACAATGGACAACAACTATTAGATGAAAGGAGTGCAACCTGTGTCTACGAAAATCTTCATATTCATCAAGCTGCGGACACGTTGGTCATGGAAAACCAGGATTCCCTCTAGAATAATAACATCAGATGCATTTACCTGACAATGCTTTTCATATTAGTATTTCAGAAAGCTGATAAATTTTTTGTTTGCGTGTGTGTGTGTGTTTTTGGGGGGTAGGGGAGGGGTGAAGACAAGCAAAGCACTTTTTTTTTTTCTTCTCCTCCTCCCCCTCATTATGTTTGTGTGAGTAAATCCACCACCAGTAAATAATCATACATCAAAATCTACAAAAAGAACCCCTCCTCATTTTGAAAGAATAATACAGTAAAATGCAGTTTAAAACAATGAGCAGGTCCAGTAAAACCTAGACCCTCACACTTTTTGGAGCTGAGTTGCTCAGCTCTTGAGACTGCAGGCATTATAATCAAGACAATAGTGTACTGCAATCAAGGTCAAGCAGTGCAGTCAAGATCAAAGGTAAGGTAGTTGTTAGCGGTGGTGACCATGGCTTGTGGTGGCAGGTGCTAGCGATGGGGCTTTGATAGCAAATGAATAAGGAAGGAACAATAAAGAATAAAGCAGATTAAGAAAAACGAGGAAAAAATGGGAGTAAGAATGAAATCTAGCACATTAACAAGGTGTTAAATGTGCGTCTGGAACATGCACAGCTATCTTTGATGCAAAGTGTGACAGTTGCAATTGATTGATTAATACAGGGGAGTATAGAACCACAAACCAAACGTGATGTTTAAAAGGTTTGAACATTCCCAAAAGCTACCAGTTGCATGAAAGAGAAATTGGTTCAACGGGCTTTATCAATGAAGCTCACAGTTGCAAGAACAAGGACGTCTTGGAGTCCTAACATTAGCTCTCACCCAAAGATACAACATGTACTTCTCAACTTTTAACATTTTATACTAAAAAGAAAGTGAAACAAGCAATGCTATGAGAGAGAAAAGACAAATGACTACAAGAAGATGAAAAATCCTTTAAATGAACATAAAAACTCAATATGAACAGACTCGTAAAAAGCTTTTAAACAAAAATGTCGCAAAGTGCAAACCTGCCGGAAGCTTTCTGAACACCTGCGATGGTTTTTAAAATCATATATTGGAACATGGACAGAGTGCCCACGTTTGAGGTTTTCAATGCACTCTAGAAGCTGCTCAGTGTCAAAAGCATCTACACACAAAACAAAAAATGATCAAAACATTTACAGGAATGCTCTTCTACAAGATACTGCCGAAATCTGGCTGCACTATAAATTTTACACAGTTGACAACATCACATGGAGATTAATTTACAACTGAAAGTGAAACGTCAACTAAAAGAACACATGAAGACAACAAGATTCATTTTTGTATTTGATTACCAGGATGATCAAAATTATACTCATGGACCCGTAATGATTCTTCAGGTGTCAAGCCACGATAAAATGAATCCTGCAGACCACAACACAAATATCATGCAATTTGGTAAATATCTGTTCAGTTATAAATAACTCAAATGTTGCAAAAACGAATGGAAAAGGAGCATAGTTGAAAGATTGTGCAAGGCAGTTTTTTACACAATGTTTGACCCCTACTCTGAAGGAAAAAATAAAAGAAAAGTGGTAAGAGAAATGATAGCTTAAAATGCCATCTCCTTGATCACATAGGGGCAGTGGAAGATGTGGCAATATTTCACACTAACCAAAAACCTGGCTTGAAGTCAAGACAACTCTTGCTTTTCATCTCAACCACAAAATTCAATATTCAATGCAATACAACTCAATTCAATAAAGCCTTTATCCCAATTATTTGGGGTTAGTTATATGAATCCTATTTCTCCATCATACTCTACTGAGGGCCATATTTTATGCCAATTTGTGAACTACGTATCCTTGTTTTCCTGTCTCATTCAAAGTTAATTTCAGCCTACCTCTACCTCTTGCATTCCCTTCGACATGTATCAAATCCCTCTTCCTCATTGGTGCATTATTAGACATTTTGCAAAAATACCATACTACTTAAGTCCATTATCTTTTAATTTATCTGCTATTGGTACTACTTCTATAGTTTCGCAAATATACTAATTCCCAATTCTATCATTGATGATTTCACAATACATCCATCTTTACATACTTTTTTGTAAAATAATTAATTTTTGCATGTGTTGTTTTTTAATTGCCCAATGTTATACACCATAATGCATTGTTAGTGAAACGGTTGTTTGATAAAACTTCCTTGCAACTTAAAAAGTATGTCTATCATATAATACGCCAAATGTATTCCTCCACTTAGTCTAATTTCTCTCTCCTACTGTATTATGACCCCATAGACTGAAGATCCAATGCACTAGTCTATTTTCATTTTGAACGCCTTCAACATCCAATAACAATTACAGCGCTTAAAAGAGTTTTTTGTTTTTCTTATGGAGTGTCTTTATTTTGAAATTCTGTAATAAATTTCATAATTCTTAATTTCCCTTTTTAGGGCCTTAGCACCTTTCCATTGTTCTAATCTTGGTGTTGTATTCCTCTTAATGTTGGCAGATTTAACTCCATTTCCTAGGTACAAATAATCCTCGGTCACAATGAATGATCCAAGTGAAAATGTTGAAGAATTTTGACCGTAAAATGAACTTCCAACAGACCTGATTGACAAGCACAATCCGATGATCATGAAGCTGTTGAATGATCATGTCACACACAGTTGTCTTACCCGAAGCCGTACCACCCGAAACCCCTGTACAATTGCGCAATAGAGAGCAAAAGAGGAAATCAAATGTTAATCAATCAGAGCAAAAGGCACAAAAAATAGTACATTGTCAGACTAGTAGTTCTTTTAATTGCAGATGAAATCGGAAGAAAAGTAGTGATGTTGGAACATTTTCTCAGAATCACAACAGGACGAACATTAGAGTTAGAATGAGAAACCAAATAATAAGAAGTGAGTGAAAGAGAAACTGAAATTCACCGATCACAAAGGGCTGTTTAAGGACGTCGGAGTCCGCTAGGGTTGAAGTAGGAGTTGGAACCGCAGAGCGAGGAGATGAAGAAGCTGAGCGAAGGCCGTCGAGGTGTAGACCAGAGAAGTGAGGCCCCGACGCTGCCTCCATCACGTAATCTATCGCCGTTGTCTCGTCCGGCATCGTTTCTCCCTCTTGTTTCACTACCTCTTCGAGTAGAGTCGTGCTTAGAAGAGTTTTCAGAGCAAGCAGAATTCTGAGCAGTTTTGTGATTTTTTGACGCGGGGTTTGTGTTTTGGGGGGGGGGGGCGGTGCGCTTTCCACTGTTTCGTCATTTTCAGTTTTGCGGCCTTTTCAGGCAGAGAATATGCCCTTCATGCTCATTTCCTCTTTACTCCTTTTTTTTTTTTTGGTCCCTAACAAATGATCAAAAGTGAAATTACAAGGAAAATAAAAGTTACAGTTTAATTCAAACATAGAATACTTATGGAAATAAAAAGAAAGTTGTTTTTTATTAGATAAAGAATTAAAACTATTGCATAAAATTTAGTTTATAATTTAGAAAGCAAGAAAGTTACAAAAAATAAAAAAAATTACCGTCTCATAAGTAGTATTTTTATCTATGAAAATTGACACGATTTATAAATATAAAAAAATTAAAAATCTCCTTATTTTTTGTGAGAAAGTGATTAGTCATTAATGAAAATATTAATTATATGTGATTAAATGAGTATCTCAATTTTTTTGTCTTCTTCTAACATTCTATTTCTAATGTAACCTAACCCAATTTCAACCTTTTTAGTCATTTGATGACATCTAAAGTTTTTGAGTTAGAAGGGGCAGGAAGGTAGGTTCCTCTAATCTCTCAAACAAGAGGGTGTCACTGTCACCTTCTAATTAGCCTTAAACTTAAGGGCTATTGGTGGTATTTACCCCCATTTCATTCCGCATATTATTGTGTTGCGATGTTCCAATTCAATTTATTCCATTTTAACCATTGAGAAGACCTATTGGCTGGAATAAACCCTTCTCAAAAAAATCAATTGCCAAGATTATATAAAAATTCATATTTGGTGGAAAATGTTCTTCATTTTAGATAATGAAAGCATTTCATTACTATCAACCCAAAGAAATACGATCTCTCTGAGATATACGGTTTATGTCGAAAAGGTACAAAATTGGACTAATTTGAAAACATTGGGAAATTTACTTTATACCTACTATGATGGAGGGGGTTCGTGGTCTCTAGTCTCATTTTTGCCGAGCTTGATTCTCTATGGTATGAACATCTTTGATTGAATGAAGACAGATATATAGAAAGTGTGCAGTGAGGGATCTTTATAAGTATCTAGTCTTTACTTAACTCAACTCAAGCTTGACTTAGCCCAGCAATGCCCAAAGACTCCCATGCCTAAAACCTATCTTGATGCCTGAAAGTTAGATCGGTTGGTCCTCCTTATGCAAGGAGATTTTATTGCCCCCAATTTCTATGAACCTGCTTGCCTATTGGATGAGAAAGCAGACTTCGCCCTCAAAACTTGATCTGTGTGGAGCAGGAAAAATGAGATCGGAGTCCATCCCGCCCACCAATTTCTTTCCTTCCGAAACTGGGTGGAAAACATGCAAGAAAGGTGTTTAATCATTCAAATTACTTCTATACCCTCCTTTGTAAGATTCCCACCTTGCATCCTTTTCTTTGACAAATTCATTTTACTTTTTCTATCTTTTTGCAATTTCAAATTCAGGAACCCATAAAGGTGGAGTCTACATCCTTCAATTTCATTGTGTTAATTTTCTATTAAGGGTATTTGAAATAATAGTCTTTTCATATCTTTTTTTTTCAAACTAACTAAAATAATAAAATATTAATCTCTTCTATTTTTCCTATCAAATACAAAAATAAAAAATAATTTTCTTTCCTAGATAGAAAGTCTATCCCTTCTAATTTTTCATCCCTCTAACCAAACGGACCATTAGTGTCTGAATCTATTTGATTGTTCATTATAACCAAAATGGATGTCAAAGCAACCAAAATGCAGCATTTATTGAGTCAAATTATACATACCAGCATATACTGATCAAATTATACACAACCCTGCCAGCATTGAACACGCCCTAGAAAACTTGTACCATTGCTGGCTCTCTTCTCTCCATCATAACAAATAACGAATATTTTGCACATACAAACACAAAGTCGACGCAAACTATAATTAACATGTACACAAATCATTGAAGCAAAACTATCAAGCTAGCTGCTTGTAAAATTACCCCAACCGTTCATACACTTATAACATGATGAAAATCACATGGAAGACTGGCAATGCAACCATCAAAATCGACGCGAAATGACCAAAAGAAGAAGTCATGGATATCACAGTAGGCGTAGGCGTAGTCGATGAAGATGAAGATGAAGATGATCCGGGAGTCAAGGATGATGCATCTGCCGAGACTGTTGTAATCTTCACCTTCATTCCTTGGGCACAGTGGCCCGATGTTCCGCAAGCAAAGTAACGTGTCCCGGGCTTATCTATCTTAACCACATTGTTGCCGCCGTTCAAGGAATTCAGTGCATTGCCCATGTTACAGTTCTTGTATGCGCTCTCATTAGGAAGCTCAACTACGCTGTGCAAGGGGGTGTACTTGAACACTGTCCAAAAACAAATGGAACTATATATGAGCTTCATTTATCAAATTCTAATTTATTCCATGTGTTTTGTTCAAATTCCTTAGCCACATAGAACTAGAGGTTAACCGGTCTACATGGCTTGCGGATAATTATGTACTTCTTAAATTTGCGAGTAATCACGTCTAAACGATTTCACAACTATATTGTGTCAAACCAAACTTTACGAATGCAACTTAAAAAAAGAAAGAAAAAAAGAAAGAAATGGCATATATACGAACCAAGTTGATCGCCGGGCTTGAATGTCTGACCAGAGGCCCATGTGGTGAAGTCCGTAGACTCAGCCCAACCTTGGCTTCCACCAACTACGTGTTGTGTGGCCGCCATGGCTTCTTTGTTCATCAGTAGTGGTGTAGCAAAAACGAATAACAAGTAAAATTTGAACACACCCTCCATTTTCAATGCCCTTCTTCTTCACTCCCCTCAAGGCTAACCTTATTCTGTATGTACACAGACACCAGAAAAAGTCCATAACCTTCAAGTATATATATACCATGACAATTAAGGTTTTGAAAACTTAGTGATGATCAGCAATGGTCGTTTAGTTTCCTATCCTACCTTGAACATCAAGAATTGGTTAAGTACTTTTACTACCTTGCCCCTGGAAAAAGGCATCATCAGGAACCAAAATAAGTCTCGTGTTGGCACAGTTTTAGGGGCAGTATTGGTGAAACGCATTACATGTTAAGTATTTGGATTGGCCGTAAAGCAAAATCTGGTAGGTCTTGAAGTCGCTGAGAGGCTGGGCTTTGAAGCTACGGTATCATGATATCATCCATCAATGTCATCATTAATTTGCACTAGAGACTTGTCTGGACTGGAACCTCATTTTGTTAGGTGAAATATATATATAGTAGTACTAAGACAACCTTAAAAAAATTTAAGTGGGAGGATGATCATCATTACCTCAAACTTAACGGTCTGATTTTAGTTTTGTGAAGATGGATCCTAGGCCCTCGGTTGAACATTTGGAAGTTGACTTGATCCATAAACTATTGGAGATACTGTATGTGTAAGCTACATGTAGGGGAGTAGGGTAACCCCTTCTTGAAACCATGCCTTCAAGATTATATGGAATATGTTTTAGCATCATTTTTTTATCGTTTTAACGTAACGATAAAGTTGTTCTATTGTGACCTAAAGGTCATGAGTTCAAGTTGCACGA
This sequence comes from Ilex aquifolium, assembly GCA_951799425.1. Classification (NCBI taxonomy): domain Eukaryota; kingdom Viridiplantae; phylum Streptophyta; class Magnoliopsida; order Aquifoliales; family Aquifoliaceae; genus Ilex; species Ilex aquifolium. The sequence continues at coordinate 523,646 of OX637391.1, forward strand.
ATAGTCTCATTTCTTACAGGGATAAAGCTACGTACATCTAACCCTTCTCAGACCCCGCAATGGTGAGAGCCTCATGCACTCAGTACGGCCTCTCGTACATCTAACCCTTCTCAGACCTCGCAATGGTAAGAGTCTCATGCACCCAGTACGGCCTCTTATAATTTTCTATCGTCTTCAATATTTATTATATAAAGCATGCTCCTTTAATATTGATGTGACATTTCAGCCTCAAATTCGTAAAACTGCACAGGGAAATTTGGTTGAAAATGTTTTTCCAAAGACTGGAGGGTTTAGTGCCAAACAAATTAAGATTTAATCATCAAATCTATGATCTATCAAGCTCATTTCACACAATTCTATGCAGTCATGTAAACATTCCTCAATACAGTTCCACACAACATGAACAGAACAGACATTGTCTCCACCTGGGGGTTATACCCTGAAATAGAACCTGATTACCACTGATTGTTTGCAACAAATGATGTGAGAGTATTCTAAAAATCTTACATTTACGACGATTCGTTCAAGTTCAAATCCTTTTCCATGGATATCAAAAGCATAAAAATGTATGTATTGTTCAAACTGATCCAAATACGAAGGAAATCAACAGAGTTCACTGCCATTAATAACTGAACTCCATCGGGGATTATATCTCAAGTGATCACAGCGAATGCACAAGAGCTGTCCTCGGCTTGGGTAGCTCAGAATCAAGAGGTTATCTGACAGGAAAACAGAAGGACAGTAGAGAGATTCGATTGCAAACCGAAGAAACGCTTCACAGAGAATGCAGTTATGCATTATCCACAGGATTGTTCAAGCCCAACATAGGTTGATGTATTATGTAAGTCAGAGGTGGTTCATCCCGAGGTGCAGACAAGTTGTAAACTCCATATTTCAGCTTGCCTAAAATTGCAAATCATTGGAATGTAAGAGCAAGAATATGCCCTAAAATTGGGAGTGATTTTATTAACATTTATAAAATTAGCTAGTACAAAGCTGCCCTGTCACATTAGACCGAGGCGCCATTGATTGCCTTAAAATTAGTGCTGGTTTTTGAAAAATGCAACAATTTGGTTATACACAATGTCCTTGGCATTTATCCCCATTATGAAATCAGCATGAGCATAGTTCTTAATGTATTGAACATGTAGCTTGTCTTCATCATGTAGCTTGAGACTGTCAAGCAAATTCTCAACGTCTCTTACATCAGAGAGAGCATCTTGGCCTCCATAGCTGAGGAAAAGGGGAAGGTTATGGGGAATCTCAGAGAGGTTATAAACAGGAGGCTTGGCTTCACCATAGTGCTCCACATTGAAGTCGGGGTTTCCATAGTCATACTTTGCTAGGATTCCATTACGAGCAGCTGCAGATTATTCCTTGTTAATCATTTGTCGTAGAAAAAAAAAAAAAATTGACTATTTGACAACTGAACAGGTCTAATGTACAGTACTACAGTGGAATCAGTTTCTTTAGAAAACAGCCTTATTTTCCAAGCATTAGGTGGCCAATATCACCATATTTGCCGTTCAAATTGAAACCCGCAAAAACATAAAGGCAAATCATAGTTTACCTGCCTATGGTTTGACCAAGTAATAATTTACATCCCTATACTTTACATAATTCCGTGTGATTAGGGACTAAACTACAACAGTTAACGGAATTAATAATTTAGCATAAAAGACAATTATTCCCTTCATATTTAAAAAATTACATAAATTAAATGATCTACTTAATGCATCGAAAGGGAAGAGAGCACAAAGACTAGCCCAAAGATCATCTACAATTCTTGAAGCCATTTAAGGTCCCCACAGGCCACTAGAAGTAATGGGAAAGGTTGCTACAGTGGGCTGGACAATTTGGAAGGCACACAATCAAAAGGTTTTCAACCGTGAAGAACCCAGTGCTTATGCAACTGTTACAGTGTTTGTGGAATGAGTTAAGTTTACTGGATGTGAAGAATCAATCCATGGCGCCACTTAAAGTATCGGTTAGTGCAAATAATTCAGATCTTGAGAGGGTAGGGGTTGTGTTTTGCTGCGACAGAGCTTACAATTCAAAGAGCCAAAAGGTTGCTTGTGGTGTTATATTAAGGAATCTGGAAGGACAGCTACTGGATGGAGCAGCCAAGAGTGTTTCAGCAGTGTCCAGATCGTAGTCAGAGGCAGCAGCGGTGCGACAAGCTTGTCTGTTAGTAACTTCGTGAGGATTGCAAAATGTCATAATAGAAAGCGACTGCTTGGAGATCATCAAACTCAGTTCAACTGAGGATGTTCCCACATGAGAGATTAGTTCTTTTATGGAAGTTATAAGACATTATGCTAAGTTATATAACTTTAGCTTTTCACACAAGCCAAGAGCCCGTAACAAGGCTGCTCATTGGGTTGCAGCCTCGGTCATGAACAACTCCCTCCCACTGAGTTGGATCAACTGCCCCCCATCCGAGTTAAAGGCTTCCTTATTGACTGATTGTAATTTGGATTTTCCTATTTAAATGAAAGAATTTGAGTTTCATGATCAAAAAGAAATAGATTGACATATTTTGGAGGGACAAAAATGAGAAAATATGATGTTTGTTAAGGTATAAAAGTCATTTTGGCATGCTATTTTATAAAAGTAGGGAGTTTTGACTTTTGGCCATTAAGTTTAACAGAATTTCTATCCAGGATCACAGAGGCTTACATGTTAGTTTTTAAAATATATGAAGGTACTGTATTATCGGATCAAATCAGATGGAGATAATATAAAATTTACCCATAATTTAAACAGAAACAAGCAAACAATTATGATGAACAGAACTTACTCTGAGCCAAATGCACCATGTTCTTAGTTGCTGTAGATTGAGGCTCATTCTTCAAGAAAATGTCAACGGTGGACGAATTGAGACAGCAGTTCTTACCTTGAATTTGAAAATTACCAATATAGTTGTTAATAGGAATGATCAATATAAATGGAGAGAAAAACAACACAGATAAACAAAGATTATTACCAGTGAGTGCAGATATTAAGTCGTAGCAGTCAACTCCTGGATCAGCACAGAGAGTCTTGAGAAAATTGGCTACTGGTTCCCTATTGCAAAAAACTAATCAACTAAAATTTCAATTTAATTTTAGTAAATACTTGAAATGTGAATGTATGAGATTCATAGTCTAACTAGTTTACCCCTTAGGATTGAATTCTGCAACACCCAACAGCGTAGTAATCTGTTGAAAAAAAACAGAAACTAATCTGAGCTGGAGGCTATTTGATCTGTTTTTTCTGTATTAAACATTTGAAGGGTGATCAATCATGTCCATCATTCCAGTGCTACTGATCATAAAACATGCATTATGGATATGTATGTACCTCACCAACAAAAGCTCTGGCTGCAAGAACTCCAAGGGCAGTGGTCATGTGGCTCAGGTAAGCAACTGGGCTTAGCAAAGCTGCCGATGTCACCTTATCAATTTGTTTTCCTTCTGAGAAGGAAGCCAAAGCTATCAAAGTTCCCTGCCAAAAATCATCCACATTTTTTAATTTTACCCTTATTTGGCACCGCCTACCATTTATTTATTTATTTTCTCATGGAAAGTATCATAAAAAAGAACAACCCACTGCAGAAAAGAAAGTATCATGAATTAACTAGGTCCAGTTCTGCATATTTTTTTTTTTGACAGTTGGGAGGATGGTCCTTACCAAGGAATGGCCTACATAATGAGTCTTCTGCCCAGTTTGTTTAAACACAAAATCAAGAACAGCTGGTAGGTCGTGGGTCACCAGATCATCCCATGTCCAATTCCAGAAGTCCTGTCAGATTTGCCATGGTCACAGTCACAGAACTCTTTAGTCCAAGCACACTATACATGGCTACAAAAATCATATTTATTAATTTCTTTCATTATTTCTTTCTTCCTCACATATATCTACTTCAAAATGAATGTCACCGTTATGTCACATTAATGATTTTGATCAGAATACATGAACTTAGCACTTACCACTTAGGCTTAAGATTATCGATGATCTTATAATCTTTATTACAAAGGTAGGTATTGGAGATACTCGTTTAGCGAAGAAAACATTTCACTTGGTTAATGATGTGGTGGGAACTCATGTTTAATGATTTTTGTTAAGAAATTTCAAAAGAAAATTGAGGGTGGTCCATGAAATAATTATGTCCCGTTGTTCAAAGTCAAAACTTGCCCAAAATTTTGAAAAGAAAAGATCTTTTTCACATGGAGTGATTTAAGAATGGACCATGTAAAATAAGTATGTTCAACATTAAAAAGTTAAAAGCATTATACTCATATCCCTCTACATTTGCTATTCAGTATTCTCATCAGTAGTAGTAAACGTATAGAGTACTAAGCAAGTGATAAATGTGAAGAGAAAGGAAGTATTTTTGCTCAACCGGATTGACAGGATCAAGGCTGACATGTCGCCTGCTGAATCTGGTCCCTCTGGTGTTAGCAATCCATACATCAAACCCATTATCAGCCAAGATCAACGCCAGAGATTGATCCGGAGAATTCAGAAACCATGTCCCTCCATCCTGCAACCGCACAATATCACCGTCGGCCACAAGGATTACACTTACATATAGTATATGTCTGTGAAATATATATAAATATTTAAGTTAAATCATTTTTCTAGATTAGATGGTAATTGAACATCAGTATTTTTGTGATATGCATATGAAGATTGACAAGCATTCATTTAAATTAATCTCCTTGTTTTTATACTCTTGTATTGCGTACTTCAAGGATCTTTGAACGAATGGCATTTCACACACGTAATGATGAAGAAGACAAACAAATCAGGGAAGACAGGAGGAGTGGACGTGTGTCAACCTGCATGCTTCGTTCAAAGATCCTGAAAAATGGACCTAGCTATGTCATGGTTTTGCAGACGTACGGTCAGAGAACTAGCTACCTACTAGTCTATTACCGCTTTAAAGACCTCGGTAATGGCAGAACCACCGACCCACCCCATATGTTATCTGATATCGGATCCCCTAGGAATTTGGTGGGTGTTGAATTTCCTCTCTGAGCATCTGCTCTTACTTTGGTTCTGCGTTATGTGTATGTGTAAGGAAATTACGAATTCCTGGGAGAAGTGAAGTCATTATTAGTGTCTTAGGCTGAGGATGATTAATAATTCATATACAAGGTGGAGGAGAAAGTGAAAAGAGCAGTTAATAAGTAGGCTAACCCCACTTTTTGACTGAAATAATTGAGTCAACTTCCAAGACCATACTGATACCATTATGTGGACCAGACTGAACATTTTATCCGATTTATCAACCTTTGCTGTCGGTTTCACACTTGATAAGCATGTGCTTAACGCCTGTTGTTTCAGAGATTTGTTTCCAAAGTTTTTTTTGGTAAGTTGTTTCCAAAGTTTATGTATGTAGTTAGAGGACAGTCCAAGGTGTTTTTGTACTTTTATTAATTAATAATTAATAATATGGGAAACAATGAGCAGCTTCTTATAATCATGTATATATATATATACCAGCTATTTTATTATATAGATAGATGTATATATGAGATTAAGGAACTTACCACAAGAACCCCATGTTGCAACAAGACTGGCTGCTTCTTGTTCCCACCACCACCAACACGGCCTTCCGGAATTCTTTGCAGGCTCAATATATACCCATCATCGGTTCTCACCTGCCCAAATTTTACTTAATTAATTAGCTAGCCACAATAAGATTTGAGATTTCTAGGGTCAGGTTTATTGAGATATGAGATTGAGATCTTACTTCAAACTCCTGGCATATGTATCCATGAATGCTCACCGCAGACGCACATAATCCGGCCGGTAGTCCAGTACTGTCATCGGTGTCACCGGTTAGACCGAAAGAACCTCGACTTGAGCCCAATGCTTGATGAGGGTTACTGATGATGAGTAAGAGCAGGGCACACAAACTCAACACTGTGAGCCTAATCACAGTACTAGCCATTTCTTAGTTCTGGGGGAAGAAGATGGTGTACTGAGACTTCCTTTAGGTAAAGAGAAGATATATATAGAGAGGGAAAAGGTGAGTATGAACGAGAAAGAAAGGAAGACTTAAAATGGGAAAACGATTGAACCGATTTATAAGAATTTTGGCATAAAAGAGGGGGGATTTTCACGTTCTTTTCAGTGAGGAGGGAATGGGTACGGGGCCCACTTGGATCTCTTTTTCTTATCTTTTTATTATTATATTACAGCTTTATACGGAGATATATACATGTAGAGATACGTGCAAGTGTGTGTAATATAGATATTATATATATATTACAATGGATGTTGAAGCTGAGCTAATTACGGTTGGAGATTTATTATCATGCACAATATATATATGAGTAATGCTAAAGAAACGTGGGGCCCAAATTGTTACATGTGTTAGTTTCTAGTGGGCCCCATCTAAAACGGCGTATCCTGCCCAAAGAATTTGGTAAACTCAAAAAGTTTAAGGTGGTCATGGATGGCATCATATTATTCCACAAAACACGATATGACCCCCCCCACCCCCCCCCCCCCCCCCTCGGTCTCTCTCTCTGCATTATCCTCTTCAGTCAACCTGATTTTTTGGCCCAGATTGAGTAATAAATGACACCAAATTTGTTACATATCTGATTTATTGTTCAAGACTTCTTGGATTTCACTAATGTTATAAGATTATGATGATATCACATTAACTGGTATAGAAAACTTGGTGAGAAGAATTGGTAAGAAGACATCAACTTTTTTTGCTTTAAAATAGATTACATAATGGGGTTTTGACCAACATATCTATATTTTTCGTAATATTATTTTAATTAAATCTATTACTGACAGTAAATTATTATTCATATAAAAATTTAATGTCAATCTAACCATAATAATAGCATACAAAAATTTAAAGTGCATCAGAAGTAACGATGATGTTAGCATTATGCATTCAAAGAGATTTGCTCACATATGTTGTTCTCTTATATGATCAATTATTCTTTTCATTTCCAAATAGAATAATTGTCAAACCAAATTTAATCACAGAGTAATGTTTTCAATTCCAAGAAATATAAGGGAAAAAAATATTATGTCCAATGTATTACACTTTTGTTTATAATAAATTTTTAAACAAGATATGTACTAGATAACTTTATCTTCATTCCTAAAAAAAATGATTCCAAAACTTATACAGTAGAAATGCAAACATTAGAAATGGTTATTGGTACATGGGGTTAATTATGCGTAATAATTTTTTTTCTTCTAAATATGCTTAATAGTTGAGATAGCGACATTTTTTTTTTTTTTTCCAGCTATCCCAACCCTTCGGGTTGGACTAATGCTGGACCCATGCGCAAAGCTGGCTCTCCATGCATATGGGGTAAATCTAGGACCAGTGGCCCCAATGAGCGTTTGCATCTAGTAAGTTTCGAACCCTTAACCGGTACCAAGTGAAGGTACTTACCAAGTGACCCTTGAACCACTAGGCTAATCCCTTGGGGTTGAGATAGCGACATTTGATTGAACTGAGATGAGATTTCTACAATAAAAAATACAATTAGAAGAGGTCAAATATGATGTATTTTCTGTGTATCCCTTTTGATAACTAAGTCAGTCAACGTTCAAACTGAGGCAGGGGTGGAGCTACAGTGGGGGCAGCTGCCCCCACTGCAATTTTGAAAAAAATAGGGATACATTTACTATTTTCAAAATTGTAGGATCATGCCCCCATTGAAATATTATAAAAGAGTAAGGAGTATTTATGTATTTTAAATTTGGGATTTCTACAAATTTAGGGACTATAGAGCTAAAATAAAACATAAAAAATACATATTTGTCCTCGCTCAAACAAAATCTGACCTAAAAAAAAGTCTCCAACAAAAATAGAAAGTGATCCTAACCTTATATGTCCTCACTTTTAAATCTAATGATTCCAAATGAAACAAACATTTAATTAAAAATTTTAACAGATTTGCATTTATTTTTTGGTCACACTCGATATCTATAGGACAGTGGCATCTAATTTTCTTTATTTGTATAATTTTAATTAAGTATTATGGTGCTCACAATTTTAATATGACTCATGAATATGCCACAAAATTAACTCAGAATTAGGGAGGTTTAACCTTAATAGATTTGAGTGATAATGAATGGACCCATTAGATCTTCCAAATAAATGATTTGACATGAACATAGATAAACACAACACGTTCCTATTAAACATAACTGATACATAGTGTAAACCCAATAAGATATGAGAATAACTATACACAATTATAAACATTATTTTCACAGAATTTTTCTCTTTTGATATTCCTTTTACTCTTTGTTCTCTCTTCTATCTTCTCTCTTTTTAATCTTTCGTTAATTTGTTTTTGAATTCTATTAGCGTTTATCTAGCACATTGAGTCGATAGCTTTAAAGAAAATAAGAAATTTTGTCAGAGCTATTGTGAGAGGTAACGCATAAAAAATTTCTTTAATTTCGACAGTTTTTGCAATTTTTTTTTTTTTTTTCCTAGCACTATAATTAGGGTTATGTTATTATTACTTTTTTTTTTTTTTGCTAACAATTAGCAATAGAGCTATGATCATTTAGATTTAAATTAAGTGTATCAATCTCTTTGGAATATTATGTACAATGATCGATCTCTTAGAAAATTAGATAATAATGAAGGTTCAATTGAAAAATGAGTTTACTCGTATGATCTTAATTGACATTTATGAATACTTTTATAGTGAGATTTTATTTTTTTACATTGCTCTTTTATGCAATTTTTTTAACAAAAATAAATGTTAACATTCTTATTGAATTTTATGTTGCCCCACTCTAGGAGAAGCTTGGCTCCACCCCTGAACTGAGAGGATATGAATACAGTGTAAGCTAAGTTGTGCAAGTGTACTTAAAACTCAATCCTTTGGACTATTTTATACTTGAGAGGTGATGACATGGGACCTCATGAGTCATGAGTCATGAGTCATGAGTCACATCAAGTTCACAAGTCGTCCATAGGGGTGACTTGTTGGTAGCCACTCTCGCCCTCGAGCAGCGCATTTATTAGGTCCAGGGGAGGCCGCTAATCACTCCAGATCAAATGTTGCAATGATTATCTTATTCAAGAGATCGAGAATTTAATGAACGTTGCCCTGATAACGTTGCCTTCATATTTAAAGACCATAAGACATTTGTTAAGCATTTAATGAGTTGTATTGAACATTTAAGTGGTATGCACGATCATTATATGATGTCCGTTTCAAATGATCCACGTTAATAAGAGTCATGTCTGATTTTTGTTAAAATCTGGCGAGAGTCCTCGTGTGAATGTGACAACGTAATTAATCATTGTCAATGAACCCACATGTTGACAGGACTAGACGTCCCCGGGGGAGGGGGTTTGTAGAATCTACAATAGACATGAATTCTTTTTCATCTCCTCGGCAAGACCCTGTATAAGTCGACGCCCACGTTGCTTCCTCCGCTAAAAAGTAGGAATACGTTATAAGTAGGACTGTTAATCAAACTGAATTACTCTAGCTTGACTTGAGTTCGGTTCGGGTTCGGCTCGTTCATACTCGATTCGTTTTCTAAACGAGCTAAAACTTGAATAAATTTTTAAGCTCGTTTAGAAAACAAGTCCTACAAGCTCGGCGGCTCAAACTCGACAGACTCGACTCGTTTATGTGCAAATACTCGGGCTTGGCTCGGGCTCGACTTGTTTTTGGCTAATTCAGGCTCGGCTCGTTTAGAAAACGAACCGAACTTGAACAAATTTTTAGACTCGATTAAGAAACAAGTTTTTCAAGCTCGGCTTGAACTCGGCTCGAGCTCGTTCGACTAACAGCCCTAGTAGCTCCAATGGATTTCGAAGGGGCTCGGCCTGACGGGCCCGCCTCAATCTAATTCTATCGATGGGATGAATACTATTGGTGGGATCCATTTTTTATTTTTTTTGGAAGAATTACATTTAAATCTCTTGAGATTTGTCACTTAATCTCTCAGACTTTATGACATTTGAAATATTACACAAGACTCTTTGAAATTTGTACGTGCATAACACTTAGATATTTTTCTGGCAATGTCTGTTAGTAAATTACATTCAAACCCCCTAAAATTTGTAGGCGTGTAATATTTAAACCCCTCAAATTTAAAATATTATACTTAGACCAAAAAACTCTAATCAAAGATAGAAAATCAAATTTTTAAAATTTTACAACTAAAATTCATGTTCAATTGTATCATTTATTGAAAAAAAATCAAAAATAAAAATATTTTTTTTCTTAAAAAATCGTAATTAGTATGTAATTATACTATCTATTGGAATAAAACTAAAAAAATCAAACAAGAGATCTAAGTTATTCATAATAGAACATCGATTTTACAACTAAAATTCATGTTTTATTATGTCATTTATTGAAATAAATTTTTTTTTTTAATTTTTTCTTAAAAAATTATAATTAATATACAATTATACTATCTATTGAAATAAAACTAAAAAACTCAAAAATTGGTCAAACTGTAATGGACATAATATCTTGTAGCTTTAATAAGATAATTTGGTCGTTTAAACAACCAAATTAAATTCTAATAAATAGTATAATTTTATACTAATAATAATTTTGAAAGAAAAAATTATATTTTTATTTTTAATTTTATTTCAATAAATGTCATAATAGAACATGAATTTTGGTTGTAAATTTTAAAATATTTGATATTTTATATTTGATTGAAGTATTTTTTATCTAAGTATAATATTTTGAAATTAAAGAGTCTAAGAATTACATGTATATAAACTTCAGGGGGTCTGACTGTAATTTACTAACGGATATACAAACAGACATTGACGGTAGGGTCTAAGTGTTACGCACATACAAATTTTAAAGAATTTATGTTTAATATTTTAAATATCAAGAGATCTGAATGATTAAATATCAGAAAGTCTAAATGTAATTCCCCATTGTTTTTTCGCATATCACTCGGTAATAGACGCGCTAATTCACGTCCAGTCATGGATATATTATAATGAATGATGTATATCTACTAGACATGTGAATACCAATTGGTCAGAGCAGAACGATTTGTGCGACCATACGGATATAATAAAGTTTTCTATGGTCATATGTGGCATATGAATTTTTCTAGGATTTGAGAGATTATTGTTTTTTTTTTCTTGTGGAAAAAAGTGAACATAAAAAAGATCACTCTGATAAATACTCATGCGTGAAATTATAAGACCCCTAATTGCGCCCGTTATTCTTTTCGAGAAAGAACTTAACTAGGTTAGTATAGTGATCAACCACCAAGCTCTAATGTGAATTCCAAAATTTGAACCTCCAACCTCAAAGTGAGAAGTTCGACCGGTACCTCAATGGCCCACCATACTCAGTGGTGAGAGATTATTGTTACTGTTACTAAGTTTATGTAATTGACTGGGTTTGAAGTCCTCAACTTGTGATGATAAAAAAAAAAAATCCTCAACTTGTGCATATAAAATGAATTATAACCCATTTAAAAATTCTCATAGACGCTTTAGTTGACATAAATAAAATTATAAGGAATCATGTTACTTCTCATATTCATTATTTTTAAATTTTCTATTACATTACACAATCACAACGCATGTATGCGCTGAAATAGTTGCATGCAGTTATGTGTAGAAGTCAAAATACTCAAACCACCCGAAAACGAATAGAGAAGTGTACAAAATCGTAAGGTAGATGGTGATCAACTAACTGATAATGGTGACGTGAAGGTTTTTTTATTTTTTTTGGGAGAAGATGAAAATATTCTAATTTCACATTTTCGTACACGGCAATCCAATCATATCATGACACGGCCTGACGAGGAAAACAAAAAAAGAAAAGGAAAAAGGAAATGTGTACAATGAGGCACAAGTATTCTGTATTAGGAAATAAAAGGAAAATGAAAGTGATAACAAAAATGAACTGTAAACTTATTAGGGGTGTAACTTGTGTTGGGCAACCCGATTTCAACCCGAGCCCAACCTGAAAAAATTAGGGCTTGGGTTAGGGTTTTTAATACTTGGGTTTGGACTTGGGTCAAAAAATCTCAACCCGAATTCAATTTGGGCCGGGCTCGGGTTGAGGCATCGGCAACCCGATTTTAACCCGAACTCGACAAATTAAAAAATAATTTTATATATATAAAACATTAGCACTTTTTTTCATTTTTACTCCATCGTCATCTGTTTCTTGTTGCTTGCTACTCTGTTATGCGTGATTAGTGGTGATAGTGTGATGTTTTAAGTTTAATGTTTTTATGGGTCTAATTTCTATGTTTTTTGGGATTGTGCTTTGAGATCACTAATTTTTTGGTGTGAAAGCAGATGATCAATAATCGTGTACTATTATGAATGAAATATATGTATTGTTTTATGAATTTGTAATTATTCCTCCCATCTCTCTGTCTCTCTTGCAGTGAACCCGAATTCAAACCCGAGCCCGTCGGAATTAAACTCGGATAGTGCTCGGGTTGAGTTTCTCAACCCGAGGTAGGGTTAGGGTTAGAGTTGAAGATTATATACCTAGAATTGGGCTAGGGTTGACTGTCTAACCCGCCCGAGTTGTACCCCTAAAACTTATACGTTATGAGTTTAAATTTTGGTACTCTTTTAGGACTAGGTCTTGAATACACTAATCCCGGCGTGAATGACCTACTTTTAATCAGACTGAATAAAAGATTAATCGAGATTTGTATAAATTGGTACAAATAATTCTGACCGTTGAAAAAAATAAAATGAGAAAATGGAAGCACAAGTGGATATAAAATTGCAAACAACACATACGCCAGAAAAGAAACCCTTTTATCGTCAAGACAAGGCTGTGTGTGGTTCGTTCGTTCCGTATGTTCGTAAAAGCAAATTTGCTTTTTGAGGCTCATGTTCGTAAGCACTCTGATATTTTCTTGCAACTCACAAAAGATCCGGCGGGCAAGAGAAGAATGCAATTCTTATTATTGTACAATATTTTACTCGTTTTTTTGTTGAATTTAATTTGTATGACTTCAAAACACGTTACACAATAAAAATCCAAGCTTAAACTTATTAAGCAATTTACACACTTCTCAAAGCAATATGAAATCAATACAATCCGCTACTTACGCCTAAATGGATTCGTTTAGGATCTGTCCCGACCCAAGTGATGTGAGATTGTAGAAGATAAAGTTGTCACCACTCCGCCGGACCTAGATGCACCAAAAGGCGCACAAACTATGTGGCCTCCACACAACAAGAAGTAATAGCTCTGATACCATTTGTAACACTCGAGACCCACAAAGTACAATATTATCTTCTTTGACCAATACTCGAATAGCTTTAAGAAGGTCTTAAATTCAATGGATGAAATAAAAGGGGGAAATGACTACTTTGTCTATAGATCAACTTAACTGTCCCTATCTTACATGATTTGTTTTCCTAGTCTAATCCAATGGGATGCAAAGGATGTCAATCCAGCTAGGTGAGCATCAAACTACAGAATACCGAACAAAAGAGGGGAAAAAAAAGGGCAAAAGAAAGGAGGATTAAAATTGCAGTAAATCGCAAAATCAGACAATAAAATAGAGAACTAGTATGAGCACAAAAATGAGACTAGGACCAAAGTTAAGTATCAAATGCTTAAGACACCCCGAAAAACATTAATGAAGTCGAAAAAACTACTTTTCAGGGCTTGGAATAACTGCTACTTTCAGGAACTTATCCAATTCAACACCAGAAAAACGAAGATATAATTCGATAAGAAAAGAAAAAGATGTGCTCATAAATTATAAAATTTCACTAAATTGGAGAGGATGATTTTCATGTAACTTGTGTGAAAACTAATGGTAACCCGTATGTAAAGGCACGGTGCAACGTAAGTGAGAAATGATGGATTTAGGAGGGGAAGGGGGAAGAAATTCAATGTGAATGGTTTTGATAGGGATGTTAGTGACCATTCGATGAGTCTATGTGAGACCGTCTAATGAGCTTATTGAAGCGTGCCCTATTTTATATTATAAACTAAGAATAAGCCGTGTCTGAAGGCACGATACAACGTAAACTAATCGGTAAAGTGAGAAGTGATAAATTTCGGGAGAGGAAAATTCAATATGATGGTTTTGATGGGAATGTTAGTGACCGTTCGATGAGCTATTTGAGACCGTCGGATGAGCTTATTGAAACCTACCCTATTTTATATTATAGATTATAGATTATATACCATATAAAGTGTGAACTTCTAAAAGACTCAAATACATGTTTATGCAATTGTGATCACTAGGCTTCTATTGCTTTCATTATCTAATCAGAAAACTGTCCCAAGTACATGTCTTTCAATTTGAAATCGCTAGACCTCTTCCATAAATGAGATACTATCCCTTACGTTTTAACAAACTGAAAAGAAAATATAAATATATAATTGAGAGCGTCATCCGTGGAATTTTTGCTTGTAAGCACTTCTTCATGCAATTGTGTTCACTAGACTTTTCACTCAAGTGAAACAATATCATTAGGTCCCAACAAACTGAATAGGAAATATAAGTATAAAAGTTACCTTGTGATTGACTGGTAAAGAGTGTCTCCTTGAATACAAAAATCTCACGAGTACCAGCCACCGGATTTTAAATATTTACTGCAAAGTCGTGTGCTCAGGCATATCAGATTTTTGGCATCTTAAATACACATTGTACCAAAATTTATTGGAGTCATGCTTATTCATCACCCAACACTAAGGGTGGGGCTCATCTTCTTCTTCCTTTCACTAAAGCTACGGCTTGAACGCAACCTTGGAAGGCAACACTGCACTGACCTTCCTGGTTTCTCCTCAGATTTGAAATCTCCATTAGGAGTTCTTTCGCTAGTACAAACAGAGTTAGCTCCAGATACATAAGGTGTCCCATCGACGGATTTTGGAGGCAGGTCACGAGCATGTGTCTTACTCTCCATCTTTCTGTTTGCACCTTTTTCATTTCCTAATAGATTTTGCTCATCAGCATCCCGGTCAACTAGTGAGCTCGCTTTAAAGAGTTCACCTAGTTTCATTTTCTTATCTGTCGGAGAAACTACAAGGTTGGAACCAGGGGCTCTTTCCTCAGAAAGAACTCCATTGACTCTCTTTGGAGTTCCCATGGAGAAGCTCTGATGGACTGGAGTATTACCACGAGAAGGCGTAAAATCTGCATCAAAGGAAACAAAGAAACATAACAAAATTTTGACAGTTGACAGAAAGAAATCAAGAAAAAAATAAGCTATGCAGTAACATTCTGCACTGCACACAGATCCATATCCCTCACTATTCTTACTAAAGAAGCGCAACGTTTTGGCAAGAGCAGAACTATCACAGGGTGAAACTTCACCAGCAGGCCCTCTAACTTTTCAAGTTTTCTTAGCACTAGGTGTTTTTCCACAGCTGCAAGTTCCAGACCTTACTATTTATTTTCATAACACAAAAGGGGTATTTTTTTCAGACTACAACTTAGCCAGGTGGACTAAATTGCATGACAAATCTGTAAGGCAGTCAATCACAATGCATACCATGGAAAGAAAAAAAAATATAGTTATATCTTCCTTATACAAACACACACGCACACTCACAGATGTAAGCTCGAAGGGCAAAACAACTTTAAAGGATACCGAAGAGCTCTTACCGCCATTAACACTGAAGAAATCATCTTCGCAGTCTGATTCTAACCAAGGTTGAGAATCAAAAAAGGTCTCCCCTATATTACCTGCAAATAAAACAACAAATAAATCAGATTGAGGCATCATACCAATACAAAAAGTAGCTTTATAATATGTACAGGATTATCATTTTCCCTCTGACTCTCACTCATGTTTCAGTTGTATGTACAGCTCACTAAAAAATGGTTGTGATTATTGCCTTCACCAATGTGGCCCCGGCATCTTCCAGCTGTGCCAAAAAAATAAGATCCTCAAGAGTTGTTTCCATTGCTTAGTAAGCCATCAAAGAGCAGAGAATCACTGGCCCCATAAAGGGACATGATTTCTGAAGGTTTGAACTTGACTTGCATATAGTTCTTCATGTCAACAAAGGCAGGCAGTTTGAAGGGAGAAATGTTTTTGTTAACCGAAAATTTTCTATCATAATGGAAGGGTAAAAAGAACAGGCTCTTATACAACAATGATAGATATCCTAAAATGTTGACGTCATGCCAAATTTAAGCAAAACCTTCATCTGAGCACTAATTCACTACTAAAGGTTTTTTCAGCAGATTTTGTAATATCCATTTGGTGAATACATAAGTCAGCTTCTCACATCCCTCGTTCCAAGGTAACAAGATGAAAAAAGAAAAGTTATTCTTCTTTTTCCAGGTAGAAATTCATTTGATAAAAAGGGAAAACTCAGCAGTGGCCAGAGAGGTCATGGAAACAAACATCAACCTCACCCTTCCCCCAGCGATCTGGGGAGTGGAGGAGTATGATATTCTGGGTTTTTGAGCTCACTACTGACAAAGTGACAAGTTTTTCATATTTATATCCAATTATCAACATAGCTGTGGATTTTCTTCAGTGTGTGGCCAACAAGGCTGTATATCTATTTCTTTTGCTTAATGAATGATAATGGGAACATCTCAACCATGTCCATCCCAGACACAGAATTTATACTATCATGAAGGAAGACAGACCCTCGATGGATCATCAGATGAGAACCTAAATACCAAACTCTCTGTTATTTTTCCTCTTCTTAAAAGAAAGGAGAAATAGAAAAACAAGCCCCCTTTATGTTGTCCGAACTATTCCCAAAGTTGTTCGCCATGATAGATACATGGCGTGCTTTAGTAACATAAATACATGGCGTGCTTTAGTAACAGCAACCAAACATAATAAACAAGAAATCAACAAAAAATAAGAAGAAAAATCCCAATCCATATAAACCAAATGACTTAACTGAATTAAATTTCAGAAGCATATCAACAAACTAAAATTAATACCCATTCAATCATGCACAAACAAGGGCATAAAGTAAAATTAGCAAATGCAAATGAAAAGATAAGTTCTATGTAACCCACCAGAAATTTAGCGCCAAAAAACACAAATAAACAATCCAACAATCCAAAATATGAAATTCAGTACAAATTATTCATATGTAGATTGAAAGGAGGAACATACCAAGGTCGCGGAAAGTTTTGACTTGGTGCGGCGGTCCCTGAGATTTAAGACCAACCTCAGCGATCGGCCGATCACCGTTGACCGTGGGTTTGTCTTTGACTGGCGATGTAATCACGAGCTGGTCAGGCTTAGACCCAAATGACAAACGGAGATTCATGGCCGATTTTTGGTCTTTGTGAACTGAAACACAAGAACCCATTTTCTCAAAACTCACCCCTTATCGTTAAAAGGCCAAAAATCTTTGTCCTCCACAAAACTTCCTATCTAGGGGGAGAGTAAAGTAGAAGTGGGAGAAGAAACCATGAATGAGGGTCCGTGTCTTGACGTTACGCTTGAAGGAGTGGAAAATTCTTATTTCTTACTCAATACAAAGCAAAGCAAATCTCTGCGCGTGTTTGTGTGTGTGTGGGTGTGAGAGAGAGAGAGAGCGATACTGGGCCTTGAAAGCGAAGTTATTGTATCACCAGGGAAAGTGGGGCCTGGTGAAAGGAGTCCACTATACTAAGGTTTGTTTTTGCACTGAAATAGCAGATTTTTATTGACCGTGAAACGGGAGGCCAGCACAAAGCTGTCTTAAAAGTAAAACTTCGGGCGAATTATACTTTGTACCCTAAGTTTTTTTAAAATTTTTATTTCACACTATTAAAGATTAAATTTTTCAAATTGTACTCTGAATGTATCAAAACTATTACAATGTGATCCTTTTGTTAATTTTTGGTTAGTTTTTTTCATCAGTGTCAATGACGAATTGTATTTTTATTTTGTACCCTAAATTTTTTTATTTTACACTATTAAAGATTAAATTTCTCAAATTGTACTCTGAATGTATCAAAAGTATTACAATGTATCCAAACCCAAAATTCGAAATACTAATTTGTTTATCGAGGTTTTATTTTTTGTATAGAAAGCTATTTTACTTGGGAAGGAAAATTCGGAAGGTAAATAACCATACCTTTTAGGCCAAGAATTTTGCTATTGCGATACGATCCAGTACCTACCTACCCCTGGAAAAGTATATCTGTAATTTCTAAATAAATATTAATAAATGTTTTCCTATTGGGCATGTGAAAAAGTGTGTGGAGGCTATCACAAGAAAAAGACAAGTTCCCACTAACCACAGGTCAAGAGAATCAACACATATATGTATGTTAGCTTTGAATCTTATAGCTTTTTGCTTGAGTTTATAATCATGTCCCGGAAGATTTTGCCCCTTTGCTTTGGTGATATGATATTATTTTTAATTCCAATTATAAATTGGTGACTTGGGCTTTGGCCGTCAAGGAGGACTTTTTATGTTAAGTATGAGAACATATAGTAAATTTATTGGAAGCCCAATTTTTTTATTTTTAAATATGGAAAACTATCCATTAAAGCAAATAAAAGGTAGCTTACCATCAACTGATAAATAAATTAAATTAAAAACCCTTAGGTGGTTCAATAATTGAAGAACCAGAAGACCGAATTACACGGGATGCATGTGTCCATAAAATATCGTGTAGGCTATTTTTTTGTAAAGTTGTGCTCAACTTCATATGTAATAATTCCGTCAATATCTCGTCGTTAGTTGGGAGAAGAATTTGTCCCAATCAAATTTCTTGAGGAACATACCGAGAGAGAATTTGATTTGGTTAGACAATGTGTGATAACTCAGAGGTCTCAAGTTCAATCTTTTCCTACACTCCCTAAGAACAAGTTATCCTTATTTTTTTAGGATTATGCTCGAACTCAGCTCAAACCAGAGTGGTTTGTCGTTGAACTCGAAAGAGTAATTGACGTAAACATATACACCCTATATATATATATATAGTTCTATTAGGGGGACTATGCATAGTAAGATTGACAAATTTTAACATAATCGGTATAATTGATAAGAAACCAACACAAAATTATCAGGTATTATTTTAGTCTTAAAGAGTTAAAATAGACTATTTTAATAAATAGATCGCGTATGATTACAATAATTTAACATGACATAACGCAAAACCCGATACAGTAAGGTATATTACAAGCCCTAATCTCCAGTCTTCAGGCCATAGCATTTGAAGTTTGAACACTTTTGTTGTGATCACCCTATGAGCAGCTCTAAGCCCAAGCTGAAAGGGCAAAAAAAAAAAAAAAAAAAGGTATTTTAGCTCAAGTTGACCCTTTAGGGCATCAATAATATCAATGGTCGATTTCAACGGTAGTTCAAATAGTTATCGAGATGAATCATAAACTCATATATCATGAGTTTTAATCTTAATAATTTTTTGAGGTCAAAGTCATGAGAAATTTATTTCTCATGAATATCTTAGTCTTGTTATGAATGGTCTATCTTTGATCAGACTGAAAGAGATGATTAATTAAAATATACGTAAGATGACCTGAACACTTTTGATTGTTAAACAAATAATAATAATAATAATAATACAATTACAATGGCCGACCAACAAAATTGCATGGTAAAGTTATAACAAAGTTAGAATTATGGTGAAGGAAGGAAGGATGCCCCACCCATTTCGTTTTCTGTACAAATGACAAATTGGGGCTATGTGGATGCGAGGCGGCGTTGAGTTAGCCAGAAAAAATTATCCGGATTAACCACTGCTTAACTAACTTTTCTAATCCCGTAGGAGTAGGGTACGATCACACCAAATCATCAAGAAAACAACTTTCTAATCATGCATGAAAGATGTGATGCTATTGCTAGTTGCCATCATTGCTAATTAGATAAGAGATTTGGCTCCTAGTACCGTCTTCGACATGTCCTTTTGTCAATATGTGGTCCCCTTCACACCTTTCTTCCCCATAAGAATTGAGTGAATTTAAATATCCATTTAATCCATTGAATCAATATCGGTGACCGAGAATTACTATTCTATGATAATGACAGACTGCCATCTATGTATGATTATCTGGATATTTCTTATTTAGATTTTTTTTCCATTGTTTTGTATATTAGAAAAAAAAAAAAAACTATCAAATTTTGGAACCATATAATTAAAAGATTGGTCCACTTTATCACGAGAGCTGTATATCTGTTTTTGTTGAGTAGAAAGCATCGGTCCAAACTGATGAGTTGTGGTTAGGGGTGAAATACCACTTGAGGTTAACTGATTCTCCGTGAAATGCGTTGAAACGCAGTAACAGTAAAGAGAAAAAAAAGATTCAATTGGCTTTAATTGCCTCCTTGTAGGGCTTGGTATACTTCTTTTCACGTTTTTCTTTTTATATTTTTTCTTGCCTTTATAGTTGGTGGACATTACCTTTTTTGAGGACGAATTACATTTTATACCTTGAAAGATTTTAAGCTTTTCACTTTGTACCTTTAAAGATTAAATTTTTTATATTACATTCTCAATATATCAAAAGTATTACAATGTGATCCTTTTGTTAGTATTACTATTATTTGGTTAGGCTCCTCTCCAATTCTTAAGTAATTGAAGAAATTTCCAATTCTGATTGAATGGCGAGGATTTGTTCTCATCAACACATTCAATTCATTTTGAATTTTAAAATTTATTTTAAATAAAATCAAATTTATTAACATAAATATTTTCTCAATGTGAAAAAAAAGATCATAAAAATTCTCTAATTATTTGCGAATTAGAGGAAAGCCACAATATTACGAGCCCCAAATACCAAGGAGGTGATATAAAACACTCGTTATAACGTACCAGGATAATTTGGTCTGAGATATTTGGGTTTTGACCAATTAATGGGTCTCTCTTTCTCAAGATAATTCTTAATATTTGTCACCTCATTAAGGTTTTGACTCTTAATTTAATCAAGTAATTTTTTTAATTTTATTCTACTTTAATTTCGCACTTGCATGTCGCACATAAAGACTCACAGTCTGTCCAATGGGCTTGTCTTAATAGGCCTTTATCCTTAGGTGGCCAGGACTGAATAGTTCAATAGGCTGGCCCAACTTAAGGCTCAACGGACTGTATGTCTCCGTTGTCAAAATTTTCACGAGAGTTAGTTAGGTAAGGACGTAAAACGTAAGATTGTCGTAGATGTCAACAAAATCGGCCAAAACGACGTCGTCGGGCACGATCTGTGACACTATCTTCTTCTTCTCCGGATCTCGTTCAGTCAGAAAATCCAAAGTCCAGAGTACTGAACCGGCGATCAAAGTCACTTCTGGGACCAAAAGCTTAAAGTCTGAAAAGCAATCAAAGGGATGGTGAAGCCGAAAATCGCACCGTCGATGCTATCCTCTGATTTCGCCAATTTAGCCTCAGAGGCGGAACGCATGCTCCAGTGCGGCGCCGATTGGCTCCACATGGACATCATGGTACCTTCTCTCTTTACTCTTCCTTCCTTCTGAATTGTAAATGCACCCATACAAATATAGATATACTGTTTATGCTGTTTTCTCCAGCGTAGTTAATATTTTATTGATTCATGTATTGTATAGATTGTTCGATGTTTTTTTGATCGGAGATGATAGTTCAATAGTATTAGCTTTAACGGTTTCGATTATACTATAAATTCTCTCAAGGGGGAAATAGATTTGGTTGCAAGATACACTTTTGCTTTGAAAATTCACGGGCAAAACTTTGACCAAGCTGGAAATTGCTCCCAACTAGTTTTTTTTTTTCTCATTAGCTTTTCTTTTTGTTTGTTCTAATTCTCTGATCGTTTATGCCATTTTCGCCATCCAACACATCTTTTAGCTTCTGCCTTCAATTGAGCTAGTCATCGGGAACTATAATAGCAGCTCTAACCAACTCTCTATTTCCTATTTTTTAGCTATTTTAGCTAGCCAAACACTAAAAACACTCTCCAAACCACTCTCTATCTCTTTCTCTATTTCCCATTTCACCCAAATGGCTCTCCAAATGTGGAGAGCCATTTAGCCTCTCTAAATTCTCTCTCTACCTCTTTATCTCTCTATCTCTATATATATGTTGTATTCCCTTTAAATTTTTGGATTTTAGTGAAAGTTGGGCGAAGTAATTGGCTAAAATAGAGTGTGGTTGGAGTGAACTTGTAAAAGTGGCTAGCTAAAAGTAGAGAATGCAATATTTAAATATATTTTGACTAGCCATTTTGGAGAGCTGGGTTGGAGATGCTCTATGACTTCTACCTGCTGGATTTAATGCAGAATCAATTTCATTGCCGAATTGACCATAAGGTCTTTGCCGAAAAAAGTGCAAAAATGTCTGCCAATTTTTCGGATTTATGTTATCCGTTTGGCATTGTCTAATATCGAATTCTCTAGATATTTTGGTTAGGTTGAATTGATGTTTAGGCAGTTATTCTTAAATATAATTTCATATTAGGTGGTTAAAACTGTGGGGGAAGTCGGTGATATGATCTAAGTTTTTTTTTTTTTTTTTGTTTGAAAAAAGAAAAACGTCTAGCATATGTCCATAGCGTTAAATACCGTAGTTATAATTCTTGTTGATCAATATGCTAATTAGCTACCAGTGTTGGGTAAGCTGTGAGTAGATGTCCTCATCTTCTTGCTGAATGGAGCAGAAGGTTTCCTTGTTAGCTACTTTATTTCCTGATGTTTTCACTTTAGATGGATTTATCGAGGTCTTTTGTTCTTATTGTTTATACACTTGCTTGTTAGTTAGCTCGACACAATGTTGCATCTGTTCTTCACTGCTGGAAGAACTTCAGTGGAGTCTGATTTTTTTTTTTTTTTTTTTATATTTGAAATGTAATAATTTTTTCTGTTGGTTTATTGCAGGATGGGTAGGTTGGACGCTCAACACTGATCAAAGTATCACCATTGTTGTCAATGATTATCGTACACATACTGATTGAAACATGAAAAATGCTTTTACTCACTATTGATATGTTGTGTTTAGTTATCCACATAATAATAACCAGACAACTATCTCTACTCCTTTTTCTTTTTTTGCAGGCATTTCGTCCCAAATCTTACGATTGGAGCTCCAGTCATTGAGAGTCTAAGGAAGCATACTAGGTAATCCCTTCTTATGCTCCTTCCTCTCAAATTCATGACCTTAACTATGTTGCTGTTGGGTTTGGTTAAGTATGGAAAAGTATAATTTTTCTTCTCTTGCAGGGCATATTTGGATTGTCACCTTATGGTAACAAATCCTCTCGATTATGTTGAACCGTTTGGAAAAGCTGGTGCTTCGGGTTTTACATTTCACGTTGAAGCATCCAAAGGTGCATTATGATGTTTTTTCAAGTTTTTTTTTTCCTGTGTGGGTGTGTGGGGCTTGTGAGCTCGTGCCAATGTGCGGATCTGATTTTGGTGGCCTTTAGTTTTTTTTTTAATGTTCTCTTTTTTAATGGTGGAAGAGTGCATGGTACCTTTTGTAGATAATTGGCAAGAACTTGTGGAGCGAATCAAGTCAAAGGGCATGAGGCCTGGTGTGGCATTAAAGCCTGGCACACCCATTGAAGAAGTCTATCCGCTGGTATGTGTGAGCTCTATTTCTTGATTTTCAAGTTCTTAGATCTTCCATTCTAGCTGCCTTTCAACTATTTTTGCACAAAAGGAGAAATCTTGATCGTTGCAAATAAGACTATGATAAGATCTACCAACACTTCACATCCTTCAATGGTAGTAAAGTGTTCATTTTTTGATTGCCGCAAATAAGACTATGACCGGATCTATCAACAGTTGTGATATCCATCAATGGTGGTAAAGAGTTCGTTTATAGAAACCATATAAGTAACCATATTTGTCTTTTCTTGTTCCACAGCTTGAAGGTGAAAATTCTGTGGAATTGGTTCTTGTTATGACCGTGGAACCTGGATTTGGTGGACAAAAGTTCATGCCAGAAACAATGGATAAGGTGCGTAAATTGTGTTTCATCTTTGTTAGACTTGTATTACCATCCTTGTTAGTTTCATAACCTTTTTAAGTTTTAATTTCAGGTAAGTGCGCTGAGAAAGAAGTACCCGTCACTTGATATAGAGGTGAGTTCATTTCTATTGATAAGACTATGACTTTGAATTGTGTGCCCTTCATGCTTGATGCCTTACTCTTGTTCTATTTTCCATAGTCTCTACCAAAGTTACCTGGAACTTCATCCCAAGGAGGATTTCTTGTTTCAGGGTTTTCATCCTAAAACTATTGGCTGTTGCTTCAACTTTAATATTGTAAACCCAAGCGCAGGTCGAACGAAGTAATATATTTCTCGGAAGACCGAGGTCGAACCTTTAGGGAATTGTGAAACAACAGCAATCACACAAACACTAAAACAAACTTGTGAAGACGATTTGTTTAAAAAAATTTTGAGTTGTAACTATTGATTGAAGTAATTAAAACAGTATAATAAAAATACTAGAGCGGCAGGTACTCCCTCTCAATTCCATACAATAATGATTAAAGATCTAATTCTTAATTCTAGACAAGAATCAAATGTCGGTTGATTCAAGTCATCGAATTAAGCAATAAAACCACAATTTATAATCAAAAAATTATTCAGGAACCTGAATAACCATCCAACTATATTATTCTGTGAAATAATGATAATCAACTTAAGCGTGAAATAACCAGTTATTTACTCGCTGGAAAATTCAAGCAATCAATGTACGTGGCACAATGACTCAAGGATTTTTACAGAGCAAAAACTTTGCTAAGAAATCAAAAGTTAAATTAACAAAATATCACATATCATTAAGCTCAGAGTCAATAACATTACCGTACTTCATTGAGAGGTTCTCCCCTAGTTCTAGCTTAATCCTCTTGCCAGACATGATAAACTAAAACAAAAAATAATATAAGAAAAGAATAATAATTCTAATCTTAACTTTTCCCTCTTAATAGATGAGAGCCTTTATTTGTATTAAAATAAATCCTAGGTACATGTAGAAGATATAAGGTTGGTTTGGGAGAAATTCATTTCCAAACAGAAGTCTTTTAAAGTTAAATCCCATGTATAAAATCTTGGGGCCCGCGGGTATACAATCTGTCCAGAATTCGATCTTGAATTTCGCATATTTGGAGGCTGAATCACGAAATTTTCGTGAAATACACTTTTGTAGCCCTTGAAGTCTTCTTTCCAGCCCCACAAAAATCAGGTAAATCCGATATCAGTGTCAAAAGTTATGACTAAAATACTGAGGACGTGTCAAATTCTTATCTTCTAGGATACTTTCCTAATCCAACTTTAAATGAGTTTTCTTCTAATTTGGACTCTTATACGGATAAAATTGCTGTTTTATCTTCAAATCTTCCTATCTCAACCTTGACTCTTTAATCCTTATCAGTTATGATTCTTCCTCTAGTGATTGCTTTACTTGCATTATCTATTATTACTTTAAATCAACCAATTTACCTGCAAAATAAACCAAACAACTAGAAAAAGTATCAAACTAGAAAATGAAGCAATTTAACACATTTAATCACAAATAATATGCAATTAACCAATCATTAAATATAATAAAATAACAATTTTTATAGTTAATCAACTGTCATCTTGGAAGCATTCTAGAATTTGGAGACTTTTGAAAGATATTTTGAAAATACTAAACTCTTCGTTTACTAGTTGATAAAGTTTATGAAGCTAGCTTGTTTGGTTGTGAAATTGTTTATTAGGAGACAGTTAGCTAAAGTTTGATGTCAATTGAATTTGATTTTTAAAAGTGAGGAACATTGCATATTTGTGTTCCCTTTTCCCTATATTGTCTTCATCTTTTTGCATGTCCAAGTGAAGCTCAGTAGTAAAGGATGCTTGACATTCATATCCCAAGCTAATGTTGAGTGAAATGTTTCTATTTCTTGCTTTGATGTGTACGAGGACTGGAGTTCCTTCTCTATTTTGCTGATTCAGTGTTAAAATTAAGAGAGATTGTTTTATGGCCCAGGAATCTCAAAACAAAAAGAGAAATTAAAAGAAATAAAAAAGTAAAAGCGCATCCCACTAACCCAACTTTTGATATTTCTTCATTGTGTGAATTGAGCACTATTTGAAACGTGTTTTACTTTGTTATGCAGGTCGATGGCGGTTTAGGGCCTTCAACCATTGATGTGGCAGCTTCAGCAGGAGCAAATTGCATTGTGGCAGGAAGTTCAGTGTTCGGAGCTTCAGAGCCAGCCCAAGTGATATCCCTTATGAGACATAGCGTGGAGAAAGCACAGAACATCAGTTGATATGATACAGGCAAGAAACTTGCTCAATGAACACTATCTACACAATTGGCGTGTGTATTATTAACCAGTCTAAGGTTATTAAAATGTGATATATAATAAGCCGATACGATTTGCCAGATTATTGTTCTATCATCTCATATCTGTACCAATAATGGAGTGCACGTTAAATTGTTACACGAGATGACTTTGAGGGGTACTTGGAGTAATGTGATTGTTTTTGAACCAACTTCTCTGTAGGTGCATCATTGTTATTCTTTGTTTTCAGACTTACAGCTCCAGCCAAATTATTTTCCTGCATCATTTGGTGTAGTCGTAGAACCCTGGCTTGCACTTCTGCTTGCGTTGCATTTTGATTACACTGCCATAATTCTGTAAGATTTGTGACACTATGGATGATTTTATTGTAAATTAGTAAGCTCATATGGTGGTTCCAAACACTGGATTTGCATGATTTTCTTTAATATCCCATCCCCCCCCCCCCCCCCCCCCCCCCCCTCTCCTTATGTTGCAGTTTGAGGCCTTGTAGCGATCAGTTTAAAAACCCTTAGATAGCTGTGGCTGCAGCTGAGTGGCTCTCCCTTACAAGTTTTGAATGATGCCCTCTCTATTTCTTGATGGATTTCCATATGTCTTTTACTTTTCAATGTTGGAACTTGGAAGTCAATTAACCTTTGCAGTTGTTGTTTTATTTAACAATTACTTGTGTATATATATATATATATATGGGGTATTGGGATAATTTTTGAAACAATGAGGACACCCTTGAAATTGCTCATATCGTAGGGGTTGTCGTTGCAATTATCCCCCAAGATTATTATTATTTTTTACTTGTTTGTATGCGTAATCTGTGACGCATGGCAGTTGGACGTCCAAACAGGCCAACACATATTCTCAAGCGCAAAATAGGAATATGCAAGTGTGTACAACATCTCCTGAACACATTTTGAAGTAATCTATGGCTGGCAGTGGCAGTGGCAGCTAATATGTTGCTTGGCACCTTAACGGCAATTTGTTGGTTCTAAAAGACGAATGTCGACGACAAAAAGTCAGGTTAAAATCTTTTAAGAATATTATTGATGCTGTGGATTCCCCCTTAGGCCTTATCTTATTCATTCCAAGTGAAGTGAAGTGAAGGTGTAAGCACTAAGCAGTGTGGCGGAATCACGTGCATTTGACACCCTACACTGTCGGATATTTATTTGTCCACTAGTTTAGTACTTTGGTTTCTTCGAGGCACTCCACTCCAGGCTTTTTCAACAAAAAAAAAGTGCTTGTATTTATTCCATGGTGAAAGTGAGACAGATTTAACCACAACTCCACATACTTTAGCTTTCTTCAGTCAACGGACGGACCGACCAAGGGCACCATTCAATTATCCCAATAACCCTTCTTCCTAAACTCAACTAATTCAAGGTTATTTTTTGAGCTCTCCTAGAATAAGGTAATGTAATAACAAGAAGTAGAATGTAAGAGTGGTGAATATTGACTGGGGTTTGTGCTGAAAATAAAAGTTAAATGGTAGTCTAACATAGTATAAAAACGGCATGCTGGTTCTCCATTCAAATTCTGTCGTCACCTTGATAATCATAAAACTTGTACGTGCTTGGCCCAAAGTATTAGTTATGTAACTTTTCTAATAGGATATGTTGGAGAGATGGAAATGGGGATAAGAATTGCAGCCTCTCTGTTTGGGTCTGTTATTCTATTGATTGCAATAGACAACTCCATTGGGGAGTGACGTGTGAAGTGTGAAGTGTGAAGTGTGAAGAGAGAGAATAAAGCAGTCGATTGGTCTTTTTGGGGACATTGGTGCTTGTCAACCTAGGGCATTCATGGCCAATTTGACCTAACTATCTTTCAGCTTTCTTTTGATGCCTCAGCTTTACAATGCATGGAGGTCTCCTCTGTTTAAATTATTCTGCTTTTTTTTTTTTCTGACCTCTTTATATTCCAAAATAATAATCATTCTGTTCTGTATCTAAACTTGTGCCTCATACCATTCTTGAATGCTTCCAACACACTTATGCTCCTGTCATGAGTGTGAACACAGTATCCTTTTTATTTTTGAAATTTGCGAACGAACAACATAGTTCGATGTGCGACGCATATGTCTTGGTTCTGGGAACAAATTAAAGTGTCTTATTCGAGCACATGCATGTATATGTAGACGACTATTCACGTTGGCGGATGTAAAAGCCAAAGAGTCCTTCAAAGTACTTGTGATTAACGATCAATTTTTTTTTTTTTTTTTTGTTTCGGTTTGAGTAAAAATGAATCAAAGATTGAAAATTGAATTTCAAATTGTTTCGTAATGATTCTTGTAATGTTTTGAAATTAAAAGTTTGTTTTTTTTCGTCAATTTTTTTCTCTTTTTGAAACGTCTCAGTTTTCGAATTGATCAAATTTATGCATTGAAACAAAATTTTGATTCTTGATTGTGATAACCAGCAATTGCATAGTTAGACGGTTGATGATTATCTCCCTTCAGCTAAAGGAATCAAGTTCCAGGTAGGGCGGTTGCCCAATTTACTGGAGTCTGATTAAAAAATATCTTATAATTATAACCCCAATAATCCTGTCCTTTAGATCCCATTAATATATTAAGTATTCATCCTCTCAAAGTGAGAAATCTCATCTGTTTTCTAGGTGCCCATGTGGAAGTGAGTGGTCCTGCATATACCAACTATGATCAGTGAGCTCCAACTAAGTTTCTTCTGGGCTATTACCTCTGCCCTTGACACAACTTGCTAAGCTGCTACTCTACAGCTCTCTGGATCCTTATGGCTACCGTTGTAATGGTAATATATCACAGGATCAGTGAGAAACATATGCTCTAGTACATATTCTCTTATCTCTTTTCAATCCGCACGAGTTTTTCTAGTATTACTGAGTCACTGGAGGGCTTGACAACTTGCAAGGCTATCACCATGGGGTTTTGGGGATAAACTTCAATTATCGATCCCATTGAGATATGCTTGTCCATTTTCATTTGAACTCAGTTGACAAGCCAAGCTTTTGCTGTCTTATCTTCTAAGCCAAGGCGACAGTTTTTAACTTGGCCTTAAATTTCAGTACTTCCCCAAAAACTATTATCACTGCCAATAACAGAACATAAGGAGCTTTCAAGCCAGAAAGCCTGGAATTGGCATCAACTCTTCCCATTCCATCCAACAGTAAGCCTATCCTTTGCTCATTATTGAAAACCCGTTGGCCCGATTTGGATATCCAGCAACTAACATACAAGTGAATCTACACAAGAAAAAGTGGACTATGTGGGATACTGGACTTTACATTGCTCTTGGCGGGATTGCGTTTGGGGTGAGCGTTGCTATTGCAGCAGCCTTCTTGGTGATCCAATGGAGAAAGAAGAAGCAGAATTCATGCAAGCTGGTGGATGTGGAGCTACAACAGCTTGGTTTAAGTGTGAGAATCACTAGCGAGAAGAAGGTTTCTTCTGCAGAGGAATCTGAAGATCCTCTTGATGGTCAGATTATCGATAAAGCACAAGGTAAGATGGTGGTGGAGACATACACTATAGAGGAACTGACAAAGGCAACCGAGGACTTCAATTCAAGTAATCTCATTGAGGATTCTGTATTTCATGGTCGCCTCAATGGGAAGGAAGTGGAGATAAAGCGCACACCGACTGAGACCATCTCAAAGATCGAGTTCGAGCTTTTCCAAGATGCAATTCAACATCACCCTAACATAATTAGGCTCTTGGGAACCTGTGTGACTGAGGGCTCTGACTCGTTTTTGGTTTTCGAATATGCCAGGAACGGGTCCTTGAAGGACTGGCTTCATGGTGGATTGGCAATGAAAAGCCAATTCATTGCCTCGTGCTATTGTTTCTTGACATGGAACCAGAGGCTAAGGATCTGTCTTGATGTAGCTACAGCCTTACAATACATGCACCACATTATGAATCCTAGCTACGTGCATAGGAACATCAAGAGTCGGAACATCTTCTTAGATGAAGAATTCAATGCCAAGATGGGGAATTTCGGGATGGCTAGATGCGTTGAAGATGATTCTGAGGACCAGAAATCTGATTCAAGTCATCCTCCCTCTTGGAGTAGAGGGTACTTGGCACCTGAATATCTTCAGCATGGTGTAATTACCCCGAGCATGGATATTTTTGCTTATGGGGTGATTTTGCTAGAGGTTTTATCTGGGCAGACGCCCATAACCGCGCCCAATGAGAAGGGAGAAAGAAGTGTTTGGCTATCCGAGAAAATCAAGAGCATATTGCAGTCGGATAATGCAGATGAGCTGAGGGGATGGATGGACAATGCGGTGGGTGAAGATTATTCATTTGATGCAGCTGTTACATTGGCCAATCTTGCAAGAGCTTGCACAGAGGATGACCCATCGTTGAGACCAAATGCTGGAGAAATCGTTGAGAAGTTACTCATATTGGTGGAAGAATTACCAGCAGCAGAGCAATTCTCAACTCGTGCAGGCTCCTGCAAACCTCTTGTCAAGGCAGCTGCAAAAGATATTTCAACACCAATCTAAGGATATCACAGATGAATCAAATATTTCTCTTACTTTCGCTATTCAAAGAGCCTCTAAAGGTGTATGCTTTTTCCTTCTGATATTAGAAATGCATCGGATTCTGTATAGATGTAACTAAAAACCAGGTTGAATTAGAAATATCAGGCCTTTTAAGTTTTTTTTTCCTCCTTCTCAAAACTTACATCTCATGGTACTAAGTTTGGATTGTTGTATTGTGCACGAGTAGAAGAGGTCACAAGGCCATTGGGCTTCAATCAAATATTTTCAATGTCCTCCCTTCACAAAACACCCACATAAACGCCCCCTTCTTTTTGGCTAAAATTATTAGCAGAAAAACTACCGACTAGTAGAGGAGTGTTGATCGTAAAAAGGCGTTTTCCTCGTCTTGACCATTTAATCGTCGTACGAGGATCCGAGATATTTATTCTTTTGTCGAAGCAGCTAATCTCCACCCTTCCTCATTGCAGTGCTTCTTTGTGTGAAGGAAGACTACGGTACAGCTTACTTTTCCAGTAAGTTGTTATATCACACCTTAACATCTAGGACTGATCCGACCTTTTTTAAATGGTAACTTAATCTTTTGGTATTATAACTTGTTCCAAGTTGAATCGTAATCCCACCAAGTTAAATCGTAATCTATGATCATGATCTCCTAACTTCAGGAATCAGGATGGTGCTAAACTGCGTACCATATTCGATATTCGTCCTGATCTTGTCTAAGATCAAATATGCCGGTTATCAAACAGGAGTCAAATCCTGCTGATTGCTGAACATATGACAAACTTTATCTAGCCATTTGTCCAACAGGCACATTGTTTATAGGCCATCTAGTGTTCCAGATTGAAAACGCTTACTGCTAATCACTTTGGGACGGCGAGATGTATTAGATGAAGATACCATACTTATTGCCAATTGTGCAACAAAAAAGTGCTCATGCCCTGGACCAGGATGAGCCACTGCTCCACTGCACCGGTCTTCTCTCTCACATAGAGCTTGGATGTCCAGTACACAAGAAAGGACAAGTCTAGAGCTCAGCCCCTTTCCTAGCTTGAATGCTTTGATCATAGCTTCATATGCGTCTTTCCTAAAACAGGAGGAACTACTAGCTAGGTTCCGAAAAGTCCAGAGTTAAGTGGATTTTTCATGGAAAAAGAAATACCAAATTCTTCCACATTACTACTGATGATACCTAGAAAGAATTCCAAGTTTGAGCTCGAGAATTGAGGTCAGAAAGGGAGGTCAGACAAGAGAGCCAGAGCTCAGACGCCTAGACCTTGGGCCTCCCTCGATCTGCACCATGAAGAAAATGAGTGGAAGACAACTGGCTACCAGAAGGCACCCCCTCCACGGCAGTAAGCGACTGTTAAGGCGTAAAACTCTCAACCGTCCAAGACCATCTCCTAAAATCAAGTGAGATTCTGCAAGAGGAAGGCGAAGATCTCGCCACAGATCCCATTGAATCATGAATAAGGCCGTAACGGATCCCATAGAATTAGGAATCAGGCTATAAATATTGTGTAATGCCCTCCTTCTAGGGCCAAGAGAGAAAAATAAAAATCATAGAGTTCAGAATACTGTGTAATTGCTGGATCATCTTCTTCAATACAAGTTTTTGGAGCAAGAGACTTCGTTGAAGAGTGGATTAGTCGAGCTCTCGAGTTGGTGAACCACTATAACATCTGTGCAATCCATCTCTTATCCCCGATTTACCACATTGTTCCCAAGAGCCTTGTAGCTCAGATTAAACCCACTAACACACAAAATCTGCTCAATCACGTCTCCCACCACCATCAGTTTGGCGCCGTTTGTGGGAACGACTGTTCCTGTTACAAAAATACTGATCTCTTTAGTAATTGATGGTCTCTACGCGTAATATGAGCAGAAGCCAGTTGAACCCTCAGCGGATGCAGAACCAGCAGGAAGCCACCAGTGAAAGACACCAATGGAAGACAACAAGAAAACCTTCAAGACTTCCTGCCCACTACTGAGAATAACCCTCCTATGGCGGATCCTCCATCAAATAATGAACTGGAGGCTCTTCACCTAGTCAATCAACGTTTACTTCAACAAAATGAAGAACTTCTGAAACTCCTACAAGGTCCCCAGAAGACACGACCAGCCCAGAATGATCCCCCACAAGGGGAGCATCAACGTCTCGATCCCCTAAGGGAAGTTAATGAAGGGGGAGAAAATAGCCAAGCCATGGGCTATGCTCCTCATCCACCTCCTAGAAACGGAGACAACGAAGAAGTACAGAGCCAAAACGTGGGAGCTGAGAGAAACGAATTTCTCCCTTTCCCGCAGGAAAGAAGAGAACAATATTGGGAACAACGTTTCAAAGATATCCAACAGGAGCTCAGCAACATGAAGGAAACTATTAGAGGCAAGACTCCAGTAACTATGGACGCCCTGGTACAGCAGACTGAGTCCCTTTTCACTGCTGATGTACTGCACTTCCCCCTTCCTCCGAAATTCAGAATGCCCCAAAGGAGGCCTTCGATGGGACGAAAGATCTCATGGATCACTTCAATACCTATAAGAACCAAATGGAGTTGCACGAATATCAAGACCCTGTACGATGCCGAGCTTTCGCCATCACATTAAAGGACTTAGCTTTAGCATGGTTCAACAGACTAGCTCCGGCATCTATCTCCTCTTTCAGAGAGCTTTCCATATCTTTTGTGTCGCACTTCATAGGAGCTCGAACTTATCGAAAACCGAGCTACCATTTGTTGAATGTGAAACAAAGACCCGATGAGAACTTGCGGTCTTATGTCTAAAAGTTCAACTCAGAGTCATTAAAAGTGGACGTTCCAGACGAAAAATTCGCCATCACTGCTTTCGTCGCCGGGTTAGGAGTACAATCAAAGGACTTGATGTTCTCTATATCCAAAAACCCGCAGGCCAGTATGGTCGAGGTGCTTGCCAAGGCTAAAAAGTACATTAATGGCGAAGAGGTTCTCCTCTTTAAAACGAGAAACTTATCCGCACAGAAGGAGAAAGGGAAGGAAGAAAAGAAGAGGGACCGAAGTCCTAGAAAAGAGAAAGGCAGAGACAGGTCTCCAAGAAGAGACAAAGATCACTCCCCCAAAAGGAGGGAAAATGTCAGGGACCGCCTAGGTCCACCGCAGCCAGAATTGCAGCCGAGGTACGCACCTCGACAACTCACTCCTCTCACAGCTACAGTATCCCAAATCCTCTATGAAGTACAGAATGAGAAATTCCTGAGGTGGCCGCCTCGAATGAAGGCGGACCCATCAAAAAGAGATCCGACGAAGTATTGTGACTACCATAGAGACCATGATCACCTCACTGATGATTGTATTCAGTTAAAAAAGGAGATCAAATTCCTGATTCAACGAGGACAGTTGCACCGCTTTGTGGCACATGAAAATCAGAACCGAGCTCCAGCACCTCAACAGCAAGTCCCTGCACAACATTAACAACCTCTAGGGGAGATTAGAGTGATATCCGGAGGATTTGCTGGAGGTGGAGAGTCCAGCTCAGCCAGGAAGGCTCACCTGCGCAAAATAAGAACTGACGAGATGCTGGAAGTACACACCGTGTCCAAAACACCTCGCTTGAACATGGACATCACCTTATTAGACTCAGACTTGGAAGGCTATCAGCATCCCCATGACGACTCCCTGGTGGTAAGGGTCATCGTCGCCAACAGAACCGTCCATCGAGTCCTGATTGACAACGGGAGCTGTGCCGACATCATTTTCGCGTCTGCCTTCGACAAGATGGATATAGGCATAGAGAAACTCAAGCCAGTAAGCGCCCACCTATTGGGATTCTGAGGAGAGAGGGTGCTACCCCTAGGATCAATCCAACTCGTGCTCACTATGGGAGATCCTCCTTGCCAGACCACCACCACTGTGAGATTCCTAGTGGTCGATGCACCTTCAGCGTACAATATCCTGCTTGGAAGACTTTCCCTCAATGTCATGAGGGCCATCCCTTCTACCTACCACCTCGTCATGAAGTTCCCTACGGAAAATGAAATTGGAGTGGTCCGAGGAGACTAGCGTACAGCAAGGGAATGCTACATGACGTCCATGAAAAAGAAAGAGGTCGAAAACATCCAACTGGATGAGCTTGACATGAGAGATGAGCTGAAAACTAGGCCGATGCCATCAGAAGAGCTGGAGCCTATCCAGCTTGACGAGAAGCCGAAGCATCTGGTATACGTGGGATGTAAGCTGAACAGGGAAATTAAAGACCTTCTGATCCAATTCTTTAGAAGAAATATGGAAGTGTTTGTTTGGAAACAAGAAGATATGAAAGGGACCTCCCTGTCATCACACACAAGCTCAGTGTGAACCTAACCTGTAAACCCATCAAGCAAAAACGAAGAAGTTTTGCCCCAAAGCGCCAAAAGACAATTAATGAGGAAGTCATCAAACTTCTCCACGCCAAAGCTATCAGGGAGGTGGATTACCCGACCTAGCTAGTAAACGTGGTCCTCGTCAATAAGGCCAATGACAAGTGGCGCCTCTGCATCGACTTTATCGACCTCAACCAAGCTTGTCCTAAAGACAGCTTCCCCTTACCACGGATTGACTTGATTATAGATGTCACAGCTGGGCACGAGCTCCTCAGCTTTATGGATGCTTTTTCTAGGTATAACCAAATCAGAATGGATCCTAATGACCAAGAAAATACATATTTTGTAACAGAGTAAGGGACATATTGCTACCAGGTCATGCCCTTTGGACTAAAGAATGCTGGAGCCACTTACCAACGCCTGTTAACCGAATGTTCCAAAAACAAATCGGAACATCTATGGAGGTGTAAATCGATGATATGCTGGTAAAATCACTGAAAGTCGAGCTCCACATCAGACACCTTGAAGAATCGTTTCAGGTCCTTAAGGAATACTAGATGAAGCTTAACCCCGCCAAGTGTGCCTTTGGGGTCTTGATTGTCACAAAAACCGTGTTGTATTCTCTAACCCCTAAACATCACCCTCACCCTCAATGTGTGTATGTGGCTTATAGTGATGGGGGAGTGTCACTCTCCCTCCGGATAATGCAAGAGATATAGGAGCAACAACAAATGTGAATGGAAATGTGGAATGAACAAAATGTATGGAATGAAATGTGGAATGGAATGCGTGTGAACAAAAGTGCTCCCCAATCGTAAGGAGTCTCTTGTTGTCGGTGTTTTACTTGGAAAAGTATTCCAAGGTCGTCTCCTCAGGGAAGGAAAGGGAGTTTTGTGAAAGTGATTTTGCAAAAAGAGAAAAGAAAGTGTAAAATCTTGTATTTGTGTTTTGTTGAGTTTTGTTCAAAATGAAAATGCAAGAAAGCAAGTGTTGGCTAATCCAAGAGGTTCATTCCAAAGGGAATATCAAGCCAACTCAAAGCCTTCCTCCAATGGTGCCTAGAAGTACGATTGATTCATGGGAAGTTAGGGATAAAATGGTGAGTATCCAAGCATAAACCGTGACTAGGCCTACGGACTATCAAAGACTCACCAATTTATCCACCCTCAACCCAATCAAACCGAGCCAACATACACCGAGAGAAGGAATGAAAGAGAGTTGGAATGGAATCCCCAAATGGAATTCACCCTTGGACTAACCAACTTAAAAGCTAGCTACTTATGCATAAATGAAAGACAAGCATAATGTAAATAGACATATAAAGGAAATGGAGATTAAAGCATGAAACTTAACTTGAAGCAATAAATCTAAAACTATGAAGAAAAACATTCAATACCCATTTTAAGAAAAGCTTGAAGTGGAAAGACTCATACAACAATGGTGAAAGCTAGAACATGTAACTAAAGTTGCAATGTACTTGAAAGGAATGGGATTAAAGACAATAAATTAAACTTAGAAGATCCTTACAAGAGATTAAAAAAGATTTCTACAACTTGAATGGAGAAGAAAATGCAAAAACGTCACTATTCATCATCTTCCTCCTTGGAGCTCCAAAAACTAATCCTAAGCTTAGGTAGCCAACCCCCTTTCTTGTGTGTTGAATGTTGAATGTATAATGGAGAGTGAGAGCCTTGAATTTCGTCCATGGAGGGTCCCCCTAGGTGTGTGCAGGTCTTACACCAAAGAGGGGCTGAGTTGATTGCCTTGGACAAGCTAGGACAACACCCCCCATGGTAGCCCACTTCCCTCCCATGCCTTCTTCAATGCAAAGCCTCCAAAGTCCTCCAAATGTGTAAGGGAAGCATGTGCTTGTGTAAGATAATGTTGGGGAGCAAGTGGGAGAAGATTAGGTGGGACCCCCAAGCCGCAAAGTTGAGTTGCAGGCTGTTTTTCGCATTCTGGGCAAGACCTTCCGGAAGAACGATGACAACCTTCCGGAAGGTTTAACCTACTGGAATCTGGTGACAACTCTGGACCAGTTTTGGTAGAAAAATAATAAATTTTGATCCAACCGTTGGATTGAGCTGAAATTTTGACACAATAAAAAGGACATCCATATCTACAACTTTCATGTTTTGCACTTTTTCAAATTCGAAGTAGATCATGGTCAAAATTTAGAAAAACAGTGGTACAGTGTCAAAATTACGAAATTCCAGTGGGCTAAACCTTCCGGAAGGTCTTCATAAACCTTCCGGAAGGTCTTCATCCAAAATGCATTTTTCTTGATTTCTTTACCTTCCAAGCCTCTCAATCCTCATTTCATGAGTCCACCACTTCACCTCACATCCAACATAGTTGCAAAGTCCTAAAATCCATCATTTAAGCTATCAAAACATGCAACATCAAAGTATCAACATTATTCACAACTTTGGCTAACACTAAGTACTTAAATGCAAAAGTTGAGTTAAAATGCATATAATGAGGCCATCAAATATGCAATATTTTGCTCTCATCAGGTCTCTGCGGAAAAAATTCTTGGGTTTCATAGTCAATAGCAGAGGAATCGAGGCTAACCCAGAAAAATTCAAAGCAATACTAGATATGTAGTCTCCCTCCAACACCAGAGAGGTCCAACGCCTTACAGGAAGAATCGCATTTTTGAGTCGTTTTGTGTCTCGGTCAAGCGACAAGTGTCAGCCTTTCTTTTAAATCTTAAAAAAGGTATTCCAATGGGATACCCGATGTGAAGAAGCATTCAATGCCCTTAAAAATTATATGAGTTCACCTCTGGTTCTGGTAAGTCCTTTGGAAGGGGAAGTACTCACTCTCTACCTCACTGTTTCGGATTTCTCTACCAGCGCAACACTAGTAAGAGAGCGAGACAGAACTCAACAACCAGTCTACTACTGTAGCAGAGCTCTGAGGGGAGCAGATGAGAGATATCCTAAGATGGAGAAACTTGTCTTAGCTCTTGTTACAATTGTAAGAAGACTCAGACCATACTTCCAAGCTCACACCGTCGAGGCCCCAACAGACCAGCCAATGAAGTAGGTATTGCATAAACTAGAGTCTTCAGGGAGGTTGGTCAAATGGGCCATAGAGTTCAGTGAGTTCGATATCAGGTACAAACCTAGAGTAGCAATCAAAGGGCAGATTCTGACAGATTTCATTGCAGAATTCACTGCAACCACAGAAGCCCCTATGGAAGTAACCCAACTGGTACCTGACCTCCCCACCTGGAAACTTTCAGTAGATGGAGCTGCCAACGCTCAGGGAAGCAGTGCAGGTTTGATTCTGACCTCCCCAGATGGAATAGACGTCAAATATGCCCTCAGATTCGAATTTAGGGCCTCAAACAACGAAGCGGAGTATGAAGCAGTCATCGTTGGACTCAATCTGGCTCACTCAATGGAGGCGGAACAACTCGAAATTTACAGCGACTCCCAGCTCGTTGTGAAACAGATAGAAGAAACTTATGAGGCTAAGGGTGAAAGAATGATCCTCTACCTCAAAAAGGTGCAGTAATTGATCAAAAAATTCGTGCAAGTCAAAGTCAAACATATCCCCAGAGCTGAGAATTCACGAGCAAACGCTTTGGCAAGGTTGGCCACAGTTTCCCAGGAAAACTTGGATAGGTTAATCCCAGTTAAACACCTAGCTGAACCATCTGTAAGCCATGAAGGCAAAGAGGTGTTCCCTGTATTGGCCCCGCCAAGCTGGATGGACTCAATCAGGGAATATCTTCAGAAGGGAACCTTGCCAGAAGATCCCAAAGAGGCCGCAAAGCTAAGAGCTAGGTCATCCAGATTCACGATCTTACAAAGAAATCTGTACAAGCGAGGCTTTTCAGTGCCTCTCCTTAAATGCGTAGGAGATGAAGATGCTAACTATATACTCAGGGAAATCCACAAGGAAATTTGCGGCAACGATATCGGAGCTCGAGCTTTGGTAGGAAAGACACTAAGACAGGGATACTTTTGGCCCACTATGCTCAAAGATGCCACATATATGGTCAAAAGATGTAAGTTTTGCCAGCTACACGTCAATATCCCTCATTGTTCACTAGAGCTCCTAACTTCGGTGGTAAGCCCTTAGCCATTCCAACAATGGGGTCTGGACATACTTGGGCCCTTTTCCATCAGTACTGGACAGTGCAAGTTCGTCATCATTGGGGTAGATTACTTCACCAAATGGGCAGATGTGGAGCCCTTGGCAATCATCACAGAGCAGAAGGTTCAAAACTTCACATGAAAATCTATAATTTGCAGGTTTGGGATACCCAGAGCAATCGTCTCCGACAATGAGAAGCAATTTGACAATCCCAAATTCAAAAAGTTCTGTATCGAGCTAAGAATAAAGAATTACTTCTCAGCTCCAACCCATCTACAATCCAACAGACAAACAGAAGTGACAATCAGAACCATAAAGGTAGCCCTGAAGACCAAACTAGAAGCTATGAAAAGGAAATGGGTAGAACACATCCTAGAAATATTGTGGGCTTACAGGACAACTGTCAGATTAGCAACTCAGGAAACACCATTTGCTTTGGCATTTGGAACCGAGGCAGTGGCACCTGTAGAGGTCGGTATCCCATCCCCTAAGACTGAGTTCTCAGAGTCCGAGCATAATGACGAATCACTTCTGCTAAATCTCAACCTCTTGGATGAAAAGAGAGATAAAGCTCTGCACTGCATTGTGAGTTACCAAAGGAAGACAGTGAGATACTACAACAGGAGAGTCAGACATCGGAGTTTTAAAGTCGGAGATCTAGTACTTAGAAAACTCCTTCCTGCAAAAGAAAGGATTCCACTCATGGGAAGTTAGGTCCCAACTGGGAAGGTCCTTACATCATTTCGAGAGTAATCAGACCTGGGAACTACGAGTTGCAAACGGAAGAAGGAAAAGTCCTGTCTCACTCTTGGAATGTCGAACATTTAAAGAGATTTTTTCAGTGAACCCTTGTAAGAAGATTATCTTCAATAAAATAACAAGTTTTAGTTCAGCCCAACAAGATTCCAGCAGCAGCTTAAAGCCAACGATGAGCTCTTCAGCTCATAAATAAACGATAAGCTCTTCAGCTCATAAATAACCGATGAGCTCTTCAACTCATAAATAAAGACGAGCTCTTCAGCTCATAAGCAAACGATGAGCTCTT
Organism: Ilex aquifolium; assembly: GCA_951799425.1. NCBI lineage: Eukaryota > Viridiplantae > Streptophyta > Magnoliopsida > Aquifoliales > Aquifoliaceae > Ilex > Ilex aquifolium. The sequence continues at coordinate 563,793 of OX637391.1, forward strand.
CAGCTCGTAAACAAACGATGAGCTCTTCAGCTCATAAATAAATGATGAGCTCTTTGGCTCATAAATAAACGATGGGCTCTTCAGCTCACAAACAAATGATGAGCTCTTCAGCTCATAAATAAATGATGAGCTCCTCAACTCATAAATAAAGACGAACTATTTTAGCTCGTAAGAAAAAGATGAGCTCTTTAGCTCATAAACCAACATTGAGCTCTTCAGCTCATAAGTCCGCAAACACATCAACCAAACAAAGGGAAATTGCAAGGAAATAAGCAAAACAGGAGAGAAAATTCTTATTCATCGTGATTGGATACAAAAAATAGAAGGAAAAAGAGAAAGTCCTAATCTCCCCCATGCCTCTTCTTCAGCTTAGCAATCTCCTCTTCTAAGCTAGCATTCACAGCCCGCAGACGTGCGTTCTCTTCCTTCAGCTCGTCGCGTTCCTTCTCCACCTCCGTGAGCATCTTAGAAAGCTTCAGCTCGGCAGCAGAGAATAAAATGTCATTGAAGGGGGAACCTGACGACTGAGAGGAGGAACCACTCCTCCTACACTTTCTCGAAGACGTAGCAACGTCCTCATCCTCATCTGTCTCAGCAAGAGAGGAATCAAGAGAAAGGGGGAATGAGGCAAATTCTAAAGCAGCAGTTGTAGCGCTGAACAAAAAGAGGTTCTCCGGAGTAACGAGCGCTGAAAAAGGAACTGGCTCAACATGAGCCACCTAGTTAACCCTTCATAGCTTTGTCGGGGTCAAACTATGAGCACCTGTACAGGAAAAACGCGATAAGAATCAATCACCATGATCATAGCAGAACTGACTCTAAGTTTCTACCTCTATGAGAAAAATGCCCCCAAGAGCGAGGGACCCGAGAACGTGCGCAACACTGCTCAGTAGACCTCCAAGAATCTCCAGAGGCAAAAAAAAGTGTTGAGCCCATCCTTCATGAGATGAGGGAACATCGAGGACCAACGGGGGCTCGAGGAAGTGCCTCCACCTGAAGTAGCTGAAGCGAGGAAGCTTCGTCAAGCTCGTAGAAGTAGAGGAATTCGGAAACAGTAGGGAATTCACTGTTGCCTTGAAGACACCAAAAAATAAAAAAGTTGATCATAGCCCCCCATCCCTCAGGAGAAAGACGAGAAGGGCACAACCCGTAGAAAGCAAGAATTCACCCATTGGAAGGATAGATAGGCAGACGAAGGCCCATCTCAAAGGCACCCTCAAAAAAGTAAATCTCTCCTTTAGGAAGGAAGTTGCAGGGTTCGTCAAAAGTCGGAACTTGCAGGGGCAAGTTTGCAAGAAGAAGATATCGCCTCCTGATTTCTTCCAACTCTGGAGAGGTTACCACCGAAGGAACCATGTAGTTGGAGTGCCACCTCATGTCAATCCCAGTAGAAGCTCGTTGCTTGAACAAAGAAGAAAGAGAGACAGCCATCAGAAACAAAGGAAAAGACAGAGATCACAAGAACTATTGTCAACAAGGAAACCCAAGATTTGCAGGCAAGAATTGCTGACAAGAAGAAACTCCAAGATTCATAAGCAATAGGAAGTTCGAGACTTTATGGAAACTTAAAAAAATCCCGAGTTTTAAGGAACCAAGAAACACATGAAGGCGAAAAGGCGGTCCCTTAAACTTCCAAAAATAATGACAGTAGATACGTTTTTAGAAAGTTGGTGGGCACGCGTAACGATAAAAAAATTGGTGTCTTATGCCCAAGTGACAGATCGGCTCTGCAAGCTCAGCTCAGTTCAGAAAGGGCTCAAAACATTTAACATGAATGTGAGCCCAAGCAAAAAGCTCTTTAGCCCAGCCTAAGCAAAGCTCGGCAACTCACAGACTTCTCAGTTCATAAGAATGAACCCTCCAAAGGTAAGACCTTAGCCACTCAACTCAACAACTCTTTAGCCCTTTAGCTATTCAGCTTCTCCAAACCTAACTGATCTACTCCAAGAAGAACTAAGTCCTCCTCGAAGTAAGGGGGCAAGGGGAATAGAGGAAAAATATTTACATTAGCAGCACAATGATCAGAAACACAGAAATTCAAAAAGAAAAGTGCAAGAAATTAATATTTACATTTCCCAAAAGAAGCAGAATACAAAGTATAAAAAAAAAAATCCCAAGTCGCTGCAGCAGGAGCAGAAGAAGCGTCTAGCAACTCAGCGACAGAAGTTCCAGAGGATTCAGAAGTAGGTAAAGGAAGAGGGACCTCGGAAAAAACAAGAGTAGGAGCCTCAACTCCAGTTGGGGGCAAAATCAACCCAGGAGCCTGAGTCATGAGGTTGGCAGGGTCATCACTAGAAACAGGGGCAGAGGCATCAGCAGGAACGACGGGCAGTTTGGCAATTCCAATGGTAGGAGTTGGGACAAGGGCTGTAGGGATAGCTGCAATAGAAGAAACCACTTGGGCAAGGACCTCAGCAGAAGAGGTAGGCACCTCAGCACCCCAAGGAACAAGTTCAGAAGCAGAGGGAGCTAAAGCCCCAACCTCTCCTTCAACATTAGGCACCTCCTCATCTTCCTCGGAATCCAAATCTAGATACGCCCGTATAGCTTGGCCTTGGAAAGCGAGGTACCCAGTGGCCCACTTGGTGGTAACATCATCTGCTAGCTTAGCAATTAGAGCATCTTTCTGTTTAACAGCAGCTCTCTCCACCTCCAATTCACTCCGAAGAGCGTCACTTGCTTCAGCTATAACGTCATATTCCCTCTTCATGCCCGCATAAGAATCCAAAGCCTCAAGGGTCTCCTGGCGAGCTTTAACCAAATCGGCAGTTTTCAGCCTGAGCTCTTCCTTGGTCTTCTTGAGCTCCTCCTTGTTCTTCTTGTCTCCATCCTCGATTCTCTTTTTCTCGACCTCCAATTCCTTAATAACAGAAGTTTGCCTCTCCACATGCGTCTGCAGATCCTGAACCTGAGCTCTAAGGTCTTCGTTGGCAAAAGCCAGCTCGGCAGTCTTGAGCTCAAACGCCTTCGACGCCTTGGCTGAGCTCTCCAAAGCTCTGATCCGACTTAGCAAACCTTTCATGTGAATGGCCAACTGAGAACAGACACAACCAAGGGCAAAAGTTTGCATGAAGTGACAACGCAAGGTAGAAATGGAACATGCAAAGGTCAGAAACTTACCGAAGTAGCCCCGTATAATGCAGTGCTGATGGAAGTTCCAAAGGGCATAGTGACAGTCCTTTGAATGTTAGACTCAGGAATGATGGAGGCAATGGGGTCTGTAGCGCGTTTTACGTTATCAAAAAGGGAACCTTCGTCTTTCTCAGCCTTGGAGCCCATCAGAAGTGGCTGAGGGAGCTTCTCAGACGACCCAGGAGAGGTGGACCTAGGCAGAATGTGGGAGATCGTCTCCAAGGCTCTCTCGACCTTTGGCGAGGAAGGAGAGGTCGGAACTGCGCCTTGTTCAGAAACCCCTCCAGAAGAGGGAAGCACGGTCCCTTGAAGAGGAGAGGTCTGGGTGACCTTCAGAGAGCTCAGCGGCAGAATAAGTGCCACTTAGGACAAAGTGGGGGAAGCAGGAGGCACCTCTAATCTCGGCACCTTGGCTGAGGGGACTGAACCACTCCTAAAGCCAACCTCAGCCTTGCGCTTGCCCCCACTCATGTTTTTCTTTAACAGGGCAACCTTTGCCTTGAGATCTTTTGAAGTAGGCTCGATTGAGGAAGAACCTGAAAACTCATAACAAACAAATCAAAAAGGAAAAATGGGAGAGTAAGATAAAAGGTAAGAACAGAAGGAGGAAGTGTTACCTGCCACCTCCTCTGCTCCAGTCACAGAAATAGGAATAGGGGCCTCAACCCTCACCTCTAGAGGACTAAACCCAAGTTCAGTAAGTACTCTGGGCTTGATGAGTTTGGAATATTTCTCTGGATAGCAATCCTATAAGCTCAGTAGAACTCGCTTATTCTCAGCACTGAGCTCGGGGCGAATACCTGAAAATTGAAACAAAATAAACAGAACAAGGTCAGTAGAATAAAGCGTCAAGGTTGATCCAAGTTTACTCTGAGAGGGCTTACCCAGGTTATCAGGGGCAGACCAGGCCCGAGACACTGGGAGGGTATTAGCCACATCCTCGGGATTGTATTCCCATTCTCGGCCTCACACAAAGAAGAAGAGTTTATTCCAACCCTTGTGGGAGCTTGGGAGGTCAGTAACGATGGCTCGGGTTTTCACCCGCTTGGAAATATACAGGAATTCGTCAAAAGGAGTGTACTTGACGTTGAAGAACTTCATGAGCAAAGGCACGGAAGGAACTCCAAGCTCATGCTTCTTGAAGAAAACAAGGAGACCCACCAGAATACCCCAAAAATTGGGAAAAAGTTGAGCAGGGCAAACGTTAAAATGTTGGAGGACACTCTTAAGGAAATAGTGCATTGGAAAACGAAGGTCGTTCTTGAAAGCGGCCACAAAGAAGCAGACATTCTTAGGGATTGGGGAATCATACAGAGTGCCCACATCTGGGCACCAATACTTCAAACTCCAAGAAAAACCGAAACGAGCAGATAAAATCCCGATGTAAGAAGGTGTGACCTCGCTAGAACCCACGAGGTCTGAAGCTCTGGCGATAGCCCCTGCACCTTTAGCGCTGCCAGAAATTCCAACACCGCTCACTTTGGTTTTACCTTTATTGGATTTTTTGGGCATAGGGGATGATCCCTCAGCGTTTTCCTCAGCATCGACAAAATCGACACCAGGAAAGTTATCAATCTCCTCACCCACGTCTCCCAAATCAACATCTTCTTCGGCAGACTTGTCACCCATGAGGGAAACAGACGAGGCTGTGGCTTCGGAAGAGGCAGACATAATTGGACAAGAGAGAGGAAGCCTGAAAGATCTATAAAGAGGGGGAACCTCTGACAAATACTCCCCGAGAGTCGAGGGGTCAAGACACCAGTAACCAATAAGGAAGACCCTAGCAGTAGAGTAAGGGTCCAAAAAAAGGGGAAGGGAAGACAAGGAGTAACATCGATTCCTAAAATAACAAAAATGAAAGGTCAAAAAATGCAGCAACCACCTCGGATTCGAGGGATCCAGAATGGAGAAATGAACAAAAGCCAAGAAGCATACCTAATCAGGAACGAGCGACAAATCAAAGCCCGAAGCGAAATCAAAGAGCAAGTCTCGCAAAGCCTTCGAATCAAGCCAAGGGAAGTCAATTTTCGGTGAAACCCTAAGAACACCAGCAGATTGGGGAGCCAAAATCGCAATGAAAAGAGAGGGTAAAGCCTGGAGAGAGAAATCGAACGAGGAAGTGAGGCGGTCTCCATCATCTCAGAAGTATTTAAAGCTGGGTGTACGTGGGTCTTCGAAATATGGGACGTGCGCGAGAAACAAGGAGGAAATGATTGCCCACTAGCACACGAAATCTGCCCAATCACGTCTCCCACCACCATTAACTACAATCACCAAGAAAAAGAAAGAGTAGGGTTAGCATGGGTCTCCGATCCTGAGGGGTTGAGAACTGTGTTTCTTGAAAAACTTTGGAGACCTCCACTCAAAATCCAACGCGGGTGATGGAAACAATCACCTTTGTGATGGATTTCTAAAGGTTTACATGTAATGTAGTTTTTTTTTTTGTTGGAGGATGCCGATAGAGCTGTTAATCAAACTGAGCTACTTGAGCTTGACTTGAGTTCAGCTCGGGTTCGGCTCGTTCAGGTTCAGTTCGTTTTCTAAACGAGCTCAAACTTGAACAAGTTTTTAGGCTCGTTTAGAAAATAAGTCCTACAAGCTCGGCTTAAACTCGACAGACTCTATTCGTTTATGTGCAAATACTCGGACTCGACTTGTTTTTGGCTCGCTCAGGCTCGGCTCGTTTCTTAAACGAGCCAAACTTGAACAATTTTTTATGCTTGATTAAAAAACAAGTTTTTCAAAGTCGGCTCGAACTCGACTCGAACTTGTTCGACTAACAGCCCTAGATGACGAGACTTGTGCCGACTATTCTCTCGAACTCAGCGATTAGCCGCCATGACTTGAGCTGAATTAGAACATGTCCCTAAAAGGACAAAGATAGTCTTTAGGGGATATCGTTCACCATTTTATTTATTTGACAAATGATCAATCTTAAGAAAAAAATAGAAACTAAATATTCCAACAAATATCTATATACATCCCTGGTGAAGACTACAATCAATGGGTGATAATTAAAAGTACAAAAAAAGGCAAAAAAAAAAAAAAACTCAACATGCCATCATCACCTTGAACTCGTCAAAATTGAGGACTCCATCACCATTGAGATCAAAATAAGCTATCATCACTTTGCATTCATCAATGGTTTTGGACTCCCCTAACCTACTAAGAGTCCTCCTCAGGCTCTTTGGTGTGATACAACCACAGTCCTCCATCTCATACATCTTAAAAGCCTCTCTCATATCTTTCGCCTTCTCTTCCTCTCCTGCTCCTTCAAAAAATCTCACAAAATCATCCAAACACAAGTGCCCATCTCCATCCGAGTCCATTAACAGCACTGCTGCCTTTGCATCCTCTATCGAAAGCTCTCTGCCTATCGACCCGACACACTGTTGCAGCTCTGAAGGTGATATCTTCCCATCTCCGTTGTCATCAAAGTGATAAAACACAGTTTCATATTGCTGGTGTTTGTCCATTTATCATTCACCCTAAGCCTAGTCAAGTAGAGTTACGTACAAAAGTATTGTGAAACCTGAAGGAGAAAATAGATAGTGTGTGTGTTAAAGAGCTGATATGACAGCTTCTATGATCAAAATAAGTAGATAAGAAAAATGAGAGGCAGAAATGTATGAAGCCTGCACGAGCATGAGCTGAAACAGAAGGTTTTTCTAATGCCTGTACCTTGTTTGGCTTCTGAACTTTGTGCCATATATAAATAGGGTTATTATGCCGCGTGACGTGGGTTGACCAAACAACTTGTTCAATGGGGGTTCAAAGAAATGAAGGAACGTGGCGTTTTCGTGGTTAAAAAGGATGACCTCTCTTTTCACAATTGGCATGCTTTTAAGCTTTCCAGAAAAGTAGGAACCAACAAGGAAGTGTCTGATATGCCCAAGTCAGGAAGAGGGAGGACAACTACAAAGTTGAAAAACTTCCAACAGGGTCCAAACTCTAGGTAGAGGAAGAGGGACGAGTCAGAAATTTTAAACCGTCCAAACGGCCACGACCACTGAAAGAGAAATCAACTTTTGGGGTCAACCATGGTTCTGTGGTAACTGTTGGAACTTTTTTTTTTTTTCTAATAGGGAGAGGTGTTTAGACCAATTTACGTGCATTTCGATTAATTCCCTCCTTAGTCTAGTCAAAAACAGGTCATCTACGTTAGGACTAGAGTATTCATGAAGGATAAATTTGATCTGACTTCAAGAGGTTATCAAGATTCGAATTCAGGATATCTGAAATTGTCAAGATTCAAATTCAGCATGTCTGAATTTACAACTTGTCTTCATTACCACTTGAACTACCCATTAAATTTATTGTTGGTACACGTTCGGGTTTATTGTGGAATACCTATTCCGATTGAACTTGAAACTTTCGAATTTATTGATTTGTTTTACTAGTTGCTTTAATCGTAGTGAAGAACACTTCCACCAAATCCTCGGATCTATAATGGTGCCTTTGAGGGAAGTAGGAGAGAATTTTCGGAGAGGAAAAAATTATGCGATTCTGGTGGATACAGAGAGGTAAGACCAACTAATTCCTCATGATAATCAAAGCAGGGTTTGATTACCTATATAAATTAGGTGACCCACCTATATCCATTGTCCAATATATTTATGTGGACACATCCATGGGTCAACCCACGCCACAATATCAATAGTGGCAAGCTTTAATCTGCAACTTCGAAGGTGCGGATTAAAGCATGATGCATGAGTTTCATTGTTTTCAACCCAAAAGTCAACATGGTTTTTAAAAGCTATTCCCATGGAATAAAATCGGATAGTGTCCATTCACATTGCAACTTAGGGGAGAGAGAGAAGGGAAAGGGGGGGGGGATTCCATGGACGGAGAAGCCAGCCAACAAGTCTCATTCTTTATATATTAATTATTAGACATTGATTCTTTCTTTATCCTTGGTTGGAAATTTGGATTATTAAAACCACAAAAGAAAAGGGAAGAGAATTTGGTTTTGTTCAGCATATTTACCTATATAAGTACTAGGGGTGGCAATGGCGACGTAAGTTTTAATCCCTATTTCTGCTCTGCGGGTAAATTTTGATCTCCGCCCCGCTCTTGTCCATTATAATTAATTTATGTGATTTCAAGAAAAAAATTTTAAAAAAAACCATAACAATTAAAGTATAAGTAATATCATTGTATGTCTGTATCACATGATATGATCAAAACTAAAAACAAAGAAATAAGTTAACAACATAATCCTTACATAATTGAGCAAAAACAGTAACAATAATAAAAATATATATTTATGTCTCTCTTGGCGTCTTGATTCTCTTGAATTAGGGCTAAGGACTCCTAAGTTTCGGTCTATCTCACATCCATCCCGCACGAGTTTATACGAGTATTTTCGTACACGTCCACCGTTCAATATGTATGATTCAAATGAAATAGTTTTAGACGAATTCTCGTTTTCTCCAGTCCACTGTCATCCCTAATATGTATATTACTTGTTTGTTTATATTCTTCAAGATAGCTGGTGCTTATTTATATATCTTGGCCCCAACCTTCAATTACATAGGATTGATTTCCTGGAAGATCCTAAAACAAACCATATACCTCACAACAGCATGATAGAAGATACATAATAGCATGTATGCAAAATGCATACTGTGTGCTTATTATTTAATTTGTTTAAGGAATCTCTCTTAAACATTCTACTATATATGGAGCAATCGGTTTAACTTGCAATCTCATTCTCTAATCAAATAAACTGAAACCAGAATAGCAGCCAAATTTGATGTTTGCCTTCAAACAACTAATAAGTTGTGCTAATTCTTTTAAAGAAGGTACTATGAATCTAAATGAGATCCATTGTATATTAATTAGGAGTAACCCGTACCTGAAGATATGGTGCAATGTGAATGATTTTGAGAGGGATGAGTCTATTTAAGACCGTTGAATGAATTTATTGAAGTCTGTCCTATTTTATATTATAGATGATGCTTCTGTTTATGCCTGGTGGAGATTTGTTGTTAAAGAATATTGACAAAATATATTGGTCAGAATCCGAATAACAATCCAACATCGGCACATCACTAATTTAGCCAACAATTCAATATAATTGGAGGGGTGAATGTCTCTTTGAACCCTACAAAATTATCAAATTCTAAAGATTGAAATTCTCACATTACAGCATCAAATCAAATAAAAAGGTAGCAATGTAGGCCAAAAGTAAATATATGATACTTTTTCTAATAATTTTTTTTTATTGTATTTGTTATATAATCTTATTTCTATATACAATTGTTTACATAAGTATTTTCAGTAACAATTTGGTACTCATTTTTCTTAAAATGGGGCAAATTGATAATTTTTTATTTGATTGAAATATTTCAATCTTTCCGAATATAAATTAAAAATGTAAAGATCTTTTGAGGTACAAAGTGTCATTTGCCCTAATTGGAGGTTTCACATTGTTAAAAATCACAATTTCCTTATGCCCACTTGATAGGTTTTAAAATGGTTTTTTTTTTTTTTTCGAGTTATTAAAAACCCAAGCTATCGACATCCAATAATCTAATCTAATTTTCTAAAGTGAAAATTGGAAGTGAATCCCCTTAGATGTACTTATTTGAAAATAAGTCATGTAAGAAACTTATAAGGAGCTAAGTTCATGTTTAAAATTATATGTAATGATTTAAGTCCACTTTTTTTTTTTATCTCAAAAATACCCTTCCTTGAAAGGAAGTTAAATTAATTTCCTATTTTGGAAATTGTTATCCCTTAATTCAAGATCAATTAAAATATGTCAATAAAATCTCCATAATAAATTTAAAATTCAAATTCAAAGCTCTCTCTCTCTCTCTCTCTCTCTCTCTATATATATATATATATATATATATATATATATATATATATATATATATATATATATATATATATATATATATGTGTGTGTGTGTGTGTGTGTACATTGGGTTGTTATAGAGATAATGCAAGTATAGTGGTGGCGGTGGTGTGCAGTAAAAAAGAGTTATCGAAGTGGAACTTGAATGGGTTTTTGTATGGTGGTGAGCGTTGTTATGGAGGTGATGACAACGTGATGGTTGGCGTTGCTCGGGAGATGACGATGGTGCGATGGTGGCAGTGCTATGGTGAGGAAAGTGGTATCCAAATTCATATTACTGCTTTTGTTGAGTATGTTACTGTTCATGTTACTGCTTTTATTGAGTATGTTACTGTTCATGTTACTATTATGTTGAACATATTACTGTTTTTGTTGAGCATGTTACTACTATTATTTTACTAAATATTAATATTCAATGTTAATATTTTTTTTGTTTTTGACTATTACTATTTTTTGTATTTGAATGGTACTATTTTTTGCGTTTGAATTTGAGAGAAATAATTATTGTTAAGTATGTTACAGTTTTTGTTAAACATGTTACTATTTTTGTTGAACATGCTAATATTTTTGTTGAACCTCTTACTGTTGTTATTTTTTTAAAATATTAATATTGAATGTTTCAATTTTTTTGTATTTAAATGTTACTATTTTTTGTTTTTAATGTTACTATTAGGGGTGTTCACCCTACCCTATGGGTAGGAAATATGCTCTTCCGTCTTCCTACCCGATACTTTGCGGAAGAATTTTTTCTTGGCCTACCCTACCCGACAGATGTCGTATTCCTACCCGACTTCCTACCCGATTAATTGGGTAGGAAGTCGGGTAGGAAATCGGGTAAACACTTTTGTAATTATTAATTTTTGAATACACCAATTTAATAACACAATAAATCAATAACACTAAAATCTAAAACAACTACAACTACAATTATAATAAAACACAAGAAAGTATGAACATCAATCCACCATAATTGTTACACAAATACGATAACAATTAATTTAAGTTTAAACCATATGAAATACATTAAAATCATATTAATTAATTAATGCGGGTAGGGTAGGGTAGGAATGCGGAAATGGATAGCTCTTCCGCATTCCTACCCGATTTAATCGGAAGACCAAAAACTCTTCCGTATTCCTACCCGATTTTTGCGGCTAACCGTTCAGTAGGGTAGGGTAGGGTCGGGTAGGGTAGGAACTTGCGGCTAGTCGGAAATTTGAACACCCCTAGTTACTATATATATATATATATATGAATATAGATAGATAAGAGAAAGGGAAAATTTTAATGTTAGTCAAACTCTTAACATATATATGGATATAGATAGATATGAGAGAGAAAAGATTTTAATGTTAGTCAAACTCTTAAGATTTAGGAGTTTTTAATTTTTAGTTTTATTTCACTTTTAAAGGGAAGGGATAGTATGATAAAATTGACAAAAAACGAACTTCATAACAAATAAGTTTCCTTGACGGACTTAAGTCCAAACAAGTTCATATAGAGGGACCGGCCTCCAAATTTCCCTTTTCTAAACTAGTACATTTGTTGGATATTTCTGGTACTGGACAAATTATCATATTATTAGATCCAATATAGCCCATAGCACTTTTTGAGACTTTTTGGGCCTCATTGGACTGGGCCAAAAATTGCGGGCAGTGTTTGAATTTCTCTAGCAGGCCTCTTTGTTTTTGGGTTCCGCATTTCTTGTAGCACATAGCTGATAGCACAGAGTACAAACACGCCACCACTACGAAGAAGACGTGATTGTGAACGTAAGCAGTTTCATTTGAAAAAAAGTTATGGTGTCCATATAAACCTCATTTGGCAACCCCACTCTTTAACGCTTCGTTCTCTTTCATTAAACCCTTTCTCTGTTTCTTTTTCCACCGCCGCCGCCATGGCCATGCTTTGCCGCCTGAGAATGTCACTGCCACCACTAAAGCGGCTCATCAGTGTTAGAAGAGCCTACGGATCAAGCGCTGCGGCTCAGCTCCAGTACGACTACGACTACGACTACGAAGAAGACGAAACCGAATTGTATCGTGATGGCAATAGGTCGATGGAAGACTCTGAGGAATCGGTATCGGGGAGGGGAGTGCATTGGGTGATAATAGGGGATCCAATGGCGAAGAGGCACGAGTACGCCGAGAGGCTGTCGAAGCTTCTAGAAGTTCCCCACATTTCCATGGGCGCCCTGGTTCGTCAAGAACTCCACCCTCGCTCTTCTCTCTACAAAGAGGTTTGTTTCTTTTTCTCTCTTTCCTTTTTGTTTTCATTTCTTTTGCTCTCTTTTGTTATGGATAATTTGTAAGAAACATAATTATGTACTCCTCTTTCCTTTTTTTGTTGCCAATAAATGTATAGAATTTTTAGGGGGGAAACTTTTGGATAGAGTTCTCATGTGTCCAAGAATAGTATGTAGTTGGTTGTGGTTCTTAAAGGCGATGTAAGGATGTATTCTATTGATAATCTTGTTTACACCATTTAATCGATGCCCTCGTTGCACCCTTTTAATTTTATGTTCTCCTTTTCTTGCCCCAACTTTTAGATTGCGAATGCTGTGAACCAAGGGAAGCTAGTTCCAGAGGATGTTATATTTGGCCTGTTGTCAAAGAGGCTGGAAGAACGATACTACAGGGGCGAAACAGGGTTCATATTGGATGGGATTCCTCGAACAAGGGTCCAAGCTGTAAGTTCCTTTTCATAGAAATAATGTTGAAATCTCATTCCTTTTGTTTTTTACTTTTTGTGTTTTTTGAGTATGCAGGTTTGGTTTTATGTAAAAGCTTACAATATTATCATAATTGAACACTCTACATTTTTATGAGAAACATTGTTTCAATTTACATATACTATTGTATTGGAAAAGTTCAAATGCCAAACTGTCACACACACTATAATGTGTTCTTGAAATGCTAGCTATATCTCGACATATTTTATATGTAAAGTGGAATGAATAAAATATCCTGAGAAAGAAGAAGCATTCCAATTGTTATTTCTTGATGTTATGAGTAACAAGAATTCCTCTTGGTGATTCTCTGATATCAGTGTTGTGGTTTATGCTTATGATTTTAACCTTTGGATTACTTGTTTACTGCAGGAGGTCCTCGACCAAATTGCTGATATAGATCTAGTTGTCAATTTCAAATGCTCAGAAGATTGCTTGGTGAAAAAGCATTTGGGAAGTGGAGTTCATTCTCCTTCTCAAGATTTTCTTAGCATGGGCAGCTCTGGGCCAAATTTAAATATACCGTCACATGACGACAATAAGACCAAAGATTCTAGTGCCGAAATAGAAGCTGTCTTGAAAGAGAAACTCCGTTTATATGCGGAGCAGGTATCCCTCGTGCTTGACTAGTCAGTTTGTTTTATTTTTAATTCTTGTTCTTTTGTAAATTTTTCTGTTGCTTTAATCAGTATGTTGAAGGGTAGCAAACACGTGTTAGGACCTTTTCAGTTTATTCTGGTATTAATTACTAACATCATAATTTCTCCTCAGAGGAAGCCATTAGAAGACTACTATAGGAAACAGGAAAAGCTTCTTGACTTTTCAGTGGCTGGTGCACCTGGAGAAACCTGGCAAGGTCTTTTGGCCGCGTTACATCTTCAGCATATGAGTGCTGTCAGTTGTTCACAGAAGTTGACTGCATGATTTGGCTGCAGTACTGATCCCCTCATTTACCTTATCTTCATTCTTATTCCGGCATCATATAGTAAACACAAAGAATATGAGTGTAATAGAGTTAGCTGCAGTTTTGCATATCCCATTTGATTTTGATAAATTTTTGTTTGTCGTGATAAACTTTGACAAAATGAGTGAGTAATGTAGTTTCTGTGGGAAGATGAGAAGCAGATGAGAAGAATTGAGGCATGTTTTGGCATTATATGAAGTGAGATTACATACAGATATATTTCTTTTCTCTTCTCTCTCTGATTCAGTCTTGATTCATACTGCTCTCTGATTTTTGAATCGAAGAAGGGAAGTAGAGAAAATAATGTCAATTTTCGTGTAGGATTTCAACTTACAGGTCTGAAACTACTATTCAGATTAAAAATGGGTTCTGAATGAGAAGAAAGTTTTCTGAGCTTTTACTTCGGTGGCACTTTCACCAAGGGTATCGGACTACAAAGACTGCCGTCTTTAATTCTGCTAATATCTTTTTATTGAGTTGCAATCCTTTACCTGGGAATGTGAACCTCTTCTAGTAGAGCCCTCAGCTCTTGGATTAGTAGTGCCACTGAGAGCTTCAATGTCAAAAATTGAGCTCAGTAATCTCTAGATGCATGCATTGTTGTGTGTTGAATTCATATATATCATTTTATGTTGATAATGCCAGGAAGGGAGGAAACTTATAGCAGTAAATTGTTCTGTTATGTTAGTATTGGTGCTGATGCTATATGATACGCTCAGGCATAAATTCATTGGGTCCTCGACTCAGGGCTCACAGGATAATAGGAAATCTTTTAAATTCAACGTTGTCGAACCCTTGGGTTTGGGAGCCGTTGTTTCGGAATGGTTTGGCAGGACCAGGCATCTTTTAAATTGCGCTCTTTCGCAAAACCACAATAACGTTTATTATTGCAAATGGAACTTTGATTTGTACAGTGACATCAAAAAGGAAAAAAAGAAAGAAAGACGGAGATTACAGATTTACACTTCAAAACTACACCCGACCTCTACCACTACTCGCCACCTGATAAGAACAACAAAGCAAAAAGGGAAAAAACTGATCTACTATCTTCATGTATCTTACAGTACAATTTCTCCTTCATCCATGCCTTCCAATAGGATATTATTGATATCTCACTGCATCTCAGCTGCCATTTTTATTCAAGTTCCAGGCTAATATTCTTAGAAAAGAAGAAACCACAAACAGTCCTTTCTTCTTAGCATAGAAATAAACCAATCCTTCAAACCCATTATGATCACTCACTATTCATCCATACCTCCCGAAGAAGTTGATACCTGACAGCTTTACGACTACTGTTTTCCTTTGATATCCAACTGGGTTTTGTTGAAGTAGGTGATGCCTGGAACTTGTCAAAGGTTATAGAAGTCAAGGGTGAATCCAATTCATCAAGCTCATCATCACTAGTATATGATTTCTTGAGAACTGAAGACCGGCTTCTTGTCAGCTGAGTCTGGCTTCCAATATCTCCCAAGATACCTGCAAGTGAAGCTCCTGAAGGTGGCCGATAAGCTAGGGGGGCTGCAGCGCACGGGAAGTTTATAACTGAAGTTTCCTCAGCCTCAAAAGGATCCTGAATCAAGAAACCACACACCAAAATTTATTTTTATTACTTTCCAGAGAATTGTTTATCATGAATATTCTTTAGTTTATGTGATCTTCATGCATTAAATCCGCTTTAGGAGCAAAGGGAAAAAAGTTTAAAAAATATGTCTAATGGAGCACCCAAGAGTGTCCTAGACAAAAAGATGCAGACTCCGTAATGGCTGACCTCCGAATTCAAGGCTTCAAGCACAACTTCAGGAATAGGATCTGGGCAAAATTCGTCCGGCACGAAAGTGCTAAGAACCCTCCTTATCAATGGTGCACCAAATGTAGGACACACCTACAAAAACATGTGATTTAGCACAGTGATCAAGGATGAGACTAGACTAATCAAGTAGGCTGGAGTCTAAAATGAAAAGGTTTTACTAGTAAGTATCAGAGTCAAACCTCTTTTCTGATTGACCTACTTAAGAGCATATCCTTTGGAAGCATCATGAGGTCACTCAATGCATTGAGAAGATGAAAAGACTTGAAGGATGTATCACATTCTTTTGTCTCATCAGCATCAGTATTATCAGGGCCATCCTCATCTTCAAGAGAGTCATCATCCTCGATACCAAATAAGTCAGTAAGCCATCGCGACCAGTTCCCAATCTATCATCCATAACCCAACATATGCTCTTTATTCAAAAATTATTTGAATCATGTTTATTAGTAAAAGTAAATTCAAACTCTGCAGTGCCGTCAAAATTTGATAAAGGTCAGTTGAGAGGGGGACTAAAATGTGTTGGCAGACCAAAAGAAAAGAATAGCCAAAAGTAAGTAGAACAATGACCAGCTATTTAACAGGCATTTTTGTGTTGCTATCTTATATGAAATCCATTCTGTCATCAATATTTCCAGAATAACCAGCCCTTTATTGGAATTTCAAAAAGAATAGAAGATATAGTCTAGTGGCATGCGTGCACGAGAAAATTATGAATGTCAACTGCAGTGACTGCAGTTTGACTTTAATACTAGCTCGACACAGTTAAATTTGAGCTTCTCACCGCATTTTTCAGTTGTGCACCAGCCCCAAAGCTCGCTTTCCCTGCTGGAATAGGAAGAACCTTGGCATCACTAATGGGATCGGATACAGGATCTGTAGGAATCTCGTCAGCAGATTCACGAAGGATAGCATTGAACATAGCAATATCCAATCTCGTCACACATTGCTCCATTATCTAGTCAAACCAACGTAAATTCGTCAGAAGGGGATTTTCCTGAACAAAGACATTAACCACATATTGCCACCAGTACATCAAACAAGCCATTAGGACATTAATGAGACATCACACTTTCATGAGGCAAAGTTATATGCTCAGAATGAATAAGAAGATCAATCAATGCGCAGGTATAGTAGGACCCACCATACAATTGAGCCTACACACAGGATACTCATCCAAGTATCTAGCACTCGTGTAATGAAAATCTACTCTTGCTGCTTTATAAAAATCAAATGGATGACACCTGAAAATTTTAAACTAACAGTAAAAAAAAACTGAACTACCATACGTATCTTTTTATTTGTCTATTTTCATGTCTAAATTAAAACTCCAATGTTTTAAAGAATTTTGCAGCGAAGATATATAAAATTTTTATTATCTGACATGTAGCATTACATGTTTGGGACATAAGACCACTACGCAATGTGTGACCAGAACCATCTTAAATTGGGAACTTCTGTTGATAAATTACGCCTGAATCCGAGTCTATCATCCAGTCAGGTCACTGCTGGACGTTTTAAAGAAAAATGAAGCATATGATTTACCAGTCTAGCAAGCACAGGCAAGCAGCCACACTGGTGTCCTCCAGCTCGAACAGGACAAATCCTTTCACAGGCCTCCCTGAAAGCCTTCTTCCAGAGCTCCAATGAGAAGTTTCCTTGCTCTTGATCACCTGAACCAGACGTCCTTCGATAGATTTTGCTCATATCAGAACTTATACTTCTATGGATTGCCTTTGCAGCTGCAGACTGCATATGTGGTGTGAGAGTCTGGAGAAAACAGATGACAGGAATCACATCAGTGAAATAAAGATAATGGTTTTGGCTTCATACACTACATTCCCCCAGATGCCACCCCATTAAATTAAGAGAAAATTCAAGCTACTATGGATCCCAGTTTATAGCGACATCCAAGAGACTTTACCACCAAAACCTAATGGCACCTGGATTAATTATATATTTACAGAGAAACTTGTCAAAAGAAGGGTAAGAAAATATGACAACCTGCCACCATATAGACTCAATGATCCGCGAGAAGATCCAAGCTTCAATTTTTTCCAATGCAATTGTAAATGTATGAGGATCCTCCCAGTCATCAGAACTTCCATGTAGAGCACTTCTGGTATCCTTGTTGGGAGAGCACCCCCATTTGAGTGGAAAATTTTTCTTTTTGTTTTCATTCCAATCCCCATTCCTCTTGACAAAAGATCCAGCAGAAAGTGGTGCTTGCCGTTCCCCAAAGGCTTGGCTCATAATTGCCCTCAGTACAACGGAATTTGACAGCCAGAAAGTCAATCTGTGTTTAGGAGTGTAAAAAAAAATTAAGCATATGAAAAAGGTCTAAATTTTCTTCAATGACAAATACAGTTTAAGGTTCTGCTGAAAAACTTCCACCAATCTCCACCTGGAAATTTGGTTAGTTGACCCACTGCATGATAGGTCGAACACAGTTGGACGATGCATATTAAATTGCTATCAGAGGACTGTTGTTGGAGTTATTTCGACAAAATCCACTAATTTACCAATCAAACAACCAAAAGATCATTATGTGGTTATTTATGAAGAGTTTTCAAAATAATCAGAAATTTTAACTTGACATGCTATTAATAAGGATGATGTATGGAATGCGAAGGATACCATATCTATAGAAATTACTATGGTCTAAAAAGTACCTTGGAACATCATTTCCACATGCTTTTGCAACCAAAACTAATCCTGAAACAGCACTTCTAGCTACACTTGCTTGCCTTGATTGGAATTTTTCTTTATAGGCATGAAAATATAGCCTGAACAGGCGTCTTGCTGGAGCATGAACTTTATTTACAGAACTTCCGTGCTCTGCAATCACAGAGTAAAGGCCAACCTCGATAGCAGCAGCTTCTCTCAACTCTCCTTCAAGCATCTTGACTCTCTGGTCTAATTTCTGGATTTTGCTGTCAGAAATGATGTTTCTTGTCTCCTTTGCATGAAAACTAGAATCTTTTTTACCATTGCTCCATGTGTTTCGAGCAATATTCTGAGTGTCTTCCTGAACACTAACATCCTTCACTTTTTCCACGAATTGATTACTCCTGACTGATCCATTGCTCCTACTTGAGTCCATTGGTGAACGAACAGACTTCACAAGCTTTAATCTGTCGCCATTTAGGACATCAAGCTTTGGTATGAGATTGTCCCTACTGACAGAAAGTGCAGCACTTCCCAATGAGACTTGCTTTCCGGAATCATCTTGTGGAAATGTGCTCAATGTTTTATCCTCTATATAATGATTTTCCTCTTCCAGGATTCGCCTTTCTTGTCCATTCTCTTGATGTCTCTGTCTTTTCTTATCCTCTGCAGAACCATTTTGAATAAAATCAGCACTTGCAGATTTTATGCTAGGAGTCCAAGCTTTCCCATCATCCTCCCCATTGAGTTGAGATCCAACAGAGTTTGCAGAGCCCAACTTCTCATCCACCTGGGTATCTTCATCTGGAGAGGCTACTTTGGTTGAAAAACCATTGGATCTGCTCACCCTAGTGCTCTGTTGAGCAGCACCTTTACTTCCATTTCCAACATCAGCAACGTTTTCCTGAATATCCTGCGCCAGATCATCCTGGTCATTGCTTCTGGTGTTTCTGTTCAACTCTTTATCAGTTCCTTCATAATCTATAGATGAGGACGAGGATTGGACACGGCAACCACTAATTTTCTTCGAGATGAATGCTAGTTCGGAAGACAAATCTGTTGATGATGAGCAAGATGAACCATCTTTCGCACTTCCAAGTGATACATTCACTGGCGTCTCATCCAATTTTGCAAGCCCTTGCTTTGAAGCTAAGACATGCTTGTAAATCGCCTCCCCAGGGCTATCCTTCATTGCCCCTGACCCATTCTGCAATTGCCAATTGGTTATCAAATTGTTCGAAAATATGAAAGTTCATCCCCTGATCCATTCTACAATTGCTAAATGGTTATCAAATTGTTTGAAAATATAAAAGTTCATCGATCAGAAGAGACAATATGATCACCCATCAGGTTGATCATCACACCACACGCCTACCATTTGAAGTGTATAAATATTTAGAGTAGTTGGTAGTTAAATATGGTATCAGTGCAGCAGGTTCTGCATTCAAATATCACCGTCACCCTAATAATCATAATACTTTCACGTGCTTGTACATAAAATCTGGCGTGAGTGGGCATGTTAAAGTATATAAATATTTATATTACACCCTCTCTAGCGGTTTAAGCTTAAGCATATTTTTCTGCAACTAGCAGGCAGATGCATATACTATACAGGCTAACTTCACATCCATCTAGAGAGCACAAATTATCAGGGGAAGAAGCAGACTCAGATACATACCACATCAACTGATATGACAGGATTACACAAACAGTCATATTAAAATGAAATACTGCTAGCACTACATGATTCCTGACCAGAAAGAAAATACCTCTTCTTTTTGAAGCGGTGACCCTGCATTTGACTCAATAGCTGAAGAAGAAAAAGCCATGGATGAGTGAGAGGAAACATCATCATCGGTAAATGATGCAATCTCAGCTTCATCGGCATATTCTTCATTCATCAATGCAGAAACAGATTCACTACGATTCCCGTCCATCGACGTTTCTCTCATCAGGCTGTCCCTCGACGAGAAGCTAGTGCGACTCTTCTCAACTGGCTGGATTTTAAGGAAGAGAACTGGTTGAGCTGTATTACTATAACTGCGCTTGCAGTTAATGGGGGAACTTATGCACAAGCTTTCTTTAATAACACCATAGTCTGCCAAGTTTACAATGGCAGTTCCCAATAACTGACCTTTCACCGTCTTATCCCTACGAGGTTCATACAAATGAAACTCAACACAATTCTTCTGGAAAGTGTCTCCATCACCACCTTTAATGGACATTTCCCTTAACAGAGTCACAGGAAGCCTAAAGGATTCATTGAATTCAATTCTCCCATCACCAACACCTGAACCAGTACCAAGTGAAGGGACAACGTGGTTAGTAGACCCTGAGTTCTTTTCACCATGTTCCCATTGAATTAGAGCGGAACGAAGAGTTCTTAAAGACTGAGATGGGGGCCAAGGCTTAATCTCCTGAACATGGATCAGATAATCAACTTGAACTGAGGGGCTTTTCCTGTTTTTGTTCTTCAGTCCCAGAACCATGGTGGCAGAAACACTGTGATTCCTCTAAATGTTCGGTGCAAAACCAATGCCTCTAGACATATAGCATATCCAGCTACAGAACCCCTAAAATCTGCATGAAGAAGTTAGAATTTATACTCAGAAAACCTGCATTCATTGCACATATTAGTGATCTAAGTGTTTAGAGTAGATGTAAGGCCTTCCAAAAAATTTAAAAGAAAGATCATTTTCAGAAATACAAACCAGAAAGAACTACAATGTCAGTAGGTCAAAATTTCAGCTCAAAAAGGCTCAAATCTCTTTTGTTGAATTGAAATCAAAAGCAATTATCAAAAAAAAAAAGATTGAAACCAAAAGTTTTTGTAGAACAGTCGACATTGAATAATGTCGGCCCCAAAAAAGAGAAAAAAAAATGCAAAAAATTATACGAATTTTAGTCATTTTAAACACAATGTTAAACAATTCACTCCCGTTACTTTCGACTGATTGTAACCTCAATTTTCCTACTTAATGAAACAATCTCTTTGTTTGCGTTGATCAAAAAAAAAAACACTAGATCCAGCAAGCAAAAAAGACAATTGAACGAAGGGCACGCAGTTAGGAGCTCAAATCATTGCAGAACACAATGGTGGGTCATCAAAGACATGAATGAATGTATATACACACTTCTGTACATGCATTAATGGGACACAATTCCTTCTTATTTTTTCATTATAAATGTAACATAATTCAGTGGAGAATAATCGCTAGATCTTCACTGACATGAAATATATGAACACTTACTGAGAAGAGAGTACTGATGTCCGAATAATCGCCGGAATGCGGAAAAGAGGAAGGCCGAAATGTTTCGTTCTGTATCGGAAAGTTCATTTATGAGAGAGAGAGAGAGAGAGAGAGAGAGAGAGAGTGGTATCTGAGTCTGAGGCTCCAAGTGAGTGAACAATAAGCCCAGAATGTCGTCTTCAATAAAGTAGAATACTAGGCGAAATGGAAATTAATAGGTGAGCTGGCAGAAGATTCTTGGGTAATTACATTGAGACCCCAAATTTTGGTAAAAAAAATATGATGACCCATGACCTTTTAAAAATTATAAAATATCTCTCATTAGGTTTCTGTACTGTAACAAAAACACCTCTTTGCACTTGGTATTGGTAAAAAAATTAAATTTTTAATTCCTATTCTTACTTAATTTTTTTTTTATTTTTTGTATCTCAATTAATTAAGAATAGAATAGTTATTTTAACGTTAATTTTTCTGTCTTTGTTTCTAAAATATTTGAGGATTTTAAATTTTTTTTTTTTCAAAAGCCGGGGGATATCAGCCTAATTTATCAAGATTGCTCATAAAAGTGATAGAATAGAATAAAAAAGGAACAATAATTATTTTTTTTCTCTTTTGAAGGCAAATAGTGATGGAAATCTAAAACGGGCTGCAATTGAGTAGGGACGGTAATCGTGTCAGATTAAATGATATTGTGTACAAAATTATTTAATTTGTACATGATTTATTTATTGGTAAAAATTGAACACAATTTATTTATTTGGCAGATTACTTGACACAATAATTTCAAATCCAATAATTATTAGATCGTGTTGTTAAATTCAACAAATTATTGTTGAATTCAAATCCAATAATTTCATATCGATTCGTGCCGAATAATTAATAAATCGTGCTGCATTTTGTCAAACCTACAATTGAGAGGGGTCTTTTTGAAATTAATGACGTTTTGCTTTTTCTAATAGTACAAATAACGTATTTAATGAGAGCTTAGTAGTACCATTAATTAATTTTCTTGGGAATGTTAGTACTGAAGGGAGAATAGAGTAGGTTGTACTCGCGTCAGACGCGGCGTGAAAGACACCGCCCATAAAATTACGAAGAGAAGAGCATAAAATTTTTTGTGGAGCCCATCCTGACAGTAATCTCTACTTGCTTAATTACGCTACCCAAACCCAAGTTAAGTACCCCTCCCCCTCCCCCAATTTGATTCATAAGTCAAATAAAATTTGATATATATAGATCTCTTTTACATAATATTTATTATACGTAAGGAATTTAAGTTTTTTTTTTTAAGAGTCAAGAGTGTTTCGATTAGTTTATGTGTATCTTGACTAATTTTTTTCTTCAATTCGATTAAAGACAAATCATTTAAAACGAGACTAAAATATTTATAAAGAATAAGTCATTTATAGTCTAACTCAATGAGTTGTCAATATTTAAATTTAAAACATCTAAATTTATAATTTATTTTTATTACCACTTAAACTACTTATTAAGGCTAGAATTTATAAATAATGCATAGCAAATGATCAAGAATTGAAAATTTTGGAGTGATCCAAATTTTTGGTCTTTAATCAAAGTGAAAACGATGGAAGAGTGTTTCTCACGTGTTGGAAAGTGAGTGGAGAACATAACAGACGGTGGGTAAAGTGCGCGTGTTGGTTGATGCATTCGCCGACATTATGCCCAAATAGACAGTGGTTTAGTTTAGTTTATTTAGCCTAGTGAATAGAATAAATTTCACTTGCACCCTCTAAGTTATATGAAAACAACACAATCCCCAATTTAATATTTGCAAAATGATATAGGAATCTCAATCGTGATATATCAATTACATTTCATATCAATTACATTTCATATCACTCGTTAAAAGCTAAATATACCCAAAACCCATAACTTAAAATGCAGAATCCAGAATTGACCCGAATAGAAAAGATTGAAAATTTTGATTAATTAGACAAGAGTCTGCCATGTTGGATGAAAGGTATTAAAAATAAATGAAAATCCTCGCTCCATAAACAGAGATTTATACAATTTTTCATAAATTTAGATAAATAATTTGTCACCGTATTTTCATCTCTACGAATCTATTAAATCGAGTAATCTTTAAACCCATCTATCTAACATGACATGTTAATTAATTTGATCAATAAATTCACCACGGAAGGTGCACCGAACACGATTTCCATCTTTTTCTTCCAATAGTTGTTAGAAAACAGGATGTGAAAATGTTCATCACAACGTACTTTGAGGTCAAAGCAAGCAATACTTTACTGTTCACCACACACAGAGAGAGAGAGAGAGAGACCGAGGAAGTTGACACGTCCACCTCAAGACGATTGAAGCAAAGATGGCCGTTGCTGGTGGTGAATGAGAATACATGATGTATTAAGCCTCTGACTGCCTTTTATTTCTATTTTTCTCACCTATATTTTTTGGGTTTAGGTTTGGGTTTAATTAAGGTATCGAAAAATTGTTGTTTAGTACTATATTTTTTATTTTTCGCGAATCTTGCTATATTATTTTTCATGATCGATAACAATAAATAAATCAAAACAAGATTTACAATTAATACGAAATTTCGTTGCTACCCCTATTTTTGTATATCATTACTAGAGTATCTAAACTATGTTTGAGGTAGGAGTAGGACCTGACTTGTTTCCACCACAGCTTATTTTTCGTAAGTTCTGAAGTCACATCTTGCAACAACCACCGTCAACGTAAAACAGCGTCTCCACTCTCCACTCTCCGTCACCAAACCCCACGATTCTTCCGTCAGGCTCAAGACAAGTGAGTCTCTAAATGGATCAAATTTCAGTCTAAATCTGATACGAATATGAACTTATTTAATCAAATATAGACTAATATTTTTTATCTGTTTATCTGAATTCAATACAAATCCGTTTAGATATCTTAAATTAGATTATTTACTAAATTTTTTGTGGAATCGGGTAATTGGAACGGATGTCATGTTATAAGCGAATACATATATGGACTAATGTTCTTCTATCCATCACGTAGACAGATCGGATCGGATTCAATAATAAATTTTTAAATTAGATTCGAATAGACCCAGATCCGATAACAGGCCTAAAGACAAAGTGGCTGACATTAGCCCACTGCTCTTGATGGGCTTAAAGCTGGATGAAGGTCCATATATAAATCTCTCATCAGTCATCAGTATATAGGCCCACTCATTTCCAGACAATCCAAACAGGTACCAAGAAAGAAAAATAAATGGACAAACATTATTTGAAAAGAATTTTATCTGAAGAGGCTATAATCTATAGTATCAACTATTCTTTAACATCAAACAACCAAGTCAAAAATAGTATTTACAGTTTCATACAAAGAATACAAAATCAGGACAAGAAGCCAAAACTTATGCAATCTTATGTGCTTTTACAGAGACCCCATAAAGGTAGGTAGCTCCATTTGCTGCTTCATCAAGATGGCAGCAGGAGGAGTGTACTACAATATTGCTGCTAGGGTGTGGTTCTGTCATACCAAGTGATCGATTTACGGCTGTGAATTCTGTGATGTAGCATCTGATTTTTGATCAGTGTCAGCCGTGGCCTGGACTTGAGCTGCATATTGCAAATTCCAAAGAACATCCTCAAATGAAGGACGGCTTGATGATTCAGGAGATGTGCATTTCTTGGTAATGGATATTATAATTGACAAGGACTCTTGCGAGCATGTGGTTAACACTATTGGATCCACAATTCGGCGTCGACCATCCAGGCTCCCGAAGGATGTCTGAAATTCATGAAAGAATGCTATCTGATCAAGGTGAACGTCAACAACATTTTACTTTCTGCTTCTTTTCAGCAATTCATTCTATAACTCGTGACATGTTGAAAGTTACCAAAAAAGATTCCTTCTCATAACAGGAAAAAAAAATCATGGCATGTTGAACAATATGACCTATTTGAATGCATATGTTCTTGGCAGTGCCCACAAGGGGAGTAAATTTATTCCAATCAGTTAATCAGCATTACAGTCAAAAATCTCATTTCGATCTCATACCTTCATGAAAAGCTACACTGATCGGGAAATTAGGCTTGAAGATAAAGGCTTGGGAAATAAAACGTTAATAGAGGGAAAAAATGAGCTAGTCATGTCAAGAACTGAAAATGAAAAGGAAGCAAAACAGAATTGCATTTCAGTTACACCTCTGTCATACCATTTCAGTCAAGGTCGAAAGCATACCATTTCATTTAGCAAAAATGCTTCTCCTTTGCCACTCACTATAGGGCCCACAAGTGATTCAAGCAATATGAATCCAAAGTTATAAACATCATCCTCTGACTTTGTCATATGCCTGCAACAAGAATTCCATGGAATCGAACCTCACAGATTATTACAAGTTACTTCAGTTGCAACAGTGATCAATGTTTTAAAACACTGTATAGGCAAATATGCAATGACAAAGGGAATCTATTTTGCCCAACAGTCAGGAAGAATGGATCCTTAAAACTGGGCAAGAAAGTGTTTGAAGGAAGAGAAAAGCAGGGAAAATAAGCATCATGGTCTGCCACTCTGATTCACGTTAAGTATATATGTTATAGATGTTATTTGGCATGTCTATTCCTAATCAAGCACACTCTCCTCCCCCACTGCAGTAATAAAAGCAAGGATAGCTTTCTACATCTGTCAAGCTTCCTTTAGCATCTACCGAGAGTTTGGCAATTGATTTGTCTGAAACAGGTGACCGCTTTTTTTAACTGTAATTTTCACCCTCGCAAACAACCAGATGACAGTTAACATCTTCTTGAGAATGAGGGAAAAATTGTATCTCATGGTTGCAAACTTTTCTTTTATTGATCTTCAAGCTCTAAAAGTAACTTTCCATTTGCAGTTTCCAAAAATCTCAGCACTTGAATCATTTTTAAGGATAAAATTTTGATAAATAAACATCTATGTGCATTGTATGTACTGAAGATGTCTTTCTTAGTAGAGAGTTCTTACCATGATTTGGAGCTGTCTCCCTTTGCCTGCAGAAAAAAAAAAATAGCATACATGTCAGATATAGCCCTTGAAACCAAGAAATTATTATCACGTCACCAAAGTAATCTGGATATTTGAAAAAGTAAATACCTCCGGTTTTTCGATTTCTTCTGTAATGATGGACATCCCATAGTCACTCAGCTTTGCAATCCGATGCTCGTCAAGCAATATATTATTTATCTTCAGTCGGTTGCTGAAACAAACAGCAATAACCCCAGTATGTAGAAAGTGTACAGCCTTGGCAACACCGATCAGAACAGCCAGTCTATCTGACCACTTAAGAACATTCTCTGGACTGCTTTCTGCAGACAAAAATGGAGTTCAATTGGAACTCATTCCATTATAAGTACTTTCTAGATGACAGAAGGAAGCTATGAAAGGTAAACTGTATATCAACACGTATAGACTGAATTTCTCAATGGGTTTCTTACTTCAGCTGGCCACAAGTGCCAACAAGGGTATAAATTCTATAGCACAAACTAATGAAAGAACAAAATCATGTTACCTAACCCATACACATCCTTTTGAATCATTACAGTTCTTCTTAAATATGTGTGAAGGGAGGAGTCCTAGGAAGGGAGGGTTGGGGTTAGAGCATGTAAACCCATCTTAGAATAGCTGCAGCCTTTCCTCTTAAGCTACAGCCTGGAGACAGCTACAAATTTGCAATTAAACTGGCCCAAATGGGTTTTCTCAGCTTGAAAACTCCCACCACATAAAGTCATAATAAATTTCAACTCGACTCGACGAAGCATTGTTCCAAATATCTAAGTTTGGGTTCAAAATACATGCTCGGCAATTTGGCCCCTCCATACATACTTCTGCATTGTTGTAACCCAGCCAAGCCATTAGTGAGCCCAAGAAATCCTGTTCCACCATCCTGTTACCTTTTTTCATGCATATGCCCATACGCTTCTGTACAGACATTCTTTTGTATAAGAAAGCTAAGTGTATGTATGTGTTTTCGCTGACCTGAGAGATGAGCTCGGAAGTTCCCATTTGGCACATATTCATATACGAGGAAGACTCTACTGGCAGTAGATTCGTCTTGCCCACTACCATCAATGCAATGTCCCAAAAGACTAACCAGATGTGGGTGGCGAAGCTTTGAAAGCAGATCCAACCGCAGTTTAAGGTTTCGAATTGAAAATTTTCTGAACAACGTAAGAGATCTAACTGCAACATAAGTCCCATTCTCTAATCTCCCCTTGTAAAGCTGAATAGATGAAGAAAGAATGTTATATACAGGTCCTTAGGAATCAAAGCTAAATGTTAGTAGACTAAATAACTGTGCTATGTAATCATATATCATGCAGCAGTTATAGCATAAGTTAGTAGTCATATGTCCAGAAGAAAGAAGTCCTTGATCATATCATATAAAAGCAAGAACCACAATACAAAAGAAACAAAACTATGTTCACTCAAATATTATGTATGGAGACTCACATTCACACGTCATATGTTCCCTCTTTTTTTTGTTATGATTAACTTTTCGTAATGATAAATAACGCACTCATGTTGTCACTGTGACTGTGAGTGCCAGAACAATAGAAACACCATCATGAAAGGATTTAATAGTCGATAAATCCTATTAGAGTTTTCGAAAGGTACCTTCCCAATTGAGCCTTCACCCAAAAATGATGACTGATCAAAATTGTTTGTGGCTTCTTCTAATTCTTCCAAGGAAAATACTCGACCTACTATGGAACCCTGTGACCCTAATTTTGCTGCTTGAGATATGATCCCTGAAGCAAATAGGAAAGTGAAGGAATGTATGTGAAATTGGTGTTCTTTAGAGCAGGATATAATGTGCAATTTCAACTATAGTGAAAAGAAACTACATTATACTCCAAGTACTGCTTACTGGCATTTGCAAGGAATTCAGAGGAAATCCCCGATGTGGAATTATCTTGCACAATCTTTGGTGATGTATGCTGCTCCATGCTCCCTCGTGAGCGGTATCTCCTGCACAAAATAATAAGCCCAAGTGCCAAGAGTACCATAATAATTACAGAACCCCCAATAACACCAACCAATACCCCTATTGCTTCTCCCCTTGATCGTCCCTTCTCCATATTGGCTTCTTTGCAGTATGACTCTGGATGCTGATGTTGGGTATCAATGGACAAACAATTTCCACCAAACTTAACAATTCTATTATTTGAAGTAGTATCCAAGCAAGAAGGAACTCTACCTACCAACCTGTTAGAAGAAATATCAACAAACCCAAGTTCATCCCCACAACTTAAATGGTCAGGAAGTAACCCACTTAGCTTATTGGATGCCAAATTTAAGTAGCTGATGTTTGGCAAAGAGAATAACACGTCAGGTGGTGTTCCAGTCAGAAAATTGTTTGATAGATCAAGGTGCTGAAGCTGATATAATTCCCCAAATTGTTCTGGAATCTTACCTGAGAACGAGTTCTTGCTCAAAAGACCAGTAGTCAATCCTTTGGGCATGGAAGGTAATTCAGAATCCAAATGGTTCTCCCTTAAATCCAACAAATGTAAACCAGATAACGTACTCATATCAGGTAAGTTACCAGAAAGCTCATTGTGAGACAAAGCAATGCCAGTGAGTGTCATAATTCTGCATATTGAGGAAGGAAACTGACCCTTCAGCTGGTTGTTCTTCAAGCTCAAAACAGTGAGGTTTGTCAGTGAATCCAACCAATCAGGGACAGTGTCATTGAAGAAATTCCCATCCAATATAAAAGTATGAAGTTTCACTAGTCTAGATATCTGAGGAGGAATAGAACCGAACATAAAATTTGAACTCATATCTAAAACTTCAAGCGAATATAGCCGATGAATTTTATCAGGAAGGGGACCCCAAATCCCCAAAGACACCAAGCCAAGGACCCTTAAGCTAGTTAGCCTTGTCAAGGTAGTGACAAATGAATCAATGGAGAAACTCTTGGATAAGGTTTGGTTGGGAACAGCAGATCCATAAAATTCACTAACCTTGCCAAACTTATCTCCCATAATTTTGAGCTCGGAGACAGAATTGTTTTGGCATGTGATGCTCATATGAGGGGTTGAAGCCAAGTTACACAAATCACCATTGTAATTTTCCCATATGTCCAATGGCACAGGGAACTCCAAATGCTTCCTCAGCTGGAGAAGAACTTGGTATTCATAAGTTTGTAATTGATTTGTCCTTGAGATAAAGAAAACCCATGAAAGAAACACTGTCGCAAACAAGCTTGAACTCCCCATTTTACAAGTTGCAAGTAATGGCCCTTATATTTCAAAGTGGTGAATAAAACCCCAGGAAAGTAGCAGTTCCATTGACTTCGCCTAAAATGGAGTACAGGCTAGTAACTCAACTTTAACAGTACAATTAAAACAGAATTGAAAAACCATTAAAGGCCTAAATACAAGAACATGCCAGAGAGGGAAGGAAATTCAAATGGGAAGACAAGCAACGCGTGCTTATCGGAGGATATTGAATGCTTGGAGCAAATGTGGTCAAAATCCCACGAAACAAAAACAAGGGTACACAAAGAAACAACTTATGGTACTCACCCCAGAGAATGTTTTTCTTACATGTTTTCCAATAAAGTTGAGAACAAGATAAAACCGAAAGAGAGAAAAACCAGAGACAGTTGCAGACAGAGAAACCTTTAGAAGGTGTTGGGTACCAGTGGGTTGCTATGAATACTTGGATATCTGTGTTGTAGGTAGGATCAAAAAAAGTGGATTCAATTGGGGTAGTTGAGAACAGAGTCACAGACAGACGCATTTGCCAGTGGTAACATTGAAGAAGGTGGTGGTGGTCGAGTATTTATCGCTGAGGTCTCTGACATTAATGGGGTCGGTTCCAGTTCGTCTCGCAGAGGACAAGAGAGAGTGTGTGTACTGTCTTTCTGCTAATAAAGGAGAATGGAAGGGATAACTGAACTACGGACTAGTGGGGTGGGGTGGGGAGAAAATAAAAAAACGATGAGCAATTTGTCTGTTTCCGGTTTACTGTTGATTGTCGTCTATATCCTAAAATTGATCTGAAATTACAGGTATGCCATCATATGTTTCTTTCCTCTCTCTTTTTATTATTATTTTGTAATGGAACATAACCACTTTCCACCTATTTTTGGGGCGTAAACTCTGAAAACCTACAATTATATACAAACTTGAGGTATCAATTAAAATCATATCTGGGATTACTATTTGTCCAAGTACACAAACAAACCCACCTGGTTTGGTGACTTATTAATTAAATTTATTGCACCATTATAATAATATGATAAACCTAATTCAAAAAAAAAAAAAAAAAATTAGCTTTTCTAAAGATGGGTCCATGGCTCCAAAGAGCAGGGCCCACAGCCCACTGTGCAGCCTGTCCTCCAGAGCCTGAGATGAGAACACGGTGCAGAAGAAAGAAAGAAACCCCTTTTTCAAACTTTTAGAATCCGATTACGGCCACTCTCACTTAGGTCGCGTGACAGATAGATTAATCACTAGATTTTTTTTTGAACAATAATTAATCACTAGATTGCCAATCTAAAATAAGGATCGGTATCATCTTCGGTATTTTTTCTCTTCGAAGTATATTATTTATTATTAATGAGTGAGAGATCCACTTATATACAATGAGTCTCATATAAATACATGGTGAATGATGTGTCTTGAAGAGAAATATATGTTAAAATATATTTCATTCCCTAAATTAGGGAGCGTATGTAGCTCAGGTAAATTGGGTGAATTTTGAGATTAATTTGAGGACTAAATGTAAGTTATAAAATGCAATCATGGGCTGAACTCTACTCTTAAATTCAACTTGAACCTGTTACAAGTATTGCCCAAGTTTAAAATTTTGAACTTAACTCAAATTACACAGTTTAAGTTGGTTCATTTTAGATTTCATTATTATACTAATGGAGTTAGAATTTGAATTCATTCATACAAAATTTGAATTTAGCTTGAGTTAAACTTGAATTTAATTTTCAGTAATACACCTCGAGCTAAAATTCAGGTTTAGCTCTGACTGAAATCACAATTACTAATTTAAGTTAAGTAGGATTTGAACCCAATAATCCAATGTCCTAACCCTAGTGTTATCCGAATTCCAATTTGGGTTGATGTTTTTTTATTTTAGTCAAAACAAATTATCCAAATACTAAATATTTTGAGATGGGTAATACAATATAAATCTTATTTAGCAACCTTATTATTCTATGTCATTAGATTAACAATGGACCATCTACTAAATTAATTACACAGCATTTTCCTTTTGAGATAAGCTCATGTTGAATTTGAGTTAGTTAATTTGATATTGCATAGAAAGAAAGTGAACATACCAGTCTCGACTCTCTTCCACATTGGAGTGGGGCTTCTGGTAATAAATAATAAATCACGCCCCTAAAAAGCACAATACCAGTTTGGGTGGTTGATTATAATGGAGCAATCAACGAGTGCTTTTCAGCACAGACAAAGAGGGATTTTGGGGGTCCAATTTAACCTGGTGGGGTTTACACTTCTTTTATTTCGATTTTGGCACCTTGTGATTAATCAGTCAAGATTCTTAAATCCACATTTTATATGATTGGAAGGGACCCACGTCTTGATTAAGAATTAGGAGGGATTTCAGGGTAGGGGTTCACTTTTTTTGCTTTAAAAAAAGGGGCTGCATCCTACTTTATGCCTATTTAATTTTAGGACTGAAACGGAAAGAAATTGAAGGGTGAGTGAGTCGATATTGGATTTAACTCTGCCCCCAAATGAAACATAAGGCAAAAGAAAACAAAAAATGACTTTAATAGTATTGAGATAATGCTGATGCATTGATTGCAGATTAAGTTTTCTTGATAAGTAAAACATTTTTATATCGGACTTCAAGACTTGCGCCTCATATAATAGATAGTATGTTGAGTCGCATAGCCCTATTCATATTGTCACGTGCTATATTTTTTTAAAATTTTCAATATTTGAATTAATGTAAGAGGACGTATACCTACCAATTTTTCTTATGTTTCAATTGAACACAACGAATTGATTGAGTGGAGATTTGCCAAATAGAGTTTTAACCAACACTTGATGAGAGAGATGTGTTAGATGAATTATATTTTTTTTCTCATCACGAGTAAATTATCATGTCAACATCTAAAAAGATTAACGAATCATATAGGCATCATGGCTTGTCTCTAAATGTAGAACAGGTACTTTGGATCCGATGAAATTTTGGCATGGTCATTAGTATATTATACAGGAGTATTAGGTACGGTGCACGTGATTAACGGTCATATGGAAAGTAACTCGTACGATTTTAGGATGGAAACAAGAGACAAAAAAGACGATGTTTCCCAAGAATAAAGAAGATTTCCACTTCAAATTCAACATACAAACCATGATAACATTTATGGAGAAACGTGAAATGCTGCTGCCACATATCACTATTGTCCGAAAGTATAAGACCATGAAAGGTTTTTTTTTTTTTTTATCCATCTACAAGACTACAACCCCATCTCGCCCAAGTTGTTTCAAAACTCGCAAAAAAAAAAAAAATCACACAGCTTACTCATAGTACAAGTCTCACTTATATATTGTATTTGACCGAAGAAACATTAGACAAATTAGCATTACTGCACTTTTGGAACTCCATAGACCAAGATCTGTTTTTATTACAAGAGAAATACCAATCTAGTTTAATAGATCATATGGGTCTGATGTTTGAAATGGAATTGACAATGCATCATGTCATACTTTTAACTAGATTTTATTTATAAACAATCTATTTATCATTGTATATAATCTAATTTGTGTTGTGTATAAACTATGCTTAATCATGTTCATTCAAGTTCATATAGTATTTAATTGAATTCAAATCATCCTATTTACTTAAAAAGTCTAATAGTTCCACTCATTTACGATCCATATCCAACAATTTTGTATCAATTTAATAAAATTGCCAGCTGGTATTGTGTGGGCAGTGGGTCCCGGGTTGTGATTTGTGTGTGTGGCGGGGAAGGGAACTATCTTTTAGAGCTATTTGGTCACAAACAGAAGAGGGCAAAAAGGCTTATCCATTTGTGAAGCGTTCATGCTTCAAAAAAAACAACCTACCAGCATTATTAGAACTCACGAGCTTCATCAGCATTTTGAATCGTAGATGCTCCACAAAGGTGGAGTGTAAGACACCCTCTACTCACTGGGAGTGGGGACCCATTACTACTATAAGTTAAACATTAGAACGAAATATGAGATTTTATAAATTTTTTTTTTTTTTTTTTGGCCTTTGGGTCCAATGGAAAAGTATTATTTTGGCACAGATCACAGTTAATTTCGAAACAAGAAAAGAAGTATTTCTGACACCAAGCAAGTCATGCTTGCTGGTACTCAAATCAAGCCCTTGAATGTCAATCTCGCTTCACCTCCGGAGGCAAGCTACTTTTATCCCAAAGTAGCATCACCAACAAATGTACGTGGAATGACCACCGACTTGCATTTTGTTTCAGCTCATATTAGGAGAAACCTTGAGAGTAGAAGTAATAACAACCAATCTTATAGGCTTCAAAGAAAGAAGGAGAAGACCGCAAAAGAAAACAGGAAACAGAAAGTAAAACAGCCTAAACACCAAACAATAATCATACCTTGCCAAATCTTCAGGGACAGGTTTTCTAGAGCAACTTGTTTTCTGAAGAAGAATCCAAATATGAGATTACAAGATCAGCTGCTTTGCACCCAGAAGTTATTGCTTTGCCAACAGACAGTCCTCCTTTGTGGTTACCTAACAATTTTGTGGTTTACATTAGACTAGGATTGTAACAAATAACAGCAATTACTCTTTTGGAAAAGAAGAGGCCTAGAAATTAGGAATCACCGGCACAAAAAGGAAATTAAGGCCAAGAGTACTAAAATTACTATTTAGTCATCAGCTTGTAAATTTTTTTGGCAACATTAAGCATATGTACATTCCTCGTAACCATATCTGGTAACACAACTAGAGAATGAAGAGAGGATGCAGTAGATTATTCATTATTCCCTCTAAGTCGAACAAATTGTTTTAAAATGGTATTGATGAGTCCATATATAACAAGTCCAGTTTTCAGAGTGTGCAAGGTCTAATTGCCTTCAACCAGCTGGAGGTTGAAAAAACTTGCATCCTATTCAAACTTTCTTTTATCCTAAACTTGGTGTAAATCAGAAGCTGCCTCCTCGAACAGAGAAAATAACTTACCAGCATAGAAGAATCCTGGAAGATTTTCTTCCATTTTCTCAATTGCCTTTATAACCGAATCATAGTTACGCCCATAGAGGGGAAATGCTTTACTCCAGTAGAAGTGACTGCAAAGAAGCACAGAACATGTAAGAACATTAATAGGTAATAGATATTCAAAAAGCCTATGAGACTAAAGCCTATAAATTAATGAAATCGCAAATGCACAGCATTAACAATTTACATACTTCACAAATGTCGGCTCTCCCTCTGCACCCAACAACTGTCTAAGGTCAGAAGTTACTATCTGTTTCAACTCATCCCTATAACCACAATGAAATGAAAAAGACACAAGAAGTAACAAACTCACACATTAACAGTCTAATTAATAAATGCAAAAAAGATGGGAAAAAGTAAATATACAAGACAATCAACAAAAGCACAAGAATTGAGGATGTTTATACTTTGAAGCCTTTGCCAATTCTCTGTTTCGACTTCCACCAACAAAGGTGGTATAAAGGTATACATCACTGGGTGCACGATCTGGAAACATCATAGAAGAGAAGAGAGTTCCTGCATCACAGAAAATCTATAGTGACAATATTGGGACTATAATTAGTTAACCTTAGAGGGCATAGCTAAGCATTACCCAGAGTCTTCAAACCATTTTGCTGCTCTTTGGAAGGAATAAGAACTCCAAATCCCTCAAGAGGTTGCTTGACATTCACCTTCTTGAATGTGGTGATTATAACAGATACTGGCAGATAACTCACCTGCATTATTGACAAGATATGTCACTGACTCAGCTGACGTACACCATATAAAAGTTAGCAGCTTTCTGTTGTTGTCCACTTCCTATCTACACAGGTATATTTTCTTAGCTATTAATAAAATATATTCTTTAGTAAATGTCTTGATTGTAATCACAAAGCCATTTAATGAAGTTCATTCAATAAATTTCCCAGCTGAGCCACTGGAAAAAAATGGAGTAGAACTAGTAGTGACAGGTAGTAAGTACAACATAAAAGTTGCTCACATTAAACTGTTCACTTCGATAGAAAACAACTGCTTGCTATTCATGAAACATCACACACGTTGAAAGCATAATGACTGGGTATATTTACTCAATAAATAAATAAATATATGTATACACATGTATGGATATATAGCAACAGCATTCTTATAGATGTCTTTGTGCATTTACGCATGATTGCATTCTGAACATAGTCACATACTCTTTTGCTACGTCCAGGTGTACATCTCTCTTTATTGACACAATATAAACTTTGTGACTTCATAAAACAATTAATCTTCACACACAGTTTAGAATGCTCACAACCACGAATCAAAATTTCGTTTCGGTGCATTGTTTCGATCACCTAGGAAACGGAAATGTTTCGACATATTTCAGAAACGTTTCGACTCATTTCAAAAACAGAATGAAAAAAATAAAAAATTTAAGAATTATTTTTTCAAAATATTGGTCGAAATATACCAAAATATCTTGAAATACCTTTAAACATTCCGATATAATTGTGCAAATGCATTGAAATATAACAAAATATTTCGAAACATTATGGAACACCTCGAAGTATTAGAATTTCGATTACATCAATGATTCGTTTCGGTCTCTTTGGAAACAGAAATGTTTCGGATGTTTCGAAACGATATTTTGATCCTTGCTCACAACATGTTTTTAGTCAAACCAAATAAATACATACCTCAGGGAGAAATTCCAGCGGAAATGGATTTCCTCTTTTTGTGATCTTCAATTCTCTTACATCATTGAGTGGAGCCTAATTTAAAGAAGCTCATTGTCAGCAAAAAATAATGTTCCTTCATAAGCAGAACTAAAAAATATAGGGTGTTGGAATTGTATCTACACGATATGTTCATGTGTGTGCATGCATACAAATTACTTTCTGCAGGAATGTACTGGTCAAGTGCTCTGTGTACTACACGTGCGAAATATATGCCCATAAAGAGAGTAACGCATCACTTTTTAGAATATAACAAATATTTGTGCAATGCCAACAAAAAGATACTCAAATATAAAATGCACTCACCGTCATGACTACAGCATCAAAAGATTGCTCTTCTGAGTTATTGGTATGATTTGAAGCATAGACAATTGACCAATTATCCGCTGGAGAGTTCTCATTGCAGCTCCAAGATAACTCGAGAACCTTCGATTGAAGTTTAAGTGCATCCTTGCCAATTTCTTTGGATAGAGTGTCAGTAAGTGTCTGCAAAAGGTACAACTATCACAAAACAAGAACCAGAAATTTCATAAAAAGGCATACAATGTAACCAAATGTTCTGACAGCCATTGGTAGTCCATGAACTGTCATTCATTAATTTTTTTGTAAGCTGTTCTACAATAGATAAATTCAATAAATTTCAGTTAAATTTCATTTCTTATTGTCCTGACCAGAGGAATCTCTGCTAAAGTGTTTATAAACATCCGTTTGAAGGTTCAGCAATTTTAAAAACATGTACAAAAAATAAATGAACCAAAAATGAGAATCTTGAGATGAATATTAGCACAAGAGAAGACACAATAGGAACAGATGAATCCATAAAAAAGCCACCAATCCTTGCCTGCATTCCACCCAAAAATGAAAAAGAACCACGCTGTTGGTTCTTATTTGCTGAATCCTTCTTTCCTCCACTTTTCTCCCTTTTGGCAGCTAACTTCGATTGAAATGCCCCGGATATTATTGAACCGAACCTGATGGCATGGCAAAATCTTAGGGTCTGTTTGGTTTGCATATCAAAAAACAGTATCCTAAAATAGTTTTTGAGAAGAATTTTAAGAAAGTGTTTTTGAAAATTTTTAGATTGAAAAACCTGTTTGGTTATATATTTTTGAAAATAGTTTTAAAGAACAAAAAATTATAAAATATGTCTAAACAATACACATACACACACGCATACACACACAGACACATACACATACACACAGCGATCTACACAGATCTGTGCTTCAGACCTAAGTGAAGGGCTCCATCTTCGTTGCTTCAGATCAGTGCTTCGATGCTCCACCTTCGTTGCAAACACACACACAGAGAGAGAGAGAGAGAGAGAGAGAGAGAGAGAGAGATGGAGACGCCGGAGAAGAAGACACTGGAGAGAGAGAGGGGAAGGAAAAAAAAAAGGAATGAAGACTTTTGCTGCTAAGGGGACTCGAAGGACAGACCTCATTAAAGCCCCAAAACTGTTCTCCGTGTTTCCAACATTTTCAAAGAAAACTATGAAAACAAGCTACACTTGTTTTCTGTTTCTTTGTTCCAAATCTCATTTTTGCCCAAAAATTTGAGAACAAAAATGCTAAGCAAACAGGTTTAGGATGTTTTTGAAATTTTGAGAATAAAAAACTGTTTTCCAGAACATAACCAAACACGCCCTTATTTTTTATCTGCTATAAAATGCACAAATCCGCAGCAGTAAGAGGAGCTTCTGCTCAGGGACAATTATTACTGTCTACGGGACTACATTAGTTCAATAAACAAGAAGATTTTCATTTGTCATAACACCCCAACAAAAATGAGATAGATCTGCAATTGAGAGTGATATCAAATTTCATCAAACTGAACCTAAAATCACAAGAGGTGTGCACTAGCTTAACCTAAATAAGTATTCCAAAATTCAAATAAATTGTGAAGTTTTTTTTTTTGTTTTTGAAACATAATCAGGCTCTATATCTTTCTGTGTCCATCCAGCAAGAAACAATGTCCAAATGGCAAGGTTCAGGTATAAGGGTGAGTCACCACAACTGAACCCAGAAAAAGTTAACATAAGTACATTGTCCCACTCAAACGCATACCATAGATAATAATAATAATAATAATAATAATGCACTAAACAAGCTAAACCAAGCACACCTGGGATGTTTTACAAAATTAAATAGACATATCCACGTGAATTATGATCACAAACATATATAACTATACCGGAAAGTAACTTCATATTTTGCATACCTTTTCTCCAGATTCCACAACTCTGGAAATGCATGGCACATCTGTTAGGAGAATGAAAGAATCAAATTTCACAGTATCAGATGTAATTTGGTAGGTCAATGGGTTAACATGCAATCAGTGGCTCATAAAAGCAACTCAGTAACTTAACAATAACAATAAGAGCATAGAGAACATTGTGAGCTTTTTCCCTTCTTTTTTAGATTTCATCCAGTAACGGATAACGGTAAATTTCAAGGCAGTACAAGTTAGAATCTCGTCTTTGAAGGGATTTGTGTGCAATATCATTTGTTTAATTCTTAGAGTGTTAGAGCATTTAATCCAAAACCAATTGGTAATGGGTGGAGTGGTCCCTCTAATATATAAACCAACATTGGGTCTACTTAATTTTCCGATGTGGAATAGCTCTCTTCACACCCTCCCTCAAGTTCGACTAGGACTCGCACATTAGCTAACAAACCGAACTGAAATAGATAGACAAACAAACAAATTGGAGCTGAACCGAGACTGATAAATTCAATTGGGGTGAGAGACTTAGTCCACCAACTACTACCCAA
The DNA here is from genome assembly GCA_951799425.1 of Ilex aquifolium. Lineage (NCBI taxonomy): Eukaryota > Viridiplantae > Streptophyta > Magnoliopsida > Aquifoliales > Aquifoliaceae > Ilex > Ilex aquifolium. Next base: position 602,902 of record OX637391.1, read on the forward strand.
AGTCAAGTTCTGAAACATGTTGAGCATCCAACCCAAAACCAATGGATAATGGGTGGGGTGACCCCTCAAGTATATAAACCAACCTTGGCTCTACTTAGTTTTTCAATGTGGAAAAGCTCTCTTCACAAAGAGCTACCACAAATATTCTTGCAGGATAAAAAATAACAATATGGGTAAGAACATTATAAATAGATGCTCACTGAAAGTGACTCAGGATCTCCAGCACTTGTACCCGCAACAAAAGGGTCAATTAGATATTCAACAACCTAAAAGGATAAAGACAAAAGCATAATGAAATATTTACAGTAAATGCCTCAAGAAGAAATGCTCTAGTGCATTAGACAAACCAGAAAAAATGCCGTTTACTGACACATCAGGAAATCTAAGGAGAAAATACACATCAAATTAAAACAAGGAATCCCATTACCTCTTTCCCAAAATGACGCTGAAAAAATCCAGCTACACTGCAGAAAAACAATTGGCAACCTACACGTCAATACCATGTTTAATGTGAAAAGATTTTTTGCTTAATTTCCAAGGAAAAAATTGAGAAGAATAATATATATAAAAAGTCAGCAGGCCACCTGCATCATAATTGATTGTTGCAAGATAAATTAATGCAGATGGAACATGTATAAAAGCTCCCTTGGTATAGAATTTGACTGTACATACAGAACATTAGCAAATGAATAAACTACCTGTATTTTGCATCATGAGCCGAGCTCCTAAAGCACGAGTATGCTCAAGCTCGGCTCGGCTATGCATGGACCGATTTGGCTCGAGCTTGACTGTGAGTTAAAATTTTTGTTCAAGCTCAGCTTGGCGAGCTTTCAAGTGAAATTCAAGCCAAACATGAGCTTAGTTAGTCAGTCAAAATTCCAAAAATCAAACCCTAGAGCACCCAATTTCACAGCAAAATCTCAAATAATATGCATAATAAACCATAAAACTCAACCTAGAACTTCAAATTTCCCTACAACCACACAGAAGAGATTGGTGAGAAGACCGATGTGCAAGGGGTAGCCAACCAGCAAGAAGATCCAAAACCAAATAAAAAAGAAAAAAGAAAGAGAAAAAGAAGAAAAAGCTCTTACCATATTGTGTTCATTCAGTTGAAAGCTAGATCCATAAGAGAAGGGGTGTGATGCATTGCTAAAACAAAGAGAGGAAACTCAAAAGAGGGAGGAGAGGAACGTGGAAATGGTCGCAAGACTGAAGGGGGGAGAGAAAAAGAAAGAGAGGAGGGGGGAGGGAGAGAGAGAGAGAGAGAGAGTGACTTAGACTAATAGAATATAGATGATAGAGAAATAGGGAGTGAAATATGTTCAAGTGTCCATGTGTGAAATAGTCAAAAGTTGTCCAGCAAAACTTGAAAAGCGGTACAAATGTCTTATCATGACACTTGCCTGCTATTATCCAGAAGTTAAAAAAAAATGCTTCTGCTGCTTACCAAAAAAAGATTTGTTGTGTGGCTGAGCTGCTTGGGCTTGGCTCAAATATAAAACGAGCTTGATTTGTAAAACAAGGGACATTAAACGAGCCAGAAAACAAGTTGAGCCCTAAGAGAAACACGAGCTACTTGGATCGTTTAGTAGTCCCAACTAGAATGGATGTTGTTAGTAGAAGATCGAGAGCAGCAGCGAGAGGTCACAAAGGTAAGAAAAACCAGAAAAGGAGAAAGTACAAATGAACTTTTAAGGAAGAATTCCGATTGGACCTTCACAAAAGAGATTAACTTTTTCAAATATGCAGATATATTATGCAGTCGTATAGGGTCAAAACTCAAAATCAACTCATTTTCCCACATAAAACCCACAAATCATCTTGAACAAAAAACACATAGGCCAAAATGGGAAATCATTCTGTCCATAGACAATAAGCATATGAATTGAACGGTGATTGGTATGGTAAAGTACCCATAGCTTTACTATGGACAGTTGTCTTGCAACCACAGGTTTGTTTTTTCATAAATAATATCAAAACTATGATCTAGAGAGAATAAAGAATAACTGTCTAGATATGCACGACAAGGAAAGCATTCTAGGCAAAATGCTTTTCTTCAGAGCTAATTGTAAATAATTTCAATTCGAAAAATTAACAAGATGTTGGTCGTTTATAAACAAGGCGCAACACTTTTTCCTCTAACTATAATAATGTTTGCCTTGGTCTTCAAACCAATCATTTCAACTAAATTATCTCACCAATTTTGTGGATGGATTAAAATACCCGAGGAAGTTAATCATTTATTCACAATGATAATGTTTGTGAACGGACATGTGAATACACAAAAACATAAACATATTAACATCATCAGCCAGGCACTTAATCTGGTGTCATGAGTGTACAAAATGAAAGTGTAGATACGCACGATCGAAGCATAGCAAAAGCAAAGAAGTTTGATCATAGGGCAAAGTAGGATTAACCACCTTTCTTGAGGATCAGACACCTTTGAGAAGTCACTTTTCTTCCAAAAAAATGGCTCCAAAAGTATTTGAAACTGCAATCACATAGACGCACTTTTACAACGGCTTAGAAAGATCCCTATACAGCTTGAAGCTTAAGCAACATAACAAATGGAAAAGAGGGAGGGTGTGGAGCACAAGAACACAAGTTATAACCAGGGTTCCTGTTCCTGCAATTGGTCATTTATCTTGTTAGTTCAGAAAGAACTCTTAAAGATAAGATTGATTCCCTCCTCCTAAAAAAACTTCTAGAATTCCGATCAGGTGCAAAACATGATTCTAACAGGCGGACATTTTACTGTAAGTTGTTAATAGAGTAACTTTTCATGGTCACCTCACCACCATTCCAGCAAACATTCACAACACATCAACAAATAGCCCATTACAGGAGTTGCCTGCCCCAATGTGTGAAAAAGATAGAGAATGAGAAAAATTTACGTTAGCCCAACTTTGGAGTTCCGAAAAAGGTCAAGATTGGAGTTCCTAATGGCACACAGCATGCCGCAAAGCATCTTTCATCAAGGCAGTTTGCTTTGAATTACATAACATAAGAATTCTAAAGTCATTGGTGTTATCAGGTGACAATGGGCTGTGTTAAGTTTGGAGGATTAACATAATATGAGAGACAATATTAAGAGGGAAAACAGAGAGAGGTTAAAAGCTTAACCTAGCTCTCATACATCACTTGTATTTATAGTTAACTCACAATAATAAGAATTACACATACATCCTCTTACTATTAACAATTTACACATACTACCCTAATATTCTTAACACTCCCCCTCAAGCTGGACTATATATATCATATAATCCAAGCTTGGAACAAATCCCTGTAAGACATGTACGACTCAATGCTTTGGTAAACATATCTGCAAGCTGATCTTCAGATTTCACAAATGGAGTTGTAATCTCCCCAGCTACTATCTTGTCCCGAATAAAGTGACAATCAACCTCAATATGTTTGGTTCTCTCGTGAAACACCGGATTGGCAGCGATATGGATAGCTGTCTGGTTGTCACAGAACAACTGTAAAGGAAGTTGAACTGGAAACCCAATTTCCTGGAGGAAGTGTAGTAGCCAAGTCAACTCACTCGTCGTATGCGCCATTGCCCTATACTCAGCCTCAGCACTGAATCTTGCTACCACGAATTGTTTCTTACTTTTCCATGAGACAACGTTACCTCCTAAGAAAGTACAATAACCAGTGGTTGATCTCCGATCAAAAGGAGAGCCAGCCCAATCAGCATCTGAGAAACCTTCAACTCTAAGATGTCCATTGGCTCGATATAACAGTCCAAGTCCAGGAGCACGTTTTGAGATATCGCAGAATACGAGTAACTGCCTCCCAATGTGGTACTCTAGGACACCCCATGAACTGACTTACTATACTGACTGCATAGGAAATATCCGGTCGAGTAATAGTGAGATAATTGAGCTTCCCAACCAATCTGCGATACCGACCCATTCTCAAATAGTGCACCATCATCCATCAGAAGTTTCTGATTTGGATCCATAGGAACATCAATAGGTCTACCACCCAACAAACCTGCTTCCTCTAGCATGTCAAGTACATATTTCCTCTGGGATAAGCAAATACCCTGTTTAGATCGGGCCACCTCAATACCCAAGAAATACCTGAGTTTTCCCAAATCCTTAGTATGAAATCGATCCTGCAAGAATATTTTTAACTTGGCAATTCCCTCAGAATCATTTCCAGTAATCACAATATCATCTACATAGACCACCAATAGAACATAACCAGCATCTGTCTGTCTATGAAACACAGAATGATCTGTCTGACATCGACGAAGACCAAACTCTAAAACTGCATCTGAAAACTTACCAAACCATGCCCTCGGTGACTGCTTCAAACCATACAAAGATTTCTTTAACCGACATACACTCTTACCATACTCCCCCTGAGCAGTAAACCCAGGTGGCTGCTCCATATACACCTCTTCAACCAAGTCACCATGTAGGAAGGCATTCTTGACGTCTAACTGAAACAGGGGCCAATCAAGATTAGCAGCCAAAGAAATCAAAATACGAACAGAGGAAATTTTGGCAACAGGAGAGAAAGTCTCCTCATAATCAATGCCATAAGTCTGAGTAAAGCCCTTTGCAACAAGTCGGGCTTTGAGACGCTCCACAGAACCATCCGGATGAAATTTAACTGTATACACCCAACGACAACCAACAGGTCGTTTACCAGGAGGTAAAGGAACGAGATCCCAAGTCCCATTATGATGTAAGGCATTCATCTCCTCTTTCATAGCTTTCCTCCAACCAGGATCAGATAATGCACCCTGTAAATGCTTAGGAGACAAGGCATCATATGAAACAAAGTGAGCAATGGGATGATTAGTAACACACGAACGAGTACCTTTGCGAAGAGCAATAGGTAAAGAGTCTAAATTACCTGATGTACCAGGATCAGAAGGCGGCAAGGAAGACGGTACGGACACCTCAGTCGATGGGCGAGGACGGCGAGAGTAGACACGGAGAGGTATCGTAGATGGTAACACAATGGGCAGCGGAATATCTGAAGATGAGGAAAGAGATGGTGGTACATGAGATGACCCAAAGTCCAGATCCAAAGGCTGAGAAGGTGCTGGAAAATATGGAACAGATTCCTCAAATGTGACATCGGCACTAGTAAAGTATCGGCGCAGAGAAGGACTATAACAACGATACCCCTTCTGCGTGCGGGAATAACCAAGAAATACACATTTGGTAGCTCGAGGGTCAAGTTTGTCAAACCCAGGACCTAAATTGTGAACATAACAGACACATCCAAAAACCTTAGGAGTGAGGGAAAATAAGGGCTTACCAGAAAATATGACAGAATATGGACTTTGTCCATTTAACACAGAGGATGGCATACGATTTATAAGGTGACAAGCAGTAAGAACAGCATCACTCCAAAAATATCGGGGAATATTCATCTGAAATAACAGGGCACGTGTGACTTCTAACAAATGACGGTTTTTGCGTTCAGCAACACCGTTCTGTGGAGATGTGTAAGCACAAGAAGTCTGATGAATAATGTCAGCTTTACTAAGATAAGCTGAAAAAGGATCAAATTCATATTCCCGAGCATTATCAGAACGTAAAATACGTATACGACAACCATACTGAGTTTTTATTTCCTTACGAAAGGTTTCAAATATAGAGAATAATTCAGACCGAGCTTTCATCAAAAACAACCAAGTCACACGAGAATAGTCATCCACAAATGACACAAAATAAGGATATTTATTAGATGAAATATTCTTTATTGGACCCCATACATCATAATGAACCAACTCAAATGGACTAGACACACGATTATTGACTCTAGACTGAAATGACACTCGGTGATGCTTACTAAGTTGACAAGCTTCACAAGACACAGACGACACACAACGAAGACCAGGAACTTGACGCTTCAGATTCTGGAGAGAGGGATGTCCAAGACGACAATGTCATTGAAAGGGGAATAACGAGGTCTGTAGAGCCCGAGTAAATGAGTCAAAATCAAAGTAATATAAGCCACCAGCTTCATACCCCGTACCAATCTTCCTTTTCGTCTTGAGATCCTGAAAGACACAATAGGAAGGATAAAAGGTTACAGAACAATTAAGAGACCGAGTAATCTTGCTAATGGAAAGTAAACTAAACGGAAATTGAGGGACAAATAAGACAGAAGATAGGGACATATCAGTACTCAAGTGAGTAGTCCCCAAACCTGAAATTTTAGAACAAGTACCATTAGCAAGAGTAACACTACGAGTGGAAGTAGCAGACTGATAAGTAGAAAAAACATCAGACGCACCAGTCATGTGGTCAGAAGCGCCAGAGTCTATGATCCAGGGACTGCGAGTGGAGGACAATAAACAAGTGGGAGCAATACCTGACTGGGCAAAAGTAGCAGTGGAGGGAGATGGAACAGTCTGTTGCTGGGATAACAACTGGGCATACTCCTCTCGACCCAGTGTAATAGTAACCGACCCAGTATCTAGTGGAGCTGACCGAGCTATAGAAGCAACAACTGATGTGTCATCCTGATAGGAAGCCTAATTAGCAGCACCAGAAGGTTTTCCATGTAAATCCCAACAAAAATCAATAGTGTGCCCTCCACGGCCACAATGAGTACAGGAACGAGGTCCACTACGGCCCCCACGACCACCCGTACGACCTCCTGTACGTCCTCGACTACCACGACCACCACGACCACCTCGATGACCATCACTGTGGCTATTAGGAACAACAAGAGTTGAGCGATCAGTGGGGGTACCATGATGGTTGCCTGAAGCAGACAACGTAGCACGCTGTACACGAGAGAACACCTCAAGTAGTGAGGGAAGACTAGAGCCATCCAAAATCTGAGAACGAATAGCCTCATATTCGGGTTTCAACCCTACGAGAAACCTAACAACACTCATGTCCTCATGTTGCTTCTTCCAAACTGCTGCATCAGTAGTAAACGGATGATAGGTCTTCATCTCCTCACAGACTCCCCGAACCTGAGAGTAATAATCCTCAACACTTAGAGTACTTTGTTCCAGCTGGAAATACTCCTGGCACACCTCATAGGCTCGGGTAAAATTACCCGTACCAGAATACATAGTAGCCAAGTGATCCCATACCTCCTTGGCAGTGTCAAGATAGAGCAAAGTAGAACAAATACTAGGCTCAATACTATTCAATAGTAAAGAAATGATTTGCGCGTCCTCTTGTTCCCACTGATCATACCCAGGAGCATCTTCCTTGGGTTTTGGGTCCACCAGATACTTCTTAAATCCTTTGCCTCGAAGAAAGACTTAAGCGGATCGAGACCATAAAGTATAATTGGTCCCATTGAGTTTAACAGAGGTCAGAGGACCATTAATAATAGTCGGAGTAGAAGTAGGTGGCAAAAATGGAGTAAGGGACCCACTATCTTGCTTAGGATCCATTATAGTTCAACAAATAGCAACTAAAAAGCTGCTGGACCGCTGAACCGGAGGAAAGGGAGCTGCTGGACCGCTGAACCGGGCCAAGAAAACCTGTTGAAAGTCTGAACCGGACAGAAAAAGGGGGCTGGACCACTGAACCAGCCTTGCTGAGGCTGCTGGAAGCCTGAACCGGAGTGGTTTAGCCCTCTGGACCACTGAACCGGCCTGGAAAACCGGGCTGAAGCACTGAACCGGACCGGTTTGGGCTTCTGGATCACTGAACCGGACCGGGTTGGGCTTCTGGATCACTGAGCCGGACCTCTGAACTAAACCGGACCGCTGGACTTAAAATAATTGGAAGTTCGGGCTAACCCGATCTGATCCACCCGACTCCACGGGTTTCGTCTTCTTCGATTAGGGTTCCAGAGGAGCCCTCTGGTCTTCGACGACGCTACACCACCACAGCACAGCCACACCACCACAGCACACCACCACCACATGCGATCACCACAGTCGATCGTGACTGCACCTCGACAACCACACCACCACAGCACACCACCACCACACCACCACAGTCGATCGTGACTGTAACCCTAGTCTCCGACTACGCGTCGACCACCACAACGGCGCTACACCACAACGACCACACCACCACAGCCACAACGGCTGTATCACCACCACCACTGTAGCACAGACGCGAACAAGAAAGAACGCGAACAAGAAGGACTGTATCACCACCACCACTGTAGCACAGATACGAACAACACCACCCCCAATTGAATTAATTTATTCAAAAAATATATTTAGGATTTTAACCTTACTCTGATACCATGTTAAGTTTGGAGGATTAACATAATATGAGAGACAATATTAAGAGGGAAAACAGAGAGAGGTTAAAAGCTTAACCTAGTTCTCATACATCACTTGTATTTATAGTTAACTCACAATAATAAGAATTACACATACATCCTCTTACTATTAACAATTTACACATACTACCCTAATATTCTTAACAGGCTGCAAAGGAAGTAACATTTTAATGTGTAGTGCTATATCTTCTACTTGGGTCAGTGTGTTTGCATCTCACAAATCATTGAGGTATCAACGATTTGTTTCCACAGAAGTAGGTTCAATTATCTGATTGTTCAAAAAAATTTGGATTTATTGCTTATGCAACAAAGAAACCAGGTGCCAGGATTGTACATTCCATAAGTTGAAGGAAAAATAATATACTCAACATGTGATCTACCTGAAGAGATTTGTGACTATTTTCAAAAACCCTTTATGTTGCAGACATTATGATTAGACTCTGCAACATATCACAAAAAAAATGGAAAGAATGCCCCATTCGTCTGTCACTCTGCTCAAGACATGAACGAATGAAATATGATTGATACAGTAAATCTCTAGAATTAGTTGTATACTACGTTAACACATATATCAATTTACTTACAGTCAGTTTTATCAGAATCGGTAGAAAGAAACAATGATTACTTAGAATTGAGAGGTAGAAAGAAAGAAAGAATGATTACTTAGAATTGAGAGGTAGAAAGAAAGATTGACCCAGGGTGCCAAAGCAAAACTATAAAAGTAAATTACATAGGAAAGGAGGTCATATCGAAATAAAATGTTGTATTCGGGGGCCTTGCTTCTCATTTTCAAGATGAACAGTTATGCTTATGCATGCACACGTATTGCGATAGAATGAACATTTACATCGCATGTGCTCACTATGTGCTTGCCATATGTATATCCTATCAGTGGCCTGATTGAGGCGTTTTCGTTATCTGAATTGCAGATCAATAACCATATGTCATATGTTATATGAGTGTAATAACCCTAAAAACCTTGCAATATGACAAACTAAGTATGAAAATCTTACTTACCGAAAAAAAAAAAAGTATGAAAATCTTCAATGTGAGTGGTTCATGGAGTCAGAAATTACCTTTGATTGTGTAGAAAGAAAATTGCTTTTGATCAGTGCAATGGGATTTGAGGGTATCTGAGATGAAAATTTTGAACGGGCAAAGGTAAAAGGAATAGAACTCCAAATACATAAAGCAAAAGAACATAACCAACACAAAGTGATCTTTTATGCATCAATAAGGTATCAAATCACTCAAATGAGCAGTATAGATGCAATAAACCGATTATACCATTACAGGTTTCCCATTTCTTGCAATATACCGCTTGTTCTGTGAAATTGGCTGCAATATTGAATGATACAAAAAGTCAGTTTAGCAAAGTAAGCTTTTTCTCGAAGTAATAGAATATAAGCTCAAAACCATAGTTATTAGCAGTTCAGAATCTCAAGCATATAATGATCTTCTCTAGGTTCCAAATATAAGATCATGCATAACAATGACCAATTTCTGAAAACAAATCAAACACAACCATAGCCTATCAGACAGTTATCGGTATTCGCTCGTAGAAAATGCACAAGTTACGATCTATCAGTGGCCAGAGAAACACTCACGAATTGTTGTTTTTCTCGAAGCCCAAGTTCATCTAGCAAACATTTGACCTCTGGTTCACTCTCTGTCTGCAAAACCCCAATATAACACATAAGCATTACAATGCTTGTTTCACATTTAGTTAGGAAGATATGATTTTGCTTCACTAGATTGAGAAGAAACCGATGATGAGAGCAGGGAACATACCATCGTATTCGCCCCCTCATCCCATATTAGGCCATCTTGTGAAATGCTTCTCAACTTCCCTCCAGTTCTCCCTTCAGCTTCAAATATTGTGACATTCAGACCATGTAATTTCAACTTGTATGCTGCAGCAAGCCCACTTAAAAAATCCTTAGATAATATCAGCTCAACTTTTGGAAATAATTATGACACTTACAATACATTAAGAAATAGTTGTCCAATTGTGTGAGTATGTGAGACAGACATTCAGAGAGAGAGAAGTGGAGAAATTAGACAAGACAAGAAAAACCTTTGCAGCAACAACATAAAAAAGTTAGAAAAATGATGCTTGGCTAAAAAAAAATGGAGATATCAACAAAATAGAAAATAGAAAGAATTATCTTATTTTTGAAATAACTGCAACTATGTGTAAATGAACTAAGGGAAAACACATACAAAAACACCCATGACACATCCTACAGGAAGGAATCCGAAAATTCCAGCACATATAAATAAATAAAAAAACAAAGCTCTAAACCATTCATTTCCCCCCCTCCCCCCCCCCCCCCCCCTTTTTTTTTTTTTTTTTTTTTTTTTGTGGCCTTTTATAAGCCCGCATTTCAGTTTTTCCATTTTTCCCGTTTACAGCATTTCCTATGTATTCAGTACAATCTTGGATGGAATTCAAAGTGCTTGAATTTGATAACGGCATTTTAATATTAGTTTGGCCTTCATAGCTTCAGAATTAAACCACGACACAATGTTCGAAAACAACAAAAGCAATGAGATTACACTTTGTATAGAACTAATGAGATAATCAACTCATAGAGCAGTCCGGCAGATCCATAGAATATCAGAGTTCAGTTCAAATAATCCACATGCTACATCAATGAATTAAAAGTCCAGGGCAACTCAATGATATCTAACACAAGAACCAACAAAAGCTATAATACAGACATTAATCAACATACCTTACACCAGCACCAACAACAGCAACTCTTTTAGCTACAGAACCTATAAAAGCCACATAAATCGTTCTCTTAGCCAACTTTTTCACTAGCTCACAGTCATACAAATTCGTGCATATCAGCAATTGCTTATATTCACAACTCAGAGGGAGAGAGAGAGAGACTTTGCTTATCTTCTTTGATTGCTGAAGCCATTTCTGGTCTCACGGTCCACTGGTACACTCGGGCTCGTGTCCTGTTCTGCGTGAGTAGTTATGAGAGGAAAGAGAGAGTGATTTTTTATTGGACTGACCACCGAGTGCTAAAACTCTCGATGTGAACCGAAATTCTGACGGCATACATTTTAAGGCCGGATTGGTCTAACACGTTAAAGTTCCAAATTGGGCCACCAAGAGATAGGCCCATGGCTCAATCCTAAATTTTATCAGGGGTCATTTGGAAGCCAATACATCAAATTAAACATAATTATAAAAAAATATACAGAAAAAAATATTTGAAAAAAGTACACTGTTGAGATATAAAGACGTAAATACCCATTTTATAAATTTTTTTTCCCTAAAAACTGTAACAAGACATTTATCTTCACTGCTGAAATTTAGAGACATTTATTTTGAAATCTCTTCATCTTCGAAAAACGTTCTGTATACTCTTTCTTCCTCACAGAAAACCGCTTCATCTTCTTGGGAGAAAATTCCCAACTCTCTGTCTTCCATAAAAAAGAAGAGGGTTTCGACTGTGAAAGATTCATCGATTGACAGAGGATTTGATGTTATATTGATACAACTCAAGAATGGTGAAAGCTTTGTTTGCAATTTGAAGATATTTCGAACTTCGGCATTACCGAAACCTAAACTAGGATCTCATTGTTGCTCGTTGCCCTACGTTTAATAAGGTGGTCATTGAACTTCATCATTCCAAGTATTTATTTTTTTTTTTGTATTGACATCAGGGGTTATCCAAAATCAAAATACATTACATTTATTTTGATTTTGGTGTTTTTTTTGGCTGAAAATTCTTGTTCCTTGAACATTTACAGGGTTTCGTTTTTGAAAGAAAAATCTTACTGTTTAGCCCATTTGATGTAAGATCATCAACAACATCTATTTTTTTGAAGATTTGTTCGCTATTTGAAGATACGTACGAACTTCAGCATTTGAAGACCAGAACCAGTTGTTGATCGTTGGCCTGTGTGAAATACGATGTTTCTGCCATATTAATTCATTGTGTGTGAATAAACTGTGTGTATCTCCTAACTGCTAACTGTGTTTCCTTCATAGTGTAACAAAGACAGTGTAACAATACACTGTAACAAATATAGTGTTCAGTGATTTTGTAGATGTGGAAACAAATTCAAAACAAAAATGAACTGTTTGAATGAAATTATATGCAAATATATGTTTGACAAAATGTAATAGTACAATATTTTGTGTAAGTGTCTTGTTACACTGTTATTGTTACACTATTATTGTATTCGCATATTAAAAAACAGAATAATCATCTTTAAAATGACAAACATAAACCTAATGGAGTCATGAATTCAAACCTTGTAATTGCTTAGAATGAATGATAAGGATAAAATAATATTTTCAGACTTGCATTGATAAATGGTTTTCAGGCCGAAGACGAAGAAGATAACAAAAGATATTATTGTAAAATTTAAAATTCAAACCAACTGATTTATCCTCAAAATAAACGGAAGAATCAAATATCTATATAATAAAGTAGAACGATTTTGAATTCAAGAGACAAAGAGCGGCTCAGATCGTTTCGAGATAAAAAAAGGCATCATCCAACGGCCGACGATATTTCAAACTGTCTCAAGCCATTGACGTCTCAGATCGTTTCGATCCGACGTACCATATTAGCTCTTGACAATTTTTTGCCGCTCAAAACTTTTAGTTTCCAAAACTAACATCCCTAAATTTAATTCCCCAACCCAATTAAATCCGGCAATTAAGCGATCTCTCATTCCTCAACTATGTATCTCTCTCCCTAAAATACAGATTACAACTCTTATCATTATTTCCCTGATTTTATTTCTTATGTTAAGGGATCACTTTTTATACTGAGACATTGACTGTCTCTCACACTCTCATCTTTCATGATTCTCTTTCCAAACTGAGACACATGTCTCCCCAAAATTCTATCATAATGCAGCTGCTCTCCATCTTTACTGTTCATATCACACACACATTTTTACTGTACATATATATATATTACAAAGATCGAAGACATACTATATCTACATGTTATATCTAGGGAAAGTTTCATTTAAACACAATGTAGTTGAGTCTAAATTCAATGACAACCCCTATAACAATAACTTTTGTCTCTATCAGTAGATAAAATAATGATTTAACTAAATATTTTGTGAAAATACTAAAATTACCCTTTATTATGTAAATAGACTAAAATGTCATCAATTCTTTTCCCATTATATATGCGCTAGCCAGCCAGCCAGCCAGCCAACAAATGTAATTTCAATCATTATATTATCCCAATGAATTTTTTATTTTAAAACGTTGTATTAGAACTTTGTTATAATATTAGTCATCATATTATCACTCATTTGGTTACATAATCAAGTTTTTATAATTTTTATATTTTTTTATCATAATAATTTTTATAGTTAAAAATAGTTTTTCTATAATAAAAATTACAATTGATAAAGTCAATGTCAAAATTTCATCTATTTCTAATTCCTTTACTATCATATGTCCTCCACAACGTCGTCCGACCGCTTCTCACACATCATACTTCATATATAAAATTTAAAATTATTTGATAAAATTTAATATTAATTGAATAAATTTGATCTTAATTTTGATAAATTTAAATATTAATTTAGTTTTAATTTGATAAAATTAAATATTAATTTAGTATTAATTTGATTGAATTTAATGTTAATTGAATAAATTTAAATGTTGTTTTAATAAAATTGAATGTTCATTTGGTATTAAATTAAAGAAATGACATTAATTTGATAATGTTAAATTTTAAATTAATGGAATTTAATATTCTATTTAATAAATTAAATAGTTTAATTTAATAAAATTGAATGTCAATTTGATGTTAATTTGATAAAAATAAATAATAACTTAATATTAAATTAAAGAAATAATATTAATTTGATGAAATAAAATATTAAATTAATATAACTAAATGCTAATTTGATAAAATTAAATCAACTTTGTGTTGATTTGATGAGATGAATTGTTAATTTAGTTTAAATTAAATAAAAAAAATTAATTTGATAAAATTGAATATTAAATTGATCAAAATAAAGACTAATATAATAGAACTAAAAGAGAGTGCATTGAAATTTCATAATCAAGAGAGGGTGTTGTTAAAGTTAGGTCTATTTACAGGGAGATGTTATTAAAGTTAGGTTTATTTATAAGGGGTGTGGATAAAATTTACCCTATAAAATACTCAGGGATATTTCTATAAATCAACAATCGCCATTAACAGTGTAACCCGACAATCACTAACATGAAGTGACAGTGAAATTTCAAAATCAGAAGGAGGTGTCATTGAATTTAGACCTAATTACAAGGGATCTGGATGAAATTTTCTCTTATATCTATACAAATCTATATAATAAAACACATAGGAAGTTGAATTTTATCCCGTATACATTCCCCCCCCCCCCCCCAAAAAAAACCATCACATCACTTATTTTTATCACATGCTCAACCATTTAATATTTAATTAATTTGTAATTTAACATAATTTTTATTTCAGATATTATCCATACACGATAGTATAGATCTGTTAAAAAAATTTATCGAATTACATATTTTGAGAAAATTTTGTCAATATCTTTAAGAAAATAATGGGTAAAAATAAATTTTGAATGATTTAATCAAATAATGAAGGAAATAAAAATTATTATTTAATATAGTGATATCGATTTTTTAGGACTCGAATTTTTTGTTCTATCGTGCCTTCAGGCACGGGTTATGGCTAGTTCTATTAAATTATAAGATTTTTAATGCATACATTTATCCTAAAAAAAAGGAAGGATCAAATTTTTCATTAAATTATGAGATTTTTAATGCATACATATAATCTGAAAAAAGAAAACCAGTTTCCAAAAATAAATTGCATGAATTAAAGGAGAACACAAATGTCAAAGAAAAATTCAAAAATTTCAAATTATGTACTTGGACACAAATAAGAACCAAAATTAAGGATTTCTTTACTCTACATTTTTTTTTTGTGTACTTTTGTATAATTAACTCCAATTTGATGTATTCCCTTCCAATTTACCATTTTATCAGTCTACAACAGTGTAGTCCAACCCCAATATTAGGCGGGTTGGAGGCCCACTCTCTAGTCCAAGGTGCTTCTAATTAAGGAGTAGGTTGATATTTTTCTCCCCAATTTATTCCGTACGTTTGACTCCTCTTCGACAGCTCAGTGATGAAAATATCATACACGACGTGGACATTCTTCTAACTTTTCCTTCTTGTTATCGAAGGTTAGTTTGCCAATACGCAACGTATGTTGGATTCATGGCTATTTAAATACATATGATTTAGATCAACAGTTGTATTTCTCTGGGGCATTCAGTGATCATGAGTTGGCTAGAACATAAGGACTAATTGATTAGAACACGGTTTGTTCGTGTTGGTGGCAAGAAGCTCCGTGTGTGTTTTGGATTGTTTGAGGAAGATTTGATGGATGACTGAAATTTCAATTGGCAAAATTTATATTGAGTGGATTTGAGTCAAGTATCTATAATCATTTGTCTTCAGCTACTTACTTAAAAGATGGGTATAATGGAGAAATTAAAAAGAATAGAAATGGGCACCGAGATAACTATTCACTGATTTGAATGCTTACAAATACAACTTCAATGATAATTCAAGTGGTAAAAGAGACGAGTTGTAAATCTAGATGTCTTGAATTCGAATTTTGACAATTCTTTAGAGTCAAGCCATGAGAAAATTATTTCTTATGAATACCCTAATCCTATCATAGATAACTTACCTTTAACCGAACTGGAGAAGATGTTAGTCAAACTCTGCGTAAGTTGACCTAAACATTCATGACCGTTGAACAAAAAAAAACTTACAAATACGCTTTTTACCAATTTTTCTCTAATATACTTGATCATATTTTGAGAATTCATGAAACAAATGCCATGATGACTACTTCAAATTTTAAAAAGCAACGTCAAACGTGGTAATTAATTAATTGCTACCCCTTTTCTTTCTCTATGGGGAACCCCTGTCTTAGAAGTTGGAGCTACATTCTAAGAAAAGAGATAAAAAGGTCCCTGTCATCATTTGAAACGAGATAAAATCATATTTCCTTGAGTTAGGGAGCTTTCGAACACAAGCAATTTCAAACCAAATGGAGTTAGTTAGAGAGAGTGTCCACAAATGATGACCCATTAAATCATTTAATTATTCAGCTCTGCCTTTCATGACCAAACTATGTTTTAATTGAAATAAATAGACAATCCATTGCATGAAATTCTCACATCTTATAAGATCAAAAAACTCTGTTTTAGTTCGATATACGAAACTTTACCTTATATACAAAGAGATTATTTCACTTACTCCAAGCTGTGACAATCGTGTCACAATTAAACAACCTTGCATCTATGTGTTATCATCTCAACTCTTTTTCAGTTGGGAGTCGAGACCAGGCAAAATAGATGGCCAAAAAAATGAAGAAAAGTTTCGGATGGTCACCTGTGTCTCCCTGGTGAAGAAAAGGTAGAATTTGTTAATAAGTACGTGACTGGCATTGACCCACCTGGAGTGCCCGCCGGCGGCATTGCGGTTCAAATCTTGGGTCATCTTCAGACTTACTTGATTTTGTGGGGATCAGATTTGAAATGATGATTCTGTTTTTCACTTAAATTTAGCTCTATCTGCTTAGCCCATCATTTTTTTTTCTTTTTGGTACAAGGTGTTTAGGCTTATACCGACTCTACTCCCTCAAGCTCAGATATTGGCCACGTAGTTCGAACAGGTTTAGAACATGTCCTCTGAAAAATAAGAGTGATTGACCCTTAAAAAATATGAAAAATGTTAAATTTGAGATCTCTGAATTAGAAAAGAACAGACTCAGCCAGCTATCGAACCACCCAAAGAGTTGACATTTGTTAATGGTTGTTCAAGGGAAAAAGAAACCTAAATGGTTCATGGGACAGCAAAGTGGTCATGAAGGGTGGGTGTCTATTGTCCCACCCCCAGTTAGTTGAAGGCAAGTGGAATGAGCTTTTTACCCCCATGGTGCTAAAAGACAGGTCCCAATTTAGAGAGAGCCAGAAGGGATGTCCCTGGCCCTGGCCCTGGCACTGGCAGTGGCAGGCAGAACTTGGGAGCTTCACCTTCAAATAATAGTGGAATGTGGCCTTGAAAGGCACAAACGTATTCATCACTAAGGAGCCAAATCCAATAACCAACAGGTAAAAGGTGGGGGCGGACTGGAGGCATTTCTCGGGTAGGTTTACCTCCCTACCTACCATTAAACATAAAATTATCGAGTATGATTTCAGTCCTAACAATATTGGATCATAAACGAAATCATTCATCAATCTACTAAATAAATAAATTAATACAAACTCAATAAAAACAAAAATTATATACAATAAGAACACAGCAATGCACGACAAAAAAAAACATTGGGGATAATTCAGATTAACTTTTTTCACGGCATAATTGAAAAACTCGGACACGATTAATTGACGATCTTAAGTCAAGAAAAACGACACTGCTTGCAACAAAAAATAGAAGTAGTCACCTTCGAGAGGGCAATTGAATGGAAAAAAAAGAGGGCATTAAAGAGACTCACATGAACGCTCGCTGTGTGTAC
The DNA here is from genome assembly GCA_951799425.1 of Ilex aquifolium. NCBI lineage: Eukaryota > Viridiplantae > Streptophyta > Magnoliopsida > Aquifoliales > Aquifoliaceae > Ilex > Ilex aquifolium. The sequence goes on from OX637391.1 coordinate 620,718, forward strand.
TCGGTACAAATATATAAACAAAACAATAAAGAAAAGAGTCAACCAGATGTTGATTCCCTCCTCTCACGTGTCTTCCCGCTTGTTTAGCAAACAACCACAATGAGAGGGTACTACTTTCATTTTTCAGTTCATTGATATTCTCACTCAAACGTCAGTCATTAAAACCTGAATTGAAGATTGGGCAAGAAAGAGTTGTAAATTCAGATATTTTTAATTCGAAACTTGACGGTTCTTTTTAAATCAGGCCATGAAGAATTTTCTAATTCTGACACGATTGCACCCCTAGCTTATGTCAAGTCTATAATCGATTTTGTATGGGGTTTGTGAAGCAAAAACCAAATAAGTTATAGACTTTTGGACTTCTATTAGAATCCCCGAATAACTATAGTCCATAAATAGAGGTAATTATAGATAATTATAAATAGTTGGATAGTATTTCGCGAGAGAGAAGAAAATTTACTGAAAATCGTATGATGGTGAATAATGGAAAAAGTTGTAAAGGAGCCAAGTCGAAGGTAGAGTGATATAAAATTTGGTCAAAAGTGGTTGACTAGAACCGTCCCTGCACAGATTCAGTTCCTTCTTGAGTACTCACATTGGACTACACTACAGAGTTATATATATCTTTTAACAGTCACTTTCACTTTCACTTTCACTGCTCTCTCTCTCTCATTTTATCTGCTATGTGAACTCCATGTCTCTCCCCACTGGGTCTGGATCTGGATCTTTGTTGCCACCAAGTGGCAGTTTTATGCCATGAGCCTGTAACATGACAGCTTTCTTTGCGAAAATTGATTTGTTATTACTACTTAATTGGAAATTCCTACAAATAACGAGGTCTTGTTTCTTTTGTGATTCTGAAAACTGCCTTTTGAGATACTTACATGGTATGTTAAGCATAAAAAAACATAATTTATATGATTTTTCTGTGAATGTGTTTGGGTGTTATCAAGAACAAGAAACAGTCTTTGTCAGGTTAAAGAGCTTATGGTAAATCAGTACCGTCCCTCTATAAATTTTAGTCATTAATTTTAAATTAGATTATCTATAACTAATAATTAAAAACTAATAAAAAATTATAAGATAAGCTAATAATACACATTATATTTTTATTGGTTAAAAAGTAATGGCATAGTATTGAATTTTTTTATTTTTTATTTTCAGTAACGTAATGGGACACAAGAATAGGGATGGTTGTGGACCGAGAGAAAATGGGGATTCGTCCAAACCTGTCTTGTTTAGACCAGAGATAGACTATATGTATTAGACGGTGAACGTATAAAAGGATATTCGTATAAATTCGTGCGGGGATGGAGGCAAGTATGAACTGAAACTTATTCCCGCTTCACCCGGCCTTGCCCCACTAAACCTGTTAGTTTTTTTTACATATATAAATAAATAAATAAATATATATATATAGATATATATCTATATAATAAAGTAGAGCTGAGTTTGAATTTTGGAGACAAAGAGAGGTCCAGATCGTTTTGAGATAAAATATAAACACATCCAACGGACAACGTAATACAAACATAAAAGACAGTTCAGATCATCTCAAAAATTTTGATCTAACGGTCTACAGTGAGTACTGATTTTTATTTTCCCGCCCATGAAGAAGCCTCTCATCGTAAGACTCTACACTCCTATCTCTCATACGTCTCTATCTCTTTCATACAGACTCTCTCCCCTCAACCCATATTTAGCAATTCAAATATTGCTTCTCATCACAAGACTCTACGGTCTACACTTTTTTTATCCCTCATACGTCTGTTATCTCTCTTGGCTCTTTTCTTAGCGTTTCTTCTTTGTCTGAAAGTGCCACTTGCAAATAATTAGAGAGCCTAAGCCAAACTTTTAAGGTGATTGACGTTATCTATGTTCAATTAGAATATGTTTTTCTTGAAATTTAATAAATTTGTTGATTTTATTTTTACTTCCATATGTCCGATTGAGATTAACTGAGTACAAAACTTTATTTTTTGTTGATGTTGGCATTTATGCATCTGTACAAGGTGTGATGCATTATGTTTGTGATTATTGGTCATTCATTTTTTATCTTGCTCTATCCAAAATAATATTGTAAATTTCTCTCTTGGTTTGTCTTTGTGCATACACCTTTTACAAGTTAAGATAAAGAGAAAGCAATACTTATCAAAGGTGCCCACTAATTGAAGGTTTATTTCTTACTTATTATCATATAAAGTGAGATTATTTCATTTTCTATTTTGTTGCAATTCATTGTGTTTTTAATGTTTGGTTGGTTGTTGGTATTTATGTGCGGTATGACTAAAAATCTATCAACCAAGTTCTTTGTTGATATCTTTACAGGTTACATAGTCCTTACGTGCTACAAATATGTTTTGATATGAGGTTGGTACATGGATTATTCTCTATTTTGCATAGACAATGTTTTTTGGTTGGTTTCATGTGGTAGTGGATTGAAAAAGTCACAAAATTGTAAGTTACAATTCTATCAAATATTGGTTACATCCGATTTCTGGTTCTATTTGTCGGTAAATTGAATGTGTAAAGTTGGTGGCATTTGTGGTAGTGAGTTATGTTTAACCATAACATGATTCTTGATGTTAACAACGGTGATTGAATTTTTTTTGTAAAATATGGTCAATTCATTATATCCTTATGCTTTTAAAAAGCTCTTTTTCAAGGACATTCATCTCTATCTGCATATTTTTGGATAATGATACATACAATGAGATATATAAGTTTTGTAGATAGGTTGCGATTTTTTTGAGTTTTTATTTTAGCGAAAAGTCTGATGAAATTTATTGAAAAAATGGCGGGACTTGATTGATTTCAATTTCTTTAATTAAAGCAAATAACACAAAAACTATTTTAAAAATGATGGGCTTTTAGATTGTGAAGTGCCTTTAGACACGGGTTATTACTAGTATATATATATGGCTCGTTTGGTAGATGTATTATGAGGGGATTAAATATTTGATATCACTATTTTTTATTTAATCGGGCCTAATACTTTGTTTGGTAAGCAAATTTGATACCGTATTAATTTCAAAAACGTATATTAATCGTATACTTATCGTATATTTTTTATACGTTAGACCTGTATTATGGAGTTATTTTAATACCACCAAAAGAGGTGGTATTATAATCCAACTCAAACGTATTATTTTACACATTTACTATTATAACCCCCCAACTGATAAAATCAAACTGTCATCAATGTAACAAACACTGATTGATGACATTTTTGTTAATTCAACATTAATACGATAAAATAATTCCTTAATCAAACAACCGATTAGATTAAATAATTATTATCCAACGTTTATTTTGTATATTATCAAACACTAGATAAAATTACGTATTATTCTAATACCCTATTTAGTTTTGTCTTTTATCATTCCGTATTGTATTAGACCGGATTATTTTATTTAATCCATCCATTTCTAATTCGGCAACCAAACGAGCCCATATATTATACTCTGAAGTCCTAACCATTCCAACTTTTCCAAAACTCCGAAATCTCTCTCTCTCTCTCTCACTATATATATATATACTAGTTATTTCCCGTGCCTGAATGCACAGAGTAATAAAAAAAAATAGTCAATAATAAACATATTTGTATTCACACCGAAGATCAAATTACAAAAATAGAGGAAAGAGAAAGGAATTTAAGCACCGATTATAGTGGGAGCGAGCGGTAGTAATGGTGGTGGGGTGACAATAACGGTGGTGGAAGACAATGATAGGTGACGATGACCGGTTTGTGATGATAGCAGCCTTGGGTGACAATGGTGATGGTGGGATAGTGACGGTGGTAATAAGATGGCGGCAATGGTGGTGGGCGTGGTGGTAGAGGGGATGGTGGTAATGGGACAGTGGGGGTGGTGGTGGTGGGGTGGTGGTAGTGGTAGTGGTGGTGGGGGGGCGATAGTGATGGTGGTGGCTATTATGACAGATGTGGTGGTGATGATGATAGTGGTGGTTGGAGTAGTAGTGGTGGTGGTGGTTGGGGTAATGGTGGTGGTGGTGGTGGGGCGGTGGGGGTGGGGGTGGGGGTAGTAGTTGATCAGTTCCAAACACTACTTTTTATTAAAAAAAATATTTATGAGAAATTATAAGTTCTAGAAGCATTTTTAAAAAATTAACCCCAACACACCCTTAGGAGTCTTTCTTTCTATTAAATTTGGGGTGTTAGTATTAACCGTTAAATTAACTTTAAAATAAAACTTAAAAAAATCTCAAGTGCGAAAAACAAAAGTCATTTTGTTTATCTTTTGAGATTTGAATTGTATTGTACTTTATTATATATATATATATATATATATATATATATATACTTTCCGATGAGGTTGAGAAAGTAAAAAATTGACAATAGAGAATTTGGAACCATTTATGGTATAATAAATAGGTGTTGAATTCTTGTAAACTAAAGAGTCACCACTAGAATTAGTGAACTTGAAGCCTTAACTTCTGTTGAAGGCAAACAATAGGAGAACACGCCTCCGAAAATTTTAGATTTTGCAAAAATAGGTGGTGGGGGACAGGGATTAGAATTTACTGATGAGGATTAAAATTAGTTCTGTTAACGGAGATTGATGAACTTTTTTTAAACAGGTATGGGACTGAAGACTACTCTCCCGCTTCCGGCCCCGGGCCACTGCCATCCCCTACCCCAAGAGCTTAATTTTGGTTCCTAATAAAACTAGTTTTTCTCAATATATAAGTAACTAACTAGATTAGGTATTAAAATAGTATGATTATACTAGTTTGTACCATTGTTACTATGGATCACTCTGTGGTCATACCAGCACCACCTACTTTCTTTGAATTTTTTTTTGATTTTGTGTTCTTTTATGTGATTTCAAGCTTTCGTGGAGACAATAAATCTTGATAGGTTCAACTAATTTGTATCTAATTGCATTTATTATTTTGAAAATATTATTGAATTGATGATTTTGTGATATTTTTATAAGGGTGACAATAAATAAACTTGAAAAAACAAATACTCTTAAAATTTCAGTGAAATAATGAGTTTTCCATTTATATTTAGAGATATACAAAAATTCCGTCTTATCACTAACATAATTAGTAAAATCTGTCATGTTGTCACACTTGTAGAAAAGATTTCAATAAATCTTATTTGATTAAATATCATCTATACATACCCTTGTAAAATTACATTATCCCAACAGAATTCCATCAATTAAATCTTATATATAACCCTATATATTACATGATGCAAGAATCTTTTACATTTATTATGCAATTATGATCACGTAAGAACATTCATAATTAGCATGTTATAAATTAGTACCCCCAAAAAAGTTTGATGTTAAAATTATAACAAAAATGATTGAATATTTATCAATTTGCAAATAATTATATTGTGTATAATTTTAGAATCCAAAAAAATTAAAATCACGGGGCATAAATTTTCTTTTTAAGTATTTTACGACTAATTCAAAACATATGGCATACATATTCTTTTGAATTCAAAAATTCATTTGTATATTTGTATTTATTTATGTCCTTTTTTTTTTAAACGAAAAACATAGTAATTTTAGAACTTTACAGTATAATTAAGGAGATATAGTACTTCCCTCATTAGTTGTTAAAATTATATTTTTACCATAATTTGTCATTGAATATTAGAAAAATAAATAAATAATTAGAGCAATTTAAAATTTAAATTAATAGTTTAAGATGCAATATTATAAAAATGATATAGTCTAGAAAATAATATGAAATAAGAGGCATAGTTTAATAATAATGGGTCTAAAAGGGAAGTTTTCTCTATCTTGTAACTGAAAACTACAATTAATAATGGGCCCACACCCTTATTTTAACGCACGCCACATTCTTACTCTTTAACCGTGGTTAAATTTTAAAAACCCCGTCCCCAAGAAATACTCACACTCTTCCTTCTGTCTCTGGCGCTCACTACTTTCAAGTTTCTCCCCTCTCGAGTCTCGCGTCTATATAGAGAGAGAAACTAATATCGAAAATCGAAATAGACTATTTGAGTGAGAGAGCTCTGTTATAGAGAGAGAGAGAGAGTGAGCCACTGCACTGGTTGCGCCGCCGTTTGTTCCGCCGGAAATGACGGTGTTCGGCCACACAGGAGGAGGTGGTGGTTTCCTAGCTGGAAAACAGGTGTTTCCGGTGGACTATGAAGCGGAGGTATCTCAACGCCTTCTCGAATCTTCGCACTGCAATGATCTGAAATCGGCGTTGGAATGTATATCCGATCCGTTCGTCGACGTTAACTTTACCGGCGCTGTGTGCTTGAAGGTTCGAAAGACGGAGGTTGTGTTGCGGGACGAATTGCCGAACGAAGTTCGAGTCGAGTATGAAGAGTTCAGGACCGACGTTACGGCATTGTTCCTCGCTGTTCATACCGGAAATGTGACTCTCGTGAGAAAACTCCTGGTAAATTTGATTAAGCTCTGATTGGGACATTTCTATGAATTGATCATATCATTGTTGTTTGTTTAAATCGAGACGAGATGTTCTGTGTGACGTTGTTGGATTCAGTGATTGTAGGGCGCCCTGTGTGTGATTATAATTTCTAATCGTTTAATGTGTTTCTTTGCTAGTTTCTTTTGTGTGTAATTTTTGCTATTTTCAGTTCGATGTGGATCTCTCTCTGTGCCCCCCCTCTCTCTACATTGTCGCATTTTGTATTTTCGGGATCTCAGCTCCTTCGATAATCTTCTCCTTCTATATAGTCAGTGATCTAATTCGAAATTTGAAAGTGGGTGCGTTAATAATATTTACTTTTTGAGTCGCTTTTTTCGCTCTCTGTTCTGAACAAATCTTCCGACTATTGTTTACTCTGCTTAATTACTCATATTTTCACGTTACCTCGCTGTTGAACTCGAGGGAGTGGTCGGTGGACACCCCGTAGAAAAAAAAAATACTGATATTTAATATTTGGAGAATGAAGAATTTTGTTTTTAATTCTTGAGCCCCACCTTTTATATTGCAGTAGAGTTTGAGATTTTAACTTTTGTCTAGATTTTATACGTCTTTTTTATTGAAATTCAGTTAATCAGAAGTTTGAGAGGCTCATGAAACGGTTGTTTTATACTGCTTTTGATTTTGTTGGTTTTTCATATTTCAAACTTCTTGAAACATTTTTGTTCAGAATATGTATACTACTTTTATCAGCATGAGGACTGGGATCTTCTAGACTATTTTGGCGTGAAGCAGAAATTATGTTAATCAGGACGTTCTTAAATCTTCTTATACTATACGTTCTTGCTTCAAGTGAGGACTTTCGATGTTTAAGTGGGTCAGTTTTGTGTGTTTGGCCGTCATTTTAATGATGTAGGAGTGTTTTTTTCTTTTGACAAAAATCCAAATAAAGCTCTTTATTTCTCTTATTTCTTTATTAATTCATTGTGCTTCCTTTTTCACTTTAAAGATCCCATAAATGAATGTTGATTTTTGGGTAAAACTAGATCTCAAAGTTCCCTCTGATCTTTTGAATTGGTTCCTTGTTAAATTTTGAGTTGGTAACAGTTAGCTCTGGATTTTTATTCTGGTATTTGAGGTCATTAATGCGTATGCATCCTCATGTTGAAGCATAAGATTAGAGGAACTTCAAAGAGAGATCCACCATTACCAGCAAGGAGATGATATCCTCACAACCCACTGCTAACTGACACTTGCGGTCTTGGACTGTATTGAACCATTATGAGGAAACACCCTTCTTAATAGTTTACAAACCCAAGAATATCCTGCTGTAGTTTTTTGGCCAATAGACTTTGGACCTATTCATAATGCAAAGCTGGTTGTCGCATTTGGGTGTCAATATCCTCTGCATATGCATATTATCGGATGTCAGGGAAATCTTTTTCACTGTTCACGCCACTGGGTTTGTTTTGGGTTGGGCATGGATGGATACATCGTATGAATATGTTCCATAAAATGAGAATACTAGGAAAATAATGATGCATAACTAATGTTTGCTCATAAAATAATGTTTTGTTGAGTTCTTTAGCTAGCTCAATTTTGTACGAGAAAACATATGAAGAGGACTGCATCTAGGAAAAACTATAGTACCAATTTTTTTTTTTGCGGCCCTTGACCGAACAATACCATTGCTAAAGGTCAAAGACAAGTTCCAACTATTTATGATCGATCACAACATTTTATGATCAAATACAAATGTTATAATCGATCATGAATAACCTTTGTTTTAAAATGTGTAACTTGACCTTAAAAATTATATTTTTATGATCGATCACAGTATATTTTAATTGATCATAACTTTTTCAATTATATCTTACTCCCTTAACTGGTTGTACCTTGTCCTTAAAACATTGTACAACTCGGTATGTACCTTCTTCAGCTTCACAGTTGTCCGCCTGCCACTATGGTCTTAATTTGGATCCTTTCCATTGTGTTTTGCTGTGATTTTTTCTTATTATTCTTCTAACGTAATCTTAAGTATTATCTGGAAAAACTTATATTTAATCCATGGGATATGCATCCAAATTCATGGTACTACATCTAGAAATTGTTGCAGTGTTATCTTTTTGTGGAGTACTGTTTTGAGATCTATTCAAGCCCAGGGGCGTCCTCACTCTGCAACTCATCGTGAATACTGTAGTTTACTTTTTGGTTACATGGTATTGTTCCGTTTACTATTGTAATCGCAGTTATGTAATCAGCTCGTGTCGAACTATCATTTTGGTTTAAGGGAAGAAAGACGAAAAGAAAGCAGAGAGAAGGAAAAATGAAGAATGGGTTTTTCCATTATTTGAGAACTGAGATGCATGTATCTGAAACTGAGCTACATGATTGTCTTTTGGGTGTTTGTTGTTATTGGTCTTTTTACCTAGTTTCTCTTGCATATTTGTTGTTCGTAACAGAAAACTAATTGGTGAATTTAAGTTGTGGTAGAAGACAAGCAGCTGCACTTTGATCCTATTTGACTACATAACAGCGACTAGGGGAGCTAGTTACTACTTAAACAGATTGCTTTGTGCTTGTTCTCTGGTTATTATGTTATAGGTATCTCTTCTTTAGTTCCTTGGGAATGTAACGTAACCTTAAGATAAGGCATATTTCTATATTTGGGTGGCAAGGCCCATTTGAGCTGTGTACAACTACTGACCGACCGTAGAGATACATCGCAGCATAGGTACATGATACATTCCCCTTCAACAAGCTTCCATGTGCATCGTAATGAAAGCTTCTTGCCCCACTGTCTGTCACATCAGTTCTTCCCTCCTTTTTGTCTGCAAGTGGCCATGACCACCTGCACTCAATGGAGAATCCTGGACACTTCTCCTGGTATTAGCTTTGTATTCTTCTTCTGACTTAGCTAAATTTTGAGCAAGGAAAAAACAAATGCATGGTATGTCTACTTCTGGGAGTCTTTTCACTGTCTCTGCAATATGGTGAGGGTTGGATATCCCTAATAAATTCCTCGGGAATGTATCAACAATATCCATAGGATAAGGATTATTTATATATGAGCAGGGCAAGACCCATTTTGAGTTGTGGACAACTATTAACCAATGTAGAGCCTAAAGTAAATAAATAACAGCATAGACACATATTGTCTGCCCCATCAGTTATGTTTCCCCCTTTTTGTCTTCAAGTGTGCATGACCTCCAGCTCTCAATGAAGAATCCAAGGGTACTGGCAGTGTATTTTTTTCTGTACCTGGGTTAATTTCTAGCAAAGAAAAGAACAAATGCATATAATGTCTACTTGTGGGGTTTTTTCACTGTTTCTGCAATATGCTGAGTGTTGGCATTTTTTCTAATGACAGAGCATGGGAGCCGATGTGAACCAGAAACTTTTCAGGGGCTTTGCGACAACTGCATCAGTAAGGGAGGGCCACCTTGAGATCTTGGAGATCTTACTCAAAGCTGGGGCATCTCAGCTGGCTTGCGAGGAGGCTCTGTTAGAGGCCAGCTGTCATGGGCGTGCAAGGCTTGTGGAGGTGCTTATGGAATCTGATCTGGTTCGGCCCCATATTGCCGTGCATGCTCTTGTTACCGCTTGCTGCCGAGGGTTTGTGGATGTGGTGGATGCTCTCTTGAAGGTAAAATATCATAGTCACCGACCCATATCTGCTCTCCAACAACTATTTGAGAACAACATTATCTGCATTGCATGCTAAGTAAATGGGTAAAACCTATGAAGCACGGACACTCTCGAGAACGTGACGTATCCGTGTCGGACACGTGTCGTATCCGTGTCGGACACCGACACTCTTCGGACACTCTCGTACACATGTCCGATACTCTTTTATCCGTGTCCATAATTAAATGATAAATTTTTTATTTCGGACACTTCTTTGGTGACGTGTCGGACACTTCTTTAGAACGTGTTTATTACTAAACAATAGACATTTGTTGAAATGTGATTAACAAAGCTTAAAAATTTGAGAACATATAATTATTAATACTAGACATATTAAAGTTGTACTCCAAATATAATAATAAAAACAAAAGATGCATAAAAATTTTAAAAAAGAGGAATTGAGAAAATGAGAGCAATTATTTAAATTATATATTAGGTACGCATTCTCTACAAAAAAAATTGATGATTATTGACTATAATGAGGATGTTTTAGTCTAAAAATTCACACATGACTAGACATTAGGCTTTTTTTACCATAAAATACTGATTTTTTTATGAATTGTATATCATTATCACTATATTTACAATAAATTATATAATGTTATATATAAAATATAATTTTTTTGTAGCGTGTCCGCAACGTGTCCGTGTCCTATTTTTTTAAGAAATGTCGTATCGGCGTGTCCGTGTCGTGTCGTATCCGTGTCCCGTGTCCGTGTCCATGCTTCTTAGGGTAAAACAAAAATGTCTTAGTTTAATATTTTCCCGCCTCAACCACAACAGTAATTAATGGAAAATTCAAACTTTACAGATTTTTTTCCATTTAGTTCTTTGGTTTCATAGAGTCACATGTGTTTGTTTGATACAAAGGAAAAAAAAAATGAAAATAATAGCCTAATTAAAAAAAAAAAGAAAATAATAGAAAGTGAAGTGAATGAATGAAAATGCATTTTCATGACACATTTGGTTATGATGAATTTTTTTTGCAGAAAGTTGGAACATTTTCTCTTGGCTAAATTACCCTTTAGTGCAAGCAAATAAGACATACGTTGCTGTATTTATCAAGTCTTGCGGAAGTGTGAAAGAGATTCAAATAATACATTCATACTTTTCATAATCATATATTTTATAAAAAATAATCAACATATTAAAAGGTATATGTTGGACACATGAGAAATGGAGAAACTGTGTGACAGAGGCTCTGTGTTTCATTGGAAAAAAATGTAACTGTGCAATGACTCCTTGACAATAAAGGATCTTAGTTCAAGGATAAGATGTCAAGGGGAGGACTTTAGGGGCATGGTGGGAAGTGGGTAAAATAGAACCATTTTTTCATGGAAAAATAAAATTTTCCCGTACATTTTGGAGGAAATTGAAAGTGAATGTTACAAGCTTATTTTGGTTGTACAAGAATCTTTAATTTCTTACACTTTTTACCACAATTCTGCCAAACAAACACATAAAAACTTGAGAGATCCACTCATGCATAGCTTCGACTAAGAATAATAATACAAGGGAGTCTTCTTCTTTGAAATCGCCCCAACTTCCGATCCACCATGGGTGAGACCCCTTCACTGACAGAAAGAACTCGTTGTATGGTGTACCATTCTCTTGGTAAACAAAATTAGTTCTTTTTTTGTTGCTTACCTCATGGGATTGTTTGGAAAATATGAATATGTGACACAATTCAGTTGATTTTGACCATTGAGGTAAGAAGACATACTATATTGGCTCCTTTATGTTTCTTTGTGGACAAATATCTTACTCCTGTCAGTTAGCCATACTTTTGGCTCCCTGTGCGTGGAACAAGTCAATTCTCGAACTTTTGTCATGCTTTAACCTAGATTATTTGACTTGCATTCTTGACATTATCCGATTTGCTTAATGGCAGTGTGGAGTGGATGTAAATTCAACTGATAGGGTGCTGCTTCAATCATCTAAACCACCTTTGCACACAAATGTTGACTGTACTGCACTTGTGGGTGCTGTCGTTAGTAGGCAGGTCGCTGTTGTCCGTCTGCTACTACAGGTATATTACCCGTTCTAAATAGGATAATATGCACATATTTGGTAGATGCCCCACCCACCCGGCCTGCGCCAGGGTTGGGATGGTATTTCATTTCCGATAGAAGTCCAACAGTCCCAAAATCTTACCTTGGACTAACAGCATTGGACTATTCAAGAAACGTGATTTGCATGATAATGAACAATTCACTTGGGCATAACCCTTTTGCAAATATCAGAAAGGCAAGTCCCCTGGTAATGTCGGTTTAACAAATGCGAAATAGCTAGTTTTGTACTTTTCGATGGCGATGCCATGGTTGTGACGGTTCAAAAAAGGCATGGGAAATGCAACTGATACTTGGCTGGCCTTGGCGAAGTAGGTTGTGTAAGGAGAATTCGGCATTGGCTTCCCAAGTGACAAATCTGAACAATATTTTTCACAGCTAATTGTGAATCTCTGTTTTAAACAGGACTAACAAGCCTTTTTTGTGTTCTTTCAATGAATAATAAGGCGGCTGGTGTGAGGACAGATATTAAAGTGCCGTTGGGAGCTTGGTCATGGGATACGGCTTCAGGCGAAGAATTTAGAGTGGGTGCAGGACTGGCAGAGCCCTATGCCATCACCTGGTGTGCAGTGGAATATTTTGAAGCAAGTGGTGCCATTTTCCAAATGCTCCTCCAACACATCTCCCCCAACAACCTTCACTATGGAAGATCTCTCCTCCACCATGCCATCCTATGTGGCAATACAGGAGCCACTAAGGTCCTCTTGAATTGTGGCACCGACATAGAGTCCCCTGTTAAAACATCCGAGAAAACCGAATTTCGTCCAATACACATGGCTGCCCGTCTCGGATTGTCAACTATTCTTCAATGCCTGATTGACTCTGGCTGCGATCTGAATGCAACAACAAACACTGGTGAGACAGCTCTGACGATTTGTGCAAAATACAAGCGAGCAGACTGCCTTAGGGTGTTGGCAACAGCTGGTGCCGATTTTGGCTTGGTCAATGTAGCAGGCCAGTCCGCTAGTTCAATTGCTGGGTCAAATAGATGGTGCCTCGGTTTTCAGCAAGCTGTGCTAAACTTAATTAGGGTCGGAAAGGTTCCCAAATCAAGCAACATTTCTGTCTTTTCACCTCTAATGTTTGCCGCTCGATCAGGAGATGTTCAAGCCTTAAGAGCTCTGATTGGGCAGGGAGAAATTAACCTTGACAGTCAGGATGACAAAGGTTTCTCGGCAGTCATGGTTACTGCCATGGAGGGACATGTTGAAGCCTTCCGGTTGCTTGTATATGAGGGGGCTGATGTAAAGCTCAGTAACAAACTTGGCGAGACAGCAATTACGCTGTCTAAATTGAATCAGAATCACGATCAATTTGAGAAGGTACTGCTTGAATTCGCCCTTGAAAAGGGGAGTCAGTACGCTAGAGGTTTTTATGCCCTGCATTATGCAGCTCGCCGGGGAGACTTAGATGCAGTTAAATTGTTGACAAGTAGGGGTTATGATGTGAATGTTGCTGATGGGGATGGCTACACAGCACTGATGTTGGCAGCAAGAGAAGGCCATGGAAGCGTGTGCAAGCTTTTGATCTCTAGTGGAGCACGTTGTGATGTCAAAAATGCAAAGGGTGAAACTGTACTTTCACTAGCAAGAAAGAATGGTGGCATGCAAAATAATACAGTGTGTATAATACTCGATGGGCTTGCTCGTAAGCTGGTGTTAAGCGGTGCTAATGTGCAGAAGCACACCAAGGGAGGGAAAGGAGCTCCACATAGGAAATTTCTCAAAATGTTGGGAAATGAAGGGGCACTGCGGTGGGGGTGTTCCAGCCGGAGAAATGTGATATGCGGAGACGCCGAGGTGGGACCAAGCTCTGGTTTTCGGAGGTTCAGGCAAAGGAAAGGTGATGGCGATGTACCCGGACTGTTTCGTGTAGTCACAACAAAGAAGAAGGAATTCCATTTCGTGTGTGAGGGTGGACTGGAAACGGCGGAGCTGTGGGTGAGAGGAATAAAGCTTGTGACAAGGGAAGGAATGTTTGGTAAGATGGAGAGTGGCACATGAATCGGGAGGTTATATCTAGAATATTTAGACAATGTTGCCTAATACTTCGTCTTGAAGTATTTGCAATTTTTCATTCACATTGTAAATGGTTTGATTTTCCTAGCTGTAAATGCATTTTGAAGAATTAATATCTCTGGAAAAGGCAAACATAGTTTGTGCATCTGGGTAAGTGAGTGAGCAATTTTGTGTTGAAAAAAAATAAAATTTTACCCCCCTGACCTCTTCATAGGACACTACAACCTTATCTGGATCCTGGATAGGCTCATCCCAGAGACTCTTTTCCTTTGGTGGTGCAGAAGAGGTATGCTTCATTCAGGAAGTTATGGGCCTTGCCAGTCACCATTGGCTCCGTTGTGTGTTGTTGGGTGAGGCACTGGCCGCCTGCTGGTATACCAGGGAGGAATTACGACGGCAAGGATTTGAGGTTGGTGTCATTTGCTTCTTCCAATGATCGGGCCTAATCTACTTGGCATCTCACCTTGTTTCGTTCTTCTTTAACCGTGTTCCCGTCGCTTGAACGAAGACACCAGATTGTTCCATGGATCCAATCTGATTGCTCTTGCTCCTTGATCTTCCGCGTAACTACGACTTAAGTTCCCCCAACACACTGATTCTACCCAATTTCATCTGGATTAACAACAGATGATCTAAAATTAAAGAAAATATATCCATGAGTGAATCTATACTTGCTCGTGATTGACCGTTATGTCAATATAGTTAGATTCGTTTTTTGAAAGGGTAATAGACACAATCAAGAGTTTTATGATCCATTAATGAGAATTTGTCGGAGTGATCTTTTGACGTTCTATTTTATCTTTTTTTAATAACAAAAAAAAAAAAAATCTAAAAAACCCTTAATTCCTTGGATTCATGGGAACTAGATTACCAGGTTTCACATATTTTTAAATCATGAATGGTTTCAAATAATAAAGTAAGAAAAATATATTGAATCAAAACCCATGTCATCGTAGTGATTAACGTTGTTACCGTGATATGTAGCGGCGACACGTACCACCGTAAAGTTGGCGACCTGGCACCACCTGAGTAAAATAGAGGGATTCGAAAAGTTACCGTTTTGTGTACGGCCCCAAGGGATAAGTGCGAAAGCTGGCACTTTTACTCCCAGTAAATATGTACAGGAATATTTACTAAAAAAAAAAACTTTCCTGGAATAAAAATGCCCCTATTTGACAAATATAACCCTGATACCGAGAATAGATATACATATTGGACAATGTCACTTGACTCCTCTAGTTGATCCACAATTTGTTTATCGTTCAATAGAGTCTTTATTTAGTCCTAACCAATTACTTCTTTTTAATCAATTTCTAAACAAAAGATTATAATACAAGTAAAAAGTAAGTTGAACAAGAAAAAGAATAGTCATTTCAAGCCCAATTTAGTATTGAGCTCAAGTGACAAGGGAAGCTCACGAAACTCTCTCTCCTAAAAAAATGGGAGATGAGACTTTTTTCCCAAACATCTCCTTATTACACGCATAAATAAAAAACAAAAAGAATCACGCCTCTTTTATTAATAAAATAAAAAAAATTTAAGACCTTACTTTTATATACAAAGGGCGTTTTAGCGCATTATTAATGAGTGTCTGAGCTCATCACCCACATGTATAGTTGCTGTCTATAAAATTCAGAATTGAAGGGCAAATCAGTCCATCAACGTGATTTTAAATGTCTTTTTAGTTATTTATGTTTTGATTTTTTTTTTTTTTTTGCTCATGAAAAAAGGGGTAGGGGCAAGGAAGAGTGCCGAGCAACCACCCCGTTAGGCCTTCACCGGTGAGATCATAAGACCCCTTACTGCACCTAGAACACCTCTTGGGACCAGACCTAGTTAGGCTAGCATAGCGGCCAACCACTGAGCCCTAATGGAGACTTCAGGACTCGAACTCCCAATCTCTGGGTGAGGAGTAAGATCGGTACCACCACTAGACCACCCTCCACGGTGATTATTTATGTTTTGATTGTGCTTTCATCAATCATCATCAGCAACCTAGCAAAAATGAAAACAATAGAAATACCAGCAAGGTCATTCTCGTCTTTTGCAATTCACAGATTTTGTTATTCTTTTTTAGCAACTCTCAAAAGGCCAAAACACATTTTATTATTACAGTAAAATTATTATTAACGTTCCCATAAAAATTATTGACAAATAAATGATTAATGAAAAAATCGGAGGCTTCCTCAGTACTCCCCCAACACAGGGCGACCGTTTTTCTTCACTCAGAAACACCCTTCTTTCCTCAGTTGCAGAGGTTTCCTTCTTTTGACTTTCAGAAGCAAGTTCACAGACTTGCGGCTATAGAGGAAGATAGTTTTTAGAGAGAAACAAAGATAGGGAAACAACAGAAGAACATGTTCTACTCACAGTGGCTTCTCTCCAAGAAGGCCCCTTTAGGCACCATATGGGTTGCTGCTCATTGTTTCAAAAGGCTCAAGAAACAGCAAGTTAAAGAGACTGACATCTCTTCTTCTGTAGGTGAGTCTCCCAATTTCATTCTCAGTTTCTTCTTTTGGTCTTTACAATCTTTCTGCTGTTTGAAAGGTAGAGAGAGAAAAGAAAACGAACAGAATGGGAAGTACTTATACATGGTCATAATGCTTTCCTTTTTAAGCCTCTATAGAGCTGATTCTTTTATTTTTTGCTCCGGTTTTCTCAAGAATCAAACGTATGATATGCTGGTTTTGTTTTGTTCTGTATTTTATTTACTTTGTTTAAATAATTGAAGTAATACGTGTATGTGTTGTTTTCACTTTGGAGACGCTGAGAGAGAGGTATTTTTTTTGCGTCTATTTGTTACGTGAGAAATTTAGTGTAATGGGTGTTGGATGTGAGGTCGTAATTTGTACGAAAATGGGGTTTCCCTATAGTAACTGGATTAGTTCGTATTAGTCTAGAAGTGTGTTTATCTACTTGTTCAGTTCTCTTTGCTGGTAGAGTTATTGGTAACCTAGAATTCGTATTTTCCTATGGCTACTTGATTGAATCTTATGACACAGTTAGTTTGCTATACTTAAGCCCTTCAATTACTCATGAATATTTTCCTGGGGAGTGGAGGGCAAGGAGTAATTAGATTTATTGATTGATTCAACTAGATTCATTATTTGTGCATATGAGATAGAAACAACCAAATCATACTATGATGGTCTATTAAATTGTACCCGTTGTCATTATTGGTGCAATTTGCTGTTTCTTTTTCTCTGCTTTTCAGTTATAATTTTTCTTTCTCCTCAGCGTAGTTAATTACCAACCAATGTTATGGTTGAATCTTGAAAATTTCATTTTTCCAGGAAAAAAGAACTATTATTCCAGTCATGAAATTACATTTCTCGTGCACATTGTCTGTCCCTCCAATATAATTTAGTTAAATTTACAATAACGTTTGTGCTAGATGGCAAAATGTACACCTTCTGTCCCTTGATTTCAAATTAATTAAATTTACAGTAAGGTTATTGTTAGATGGAAGGAAAGGAATTCGACTTTGTTGGAGTCCTAGAATTGGCCTGAACAATAATTGCCAACCACTAAGGGTACGTGCATATAGGTGTGCAATGATGCAACTTAGTTTGGAACACACGGTACATAAACTGGGACTCGGAAGCCCTGATAAATGGCTAATGATCCTCGAAAGTTTGCATTTTTGACTTATGTAATATCAACTTCGTAAGTGGCTTTCTTCTGAAAATTTTACATGTTTTCTCAAGTTTAGAAAGTGGCATTCACATTGAGTAGAAGTGTTTTGTTCAGCATTTTTTTACTGGGCATCACAAATAGGATGATTCAGAGCTGGCCATTTGCACTTTTTCCCTCGTTGATTTTAAATTCTTTGTAACATCCTCATTTCATGCACCACAACATTTAGTGAGGGTATTTAGCGAGCTGAGGTTCATGGTTTTTGTTATCAACACATTGTAACCGAAACGCTGCATGCCATGTTTCCTAATATTACCTGACCTGGATTTGGGACTGATGAGGATATAATCAAATGTATAGATTTGTCCCAGGAGTTGAATACCATTCACATCAGATTCATAGTCATATATCTTCTGCACAGAACAAAATACGACTGAAAAAATTGGGCCAGAACCTAATATTGGTGGATTGTATATTTAAAAATGAGGAAAATATTTATCTTTTCTGTTCCTTCCTTTGGTTAGATGAACTCAATCGGGGGTTTATCAAATCTTCTATTTTACTACAAACAAATTCATTCGTGCATGGCCATCCAGGTTGTTATATAACACAATTTTGGGTGGTGATGGGTAGCTTTACTGCTGGTGCCACAAATTTTTGTTTGGGGGTGGTTGCTGTTACTGACACCAGTGGTTTGGGGTGATATTTTTTTTTTCCCGGCAAGTATTGATGGGGATATTTAGTGCTGTTATTTTTTGTCAAAAGGGGGGAAAGTATATCACAAGGACAATGCATTCTCCAAGATATATTTGCGTACTCAAACATCATCAAAATATGAATCATATAAAATATAAGTCAAAATGCCACATTAATTAGGGTTGTGTTGGAAGTTTAGTCGTTGGTAACATGGATTTATTAGTTGAAAATTAAAATCACATGTTCTGTTTGGTTTTAGTTTTACATGCCAGATGAGTTTGTCCAACAGTGACAAAACTGTGCATTATTTTATCATAGAAACAAAATTTGGTTTCATATCTTGTGTAGATTTTTCTGATTTTATCCTCCATATTTTGCCCCTTCTTGTTCTTCATTCAGAAAAAATTATGCGAGATGAAGTTCCCATTGTCACATACAGAATACTAGCATACCTTCTTCTGGGTGTTGTGAGGGTATTCTCGAAGAAAGTTGAGTATCTGTTCCATGACTGTCATAATGTGCTGACTAAAATCACTGAATTTTCGGGTAGCAAAAAAGCTAAGGCACATATGGAGGCCATGCATGCACCTTTTTACTCTATTACCCTGCCAGAGAGTTTTGAACTTGAAGCTTTTAATCTGGAAGTCTTGGAAGATGTAAGCGGGTATGCTATATGCCTGTTGCAAAATTAAGTGTTTTGGGGTTACGCCTTTCCCACCAACCATCTTTGACCACCTTCTGTCTTCTGAACTGCAGTGCTAATGTGAGACCTCATGAAGAGATCTTGCTTGAAGGTATTAATTAGCTCTATAATCTTTGGTAGTTTGCAATACTGTTTGACAGAATTGATCCTTTTGTAAACAGATGCATGGAAAAATGAGGGCATTGGTTTTGACTCCTTTGACAAGGTGCACATTACATATTTTAATTTTTGATGTATGTCAAAAGTGTCATATCTAGTACCAAAATTATGGAAATGGCCCAGATGGTTGACACTGATTCTGGTGGGCTATTTAAGAAATTAACAGCTTTAGATTAAACCACATCGCGCCTTGTTGGTTCAGTTATCCCTCTTCATTGGACAAAATATAATTTATGCTATTTTGGATTTATTTATGACAGCATTTTCTCTAATATATCTTTTCTTATCTTGTTAATATCCTTTCCACATCCTTGTAGTCGTTTCGACTATTGACTACAAACATTAAATAGTTGAAGCGGTGTTAGTGACTATGTATGCCATAAAACACAACACTCTATGCTGAGATCGACTCTCTACAAGATTTACAGTCTAAAGTTTATTAAATCAGAAATATGTAAGTGCAACTGGTTCAAGCCGGTGGGTTCACCACTCTGACCAGTCAGTCTGGTGTTGGGAACAATGCTTATGAGTTATGATTATTTCATAACGATTACTTTTATTTGACAGAAACTTTTTTATCACACTCACACCACTTCTGCAGCACTTTTCCTCTCACAAGCATCCTTCATTCCTTCTTCTTTACTTTATGGATGCACTTTCCAATCCACATACCCAGGAAATTGATTTATATGTTATCATGCTATGTACTTGTACAATGTGAATTTTCTGGTTTATAGTAAAGTATCAGGAGAAAGAAGGCGAAGAGTGTATTAGAAAGTATTTGGGAGACAGACATTTGGGCATGAGGTGAAGAGACTTTGGATTTTGCAGGTTTTATTTTCGTTTAAAACATACTCGTAGTGAACGTGAAGTTGTCCATGTGATTCTGTTTTTCTCCATGCAAAGATACATAAATTTAGATCATAAAAGAGATCCATGCAGAAACAGTGTTTTAAGGGATACTATTCATTGTTGCAAGATTTCATTTGGTTCAAACTGCAAAGGACAATTTATGCGCTCAAGCTCAATCATTAATATACAAACCATCTATCCTTTTTTTGATTTATATCCTTATTCAACAATTATGCTTTGAAAAAAAACTGTAATAATTCTTATTATGTCACTTTACTATTACTTTTCTTTCCTAGTATGTGGTTTTTCTATTATGTTCTACTTCTCGAATATTATAATTATCTTCAATTTCAATCTTATATGAAGAGTGATTTTTTTTTTTTTGGGTTTTTTTTTGTGTGGGGGGGGGATTGGGTTTGGCAACAAACACACTCTACATACAATATTGAAAAGAATTAGGTAATACAATTGACCCATCCTTTAAAGATCGTCGAGCCGTTGGAATTAAAAGTAACACCCCAGTGGGATGTCCAAACACATCACAAATCACACACAGTTCCTCCATCAGGAAAAAACTTCACACCACATTAAAAAAATATGAAAATAAAAATTATGAAAAATCTACCTGAATGAAAAAAAAAATAAAAAAAATAAAAAGGACGAGCTTACCGGATCTGTAATGAATCTCAAATCTAGTAAACCTCAATAGATGGCGGTGCGTTCCTTGTCTTCAAACAACTCCCCGACAACGGCGCTAAAAACTTGCTACAACTTTAGAATTGATCACCCAAGTGCAAATTGTGCGAAGTAATATAATACTCGGAAGTCTGAGGTTGAACCACAAGGAATTGTGAAAATTTAGAACAAAAAGAAAAATAAAAGAAAATTGCTTTGAAAAAATTGTTGTAGATATTTTGAAATTAGAAAAAAATAAATTTGGTTTTAAAACAATAATTGAAAATATTAAAGTATCGGAGATACCCTTTTAAATTCACATAGTAATTATTAGTGATCTAATTTTCGAACTCAATTGAGAATCAACTGAGGAGTGATCCCTATCGGAATATTTAGCGATGATAATATAAAAACATCAAAAGTTATAATTAATGAATTATCTGAACAAATATAAAAATTTACTTGTAAATCACAAGTATTTACCGTGCCCGGAGCCTACGATAAATCAAGCTTTCTAACAGGTAAATCTTATTTTATTGTAAATAATAAATCAACTATCTTATAAAAATTATAATTAATTAATTCAAGTATGAAATAACTAGTTATTTGACTGAAAGAGAATCTCAAGCATTTGATGTACGTGGCACAATAAATCAAGAAATTATACAGAGCAAAAACTTTACTAAAAGACAAGAATTAAATTAAAAGAATAAATCATGCATTAAAAAGAACATTGATTCAATAATAAATACCGTATTTCTTTGAAAGTATCTTCCCTAGTTTTAGTTGGGCTTTAGCAAGCTATATAACTAAAACAAAAAACTAAAAAGAAAAGATGGGAAAAAATAATAATCATCCCTTAATAGATGAGAACCCTTATTTATACTAAAATAAATCATAGATATAAGGTTGACTTTGGAGGAATTCCTTTTCAAAAAGAAATCTTTTAAGGTTAAATCCTGTGCATAAAATCTTGGGGGCACGGGTACAAAATTTATCCAGACTTTGAGCTTGAATTTCACATATTTAGAAGCCGATTCACGAAATTTTCGTGAAATACATTTTGTAGCCCTTGAAGTATTCTTTCCAACCTCGCAAAAATCAAGTCAATCGGATATCAGAGTCAAAAGTTATGACCAAAATACTGAAAATGTGTCAAATTCTTATCTTCTAGAATATTTTTCTAATTCAACTTTAAATGAGTTTTCTTTTAATTTGGACTCTTAAATTGCTGTCTTATCTTCAAATCTTCCTATCTTAATCTTGACTCTTCAATCCTTATCAATTGTGATTTTTCCTCTAGTGATTGCTTCACTTGCCTTATCCATTATTACTTTAAATCAACCAATTTACCTGCAAAATAAACCAAACAACTAGAAAAAAAGTATCAAACTAGAAAATTAAGGAATTTAACACATTTAACCACAAAATAATATGAAGTTAACCAATCATTAAATATAATAAAATAACACTTTTGATGGTTAATCACTAATATATTATAATTGTCTTCAATATCAATCTTATATAAAGAGGTGATCTGTTGGGGTTGGGGTTGGGGTTGGCAACATACACTTTACACACATAATATGGTTTCATACTCTCTTTTTTCTCATTCTTTTCCTTTACCTTAAATATACAATTATTCAAGTTTAAGCTTTTAATTAGGTAGTGATGGGTACTGTAACGACCATGACATTGGTGGTTTTGTTGGGTATAGAAAACAAACTGAATATCTTTTTCCCCATCTTTTCCGACATTTTCATTCTTAAATTTTGTAAATTGGACTTGTGCCCCTAAAAGTAGGGAAAGATTGAGAACTGGTGAGTGTTTCTCTATATTAGCTAATTAAAAAATATGATAAGATCATTTAACTTGTCAAAATTATGTTTGATACAACAAAATTCATTATCAGGTACTACTACTAACCTATTTTTGGATGGTTTGTGATTAAAATATTCGCATATATGAATTTTGGGAGTGTGGATGGGAAAAAATTTATGCCTCCGGTTTCAATTTCCATTGCCTAATCCGTTACATCCGGCATCCGTTATACTGTGAGCATTACCATTACGTGCCTGTCACCACTGTTTAAAACCATGGCGACAATTCAATTCTGGATACATGGAGCCAGATTAAATTGGATTTTGGGTCAAAATGTTCTATCTTACCCAAGTAGAAATGAGATTTTTTGGCTGGCAGAATGGCAATACTTAACATATTCAAAACAGTTCTCAAGGGTTGTCAGCTTTCTCTATATGTATCTTTAAGTGGTATAGCAGTTGGGTATGTGGCATTGGAGGTATATAGCTAAGAGTTTAATTTTTTTAATGTGCAGTATGGTTGCATGGCATATTCTACCCAGTTTGAAGCTTATTCTACAACTTATACTCCAGTTAAAGAGTATGTACACCAAACACTATCTGTTTCTTCTGAAGAAATTCCATAAATATCTCCTAGGGAAGATCCAAATGTATCTCATGTACATGCTGCAGTGTTCTTTCACCTCACCTTATGAACAATGATACGGTGGTACTGGTAGGCCAATCAGATAATTCAAGGAACTCGGAAGCAAGCATGGAGTACCTCCAAGGACATGGGTTCTCACTAGAAAAATGCATGGATCCTATGATTCTTGGTGAGGCTGAAGAAGGACCTGGCCTTGTTAAGCCATCTGACGAAGGGTGTCATACTGCTGGAGAGAAGATGCAGCATCTGGATGCCAAAATGAACTCTGGGGGTGAGGGCGAACCTCCATACACCATTAAATCATTCAATCATGAGCAACATATGAATGCAGAGCTGATGAAATTTTCAGGAATTACACCACCAGATAGCGGAAAACATCAGAATGCAGAAAAAGGGCCTATGCCCCTTACCATTGATGCAACTCCTGAGTCCAAATTCCCAGATGCTTCAGGTGCATCCTACTCGTACAATCTATAGCAAGACAGATTGTTTGTGCAGTCAAAAGCTTGACATGTACTATTGTTTTGTTATTCTTATCTGATTTGCATCTTTGTTCTGTGTTTTTACATGTGCTGAAATTAGGTGGAAATCGTCATTTTTGGACGAGTTATTGACTTATTGTGCTTATAAGAGGTTTTAGATGTGATTAAGGTTTATTTCACTGCAGGGGCTGCTACACCAGAGTTTATGGCTGTCCGAACTCCAGCTACTAAGGAGCATGCAAGAGTTTTAAACAAGCGTAAATGTATATTTGATGACATCATCGTGTTTCCTAACAAGTATGTCCTGGTAACCTTAAGTTTGACTCCTTTTGTACAGGTGAAACTAGATTGGATTGGTTTAGACCTTCTAGATAGACAATGCTTTCTTTTATCACTACTTTGATTGTGGGGTTTATTCTCTGATCAGATGTTTATTTCCTGCTCCCCCACCAAAAAAAAAAAAAAAAAATTAAAGAAAAAGGGAAACATGTAGGATTTTCTGTTGGCTATATTGGTAAATATGGCTTCAGACCTGAACTGTGCTCCATGATAAGTTTTTCTATTATCTTCTTTTTTATTTCTTTTGTAGTTTTGTTACTTCTTCCAAATTAGTCTGAAATTTTAGGGTATTAGTGTTTACATGGCAACATTTTCACTTGGATAACCTTGCAAAGTTCCACTCATTCATTGACATTTTTCATACAATGTGAAGTACAGCAAACTTCGCAGAAAATGTTGTAGAATTAATAACAATGGAGCATCAGATGTTCAGACTGACATTAGTTTATAGCAGAACTTTATATTTTGTCATCTTAAATGGGCACAATGTAGCAAGGAAGCAAATTTCTTGAAGACTGAAGGACTTACATAGTGCATCATCTTTAAATTTTACAGGGTGCTTAAGCAACGCATAGATAACTCGAGTGACTTAGTTTGTAAACGAAGAAAAGCTCCTTGTACTGCTATCCATGCCTGGAAAGCTCACAAAATTTCCAATCTCCCTAAGAGTTTCTTAGAGCCTTTGATTCCATGTGAGTTGGTGTTTATTGTTTGTGCTGCAGCATTTTATATGTGATTTGCACTGTACTTACTTATAGTAGCTGCGACAGGTACTTCATTATATGTTAGATCTCGTATATGTGAACAAAAGTTGCAGACCCCAGCACCAGTTGAAACTGTGAAAATCCCTACAAATGTAGGTGTATCAGATTCATCAACCAGACAAAAATCTTCCAATTATGTGGAAATTCCTGCAAATATAGCTGTATTAGAATCCCCAATTCGACAAAGATCCCCAGAACAAACACCAATTGCTCCTGCAACACCTGTTACCCACTCACCTTCATTGAGAATACATGATGTTCAAGGAATCACTCGATCTGATAGAGTGGGACCTGCAAGCTCGTCTGAAACTGAAAGCATAGAGGAGTCATCTCCAACCAAGGAACAAGAATTAGATATCAGTCTGATGCATGAGGTATGTCCAATCAGCATATCAACTTCTCTTGCACGAATTACATATAATCCTTTCATAATAGAATGGAGAGATTATTTTAGTTTATAAGTTTGGCCATAACAAATTTGAGGGGGTTACCTTGCATGTAGAACATGAATGTTGCCATGTAATGTAAGGCTGGTTTCTCTTTTTGTGTTCTGTACTCCGCTGCTGGAGTTGAACTAAAATGTATTGTATTCAAATTTTTTTGACTTGTCTACCATTGATTTGTGTCAGGAGACGAATTATTGTGAAGGAAATAGCCAGGAAAAGCGTAAGAAATTGATTCCATTCTCCTAGCTACCCTCCCCCTCCCCTTTTTGCAACACACATACTTCACACTCAACGGACTAATTTTTTATTGTATTTGGAGAGTGATAATTGGCATTTTTACACGACTCTTAACCTGATTGCAGAAAAATGGTCTCTGAGAACCAGGTATGGTGGACAGGGGAACATAGAATTTTCTCCATTGGCTTAAAGGTCAGTTACTCTTGTGACCCTTGTATGAGATTTTTAAACTTACTAAGCCTCTGGCTTACAGAACAGTGGCAAGTTACCTGCACAAGAGTTTTCTAAACCAAAAGAAACAAGAAGAGGATGAGGTTGTCAACTTGTTCCAGGTTCTGAAAGGAAAAACCAAGAAAAAAGGTGCAAGGCTATTCTATGAGATACTGGTATGGCTTTTTTCACCATTTGTGTCTTATACAATATCAATCACAACTTGGGCTTAGATTTGTTGGAGACCAACCTATGTGAGTTTGTGTGCCATTCCATCTAAGTCTTGAGGCTTATTGGCATTAGACCAATTTTTTGTGGTAAACATTTTTGTGTTGTTTCGAGTGAAGTAATTTTCTACCAAGAACTCCTCATGCCTAGGATAGTCGGCCAAAGCAGTCGTGTCTTGCTTTAGTGCCCCTTTGTGATGACTTGACTCATTTCCATATAAACTAGAGCACTAAACTGTCAATGATACTGAATACCTCTCAATGAGAGAGTTTCCTCTATTAAATAGAAACTCCAGAGCATAATACAAGCCAAAAAATCTGCTATTTACAGCTCCTAATCTATCTAAATATGGAATGTAATATTCCCTACTAATTACAAATATTGACAGTTAATATGCAATAAACATATATAGTAAATATGGATAGATATGTGCTGGCAATGCCAGCATACATATCCCAGTGACATACCCCCTCAAATTGATGCTGGTCAATCAAGAAGCATCAATTTGCTTACAAGAAAATAAGGGCGTTGCCAAGTCATGACCTTGGTAAACACATCAGCTGTCTGAAGATCGGTGGAAACATGCAGAAGGGAGATGACACGAGTATCCACGGCTTCCCGAATAGAGTTACAATCCACTTCAATATGATTCGTACGCTCATGATAGACAGGGTTAGAAGTAATCTGAATTGCACTCGTGTTGTCAGCATGTAGAGGGGTGGGATTAGATTGAGAGAAGCCAAGCTCAGCCAGGAGCCCACGAAGCCAAACAATCTCCGAGCAAGCAACTGACATTGTACAATATTCGGATTCAGTCGAGGATTTGGAAACACTAGCCTGTTTTTTACTGTTCCAGGATATTAAGGAATTGCCAAGAAAACATACACCAACCCGTAATAGAACAACGAGTATCTGGACACCCAGCCCAATCAACATCACTAAAACCAGTAAGGTGAAGAGGAGAACCAGCAGGAAAGAACAATCCATGACTCGGAGATCCTTGGAGATACTGAATGATACGACGAACAACAGGTAAATGAAGATGACGTGGAGTTTGCATAAACTGACTAACTTGCTGGACTGCAAAAGAGATATCGGGCCGTGTAATAGTCAAGTAGTTCAAGCTGCCAACCAACTGTCGAAACATGGTAGGATTAGGAAGGATCACCCTCATCACGACGGTACTTCATATTTACTTCTAGAAGAGTATCCACAGAAGTAGAATCTTGAAGTCCAGCTAAAGCAATTAAATCCTATATATATTTGTGTTGATTCACAAATATACCCGAAGAATCGGTATGAACTTCCAACCCTAAAAAATACGTAATAGGACCAAGATCCTTCATATGAAAGGAATCCTGAAGATGTTGCTGGAGTCGGGTAATCAATAAGGAATCCGTTCTGGTAATGACAATATCATCCATGTACACAAGTAGGAGGACAATACTAGTAGAGGTCTTGCAAAGAAACAGAGAGGAGTCATATTGGCTTTGCACAAATGAGAAGCAAATCAAGGAAGACCGAAACTTTTCAAACCATGCCCGAGGAGTTTGTTTCAAGCCATAGAGAGACCGCTTCAACTTGCACACGTCAAAAATCATTTTTCTTATGATGTACGCATAATAAAAGACAAGACTTCATCACGACAAGTGGCCCTAACTAAGCAAATTCTTTTCTTAATTGCCTTTACATGCCCTTAATGCTCTGTTTGGTATGAATGATGGAAAGTAGGAGGGATGAAAAGTAGGAGTGATACACTTTATATCCTTCAAGGAAGGAAAGTAGGAATGATACGCTTTCATTCATTTGTATTTATAAATGAAACTAATGTATACATAATACATGTATATATCAAATGATATATAGACAAATAAGATATATTTCAATACAAATAATTAACTTTCCCTCCACTTTTCTTTCAATTTTGGAGGGATCGATTTTGGTGAGTTGGAAGGAAAGCTCATCCATCCACTTTTCCGTCTTTCCTATTTTCCTTCCTTACTAAACATGATGTTTTATGTATCCCTCTAACTTTCCATCCTTCCATTTTTCCATCGTATCGAACGGAGTATAAGTTTTCATAATGGTCTTTTCTTCCTGGAAGCATATGGCTCTACAAGAAATCATTTTGTTGTGCTGTAATCATTTTACAGAATATAGGAAGATGATGTGAATTTAGGATTCCCTTTGAACTACAAATTATTTTGGAACAAGTTGTAACTGAGGGTGATTCTTTGATCAATGTTTCAAGTTCACATGAGTTTGTTATGGTTTTCTAACAATAGAAGGGGGGAAACTTCATTACATTTCCAAAACAGAAGATCATGCATTTTATATTGGAACATAAATCCTCCCAATCTCCCCCTTCCCCAATATATATATATAAGCAAGTGTGCGGTGCAAATCTGTGCAATCCATCACGGTTGCTTTCTATTCCCAATACCAGAAACTAGTTTTTGCAACTTCTGTTAACATACATTTGGCGGGGGGGAGTGTGGGCAAGCATGTCACTAGTACCTAACAATACTGGTGTATTGAAACTATCTTGCAGGCTTTGAGAACTGAAGGATACATCGTTGTGAAGCAGGATAATGCCTATGAGGACATTCTTGTCGTGGCAACTCCAAAATTGTCTTTTGGCTTTTGAAGCTGATGGTGTAGATTGCAGCTTAGTTGAGGAGCTAGAGCCTCCGTCTGTGTTATCGTACACTGGTATATGCCTTTATTCGGAGAAGTTTAGTTGCATTGTACATGTTATGTATATATATATCCATCCATATTTTATTTCACACAGAGAGGGGTTTAACTAGGTTTTGTGACTTGACGTTGAATGTGAAGGAGTAATTAGTGGTTTTCAGTTCTTCTATAAAAGCAAAGTTGTAACTCAGGGGACGAGCATTTTTTGGCGACAAAATGTAATGTTGGTCGTGAAATGTCCTTTGACAACATTTTTTCCTTTTCATCGCAGAAAGTCATAAACTAATTTTTTTTTTTGTAATGTGGACATAACTAACATAGAGTTAAAATTTTTTGTAAGCAAAATTATGCTTCAATTAACAAAATCAATCATCATTTATCAAATAAAATAATTATAATATTTAATTGATAATTAATTGAAGGCTGGTATCAATAGTAATGTTGTGCATTGAAGGTTTGAAATGATTTATATGTTGCAGGGAATGACAATGGGTTGATACATAATGAACTTAGGCTTCTATCCCTTGTGGAACGAGGAGAGGGCCCGATAATCATATTACCGCGGTCGAAAAAGTGTTTTCCTTCCCCCGTTGCATCTCCCTTCCTTCGTCGAGCCTTTCCTTTAATGGTTGGGGGAAGCATTCCCTTATCTGAACTTGGCGGGCATTCTTTCCAGCCAATCAATTCTGGCTTCAAAAGGGATGTCTCTTTTGATGAATAAATATAAACATTACATTGTCAATTTCTGGCAATGTTATTTTTACCTGTGGTCTCAACCAAGAAGAATTCATATAAACCAATTTTTCAATTATTATCTTGACTTTATGGGCTATTTACTAGTTGATTCAATATGGTTTTTTCAGTTCCTCATCCGATGAAGCACAAAGGGATGGATTTTGTTCTCAAAAAATGAAGGGAGTTATTTTTGAAGGAGTGGTAGTTTAGGAATTTGTTTTAAAACAAGTGTTATTTAGGCCAAAAATCTTTTGAATTTATCCATTAATTATGTTGTTTAATTAATTGCTCTATCAGGCAGATATGTGTGTCTAAATTAGGTTAAACACCCATAACCATATATTTGTTAAAAAAAAAAAAAATGAATACACAGCTCAAGTAAAACACACCCATCATAATAATTCTACTTGTTCTCATCTTTTCTCCATCATAACCTTCAATTGGATAGGGCGGCGCCAGAAATTGAGATTTTGGTGGACACTTTAATTACAAGTTTTAATTATTTTTTATAGATAAAAATAAAATAAAATATATATTTATTTGTATAGTGGTCAATGTTTAGTCTTGAGATATGCATAATTCTTGTAATTATTGTTTGGTTAATTGCATTATATTTAGGATTAGATGTGCATGAATGATGAGTTTTTAGATTCTATATCTGTTTTGTAGTGTTTTGCTTGTTTAATAGGTAAATACATCAAAGTGATGATAATTGGATGCAACCATGCAAGAAAGATGGAATCCCAAGCTTTTGAATGAAAGAAACAAAGTCTTCACAAAATGTTAGAGGTGTCCGAATGCGGTTTAGAATCGTCCAGAGATATTGGTGTGTCTTGACACAAGAAATGCGCGTCTAAATGTGATTGGCGAATGAAAAACAATAGCTTGTATACATCCAGACGCGCGATTGTACCGTCCAAACGCGAGAGTCTTTTCAGCAACTGTCCAATCTTTCACTTTTACAAGGTTTAGACTTTTCTTGGGGACTATTAAAACTTATATTAACCCTAATTGGGGAATCATCTATCTTTTAGCCTCCTCTTCTAGTTTTTACTGTAATCTTGCCTATGGATTGCTACATCCCCAACTAAAGTTAGGGGTGATTCATTCAATTAAGTACAATATTTATTTTTGATCCAATTTTTTTTAATGCATAATTTTCTTTATTAATTGATCTTATGTTTTAGTAAAATTTTTGCTTTGTAAAATCTATTGATTTGTGTGTCATGTATATCGAATGCTTTAAATTCGCTGCGAGTCAAATAAATGATTTTATATATCTGAATCAATTAATTGGGATTTTTATAAAAATAATTGGTTTCTTGTTTGACTTAAAAATAGGTTTCTTGTGCCTCTACCTTCCCAATAAATGCTGATTTCAAGAGAATGTGAAGGAATTTTCAGCTCTCCGGTTCACATTTTTTGGTTTATTTATATCGATGGCTTAATTTTTCATCCTTAATTAGTCAAAAAAAAAAAAAAAACTGCAATTTAATGGAAACGAAGTAGCAAATAGGATTTGACCCTTCTGTATGTTTATCTACTTAATGCCAGTTTCACATGTATAACTTAGGATAAATTACATGAATAAACCTCGAGCTCTTGTGAAGTAAAACTGTTCCATTCAAATTATAAAAATGACACGAAAATAACTAATTACATATATTAGTGAAAGTTATTAATGAGATGATCATTCTACCATTATACAACTTCAAAGCTTATGGATTGTATTTAGTAAATTTGACATTAACTCAGTGTTAGCAGTAAAATTTGATCTAGATTTAACTATCCATTCTGATTTACTCTGCTCAAAACATAATTAGATGACATTAGAATTTCACTGCAATCGATTATTTGAAACTGTTACATAGGGCATAATACTTGAAATAACAAGTACTATATTTATTCTTGACAAAGCACAGACACCTTTAGGAAGAAAAAGATAACACCACCTACTCCCCCTCTTCCCTTTATATGGGAGATAAGTAAATGAATAGTTGCAAACAAAGTCCATTGACATCAAATGATATAGCTCAACATCAAACAGCGGTTGATTTCCGTTTTTTAGGTACGGGTGTGGGTTTGTCTGCGGGCGCATTCAAGAAAGAATAGAGCCAACCTGAGGATTTCTTTGCTATTCGCTCTAAATTGTTGAGATAGTCTATGTAGGCAAGGCCAAACCTAACATTATAAAATGATCCCACTTCCATACAATCTATCAAAGCCCACATGAGGTAACCTTTGATGTCTGTTCCCGCCCTGCATTCCAATAAACACATAGTAACAGTCAATTAAGACAACCATATATAGTTGATCATCGTAAGAAATAAAGGAGAAAAAAGAATTAGTTTTGCTTACTTTATCGCTTCTGAAATTGCGTAAAGATGACCAATCATATGCTGAATTCGACCATCATCCTGTATGGCAGTCTCCACTGGAATGGTGTCGTCTCGTTTCTCGGGGTATCCTATTGGGGAAAATGAGTTCATTATCTTAGTAGAGAATTAACAATAGTCAGGGTTTTAAAACTTAGATATAACTGTATTGAACTAACCATTCTCAGTGACGATGATTTTGGGATTGCCATAAGTACTGCCTATATATATCAATGCATCCCTTAGCCCTTGTGGATAAACATAAATAGCGTCACTCCCTGGTGCCTAGATTGTAATTAACCAAGACCACAACTTTTTGATTAACTATAAATGTCGAGAATCAATCATATAAGTCAACTATAAGTGACTCGCAAAGAAATTATCTTACGAGTGGCCCAATGAGCTCCCCCTTGCTATTCGTAGCTGGGTCAAGCATGATCGATAATGAGAGATCATATAATTCTAATTTGTCAACAACACATTTTTTGTTCCAAAAGAATTTTTATCGCAAATAAGAAAAAAATTGTGGCTAAATTGCAGAAAAATAGGGTTTTTCTAATAAAACTTACACGTGAGTTTAACACGTTGGAAATCAGCTTGGCTTTGAACAGTATCATTTGGACCTAACATTGGAAGACCTTGTGCATAGTTAGAAGTATAGTAATTAACACCGATGAAATCATATGATCCTTGAACTAAAGTTTTTTGTTCATCAGTAAATGTTGGAAGCGCATCGCCCACCAGAGCCTTCATTATGAACGGATAGTCACCATATATCAGGGGCTCCAAAAACCTAGTTTGGATGGAAAAGACATGTAATAAAAATTGAATCATTTGAGTTTAATCATTATTTGGTATAACTATTTACTTTGCTAAATTAAGAAAAAAATAATACAACTTGACTAACCATCCCGTCAGGAAGTCAAACGCTCTCATAGCTGCATCTTCATCAGGTCGCCCGGGTTTATATGCCTCAAACCATTGGGTCACCAGTGGAATACCAATCTCTCCTTTTTGAGTTGCCTATGGAAAAACAATATTTGAATCTTTAAACTATACTGCATCAGGCCTAGGATACTTGCACACGCAGACACACACACACACACACACACACACACACACACACACACACACACACACACACACATATATATATATATATATATATGGACTTATGTATTTCTAAATTAAATAATCACCTGGTAAGTCTCTCTGTACAGTTCAGCAACTGAGGCATGGGCTAGTATGATATTATGTGCGACAATGAATGGATCTGTTGCTGGTTGTGCATCTGGTTTGTTCAGCCCTGTCCTGTACCCATATTGTGCAAACACTTGTGGCTCATTGATAGTGACCCAGTACTTTACTCGATCTCCAAATGTTTGGAAACAAAGATTGGCATAGGCTTTGAAGTCATCTCTAAATTTAAAAATCACAAAGTACTCAAACGTAAGAAAATTTGATGGAATTTGGTTATTAACAACTTCGGTAACACTTGGGAAAGTAGTTCTTTTTTTGTTGTTTTCATTTTCTTATTATCTTTTTTGTGTTGATTTTTTTTTTTTTTGCCTGTCCCATTTCTTTCTCCTTTCTTATAATCAAATTCAGTGTTTGATAAGACACTAGATTAAAAGTACTGGGATAATAGTTATTCAGACCAAATTTACTTTTAGTTAGTTCACTTAGGTCATAGTACTAATGTCAGAGTACTAATTACATACTAACCAAAAACATCAATATAGTTTAGTTATCCATGTCTTTGTTTATTATATGGGCATAATAGTAAATTTATAACATAATATCGTTGAATTGAATTATAATACTACATCTTCAGATGGTATTAATATAGGATCAAGAATACCAATAGAGGGTAATATTCATATATCTATATAATAAAATAGCTTACAATTCAAATCTCAAAAGATAAACAAAATGACTTTTGCTATTCGCGGTTGAGATCGCTTTAAATTTTACATTAAAGTTAATCTAATGGTTAATATTAACACTCTAAATTTAATAGGAAAAATAGGCCCCTAAGGGTGTGTTTGGATTGATTTTTTAAAAGTACTTCTATAAATTATTTCTCATTACTACTTTAAAAAAAATAACAGTATTTGAAATCGCCGTACCACCACCTCTACCACCACCACCATTACCCCCGCCGCCACCACCACCACCACCACCACCCCCACTACCTTTACCACCTCCACCCCCACCATCGCCGCCACCACCGTTGCCACAACCACCCCCACCATCGCCGTCGCCGTCGCCGCCACCCCCACCACCGTCGTCACCGGCCCCACCACCCCATCGCCATCGCCGCCACCTCCGCCACCACCACCCCCACTGCCACCACCACCATCGTCGTCACAGCCATCGCCACCCCGGCCCCACCACCCCATCGTTGCCGCCACCACCACCCCAACCACCACCACCCCAACCACCACCACCGTCGTCGCCGCAGTCGCCACCACCACCACCACGGTCATTGCCACCCACCACAATTATCACCGTCTCCTACCATCACCACTGTCGCCCACCACCTCTCACCCCCACTACAAACCGATGCTTAAATTTCTTTATCTCTTATCTATATTTGTGATTTGATTTTGAATATGAATATAAATATATTTATTGTTTACCATTTTTTATTACACTGTGCCTCACAGGCAATAACTAGTCTATATAATAAAGTAGCTTACAATTCAAATCTCAAAAGATAAACAAAATGACTTTTGCTTTTCGTGGTTGAGATCACTTTAAATTTTACTTTAAAATTAATCTAACGCCTAATATTAATACCCTAAATTTAATAGGAAAACTAGGCCCCTAAAGGTGTGTTTGGAGTTACTTTTTAAAAGTGCTTCTAAAAATTATTTCTTATAAGTACTTTACAAAAAAAAAAAAAATAGTGTTTGAAACCGCCCCACCACTACCTCTACCACCGCCACCACCACCACCACCACCACCACCACCGCCGCCGTCACTGTCATCGTCGCCGCCGCCACCATCACCACAACCGCCGCCGACACCACCACCGTCCCTGTCGTCAGCCCCACTGCCGCCAACGATGCCATCGCTGCCGCCGCCACCACCACTGCCACCACGGTCATTGTCACTCACTACAACCATCACCGTCTCCTATCACCACCACCTCTTACCCCCACTATAACCGATGCTTAAATTCATTTATCTCTCATCTATGTTTGTGATTTGAATTTGGATATAAATACAAATATGTTTATTATTTACCATTTTTTATTACTCTGTGCCTTCAGACACAGACAATAACTAGTCTACATATATTATGCGTGTACGAAAAACACATTCACATAATACTGAGTGTTATTGGGAACTAAATTTAACATAAAGGTGGTTTAGGGAGCTTTTTTTCTGTTAAGAATCCGTAATCCATCTCTTAATATATACAAGTGCACTGTTTATATAGACTAAAGTACTTCTAGATCATTTTTGCGAAATAGTAACTAAACCTGTTTTTATTTTTTAGCAAATGTATTTTTTTGACTAAATAATTTATATAGAAAAGAGGTTATCAAACAATAAATTAGTGTAAATCTGGACGACACTTACAAAATCTGGCTGTCCAAGAACCCATAGTACTTATTTTGCAGTGCCGTGGGCAAGTCGAAGTGGAAAAGTGTCACAATTGGGGTTATACCTGCATTAAAATTTTCGTTTATCATGAAAGAGAGAGAATCAAAGATGCATTGAAATAGCTCAAACTTCATAGTCCTGTTCGAGCAACACATTAAAAGAGCTCAAAGTAAGTTAAATGAATAATTTCTTACCATTCTTGACTAGTTCATCAATGAACTTGTTGTAGAAATCAATACCCTGTTGGTTTATACCGCCAGCTATTGTTCCATCTGCATTTTTTCAACATCAAGAACACCAATCAATGGAGATATATGATGTTTTAGCTGGGACACTAATGGTGGTGGTGTGGATTGTTGAGTCATGTAAAGAATAACATGAAAATAAGTAATACTTCTTGGAACGTAAAATTCAACATAATTTGTTGATTTAATCTAATCACTATAATGAATTAGGACAGTAAATTGAGTAACTATATTAAATGTAAAGAGTATTAGTGATAATGAATTTTGTCATTTATAGGAGCATCTCCAACCATGATTCAAATTTTTACTCAAATTTAAATTAACATTCGAATAAAAAGCTTGATTTGATACAAAGGGCTCCAATGGACAAACTCAAATTTAAAGAAGGAGAAACCTAAATTTAAATGAGGGCAAACCTAAATTTAAAAGAGGGTAAAGATGACTATTGGATCTTTAAAAAAGGGTGAAATCTCATCATTAAAGATTTGAGTAAAAATTTAAGTCTCCCTTGATTTGAGTAAAAAATTGAGTCTCCCTTGATTTGATATAAGTTCGAGTCAAGGTTGGAACAAGTTTTTTATATTTTTTTACTCAAATTTAAATTTGAGTCAAGATTTGAGTCAGAGTTAGAGATGTTCTAGGGGTAGCTAAGAACATACCAGGGAGGATCCTAGACCAAGAGAAGGATAACCTGTAAGCATTCGCTCCCATTTTCACAAGTTGTTGCACATCGTCCTGTTACACCATGCATACAAAATTAATATAGACTAGTCAATACATACATCCATAACCCATTTTCAACCATTACCCATTTGCATCTCATAAGCTTGTAAACTCAATGTTAAACTTACTTCTAGTTTTAAAAAAGTGTTATGTTTGACATGATATTGATCAAGTAAGAGTAGAGTTTTGGATTTCATTTACTGGGTATCGATTGTATGAGTCGACTCCAATTCCACCTTGGAGCATATAATCCCAGGTGCTGGGTCCTCTCCCTCCTTCTGTTGCCGATGATTCCGTCTGCACCAAAGTCCAAATAAATATCACATTACAATACACCCACAACCCTGACCATCAAAAAATAAAAAAGGTTAATTACAAATTACCCTCTCCAACTTTGGTTCGTTTTCAATTAACTCCTGCAAGTTTTAATTTCAACAATTTACCCCCTTCAAGTTTTCAATGAAGAAAATTGACTGAAGGAATGGAAAAAATAGTTAAATTCCTAAA
This sequence comes from Ilex aquifolium, assembly GCA_951799425.1. NCBI lineage: Eukaryota > Viridiplantae > Streptophyta > Magnoliopsida > Aquifoliales > Aquifoliaceae > Ilex > Ilex aquifolium. Next base: position 657,684 of record OX637391.1, read on the forward strand.
ATACCCTAACTATGGTAAAAAAAAAAAGTAAAATAAAATAAAATAACCGAAGTTGGCCCTTCTCTTCTCCAAAAGGAGCATTAACCCAACCAACCCTTCAATTGCCCTAATTCCTTATCCACCACCCAATATGCCGCATCTGCCTCTTCATATCTCATGGATTACACAATGCAGGAGACTTTGATGATGCAGATGACGGAGAAAGTGGAGATGGTGTCCATGGAAATAGAAAAAGTGGTGTTTGGTTAGGAGTTGATGGTGGTAGTGACAATTGATGAGCCCAGATTTAGATGAGGCTTGTGTCCAAATCATGGGTTGAGCCCCAACCATCAAAAACAGATCAGATCTAACTCAAGGGCTCAATTTAAGAGTCTAGGAAGAGTCAACACACGGAAGAATAATTATTATGATACCCATTACTTTAAGATAATGCTCATCCCCAACTACACCTATTCCTCACCTCACCGCCTCAACTAAGGCTCAGTGTCAAACATCACATATCTCAACCTTCTCACATATCTCAACCTTCTCATAGCTACCTAGAGTATACTGTTAAAGTAGGTCATTCTGACTGTACCACTCTATATTATTTGTGATCATCTCGTCTTTAAATTTATTACATTTATTATCTATATTAATTAGTAGACAGGTAACAATGACGGAGGTGAAGCATCTGATGGTTGTGGCGACGATCGGATTCGTAATAAAATTTTCTTGGGACTCCACGACCAGAGCAAAGATATCGAAGGTATATCCAAAAAATTTCTTGGGACTCCATTTTAATGAGATCTCAAGTAGGGATGGCAGTGGACCGGGGAAAAACGGGTATTCGTCCAAACCCGTCTCGTTTGGACTGGGGATGAACTATACGTATTGGACGGTGGACGTATACGGGAATACCCGTATAAACCCGTGCGGGGATGAAGGCGGGGATGGACTTACCCTTACTCCCGCCCCGCCCCCACCCTGTCCCCGCTATACCCGTTAAATATATATATAAATACTCTCAGTAAAGCCCTAACCTACTCTCTCTGATCTCTGGTATCATTACTTGCCTTTGATGAAGTTGTCAGTTTTGCACTGAATTTAACTTACAATTTTGTTTTCATTTTAAATCTTCTTGTTGTCAGTGTCATTTTATTTGTATCGGATGCTCTGAATGTGGTTATGGGTTTCGTTGGTACTTTAGGCTTGAATGACCCCTTGATACGTGCATCAATTTGGAGAGTGTTGTGCCACAACTCAAATCCTTTCATGCTGAAGATGATATGAAATGCTAGTCTCCAAAAGTTACTGTGATATATGGTGTTGTGTTTGTAGTGTACTGAACTGGTTTCTGTCGGACTAAAAATTCAGATTTTTACCAACTAGAAATTAGCAATAGAAAGGTAACTTCGTAATAGTTATAAGAAAGATTTTTGTGGTACTGCCACCAAGCGAACACAATTTGTACCAGCAATTGAAGAGAGGGAACTTATAGTTGGGGACACTGTTTATAATATTTTATGATTGATGTGCTTAAACTCTTGCTTGATTCGTCTGCCTCTTCTGATGATCATAGACAATAACCATGTAATTGATGTTAAGCTTGTGAAGTTGGGCATCCTCTGTTCTGCTGATTCATTACTTGTCTTGATTATTTAGAATTTTGGATTATGTTGGCTTAAGCTTAGGCTTAGGCTTAGGCTTGGGCTTGGGCTTGGGCTTGGGCTTGGGCGGGTACGGGGGAAGCGGGGACGGGGATTAAAAATTTACCCGCGGACGGGGATGGGGATGGGGATGGGGATGGGGATGAAAATTATACCCCTTAACGGGGGTGAACCGGGGATGGATGAAGTTTTTTTAAGTGGGTACGGGGATGGAGACTACACCCCCCGCCCCCGCTTCGGTCCACTGACATCCCTAATCTCAAGCATAAGAAAAAATCAGGCATCTAATCCCTTCTTCCGTCTGGTTTTGGTGCCAATCTCTCTACTTCCTCTCCAAATTCAAGAAAACAGTGGTTCAAAGATTGGGGGAAAAAGTTAAAGTTAGGATATCAAGAAGCTTTTTGATGCGGATCTTCGTGAGTTTGTGTTCTTGTGAAAAATCTGCCACTGTCATCGGCAAAGAATGGGTATTTTGGGAGAGGATTGTGGATGTGTGTTGCGGAGTGCGTGCGTTGATGTTCGTCTGTGAAAGGTCTCGGTTATGCTACGACAACATGATGCGTGGTGGTGGGTGGCTGGTTGAAGGCCATCGATGTCGCTGATGCGTGGTGGTGGGAGTGGGTTACTGGTTAGTGGGAGTGGGTTGGGTCTCACGGCCAAGGGTGTTAAGAGTTATTGATCATTGATCAGAGAGGCAGTGGGATGTCGGTTGTGGTCGAAGGAAGTGCTGAGGTTTCTGGGGTGGAGAGATTATAGGGTAAAGTTGTCAAAGTTAACGGTAATGGGGTAATTGATGGACGGTTTAAACTTGGAGGGACAATTTGTCAAAATTAAAATAAGAGAGATTTGATTGCAAATTAGATAAATTTGAAGGGGGTAATTTGTAATTAACCCAAAAAAAAACAATAAACCCACAACAATGACCAACATGAATACATAATATTATATACTAGTTATTGCCTGTGCCTGAAGGCACAGAGTAATAAAAAATGGTAAACAATAAACATATTTATATTCATATCCAAAATCAAATCACAAACATAGAGGAGAGATAAATGAATTTAAGCATTGGTTGTAGTGGGGGTGGGAGGTGGTGGTGGTAGGAGACGGTGATGGTTGTGGTGGGTGACAATGATTATGGTGGCAGTGGTGGTGCTGGGGGCGACGGTGGTTGTGGTGGTGGCGGCGACAACGGAGGTGGTGCTGGCGGCTGTGGTGGTGATGGCGCCAGTGATGGTGGCGACGACGGGGACAATGGTGGGGGTGGCGGTGGTGGTGATGGCGGTGGTGGTGGTGATGGCGGTGGTGGTGGCGGGGATGGCGATGGCGGCGGTGGTGGTGGTGGCGGCGACGGCGGCAGTGGCGGCGGTTGTGGTGGAGGTGACGGCAGCGGTGGTGGGGGGCGGCGGCGGCGACTACGACGACGATGGTGGCGGCGACGACAGCGGTGGTGGTGGCGCCGACAGTGGTGGCGACAGTAGTGGTGGTGGCGGCGACGACGGCGACGGTGGTGGCAGCGATGGCAGTGGTGGTGGTGGTGGCGTTGGCGGTGGCGATGGCGATGGTGGTGGCAGTGGCGGTAAAGGTAGTGGTGAGGCGGTTTCAAACACTATTTTTTTTTTTAAAGTACGAATGAGAAATAATTTTTAGAAGTATTTTTAAAAAGAAACTTCAAACACACCCTTAGGGGCCTATTTTTCTATTAAATTTAGGGTGTTAATATTAGCCGTTAGATTAACTTTAAAGTAAAATTTAAAACAATCTAAACCGCGAAAAATAAAAGTCATTTTATTTATTTTTGAGATTTGAATTGTAAACTACTTTATTTTATATATAGAGAGAGAGAGAGAGAGAGGGAGAGAGAGAGAGAGACCTGCAAAGCAGAAGAGGCGCAGCCAAAAATGAAATCAGAAGGGAAGTCTTGTCTTGTAACGACTGTTGGGTCTGGAATAGGGGTTGGGGTTCCTCCTCCATTGAAAAGGCGACTAAGAACATCGGGTGTAGGGGCAGCAACACCTTTCAAACATCGTATGGTAAAAGGAGACGAAGACGAACTCTTCCTTGCACTCTTCAGATGTGGGACTCCCCCAATAGGGCCAGTAATGAATTGGCTTCGTCTCTGTAAGGAACACAAATGAGCCAGTGATGGACTCTTTGGTAAAACAGAACTGCCAAGTGTTGCTGTGCACAATGTAGCCATGGTCAGAGAGAGAGACAGAGATAGTGATGAATGTTTTTGTGGTTTACAATGGGAGTACTGATGGATGGAGGGTCCCTACCATTCTACCCTGGTTTATTTTTTGTTATTATATATTTTTTATTAATTAAAAATATTTTATTTTATTATGAGGCTAAAGTATTTGCAGATTATCCGAGACCTATGATTTACGAGTATTCGAATCTTAAAGATAGGAGCAGAAAAAAAAAATTCAGGAGGAAAATAAATTGGGACCTCAACCCTCTCTGTTTCTTATGATGTGTGTATAATAAAAGACAAAACATCAGCATGACTAGTGGCCCTGTCTCAGCAAATTCTTTCCTTAATTGCCTTTATATCCCCTTAAGAAATCACTTTGTTGTGGTTAGGGGTGTCCATGGGCCGAGTTATCCACGAGTTTCGTTATTTGGTCAGAAAAAAATAGGCCAAAAACCTGATAGGCCTGATAGTTGACCCGCCTGAACCTGAGCTCAATATCCTTAAAAAGAGAGTTTGAGTTTGCCCCTAAACACATTATCCTGTCCGAAACCCGGCCTAAGAGCCCGCCCGCCAAGCGCAACCCGTCCATATAGTTCGTCCACCCTTTATTTGACAAAAAATTATACATTTAGACCATTAAATTTGAAACTTTGAAATAAATCTCCTAATGTCATAATTTGAAATTTTAAAAATTTAGATACTATAAATAATGTATTATTTTATTTTTCATGTATTAAACATACAAGTTTTAAAGGGTAGAGTAATGTAAATATGATAGATAAGTGAATATGTGTCAACCTAGTTAGAATGTATTTATTCTATTGGATGTAGTTCATCCTCTAATTAAAAATAAAATTATTTTATTATTTTATTTTTATTCATTTTGACTCTATTTTTTATTCAAAAATATAATTTACACAAATATTAAGTTACAAAAATATTCATTATTTTTAAATGAAGTTGTATATAAAATAGTCCGTGAGCAGGCCCGCCCAGCAAGCTCACCCACAGTCCCGCCCAATAGGCTCGCGGGTTGAGCTATGGGTTGCCTACCCATACCCGAAGCCCCGGCCCACTCTGCCCCGCCCTGTAACTCATTAGGGTAAGGGCTTGGGCCTACACTACCCAGACTTGGCCCAAAAAAAATTTCGTGGGCCTAGCTCGTCCCGGCCCATGGACACCCCTAGTTGTGCTTTAATCTTTTTACAGAATATAGAAAGATGTAGTGAATTTAGGATTCCCTTTGTACTTCAAAGCAGTGTTATGAGAACTGGACTGAACCGGTCGGTTCGACTGGTTGGACTGTGAACCGGGACCTCAGCCAATCCGATTCTTGAATTGAACTGCTTAAGCAGTTAAACCGGAGTAAAATCGCCAAATCGGCCGGTTTTTGACAAAAACTATGAACTGGACGATTTTGTCAAACTGGACGATTCTACTGTCTTTTTCATAAAAACCCCAAAATCCCCAATATTACTCTTATTCCAGTCGATCTCCATCGTCTTCTCCACTCAGGCACACCAACAGATTCAGATCAGACCAACCGAATTGAGTTCAATCGATTTTTCTTCTTTTTGTTCAATCGATTCTTCTCCACTCGCAGTGACGAACAGGTAGAAGGATTTGGTCTGATCGGGCAACTCCTTCTCCACTCGATCTCTCTTTGCTCAAGCTTCACAGGTCACAACTTCAGTCCTTTAAGCTTCTTTGCTCCTCCTTCAAGTTTCAACTAAGTGCAGGCCTTCTTTCTCTCTCTCTCTCTTTCTCTTTCTCTTTCTCCTGTATCATAATATGCTGTTAGTTAAGTTGTTAATTTTTTTTTTGACCAGAATTGTTAACTACTGTTAAGAAGTATTTTTTTTTAGTATTTTTGTCAACTAATGTTAAGAACAAAATTTTCTTAACAGTGTTTTTCATTTTTAACACAGGTAATTTTTTTATACTTAATTAATTTATGGTAAATTATATGTACTAGGGACATGTTTTATATTTTTTTAGCTAAATTATTATATTTTATAATTTTTTTTTTATTTTTTCATTATTCGATCGGTCCAACCAATTGACCTAACAGTTGAACCACTAAACTATTGACCCGGTCTCTCTGCCGATTCGATGTTCGGTCCAGTTCTGATAACTATGTTTCAAAGTGTTTTGGAGCAGCTTTTAACCGAGGGCAGGGGCGGAGCCAGAAAAATACTTTAGGGTGGACACATTAATAAATTTTAATTTTTTTTATCAATGTTATAAACTTAATTTAGTGTAATTGTTATTTTAGTCGTAAATTTTAATATTAGATGAGTCTACTTTCAATCAAAGGAGTGCATTGAATTATGTCATCAAATTAGATCTAAATAACATTTTTCATTTTTTTTTCAATTGACCACATAAATTCATATTTACTATAATTATGCATAAAAATTCATTAAAAATAAAATGTTAAAAAACGATTTGCATGGAATGAACAAACAAAAAATAAAAGTAAATTAATTAAAACTTCGTATGAGACTAATAATTATCATTTTACAACTGAATCTGATTATTGTTTATCATTTAAAAGAATTACAAATCAATGATATCAATAAATACTTTTTTTCTATATACAAAATGGTAATAACAATATTTCATTTATTGCCCTATAATTTATTACATGATGGCGCTCATTTCTATACAATAACAAAATAATTCTATAATTTAGAAAAATGACCGCGATATGTCTAAAAATTATTCGGACATGTCTGTGTTTAAAAATTTAAGAATAATAGTAATTACATCTAATTCAAAATTTAATTTTATATTTTCACCAAAAAAAAAAATTCAAAATTTAATTGGTAGGAACCCAATGGTTTGTGACCATTGGATGAATAGTAGACGTTATTAAATGTAGAGACTCACTATTAGATTTAATATCATAATATATTAGTTCCAATAACATTATTTAAAAATTAATTATTATTTAAGTAGCCGTCTATCTTAATCGATATTACAATAACACAATAATAAGGTAGACACAATTAAATATGTCTAAATTTTATTTTAAAAAATATATATCTAATGTAAAAAAAAAAATTTGAGGGTGGGCACAATTAAATATATCTAAATTTTATTTTTAAAAATATATATCTAATATCAAAAAAAAAAAATTGAGGGGGGCCACGTGCCCACCCTGGTCCAAGGGTGGCTCCGCCCCTGACCGAGGGTGATTCTTTGACCAATGCTTTAAGTTCAGATAGGTTTGTTATGGTTTTCTAACAATATAAGGGGGGAAATTTCATTACATTTCCAAAACATAAGCAAATGCATTATCTCCTATAACTATTTAATAAATAAATAAATAAACACGCGGGCAGTGTGTCACGCCCTCGCCCTGGATCACGTATAAGGCCTTAATCAATCAATCCTGTGCACAGTAAATGAATAATACAGTGGAAGACATATAACAAAGTGATCCAATCCACCGACCTAATGAATACTAGGGGAATAAACTAAACATCACCCAATATATTATTAACTAAGTAAAACCATAATCAAACCATAATGTTTACAACTCCATACATAAATAACATTGTTCCCAAAATAATTAAATACTTGTCTCAAAATCAGAAATAACACTTAATCTTGAAGATCTACAATATAATAAATCTTCAAGTTATCTATTCCTTTGTATATCTGCAGACTTACTCCTCACCCTGATCCTTATCTGAAAAATGTTAATGTTTGTATGAGCACGACAGTCCGTGAATGGTAACCACCTCTAATGAGGTGTGAAAATAAGTCCCACAGTGTAAATACAACAAAATAAATTTTGATACATACATACATAAGTACAATAAATTATATCCCAACATTTCTCACATAATCATATAAATAAAAATGATTTTATGTTCACAAATGACTTTATAAATGAAACGACATTTTAACCCAAAACACCCACACACACATTCAATTCTAAATACACTTATCATATCATGTTTGTTACCACTAGCTTGGTAACTAGCCCCATCTTTTGTCACCACTAGGCTGGTAACTGGCCTCGTCTCGTGTTATCGTTAGCCTGATGATTGGCTCCCATGTGCACATCTCTATACCGATCATACTGGTATATCTTCAATTTCGTTGCCATTTAGACTTGATAACTCAGTCATCGTCTTATAAAACATGATTTTAATACACACTAAAATTATCGTTTTAGTCTCAACGCACACAAAATTTCCCTTTCATCACCAAATCACATTTAAGCAATGATATAAAATTATCTCACAAATTTTCAAAATTCACATGTATAACAATTAATAATTGTAAAATATTTAATTGCAACCCCAAACATCAACATATATATCATACATATGAAATATCCACATATACGCACCCACATGTTTAATATAGAAAATTCTCCCAAAAAAAATAGTAAACTACTCACTTTAATTCCCGAACTCCAATTCATAGCCCTCTTTCCTAATCGCAATGCAATCATCACCTAATTCAAAATAATATGTAACAATTAATCCCTATTCTTAATTTTGATATCTAGCCATTCTATATTTAATTTTTCGTACTTTCTACCAATTGATATATATTTTATATATCTTTTACATAGAAATAACCTTTTTAATATGACATAATAGGGTATGAAAGTAGTCTGGGTAATTTAGAAATTTTTTTAAAGTTTTGGGGTTAAATCATATTTTTTTAAACTTTTAGAGTCAAAGTGTAATTTCTCTAAAAAACATATTTTTTGTTTTAGGGACTGCTATAAAATTTTCAGAATTCTATTCTTCCAACTTATCAATTAAAACGGTGGTTAAAATTAAGCTTAGAAGAATATTGGGGTTAAAATAAAACTCTTTAAAACTAAAGGGGATGTTTCTATAATTTTGAGGAATCCATCTTCTTCACCCTTCCAAAGTTGCAGAACCTGCAAATTTCATCCTTCTTCCCCTTTGCTTTCTTTTTGCTTTTTAACACATTGAATAAATTCTTTAAAAGCCTCAAAAACAATAAATCTAAATTAGGTCTAAAAGCGCCTAAATTAACAACTTACAATAAAACTCATTTACATATTCGTTATTATATTTTTTATCATGAACATACATTACACTCATTATACACTCAACTATAATAAATCTAGTACCATGTGATTGAATAAATTATAAAATTCATCAAATAATTAATAAATTCATACCTTCTATCGAATCCCCTTTTCTTTTTCTTTCTCTCATAAGTGACGGCTGCTTCCCAAATGCATTCTAGGGCATTTGGGGTTTAATATAAAAGGCCTTATATCATGAACTAATCCACTGTATTTTTTGAGTTTTACAAAAATTTTACTTAGATCCCTTTTATTAGGTAAATTACAAATTAATCCCCACTCACACTAATTCAGTTTTAGTGGTTACTTTATTATAATAACTATTATTATCATTATTTATCATTTTTTAACCTCGGGTATTACACAGTGCAAATCTGTGTAATCCATCACGGTTGCTTTCTATTCCTAATACCAGAAAATAATTTTTGCAACTTCAGTTTGCAGATGGGAGGAACTGTGGGCAAATGTCACTAGTACCTAACAATGCCTGGTCTATTGAAACTATCTTGCAGGTTTTGAAAACTGAAGGATACATCGATGTGAAGCAGGATAATGCCTATGAGGACATTCTTGTCTTGGCAACTCCAAAATTGTCTTTTGGCTTTTGAAGTTGATGGTGTAGATTGCAGCTTAGTTGAGGAGCTGGAGCCTCCGTCTGTGTTATCGTACACTGGTATATGCCTTTATTCGGAGAAGTCTAGTTGCACATGTTATGTATATTTGAGGCTGAATGTGAAGGAGTAATTAGTGGTTTTCAATTCTTCTGTGAAAGCAAAGTTGTTTAACCCAAAGTGGTAGCTCTACTAGTAAGAGAGACGAAACTCAAGTGTTTTGAGTTTGAATTTTTGCAACCTCTTCGGGTCAGATTATAAGGAATTTATTCCTTATGAATACGCTAATTTCAGTGTGAATGGTTTGCATTTGACTGAACTGTTGATGAGATTAATCGAAATGTGCATAAGTTTATCCGAACACCTCTGACTGTTAAACAAAAAAAAAAAAAAGCAAAATTATTTTAGGTGACCAATATATAAGTCAATGTAACTTACATATGTATCTCGAGTTTTAGCAAAAGAACACAATGTTCCATTGAAATTTTAGAAATGACACACATATCACAACTTAGTAATACAAAATTGTAGTGCTTGAACACAATGTTTTTTTTCTTTCCTTCTTTTCCATTAATCACAAAATTGTAAGAATGTAGTCCAAATATTAAACAGGTCTCACGCAGGTGTTATTCTAAGGGACAAATTAATATAAAAATCAATTAATTTCCAAAAAAACAGAAACATTTGTCAAACCCAAAACCATTGCACCACCTACCGGCAAAACCCAATATCCACCACCTCCTCCTCTCTCTCTCTCTCAATTTCAAAAATTAAGCCGCAACAAAGCCACCCAAAAGATTCAAATTGCAAAATTGGATCGAAAATTAAAGGGCTAAGACAGAACATGGATTTTGGTAGAAGAGGCAAAGTGAGCAAGTGAGAGAAAAGCCAGATGAAGTACCTATTTGACAATCGATAGCCCAGAAGAATGACTTGACTTTGAAATTTGAATCACTTTCTTTATGGTGTATTTGGTTGGGTGGATAAAAAAATGAAAGGTTAAAAAGTGGGAATGACACACTTTCTATTCTTCAAGGAATGAATCATTCCTTCTTTCTTTTGTGTTTGGTAGGAGGGATGGAAAGTTGGAAGAATTATTATTATTATTATTATTTTTTTGTGTTTTGAAGGATGGAAAAATAAAAAGATGAAAAAAATATAGATGTATATTAAATAACATACATTTCAAAACATATAATTAATTTTTTATCTGCTTTTCCTCTCAATTTTAGAGGGATTGATTTAGTGAATTGAAAAAAAAACTAATTCATCCACTTTTCTATCATTAAGTAACTGTGACACAACCGTCTCACGCTCACCAAAATATATTTTCTTAATGAGAGAAAATATTGTAGCCTCAAGTTAAATTTGAATATTTTTAATCATTATAATTTACCTTGAATTCAGTATGAGGATCTTAAGAAAACTGTGTGTATTAATGGATACAAACAGTTTCATTGCACATGTTTTTATCTCTTTTGGAAAGTAACTAGTAATTGCCCGTGCCTGAAGGCACGGCGTAACGAAAAATTAAATTAAAACTGGAAGAATCATACATTACCTAAAGACTGTTTGCAACATAAAACAACCTATCAATTTGAAATCAAGGTAGTCCATAATATTATCTAGAAATTTTTGTATAATTTTCTCTAAAAATTAGAACCCATCTATAATATAAATATGTCTACATAACTTATAATCATACATAACAATCATAATAATTCACCAAACCACTACAATAATTAATACATAATCATAAACACATATCCAACCACCAAAACATCAAGCTAATCCCTACTAATTTCAAAAAATTTGGGCAAAATTTCCTCTAAAAGTAGAAGCCCAAAAAAATCTAAACCTGTCTATAAAACTTACAATTCTACATATCACCACAATCATCATAACCATGTTTATCCAAATCACAAAAACAAAACCATCATAACCATGCATAATTAGTTAATTGTACAAAAGACGGAACACAAAAAATACACACATGCACAAATAGAGAAGCACATTTAACTTCATCTTCATATCCTTCCATGTATACCTGAAAATATTTGAAATATAACCAATTATCGAAATATGTGAGGCAAAATAAAACAATTGTAAATCCGAAACATAAGACCCCTTACTTTTATCGTTAGTTGGATTCAACATAAAATTGATAATTATAACACTGTCCCAAATTTTGTCGCAAGTGTCACAACCCACATTTTTGAGAAATCAGCAAGTATGTTTCCTAGAATATGAGATGAAAAATGCGAGTGATATTGGTTAGTGGAAAACCATCCCACTCAGCAAGACTTTGGAACATAATTATTATTTCCAATCACTAATACTTTAGTTTTGATGTAATTCGTAAACCCTCCATTCAAAACCCTCCATAAATTATCATTCGCACAAAATTTAAACATGGAAACTAACTCAACTGTCAAACCAAATTTAGTTAACAATTAAAAGAATTAAAAATTAATTACCTTAGTGAATCCCTCAGTGGTGCTAGTATATTCTCCAATGAAGAATATCATCATGCGTGGTTGAACAACATAACCCCAATAAGACCCTTATAGCCAGCCTCTACCAACACATGCCCCTACAACCGGTGCAAATATTTTTGTCAATTTCCTCAGCTTGGTGCAATTATTCAGTGAAAACTCATTGGACAAATTCAATGCAAAACAGAGAATTAGAATGCCAAGCTTATTATCCTGATAGCTTCTAACACTTTATAAAATAAACCAAAAGCATTCCCACAACAATATAGGTTGCTCAGAAAATAAAATCCAAAAGAGAAAATGTATACACCTAGCCTAACATTGTCAAGTCCAATGCCGAAACAAAATCCCAAATCCAAGAATTTCAAATTTGAATTAAAGCAAATCCAAATTTGAATTAAAGAAATTTGCAAGCAAATCTCACCATTTACTATAACAAAACAAATATAAAAAATTAAATTTTACCAAAATCTAAATCCCAAAAAAAAAAAAAAACAGAGATAATATGCTTTAGTGATTACCAGCACGTCATACACGAAAACTAACAAATGAAGAGCATTTCAAATCAACATCTCACACAACATTTTTTCCTACTAAGGAAGAAGTTTGCTAATTGCATGGACCGTTAAATACTAATAAAATTAATACTTGGGAAAAAGAGACCAAGTAAAAAAGCTAAGATGAAAACAATTAAAAATAATGACTATCCTATGTAAAAATGATTATGATTTTGTCGGCCACCATCAACAGATTATCGACACTCCGTTCCCGTGTATTAATAAACTACAATCAATTAAAAGCAACTCAAAATCATTAAGCACAATATTATGATCCATAATTAAGAAGCACATTCCAACCATCCATTCAAGAATCTAACTAAACACGACAATTCAAATAGATAAACAACCCAACACTATCAAACCAAATTTAACTAAACTAACCCTTGATCTTTTACCTCCTACAAACGCTCCACCAGCACTGCTTTCGGGACCACCACAAACTTTGATTCTTTACTTTCACCAGTACCAATAACGTCATTACGATCACCATCTTTGCATCAATAAATGTGTCTTCAACGGAACTCCCAACATCAATTCAACGGATGTCACCAGATTGGGAAAATTCGAACTCATCCAATAAAGTAGATGCAAAGAGTACTTTTTGTTACAAAACACATCAATATAGCAAAAAACCCACATAAACACAATTAATTAAAAATAAAGTGCAGCAAAAGAGGAAGGGTAGAGATAGAGAGGCCCAAAGCTCACGTAAAAACTCTCTACTCTCTGGCAATTCAAATGCAAAACATGTCATATTCCCTTGTTATGGTGTCTGAAAATGCATTATCTTCCAAGAAAAAAATCCCATCAAAAATTGAAACACAAAAAGCATTGGTACCCTGCCATTTGGAAGTATCTGTTTGGTTCGTCCCACTGGGATATCAATAAGCAACATTTGGCTAACACGAACATCTCCGCATAAAATGGAACATCAAATAAAATAAACCACTTTAAATCAATAAAGTCATCTCATAATATCCTTCTAAGCATAACACCAAATTCAACATCATCTGATTATAAAAAAAAAAAAAAAATTAACTAAACCATGTACTGAAAAAAAAATAAATTAATCATTGAACACAAATGCTCATGAATTCAAAAAACAAACATATAATCATTGAAAATTTATCATCATACATCTGTGGAAGAAGCTATTAAAACTATAACAAAAGTCATGGACCTAGACCTGACGTAAGTTGCAATACATTAAAAAAATGTAGTAATATTTACACGGAGTCCAACAACACCTCTGGATATACGATATTTGTCGTGGTAACTGATCCATTAGGAGGGAGAAGGACACTGATGCGATCAGCCGACGTGCATCTAGTTTTATGTATTTTAAATGTACCTCGACATTGCACAAACGATGGGAATAGTAAATGTACCTCGACATTGCGCAACTGATTAGGCGAATGCGAGGTGATTGGGGAATTGGGAGTAACCATGTAAGCAAGTGGAGCATGGTTGGGGGATTGGGAGAGGGACTGGTGTCGCCTCATTGAATTAGTTGTTGTTTTGGGCAGGCGAGTTGGCAACAATACTGGAAAGTATTTGGGTAAAGGTGGAGTGTAATTCCCAGAACGCTCTCTTTCCCGACGTGTGCGCTGCGCCAGCTTACGCCGCGAGCACGTACTACTATCATTGCGATTTCGTTCACGTCTGGCGCGTTGGACCTCAATTTTAGAGGAAACGATATTTGATGCGGGAGCCTAAGATAGGAAGTGATGTGTGAAATAAGTTAAACAATTAGCGAACTAATATAATCTACCGCAAGTAAACACAATGTAGCAATTTATGAAAGAAACAAAAAAATTAAGAAAATTAACTAATAATTAATCAAATTAACTCAATTTATGATATGTAAGAATGGCTAAGGAAACAAATAAATAATTTGGACAATATGTTAGCATGTCGAAAAAGCATAATTTTTGAAAATCAAATCTATAATAAATATCGCTCTCATAATAATACCACAACACAATAATTCTCCTCGATGATGGTATGGAGTTGTGTGTGTGTGTGTGAGAGAGAAATGTAAGAGTGAGAGTGAGGGGCGAGGAACTCAAAAATATCACCGACAATGTAGTGTATATCGCTCTAACCAAAATACCAACACGTTAGATAGCTATTAGATATGTTGTGTTAAATAATTTTTATCAATACATAAACAACGATCAGTACAACATACCGGTTGAGCAAACAAATTTTCTTTTCCAGTACAACTGCCAATTTTTTCTTTCCCCTTCGCCGAAGATGGAGCGACACTTAGGTTGTTCAAGTGATTCACATGTGAATTCACCTAGGATGTACAAAATAAGGCATTATGTTAGCATGTCCAAAAAGCATAACTTTTTAAAATCAAATTCATAATAAATATCGCTCTCATAATAATACCACAACACAACAATTCACCTCGATGATGGTATGGAGTCGTGTGTGCGTGAGAGAGAAGTGTAAGAGTGAGAGTGAGGACTCAAAAATATCACCGACAATATTAGATATGTTGTGTTAATTGATTTTTTATATTATAGATAAATAACGATCAGTATAACATACCGACTGAGTAAACCAATTTTCTTTTCCAACAGAACTGCCAATTTTTTCTTTCCCCTTCGTCGAAGATGGAGCGACACTTAGGTTGTTCAAGTGATTCACATTTGAATTCTCTTGTCAAAGTACAAAATAAGGCATTAGTCAAAAAATACAAACTAATATCAAAATGAAAATTTTTGACAATACCAGTAACGTTACCTTATCCATATGTAATTGATTGAGCGCACATTCAGACAAAACATGTAAGAGCAGACTTAATAAATTGAATTGTAGGCGTAATGAAATTTATAAATTGTAGGCGCAATGTAATTAATCTTACCGCTTCGCGAAGGTTCGGATCCATTTATAAAAAAAATGATTTGAGACTTAGATACGATAGAATAATAGTTTCGACAATACCAATGGCATTAGCATCTATAATATAAAACAGGTTTTCATTTATATCAACTAAAGATCATAGGCAAAGGCCTCCTGCATGCAGTATTTCCATTTATATCAACTGAAGTCTGATCCATTAAGAATGTTCTTCTGTGCAACGGCCAACGACCACTAATATATATTTGCAGCTCTCTGTGAAAGGGTGTACATGGGAAAAAGACTCCATATTTTGCTCTTGTAATCAGTCTGTTGAAATATTCAAGTTCGACTCCCTGATTTTGTATCAGCACATTGCAAATTTTTTTGCCAGAAATTCAGATTTTATATTTGCTATGAGAGATAATTTATGAAACCTGGAAACTTTCTTCCATTCACTGTCAAATAGAAAGTTTTTGGTGAGAGATTTTTCCTTGACACCCATTTTTAGAGGAATGGACTCTGATATAAGCATTCAAAAGGATGCTCAGGGGTTTTTTAAGCAATTAGAGTAGACAAATGGAAAGAAGCCGAGGCTCAAATGGCATATTTATTAGCATTCATAGGCAGAATCAAAGACTCATGATGTAGGAGTAAAATGCAGAGGAAAAAGCATCAAGCCATATGCTATGTCAATTGTTTGTTCATGAATTTTTCATGTAGAGAAGAGCAGGTTTTGTACTATTCAAGTCCTTAATCATTCAACGGATTGAATGCGTGCAATCTTGTGCAAAGAATTCAACCATAGCCAATAGTAATAATCAAAATTTAGCATTGCTCGGAATGATTAAGTAATTGAGCAATTTAGGCAATGTTTAAAAATAACTCACGGGAAATCGACAAAGCAAAAAGTAATCCAAACAGGTTCTTGATTGGGTAAATCCACTGCACAATTTCCGAAAAATAAAAGCCGACTTTCTAATAAATGAGATTAAGGGCCAAACAAACAACATGCATGATTTTTATGTGTACCAATGTAAAGACCTACAATATATACTATCCAAGTATAAACATATATATTATCAAATAAGTTAACTAAAATTAACACACAAATTTTATATAATAAACACTAAATAATCAACAACTCAACATCCCAATTCATGCGACTAACACACACACGCTTTTGTGAAACAGACGGTTTTTCATTCATGCCAACTCGAACAGAGTTTTTCAAAAGAGAAAACTTGACTATGTATGCCTCAAGCATAGTATTTGCAGTAGATAAAAAATGCATGGTAGGTGTCATTTTAAATGACTCCTTTATGCAGGTGCCCAATACACCAAACTCCACCAGAAAGCACCAGTCTGCCTACACCGACTGCCTCAACCGAACAGCACCGACAACCAAGCCAACACAATCAAACCGACAAACCAACCTGCACCGACTGCCTGCTATTCCCGACTGCCTACACCGAAAAACCACAAACCAATAAACCACACCGACTGCCACAATAAACCAATACCCAGCAGCACCGGAATTTTAATAAACCCAATAAACCGACAGACCACCTACTGCCCATACCACCTACACGTGGTATCAACCAAACAGCCTCAACTCCTCACCAAGAAACAGCCCCAACATACCAGTCCTCACCGACATCACAGTCCCAACAAAACCCAGCACCGACAGCAATACCCAGCAACCCAAATTTAGGCTAACACTTATTAATACTCTTCTCTACTCTTTGAACACAAATTCTATACTTCCATGAAAGCCCAATACAATTTAGGCTTACTCTACAATAAAATGATGTCAGTAATCAATAGAACGCTGCACAAAGAAAAAGAAAAAGAAATTTGAATAAAAAAAGTTACCACTGAATCCTCAAAAAATCATACTTACTTTACTACACCTTGAGTCGGTGAACAGGACTACCATTAGACGTGAGATTGTAAATCGCGGTGGTGGTGTTGTGACTTCGGCTGTGGTGGTGGTGTTGCAGAAGGAGAGAGATAAAGAGAGTGAGATGGCCTCTGACAGAAGGTAGGGGAAAAAAAAAACGATCAAGGCGGCTGAAGTGTGAATTTCGCTGGGGCGGTGGTGGTGTAGCCGACTTCGGCGGTGGTGGTGGTGTTGCAGGAGAGAGATAAAGAGAGAGTGAGTGAGGTGGCCCGTGGCCTCTGAAGAAGGCTTGGGGCGGTGGTGGTGTTGCTTTCCACCAAGATATAAAAACAGAAAAAACAACCCAAAAAAGACTGCAGTATTAGATAGAAATCAAACCAACAGATACCTGTTTTCAAGTTGGGTAGTCGTAATGAAGAAATATGTACATTCTTTACAGATTTTGAGGCTGTAGGTTCAGGGTCTGTAAATAATAAACCGAATTCATCCCTTGATATCTCAACTAAATGATCCGGTAGATCAGATGGGCGTGATTCACAATGGTCAGTCTGGTTCACCTGAATAGGAGGAGGCACCCAGCGAGGAGGAGATGGTGTTGCTGGTAAGAAGAAACAGAGGGAAAGAGATAAAGAGAGAGAGAGAGAGAGAGAGAGAGAGAGAGAGAGAGAGAGAGAGAGATGGCCTCTGAAGAGGAAAAAAAAAACGATCAAGGCGGCAGAAGTGACTGAACCCAATTTTTCCATTGTACCGAGAAAAAGAAGTGACTGAACCCATCTGACAGAAGTGACTAAGCTGATCAAAATTTTGAAAAAAATTGTGAGTAAAAAATGTTGAATTTGGGGGGAAATGAGAGATGTATTAGTGGCCGTTGGATGAATGAAATGATTTGAGACCGTCGGATGTTGAAGCCCCAAATGATTTTAGACCGTTGGATGTTGAAGCTTAAATTGATTTGAGGCCGTTGGATGTTGAAGCCTTGAGATTTGAGCCGTTCTGTTTTATATTATAGATATATAGTAGAACAAGTTATGTACTAAAAACAATAAAATGATTTTTATGGCAAAAACTGGAGTAAGTTATGATTGATATGCTAACAAACAGATAGATGGCCAAAAATCCTTGCAACTTGACCTCAGTTTCCACTAAGTCAAGAATGTACCAATCTCAAGCAGCTAAGACACTGGAAGTTTGAGTCTTTACACATTAGGTCAAAACACCCATAGCCACACATTTGCCTCATATGAAAAATGTGCATACCCAAATTACAATTACTTCTCATCCAATTTTAGAGAATCCGGCCCCACTACAATTATGTCTCTTCTATTCTAGATGATCAGTCATCCAATTTTATTTTATTTTATTTTTCCAGGCTAGCGATGCATGGAGCGTCGCCCAGTCATCCAATTGTAGAGACTCCAATCCCACTCCAATAATGTAGTGCTTGAACATGATTGAATGCTAATGTTTATATGGTTGTTTTTTTCCTTTCAATTTCAGGTCCTCGGAACAAGTAGTACAATCAGATGGGTGTATCGAAATTATTTTTTAAATTTTGTTGCAAAATTTCTAGTTATGTTTCCAATCACAAAGTAGATGTTGTGCTTGATTTTTCTTTGAATGTGTTGTTTAATGAACTGCATTAATTTTGGTGGATCTTGTAGATTGTTGAGTGAACAATTGCACAATATTTTTGATCAATTGAGAAATTTATATAGGAATTGGATCTTATGCATGATTTCATTGAATAATAGTAGGTTGACTGAATCGAAGGAAATTTCAAAAAAAAAAAAAACAATACCGATGTTTGTCCAAGTGCTGGGAAATTAAAGGCATGGACTAGTATTCTCAGCATTTTAATAAACGCCTCTGATATCATCTCTGGTCGTTGAAATTTGGGAAAAAGATTGGCGTTTCACTTGCGTCGGAGGGAGCATCGGTAGTACATTTCTTGGCATTTAATAGATACTGGCGTTTATGACATTATTTCAAACGCTGGTATTGCTCTTTTTTCTTGTTGTGGCCTATATGGCATTTTAATTAGAGATTCAATTGTACTTGATGATGCACAAATTGGTTTGCACACCACTTGTCAAATAAGCAATATAAACTGTAGTAAAATAAGTAGAGGGAGAGAGAAGACAAAGTTTATAGTGGTTCGATCAACGTGACTTACGTCAACTTTGAATGGCAAAGGTCGCCGGGTATTTTATTAACTCAAATGTGTGGGGAGAGTCAAGAGTTACAAGCTTTGAGAGGGTGAGGAGAGAGTTATGCTCGAATGAGTGTGATACCCCCCAAGTGTTGGCAGGGCTTACAATTTATAGTCGTCTCATAATGCATAGTAATTGAATAGCTAGTCTGGCGGTCATAATAGATTGAGGTGATTTAATAGTAATTAAATAGCTGATTCGACGGAGGTGGCGACCTCTTTTCAACGGGCGAGGTGGTTACAATACTCTCCATAGGACTCGGTCAAAGGATGAGGTGAGGGTTGACTCTTTTCAAGGCGGCGAGGATGAGGCCTTGGATGACCTTGCGTGCCCCCTGCTGATGTAGCTCCTTGAGCTTGATGAGCTGCTCCATGCTGATGTAGCTCTTTGAGCTTGATGAGCTTGACCGGGTTGACCACATTGGGCTGAACTTGACGGATCTTTTGGAGTTGGGCTACAAACTCGGATCGGGCTTATAATTTGAGCTGGACCCTTGGGCTTGGCCCATCATTTGCTCCCCAATGCCCTGCGTCTAACGGAACTTAGAAAGGAGGGCATTCAGTTTGAGTTTGAATTTTCGGCTACCCGGCATAACTGGAGAAACTTCAGGAGGCCAAAACATGTGTTTCTAGGCCTTTTTTGGGCTTTTAATAGCATTAGTTACAGCCAAAGGCTGTGAATCTTGTAGAGCTCGTCGAAAGTTTTGATTTGATATATAATAAGTTCCGTTTGGAGTAACGGAGCAAAAGTTACAGTCAAAATAACGAGCAGGGAGCTGGACGCGCGGTTTGGGCGAGCAGGCAGCTGAACGCAATTTTTTTTTTTTTTTTGAAAAAACTTCAGGAGGCCAAAACATCTGTTTCTAGTCCTTTTTTGAACTTTTAACAACATCAGTCATAGCCAAAGGCTGTGTGTCATGTAGGGCTCGTCGAGAGCTTCAATTTGATATATTATGTGCCTCATTTGAAGTAATGGAGCAAAAGTTACGGTCGAGCAGATAGCTTCTGGGGCAGCTCGTGCAAGGGAGGTAGGTGAGCTGGCCTTGTGTGACGCCCCAAAAACCGGGGGTCCTTAATTTAACAAAATTTGGACAGAGTCTCCTTTGTACGGGAAACTCTACCCAAAACACAACCTGTGTAATCATACAATCATATGACCCATCCGAGGTCCAATATACAATATTGACCACACCGGGTCCATTTATCCATACTTAATTGCATAGTATCAAATACTACAATAATCACCATCACTACGTACATTCATTCATAAAAGAATAAATGTCCAAAAAGAGTCTCATATACATGCCTTTTAAATATAAAGAAGTTTTTGTTTACAAAAATTATGTAAGGCCAAAAGTAAGCATATACAAGGGACTGCAAAGTCAAAATAAGAGCCACAGACCGGCTCTGTCGTCAAAGCGGGCCCATGGCCTCGCCTTCGGTGGATGCCTGACCGATACCTGAAAAATATTCCCATAAAGGGTGAGCCAACGCTCAATAGGGTAACTCCTATAGAGAATTTCTCTCAACCTAAATGCATATGAAACGTCACATGCAACAATCATTTCATGCATTCATTCAAATATGTCTATTATGAACAAATGCCATAAATCATGTCATGCCATGAGATGTAACTCAAGCAAACAATACCAACACCGAGCCCCATCCCGAGCTCCCACAACACATGCAATGTCATGCGTATGTATCCGGGCATTCCAAGCCCCCCTGTCATTGGTGTTATGTACACTCAATGACTAATTAATTCATTTTCTTGTGTCTTTGTGGGGAGATGATTTATGGTATTACACCAATGGGACACCAACCATCAACGGATCTTCAGGACATCCCACCTGCGGCTCCGTTTACGCCGTTACACTTTTCTGGAATTTCACCGCCGGGAAGTGTATAAACCAAGTAAGCGGGTCTTGCACCCGAGGGAGAATCTAGCCCTTCTTGCTATCCCCGACACATTTATTCATTTATTTTCTCGTGCGACTCAGCCGGATCTTGATACGACTTTCCCGAGTCCACGATCAACCACCTATGTGGTGATTGATTTCATACCATGCACACATTCCCACCCATGTCAATGCCCATGAATGTAGTGCAACTCATGCATAATGCAATGCAATGTGCAATTGCCTTTGGTACCACTTATAATGTTCATTATATAATGAATGCAATATAATGACATTTTCAACACAATCTCAAGCATGTTATGTAAGATAATCAATTCAACTAACATACTTGTATTCACCTAGGTATTTAAACAAACACCTAGAGGCACATTAATTTACACAAATAACATGTTTATTACTTCCAACATGACAACATGTTTATTAATTCTATAAACATAAGCACAAGTCCACCACAATAATCATATGCTAAATAATCATTTAACATACATATTATTTCATAACCACTAACATTAACTTACACCAAGTTAATCATAATAAGATTTTACTAATTACAAAATTAATTATAAATCCTATATTTGACCCACTAGTTACACTAGTCAAGACCTAACATGTGATATACACCATTAGCCTGCCCATTTCATATGCAATATTTTAGGCTGAAATTACATCTAAATAGGGGAAACCCTACCTCTCGTAGCGTGAGCCCACGTAGTAGGACCCCAAAGAAAGCCCAAATTCAGCTTCTCAAGCCTTAGGTCTAAATTTCGTACTTGATATTTTTGCAGAAAAATACGATCTTTGGTGTCGTTGCGTAGCTCTCGCTGAGTAGAGCAACTTTAATTCTTGACCCGAAGCGATTAGACGGTTAAATCTTCGTAGATCTGAGGAAGAAGGTCAGGGGGTCTAACTTTTTTTTTCTTCTTTTCTTTTTCTCTTTTTTTCTCTCGTTTTCTGTCTCTGCCTCGCCGAACAAAAGTGGAAGACTTCTGTCTTCCACTTATATATATATATATATATATATATATATATATATATATTCTAACTTTATATTTTTAAAAATTTACATTTATGACCTGTACTTTAATAATTCATTATTATTTTACCCCTGTAATTATGAATTTTTTTTTTTTTCGGATTTTACACCTTGTGTAGGAGAGGCGGGCGAGCTGGCCTTTCGCACGGGCGCCAGCTTGGATGATCTTGGCGTGCGAGCAGGGGAGGCGGAGCTGCGCGCTGCTGGGGTGGAGGCGCTACGGGCGCCCACTATTCGGGGACAACCTGTTGCCGTAGGAGGAGAGAGGGACGAGGCGAGGCCTTGGACGCCTCTTGCTGCTCGTGTAGACGGCTTCAGAGAGGAGGCAGTACGCGCCAAGGGACTGGGCGCCTGTGCAGGCGAGACGAGGGAGGAGGACCAGCTGGGCGAGCTGGCTGTTTGCGCTAAAGGGTTGGGCGAGGCTCGACTGGGCGCCGTTGTGGAGGTATCCCAGGCGCTGGGAGCTGCTGTGGAGGTGTCCCAGGTGCTGGGCGCCATTGCTGAGGCGTCCCAGGTGCTGGAAGCCATTGTTGAGATGACCCTGGCGTTGGGCGCTGAGGTCGGGATGACCCAGGCAGTAGGCAATGAGCTGTTTGGGCGAGGTACCGATGTCTGACGATTTTGCTGATCGCGATGGAGGAGCGCTGTTTGGGGACAAGCGCATGCAGAGCTTGTTTGCGCTAGGTGTTAAGAGCGGGAGTGCTGCGGCAATGAGCCGACGTATCAGATGGATGAAGCTCGTGGGTTACAGATGGCCTGAGTTTCAAATGCGTGTCTAGAGATGACAAAAATAATGTTATTCCAACATCAAAAAATATATAACATGATTACCTGGAGAGAGAGGCAGGTTGCTTGCGTGAGAGCAAAGACAGAGTTTGAGGATTGCTTGTGTGAGAGCTGCACCTTTTGAGACTGAGCTTTTGGCGACCCATGAGAGAGTCCTTAAGCTAGAGGTATAGGGTGCCTGCTTGAGAGCAGAGCAGAGGCCAAACTTTTGGCGTTCCACGAGAGAGCCGCTAAGCTGGAGATATGGGCTGCCTACTTAAGAGCAGTGCAGAGGTAGGTCAAGCTTTTTTGGTGACCCGCGAGAGAGCCGCTAAGCTGGAGATGGGCTGCCTCAGAGATGGGCCAAGCTTATTTTGGCGACCCACGAGAGAGCCGCTAAGCTGGAGATAGGCTGCCTGCTTGAGAGCAGTGCAGAGGTAGGCTAAGTTTTTTTTGCGACCCGCGAGAGAGCCGCTAAGCTAGAGATAAGCTGCCTGCTTGAGAGTAGTGCAGAGGCCAAGCTTTTGGCGATCCGCGAGAGGATTCACCCCGCCTGGACCTGTTGATTTCCTCAGCATTCATATATTTTTGAGCTTTTACCAATAGTTCTGACATGCTCTTTGGTGGTTGCTTCATTACTGAAAAGAGAAAATTTGATGAGCGGAGGCCTCCCAGAAAGGCGGTCATGGTGAATTTGTCATTGGGCTCCTCAATTTGGAGGACCTCCTCGTTAAAACGAGTGAGGTAACTCCTCAGACTCTCGTCTCAATCTTGTTTTATGCTGAGCAGATGGGTGGCAGGTTTCTGCTGGCGGCGTCCACCAATGAATTGTGCCACAAAAGATCTGCTCAGTTCAGTGAAGGAGCCTATGGAGGCCGGTGTGAGTTTGGTGAACCATTGTCGCGCTGATCCCTTCAAGGTAGTTGGAAATGTCCTACACATAATTTCGTCCGGGACGTTGTGCAGTTGCATTAAAGTCTTGTAAGTTTCGAGGTGATCAAGTGGATCTTTCGTACCATCAAAGGTTTCGATGGATGGCATTTTGAACTTCTGGGGAAGTGGATAGTTCACCACATCAGGTACGAAAGGTGTGTCTGTTCGCCTTACAAGGTACTCCACAATTTCTAGTCCTTGTGCTTTCATGGCATTAAAGACGTCGCCTAGTTGATTCTGCACCTCTTTGATTTTTTCGTCTTAGTGATTGGGGGCTTCTTTGGAATTGACATGGAAATGACTCCCGTGCTCCACACTTTGATTCTTGCTCTCATCCTCTTGAAAATGAGGGTCTCCACCATGGGAAGGGGGAGCTGGAGAAGGAGGCGGAGCTGCCTCATAGTTCTGAGGTGGGGCTCCCCTGTGTGGGGCGCCCAAAGGGGCGCCCAAGTGGGGAGGTCCTTGACGCCCAAGGCGCAGAGCTCCTTTGGCTTGAGATCTTCCGGGCTGTGCTCCTCCTTGTTGTCCAGTAAGCATCAGTTGCAGGATCTGCTGATTCTGAGTTACGAGCTGTTGCATTGTCTCTAGCATCTACTGTGCATTTGGAACATGATTGGTTGGTGGAGGAGCAACCTCCTCCTCTCGTGGTGGATTATCTTTAGGCTGATTCATGGATTTGGTAGTGATCGTCATAGGTACAACAAGAAAAGTGATTAGGTGAGAATTTTGTCGTTTCCACAGACGGCGCCAAACTAATGATGCACAAATTGGTTTGTACACCACTTTTCAAGTAAGCAATATAAAATGCAATAAAATAAGTAGAGGGAGAGAGAAGACAAGATTTATAGTGGTTCGGTCAACGTGACCTACGTCCACTTTGAAAGGCAAAGGTCGTCGGGTATTTTATTAACTCAAATGTGTGGGGAGAGCCAAGAGTTACAAGCTTTGAGAGGGTGAGGAGAGAGTTAAGCTCGAATGAGTGTGATGCGCCCCAAGTGTTGGCGGGGCTTACAATTTATAGTCGCCTCATAATGCATAGTAATTGAATAGCTAGTCTGGCGGCCATAACAGATTGAGGTGATTTAATAGTAATTAAATAGCTGATCCGACGAAGGTGGCGACCTCTTCTCAACGGGGGAGGCGGTCATAATTCTCTCCATAGGACTCGGTCAAAGGATGAGCTGAGGGTTGACTCTTTCCAAGGCGGCGAGGATGAGGCCTTGGATGACCTTGCGTGCCCCTTGTTGATGTAGCTCCTTGAGCTTGATGAGCTGCTCCATGCTGATGTAGCTCCTTGAGCTTGATGAGCTTGACCGGGTTAACCACATTAGGCTGGACTTGGCGGATCTCTTGGAGTTGGGCTATAAACTCGGATCGGGCTTATAATTTGAGCTGGGCTCTTGGGCTTGGCCCATCAATACTTACCTAAATAATAATCGAGAATATAAATGATAATAGTCCTAATGTCAATAACACGTCAGTGAGGACGGTTCTATATGGGATATCATAAGTGTGGATTCGAAACCCCTCTTCGTCCCGAGAAACAAAGAGTTAGGGGCAACTCCAAATGTATTCGCACACCCATTTGGTACCAACTAGTCGGATCAAATTGTAAATAGTATAGACATTATGTTTCAAGTCTATGATTGATGCAGGAAAACGGGTGAAAATAAGGGCATAACAAACAAGAATGGGATAATAAAAATAAATCATTGATTTGTGCACAAATACCGGTTTAAAATCCAATTCTAAGTCTGTTGATTGACAAAGAATACCAGTCCTAAAGACTTCAATCGATCTGTTGATTCTTAAGAATACCAAAATAATTGGGAAGAAAGTGACATCTCTCAAGTTAATTCATCCAAAACTGCTTTGCCCTAAGGCTTACAAGACTTTATATAATAGTAGAAATCCTAAACTAACTAGGAAACTAGAATTCTAATTTTATTAGGAAATCAAATCAAATAAAATAACTTTTTAATTAAATTAAAAAATAAAATAAAATCTCCTATTTTTACTAATTGAAATACATTGACCACATTCAAATAAAATACCAAAAATCTTGCCATTTATACTGCACGAATGATGGAGCATATTAAAAAAAAAAAATGTCTATGATGGAGTTGTGGGACAGGTGTCGCCCACACAGCAGGAGCAGGAAGCTTGCAGCAGCCTCAGGCGTCGCCCCACAGTAGCACCCAGCCAGCCCAACACATGGCGCCCTGACGCCTCATCGTCGCCTAGCCAGCCCTGCACGACGTCACCCATCTGCCCCGCCTCAGGCGTCACTTACGCCTAGCACCACCACGCCCCTCGCCTTGGCGTCTCCCCTCCCAGTGCCTAGCTTGCTAATTGGCTATGGATAGACCCGGGATCTAGAGTCCTAGCAAAATCAGACTCGGAGTATCAAGTAAACATTGATAAACAAAACCTCCCGGTGAGCATATCACTTCCTACAAGCAAGGACTCAATGTCCTAGTATGATTCTACCTCAAACATCTAGGGGATTGGTGATGAGGTTTATCCTATCACAACTTAGAGTTCGATTCTACTTGGAGTATCGCTTCCTATACCGCTATAAATAAAGGTTTCGGGTACCAGATATGTCATAAAATCCTAGCCTATTCACCATATACACTTTCTTTGACTTGCTTACTGACTTAAACATCGGAGTCCTTTTGGCTGACTCCAGCCATCGGTTCACCTAAGAGTTCTCTGGTTTTGCAGGTTCACCATGGCTTCTCCGCCACCCTCTCCGTCCGTACGAGTTGGTGACCCTTTGCATGGATTTATCCTGCATAGGAGGATACCGTTTTGAAAGCCCATAACATGTGATCTTTCACTACTATAACTTTTGAAGGACGATTGCCCCTTCTCTTAAAAGGGAAAAACAATGTTTTTGTCGTAGTCGTCATTTCAAATTCACTAATATGGCAATTTTTTCCAAGTTCATGGACTAACCAAATTTCAAAAAACAAATATAGTAATCTAATGTTGTCCTTTTTAAAAATGGTGATGCCAATACTTATGCCTTATTTTAGGAGTAATATTATTTGGACTTAATTTGTTTACCTAACGCCTCACAGTCATTGGATTGATAGTGGACTCTATCATTAATTAGGATTCACTCATGGCCAGCTCTAGAATATTTGAGACAGTGGACTCCTGCATTAATTAGGATTCACTCATGGCCAGCTCTAGAATATTTGAGGGCCTAGGCAACGACAAGTAAGGAACACTAAACAAAAAGGAAAAAGATGATGCCGGCCAATTTGGCCAAACTATGTTCTATAAATGGCGGATCGTCATGGGTCAACTGTCAAAAAACTATACAGTCAAAACCAACTCCAAGCAATCCATCATCAATCTGCATCAATCTGCTTCTATCTACCTAGTCGACTGGCATATTGGCAAAAGGTTTGGTTTGACAAGTTTCTCTATGTCTGAGCAATATTTTCAAAGTGGTGTTGTAGCATATAGAGTGAAGTGGTCTCGTTTCAAGACTATGTGCTTAAGTATATGTCAATGGACTAAACTAAGCATGTGTTTAGAAATTGAAAATCCTTACCAAGATGAAATCGAGTCGCTAGTCTCTCCAATGTCCCCACCACATTGCATTACCAATTTTACCTCTGTCATTTGTTGCATTATCATCTCTCACCACTTTTCAATCTACTCAAGTTTTTCCTTACTCCCATGTGTGTATGACAGATTTTGTGTGTGAGTGTCGCGTACACACATGCGCTTGTGTGTGTGTTAATTGTGCCTATGTGCACCTGGCAAACTTGATAATAGTGCTCTATGATTGTGTCTTTGCTTGATTGCGTGTGTGCGTGAGCATACTAGAGTAGTTGTTTGCATGTGGGTTCTAGTTTCTAGACGTATATTATGTGCTTGTGTGTGTGTGTTTGATATTGAGAGAGAGAGAATACATACTTGTTGAAAAATAAATTTGTTTTAGAGTTTATTATAATATTAATGTGTGTTAATTAGGTGTGTGTTAGTCGGTAAGGAATATGCAAGCAGTGGAAGACAAGAGTATTAGTGGGGTGTTAATTCCCAAATAATGATGTCTTAATATTGTAGAGGTTACAAGAGTTAGTGGGTGTAATGGTACTTTAATGTAATATTAGAAATTATATGTATGACCTAGATAAATAGGGTACATGACCTAGAGTTTCAAGTAAGTAGAGTTGAGTAGAAATTGAAGAATTTAAGTTGAGTGTGTGATTGTAATTAACTTATATGAAAATTATTTTTTCTTTGAGTGTTCATATCATCCTCTATTTCCTTCCATTTTATTTCTAATTCTCTTAACTTCAACAAGATGGTATCAGAGCGATTTTCTTGTTGTAGTAATATTGGAGTAATTCCAACAATACTTATCTTGCACAGATATGGGAAAGAGAACATAGCCACTTGGGGAAGAAGACAAGAACCAGAAAATAGGGAATAAGAAAAAGATAATGAAAAAAAGGAGGGAAAAAAACGGGTTTCACTATATAATTTTATCATCGAAAAAAAAATATTGTTGCTAAAAAATTATTATTGTTCAGCTACGGACCAATATTATTGCTGAATAGTGTCACCTTTAAATAAATCATTAAAAAATATTATTTAATTTGCAACAACTAAGTTTGTCATCAAAAAATAAGCGCCTTGTAACCACATTCGGCGACTAGCATTTTTTGGCGACAAAATGTAATGTTGGTTGTGGAATGTCTGTCTTTGGCAACATTTTTTTCTTATTCATCGCAAAAAATCGTAAACTAATTTTTTTGTAGGGTGGACGTAACTAACACAGAGCTAAAAAATTTTGTAAGCAAAAGTATGCTTGAATTGACAAAATCAATCATCATTTATCAAATAAAATAATTATAATATTTAATTGATTATTAATTTAAGGCTGGTATCAATAGCAATGTTGTGCATTGGAGGCTTGAAATGATTTAAATTTTGCAGGGAACAACAATGGGTTGATACATAATGAACTTTGGCTCCCATCTCTTGCGTAATTATTTGATTCACTATAGTTTTTCCAGTTCCTCATCCGATGGAGCACAAAAGGATGGATTTTGTTCTCAAAAAATGAAGGGAGTTATTTTTGAAAGAGTGCTAGTTTGGGAATTTGTTTCAAAACAAGTGTTATTTAGGCCAAAAACTCCTGTTAATTTATCCATTAATTATGTTGCTTAATTAATTGCTCTACTTGGCAGATATGTGTGTCTAAATGAGGTCAAACACTCATAACAACCATATATTTGTAAAAAAAAAATGCATACCAAGCTTAGATAAAACACACCCATCATAATAATTCTACTTGTTTTCATCTTATTCTTCTTCATAACCTTCAATTGGATAGGGTGGAGCCAAAAATTGAGATTTGGGTGGACACTTTAATTACAAGTTTTAATTATTTTTTACAGATAAAAAAAACAAAATATATATTTATGTGTATAGTGGTCAATGTTTAGTTTTGAAATATGCATAATTCTTGTCATTATTGTCTGGTTAATTGAAATTATATTTAGGATTAGACGTGCTAGAATGATGAGTTTTTGGATTTTATATCTATTTTGTAGTGTTTGCTTGTTTAATAGGTAAATACATCAAAGTGATGATAATTGGATGCAACCATGCAAGAAAGATGGAATCCAAAGCTTTTGGATGAAAGAAACAAAGTCTTCACAAAATGTTAGAGGTGTCCGGATGCGATTTAGGACCGTTCAGAGAGATTGATGTGTCTAGACACAAGAAACGCTCATCCAAATGCGGTTGACAAATGATAAATAGTAGCTTATATGCATCCAGACGCGCGTTTGTACCGTTTGGACATGAGATTCGGTGACCATTAAAACTTGTACTAACCCTAATTGGGGTGATCATCCATCTTTTAGCCTCTTCTTCTAGTTTTTTTTGTAACCTTACTTATGGATTGCTACATCCCCAATTAAAGTTAGGAATGATTCTTTCAATTAAGTATAATATTTATTTTTGATCCAATATTTTTTTAATGCATGATTTTCTTTATTAATTGATCTTATGCTTTAGTAAAAATTTTGCTCCGTAAAATCTATTGATATATGTGCCACGTACATCGAAGGCTTTAGATTCATTGTGAGTTAAATAACTGGTTTTGTATGTCTAAATCAATTAATTGAGATTTTTTTTAAAAATAATTGGTTTCTTGTGTGTGACCAAATATGTGTCTCCACCTTACTTCTCAATAAATGTTGATTTCAAGAGAATGCGAAGGAATTTTCAGCTTTCCTCCACATTTTTTGGTTTATTTTCCCTCAACCACTCCCCCCCCCCCCACACACACACACACAAATGGTTTTAGCTTTGATTGCATAATATTTATGGCTTAATTTTTCGTGCTTAATTAGCCAATAAAAAACCACGGTTTAATGGAAACAAAGTAGTAGATAGGATTTGATCCTTCTGTGTGTTTATCTACTTAATGCCCGTTTCACATGTGTCAACTAAGTTGTTTGAGGGAACGAATATATAACTTACAATAAATTACATGAATAAACCACGAGTTCTTGTGAAGTAAGACCGTTCCATTCAAATTATAAAAGTGACACAGAGATAACTAACTATACATAATTATTAGTGAAAGTTGTTAATGAGATGATCATTATACCACCATAAAACTTCAAAGCTCATGGATTGTATTTAGTAAATTTCACAATAATTCATTGTTAGCAGTAATATTTGATCTGGACTTAACAATCCATTCTGATTTACTCTGCTCAAAATATAATTAGATGACATTAGAATGCCACTGCAATCGATTATTTGAAACTGTTACATAAGGCATGATACTTGTAATAACAAGTACTACATTTATTCTTGATAAAGTACAGATACATCTAGGAAGAAACAGGGAAGACAAAGATAACACCACTTACTCCCCCGCTCTCCCTTATATGGGATATAAGTAAATGAACAGTGGCCAACAAAGTCCATTGGCATCAAACAACGACTGCTTTTCATTTTTTGGTTGCGGGTGTGGGTTTGGGTGCCGGCGCATTCAAGAAAGAATAGAGCCAACCTGATGATTTCTTTGCTATTCGCTTGTAATTGTTACGGTAGTCTACGTAGGCAAGGCCATACCGAACATTATAACCTGATCCCACTTCCATACAATCCATCAAAGCCCACATGAGGTAACCTTTGACGTCTGTTCCTGCCCTGCATTCCAAGAAACACATAGTAATATTCAATTAAGACTACCATAGTTGATTATCGTAAGGAATAGAGGAAAAAAAAAAAGAATTAGTTTCACTTACTTTATCGCTTCAGAAATTGCGTAAAGATGACCGATCATATGCTGAATTCGAGCATCATCCTGTATGGCAATCTTCACTGGAATGGTGTCGTCTCGTTTCTCGGGGTATCCTATTGGGGAAAGTGAGTTCATTGTCTTAGTAGAGAATTTACAATAGTCTAGAGTTTTAACAACTTAGCTAAAACTGTATTGAACTAACCATTCTCAGTGACGATGATTTTCGGATTGCTATAAGTATTGCGTATATATATCAGCGCATCCCTTAGCCCTTGTGGGTAAACATAAATAGAAGGACTCCCTGGTGCCTAGATTTGAATTAACCATGACCACAACTTTGTGATTAGCTATAAATGTCAAGAATCAGTCATATATGTCAAAGTTGATAGTGACTTGCAAATAAATTATCTTACTTGTGGCCCAATGAGCACCCCTTGGCTATTTTGAGCTGGGACAAGCATGGTAGATAGGAAGGTGAGATCAAATATTTCTAGCTTGTCAACAAAACATTTTTTGTTCCAAATTTTTTTTATCACAAATAACAAAAAAAAAAGCGACTAAATTGCATAAAAAGGGTTCTTCGGATAAAACTTACGCGTGAGTGCAACACGTTGGAAATCAGCTTGGCTCTGAGGAGATTCATCTGGACCTAACATTGGAAGACTCTTTGCATAGCTAGAAGTATAGTAATTAACACCGATGAAATCATATGATCCTTGAACTAAAGCTTTTTGTTCATTAGTAAATGTTGGAAGGTTGTCGCCCACCAGAGCTTTCATTATGAAAGGATAGTCACCATATATCAGGGGCTCCAAAAACCTAGTTTTGGATGGAAAAGACATGTAATAAAAATTGAATCATCTGAGTTTAATCATTATTTGGTATCACTATTTACATTGCTTAATTAAGCAAAAAAAACAGTTTAACTAACCATCCCGTAAGGAAGTCAAACGCTCTCATAGCTGCATTGTCATCAGGTCGTCCGGATTCATATGGTTCAAACCATTGGGTCACTAGTGGAATACCAATCTCTCCTTTTTGAGTTGGCTGTGGGAAAATAGAATCTCAATCGACAAACGATACTGTTTAAAAATATATATATATATATATGTGCGAACTGAGTAATCACCTGGTAAGTATCTTTGTACAGTTTAGCAACTGTGGCATGGGCTAGTATGATGTTATGTGCGACAAGGAATGGATTTGTTACTGGGAGTGGATCTGGTGGGTTCATCCCTATTTTGTACCCATATTGTGCAAACACTTGTGGTTCGTTGATAGTAACCCAATACTTTACTCGATCTCCAAATTTTCGGAAACAAAAATCGGCGTAGGCTTTGAAGTCATCTCTAAGTTCAAAAATCACAAAGTACTAAAAAATTAAGAAAATTTTATGGAATCTGATCATCAAGAACTACTGCAACACTTGGAAAGTAATTATTTTTTGCTATTTCACTTTCTCTTTTTATTATTTTTTTGTTGATTTTTTATTTTTGCCTTTTCCATTGCTTACTCCTTTCTTCTAATCTTATATCACACCTATAGTACTATAAAAAACATATGGTTTGGTTGCCATAACGTAAAAGGAAAGATTGCATAAGAGATTCAGGTTAATTATGTATAAGCGGGTAAAAGAGAAAATTAAAAGTGAGCGAAAAGAGCACTGCTATAAGCATCTAATTTGACGACCCAATTGAATGCATAAATTGGATTAGTTGTGAGTTCTAATATTAGATGGAGCATACTTTCAATCCAACAATTAAATTTGATTGGGTCGCAAAATTAAGTCTAAACATCTTTTTCCGGACCAAAAATACTACCCATTGGTATTAATATAGGTCAAAATACTTTTCTTTTAATCTTTTCTTACACCTATAATATGATTGAACTGTATTATAATACCGCCCCTCCAAGTGGTCTTAATATAGGATCAAGAGTACGGATAAATCGTAATATTCACGTGCCTATCTTATATGTATAATTGTATATAGAAGTGTTTTTGGCACCCAAATATAATATAAAGTTGGATTAGAAAAGTTTAATCTAATATGATTTCACAATTCAACTCTTAATACAAGTGTATTGTTTATAGACTATATTAGTTCTATATCATTTTTTTGCGAAATAGTAACTAAAACTATTTTTATTTTTCAGCAAAATTGTATTTTGCTTAAAAACAATTACATAGAAAAGACGTTATCAAATAATAATTAGTGTAAATGTGGACGAGACACTTACATAATCTGGGTGTCCAAGAACCCATTGTACTTAGTTTGCAATGCCGTGGGCAAGTCGAAGTGGAAAAGTGTCACAATTGGGGTTATACCTGCATTAAAATTATTGTTCATCATAAAAGAGAGAATAACAAATGCACTGAAACAGGTCAAACTATGAATAAATTTCATAGTCCTGTTCGAGCAGTTCATTAAAAGAGCTCAAAGCAAGTTAAATGAATTATTTCTTACCATGCTTGACTAGTTCATCAATCAACTTGTTATAGAAATTAATACCGTGGTTGTTTGGACGGTCAGATTTTATTCCATCTGCATTTTTTAAACATCAAGAACACCAATCAATGAAGATATTTGGCGTTTTAGCTGGAACACTAATGGTGGTGGTGTGGATTATTGGGTCATTCAAAGAATAACATGAAAATAAGTAATACTTCTTGAAACTTAAAATTTAATTTAATTTGTTGATTTAATGAAATCAAATATTTGTTCAGACTAACTTGTCCATAACATAAACAACAAATTACTCATGAATAATATAGAAGATTTGTAAGAAAAAAGGGTGATTGCTATGCTGTGGGGGTGTATAAAGTGAAGAATGGAATAATAGTGGTTCAAATATGTGGTTAGACTGTCGTGGGATATTGGGATTGATAGTGAGTTTCACTATAAGTTGTGATTTATTATTAATTTAATGACTATGATAAAATTAAGTCAACAAATTAAGTAAATATATGAAATCCAAAGAATTTTATTAAAAATGAATTATTATTTATAAGGGTATCTAAGAACATACGAGGGAAGATCCGACTCCAAGAGATGGATAACCTGTAAGCATTAGCTCCCATTTTCACAAGCTGTTGAACATCCTCCTGTTGCAACATGCATGCAAAATTATAGACTACTCAATCCATACTTTTAAGTAATTTTGTTCTTTCGGTGCAGGGCCAAGCATGTATATTTTATATTAAAGTACTAATGTGCATCTCATAATGTTTTTCCATTACGAGTAATGCTATGAAAGGTGCTAATAAATCATCTGTATATCTCTTAAGTTTATCGCCGCTAGGGATAGCAATAGACCGAAAAAAAAGGGGAATT
This sequence comes from Ilex aquifolium, assembly GCA_951799425.1. Classification (NCBI taxonomy): domain Eukaryota; kingdom Viridiplantae; phylum Streptophyta; class Magnoliopsida; order Aquifoliales; family Aquifoliaceae; genus Ilex; species Ilex aquifolium. The sequence continues at coordinate 692,520 of OX637391.1, forward strand.
CATCTAAACCCCTTCTGTTTGAATTGAAGATGAACCTATGTATTGAATGGTGGATATATATGAGAATATTTGTATAAACCCGTAAGAAAATGGATGCGGGGATGGACTGAGACTTGCCCACGCCCCACTAAACCCGTTAATTATAACCCTAAAATCTAAAAGCAATGCTACATGTATTTAAAAAATATATTTAAAATGTTTACTTGATAATCACAACCATAAATTTCACTGTGATCCCAATATTTATTGGGACTCACTATTTCAATAATTGTAAGTATCAAGTACATATTTTAAATCCACATGTATTTCTCAAAATCAAGTTCAACCCCGCTGCCTTCTATGCTCTCACTCTCTCTCGCTGACCAGGGACCACAGACGCCTACTCTTCTCTCTTCCTCTTCTACTACATCGGTGGCTGCCTTCTCTTCTCTCTCTATCACTGACCAGGCGGCAGGCAACTAGCGACCTCCATTACTCTCTCTTTAACCTCTATCTCTGTCGCAAACCCCCCCACCTACCCGTCTCTCTCACCTTAAACTACTCAACAGGTGTCGGGTGTGGGATTAGATTTTTCCCACGGATGGAGATGGGGATAGGTGAAGTTTTTTTTAAGCAGGTACGGGTGGAGACTATTCTCTTGACCCCGCACCGGTCCGATTTGTACTTTTATTGGAATTAATTGATCATATGTCGAGGTAATATGATCAATTAATATCATTACAACTATACATTACTAGACCGACAAATTAAGTTAATTTTTTAGATTTATATAATATTATTCTTGTTTTAATTGTCCATGGTACCCGGAAAAAAAAAGTAGGGATTGGGTTGTAAACTTAATCTTAAATTTTCTTCTAATTTTAAAGAATTATGTATGACGTGATCTTGATCAAGTAAGAGTATAGTTTTGGGTATATCATTTACTGGGTATAGGTGGTATGAGTTGACTGCATCTCCTCCTTCTAGCATAAAATCCCAGGTGCTGGGTCCTCTCCCTCCTTCTGTTGCTGATGATTCCGTCTGCACCAAAGTCCAAATAAATATTACAATTCAATACACCCACAACCCTGACCAAAACAGAAAAAAAAAAAAAAACAATATACACACAACAATGACCAATATGAACACACACACACATATATATATATTACGTAAAGAGAGAGACCTGCAAAGCAGAAGAGGCGCAGCCAAAAATGAAATCAGGAGGGAAGTCTTGTCTTGTAACGGCTGTTCGGTCTGGAATAGGGGTTGGGGTAACTCCTCCATTGAAAAGGCGACTAAGAACATCGGGTGTAGGGGCAGCAACACCTTTCAAACATCGTATGGTAAAAGAAGGAGACGAAGACGAACTCTTCCTTGCACTCTTCAGATGTGGGACTCCCCCAATAGGGCCATTAATGAATTGGCTTCGTCTCTGTAAGGAACACAAATGAGCCGGTGATGGACTCTTTGGTAAAACAGAACTGCCAAGTATTGCTGTGCGCAATGAAGCCATGGTCAGAGAGAGAGAGAGAGAGAGAGAGAGAGAGAGAGAGAGAGAGAGTGATGAATGTTTTAGTGGTTTACAATGGGAGTACTGATGGATGGGTATTTATAGAGCAGGCAGAGCGAGTAAGTATTCAATACAACGGTGAGACCACGTAATCACTGTCACAGTGCTGTCACCGTTCAATTAGAAAATTAAAAATATAAAAAATGAACCCCACTATTTTTATAACTACAAGTAACCACCACATCCAATCAGCAACATAAAATTAATAGATCCACATTTCCTATGTATTTGCAGATTAATCGAGACCTATGAATTACAAGTATTCGATTCATAAAGATAGGTGCAAATGTCCACAAAAAGATGATTAGCCGATCCAATTTTCTCTTTTTTCGGAAGGAGATTACCCCAATTGTATTATCTCCCAATTTTTATTTTTGGTGGATCTTCAATCGTGCGATCTATTGTATGTAAGTGAGATTACTCACTCGTTAATAGTGAATGAACAGTGCTATGTAATTTAAATCTGCAACTTAAATTTGCATCTCAAATGAAAGGGACTATTGGATCAGTGAGTCCCATTTAAAAAAGTTGATGAGACTCATTCATTCAATAGTCTTCCTTCATTTGAGATACATATTTGGGTTGCAAATTTTGAGTTACATAATATTTTCCATAGTGAATTAATTATCAAGAAGGGAAATTAAAAAAAATGTATTTGAGAAAATCTTAATCAATGAGATCCCCTAATTTTCACAAAAATAATGTTAACGACTAAATTTAAGTTGTTGTAATAAGCAGACCTTTATGTATCTTTTTTTTTTTGTTTTGGTTCAACGGTCAGAAGTGTTCGAGTCAACTTATTAAAAACAATTGGTTGACTTATAATTCATTTTTATTATGGTACCATATGAAACTATTATTTGCGATTTTTTGATTTATTCATAGATATAAGGTTACATTATAAACAAGAAAAAAAAAAGAGAGAGATTATCACAAATGAATTTCTATGATGGCATGAACCATTTTTGAATTTTGTGCTTAAAAATAATTTTTTTGATGCCATTGCATAAAAATTAAATTTAGTAGATTTTTTTTTAATATAAATTTATCATTGTCAATGACCATTGAATAAACCTATTGAATTAAATTTTTTTCTATGTTGTTGTTGGCTCTCTTCAAAATAAAATCTTGATTCCGTTCCTCAGTTTAGGTCTACCAGAACCTGCATTCCAAACCAAGAAAAGCTTATTTGAAAATACTTCAAAGCAAAGAAAGAAGAAAATATTACTTCTGGTCCCACTCCAATTATGCTTTCTTTCAACTTCTTTGGTTCTATATTATCCATCGTGTGGGGCGGAGCCAAAAAAATTTTTTTTTTTTGGGAGGGGGAATATGACTAAATACATTCATGTCCTATTACAAAAAAAAAAAAATTTAAATTCAAGTCTAGTAAAAAATAATTAAGATTTAAGGCTTAATTACTATATGAAATAGTATTCTAGAAAATTATCTACCATCGATTAATTCCAAGCTAATTTTTTTATTAATTTTCTTTCAATGTGCATAATCATTGGGTTTGTGACGAAAATCATATTTTATTTTGTTACAAAATCTAAGTGAGATCATCTATTGTTTTATTGAGAAATTAATTATTTAAATTAGCAGAAAATATTTTTAGATTATGACATTTTATTTTAATCATGTTTTGCTAAGTAATAGACTAGAAAATGGTAAAGGACAATTACATTATTGCTTTTAAAAAATGGAAGACAATGAAAACAACTAGAACTAGTTTTCAAAAAATGGTAATTGTAACTCTTGGACTTTTTTCAGGAGTCCATCACTTACATATTCTTATGCCAATAAATTAAATTAATTTTCAATTTTAATTCCAATTATTCTAATAAATTATTCCAATAAATTAGTTTTGACGTGTTTAATTCTGACCAAGTGTTGTGTATATCTACTTTGACGCCAAGTTTCACATGGACCCCGGGGTGCTGTGTTTTCAAGTTGGTGATCGCTTGAAGATCAAAGTTGCTGAAGAATAATTAATGTTTGTTTTAAGGAATTAGTTGGGTGAGATTGAAATATCTATTCCGGTTCCTTGGACTTTGATAGGCATATTTTAATATATTTTCTCATCTTACACGATTTTTGGGTAAGTTTTTCATAATACATGTGGATCCCACAAAATGTAATAGTTACATTTGAAATTGATTTGAATGTTCTTTCACATTTATTTAGACAATGAGGTATTAAAAAAGGCAATATAGTAATTTATATTTCTTGTATCCCCCACAATAAAAAAAAAATTCTATTTGATGTCAATTGACTTTAATACCCTTGTCTTGGCATAGACCATAGCCTTTAGAAGGGATTAAGTTGTAATTTACCCTTATAATACCTTGTTTTGGTTTATTACCTCATTATTATATAACCCCAGTGATATTAATTAATTAAATCCTTCTACATGAGAGTATTGGCACATTAGTACCAGACCGATATTATTTTTACATTTTTGTACCAGACCGATAATAACATAACAAACTATATAAGTGGGCCCCATGTATTATTTTACTCTATCTCACTTTCTAATACCTATATATCCGGCAAACAAACTCCTTGGTATATTTCTATCATTTTCTCTTAAGTAATACAAGAAAAACAGGTTTATGAGTATTTAATTACAAGTAATACTACATGGACTTATAAATTAGACTTGATAATCACAACTATTGAATAGGTAGTGAGTCACAATAAATAGTGGAACCCACAGTGAAATCAATAACTTTAATTATTAAGTATAGTTTTTAAGCTCATATAACATTAATGTTTAATTATCGGTGTTTATATAAAACACTGGTAACGTCACAATGTTCCTATAGGCGAATGATTGAGGAATTTACTTTTCCCCCTGGAAAAAACGTTGGTGGAAACGCATGGCATTTGATCTTCCATTCTGGAGTACATCATTCTGGAGCCCATGGTATGTGATCTTCACCTACTGAAGTACGATTGGCCTATCTCATAAAGGGGAAACGATCTTTTTGTCGTAGCCGACAGTTCAGATTCAATAATATGATCATTTTATCCAAGTTAGATTGACCAAATTCGAAAAAAAATTATAGTAATTTAATGTTTTCCTTATTAAAAACAGTGATGCAAACACTTATATCTTACAAGTAATGCACAATGTGCCACGTAAATATATTTTAATAATAATTTTTTATAAAAAAATTATTATTATATGTGTAATTAAATTAAATACTAAATTATATAATTTTTATTACGTTTTATTTTAATTATTGTCAAACCTAATATTGATCTATTTTATCCCGCTTCGAGTATTTAATATGTTATTTGTTTAGGTATCTTTCTACCATATAGATATTTTTTCTTTTATTTATAATGAATCTTTATTGTAAGATTGTTATTATTAAATATTTGTACATCTAATTAAATTATAAATTTATTATATTTTTTTTCAAAAAAATTGATTAAATTACAATACCATTGTTTGTATTGTAATAATAAGATATTGTTTTATACCAAAAATAAATAAAATTATGACATATATTGGATTATAGAGTAATAGAAAATTAAACGATTAATTTATTACATTTTTTGTCAAAAAAATAATTAAATTGAAATACTATTATTTGTATTGTAATAATAATAAATTACACTTAGACCCCCTGAAGTTTGTAATTATATAATATTTAGACTCCTTAAGTTTAAAATATTATAACAAAAAATACTCCAATCAAATATAGAATATTAAATATTTTAAATTTTACAATCAAATTTATGTTCTATTGTATCATTTATTGAAATAAAATTAAAATTAAAATTTAATTTTTTCTTAAAAAATCGTAATTAGTATACAATTATACTATCTATTGGAATAAAACTAAAAAATCAAACAAGGGGTCTAAGTCATTCATAATAGAACATGAATTTTTCATTCAAAATTCATGTTCTATTATGTCATTTATTGAAATAAAATCAAAAATAAAAATCTAGTTTTTAAAAAAATCGTAATTAGTATATAATTATATTATTTATTAGAATAAAACTACAAAAATTAAATAAGGGGTTAAACTGTAATGAACACAATATCTTTTAGCTTTAATTGATGTAGTTTAGTATTTTAATTTGGTCGTTTAAACGACCTAATTAAATTCTAATAGACAATAATTGTATACTAATTATGATTTTTTAAGAAAAAATTGAATTTTTATTTTTGATTTTTTTTCAATAAATAATACAATAGAACATGAATTTTAATTGTAAATTTAAAATATTTGATATTTTATCTTTAATTGAAATATTTTTGGTACAAGTATAACATTTTAAACTTAAGGAGTTTAAATAATAGGTTTATAAATTTAAGGGGGTTTGAGTGTAATTTATTAACTGATATATGTACAACAGGGATTTGAGTACAAATTTTAGGGGGTCTGTGTGTAATATTTCAAATATCAGAGGATCTGAGTGATTAAATGACTAATCTCAGGAAGTCTGGATGTAATTATCCCTAAAAATTATTACACAGACCTATAGACAACACACACACTGACACGCAACAAATGTTCCTATCACTTATCGAAAAAAAAATACTTACCGAAAAAAACAAATGTTCCTATCATTAAACCTAGGGCTGTCCATGGGCCGGGCTGGGCTTGGCCCGTGAAATTTTTTTTCGGGCCGGGCCGGGCCGGGCTCGGGTAGGGGTAAGCTACCCGCAGCCCAGCCCGTCACCTATTGGGCGGGCTTTGCGGGCGGGCTTTCTGGGCGGGCCTGACTGGGCGGGCTTTATTGGGCCTTTTGGAAACGAACTATTTTAAGTTATGGTGGTCATTTAATTATAAAAATTGGTTGAACAAATTTAAAAAGTTAAGTTGTAATAAGTAATTTAATGTAATATTGAACATATTCGTAGTATTGATAATCGATACAAATGAAATGGCTTCTAGTATTACCAATAAACATAACTAAAGAGGATTTATTAAAATTAAAACATAAAAGAAAAGAAAATGAAAAGTAAGGGTTTGATAATATTATCCAAATTATATTAAAATAAATCTTATATTAAATAAGACTCTAGTGCATTTATGCAATTTCATTTGAAAATTCAGAAACTTGTCATCAATTAATGAAAATAGCTAGAAATAAATAATAGTAAATTTAATTATTTTAACAATTCATTTTTATCTTTTAAAAGAAAGAATATGAAAGGCTTGACTGTGTAATATTAATGAAGTTTTATTAATATAAATTACATATTAATAATGTTAGTATTGTGAGAGTCAAGTTGTCCAATTAAAAGGTTAACATCAATCTAGTCTTATTAATATGAGTTCTAAATTAAATAAGACTAGTATTGTCTTTATATATTGTTTTAGAGTTAAAGTAGTCAATCAAAAGTTTTTCTTAATAGTGTACTTTTATTATTAGTATAGATATGTATATATATATATATGGTATGTGGGCTTTGGGCGGGCTTCGGGCTTCGGGTTTGTGGGCGGGCTATTGGGCCGGGCTTCGGGCGGGGTAGTGGGTTTAGGGGTAAAGCCAAACCCTTTCTTAAAGGATATTGGGCTCGGGCGGGCCAACTATCGGGCCTATCGGGCTTCGGGCCTATTTTTTTCGGGCCGAGTAACAGGACCCGTGGGTAACCCGGCCCATGGACACCCCTAATTAAACCATACAAAATTCTCATCGGTGGTTGGGCCTTGTGGTCTAAAGATGAAATCAAAAATCATAAATTCTGAAATAATTTTTTTTAATCATATAGCTTATATTGTAGCTCTATAACAAATCACAAATTTAGTTTTTATAGTGAAAAAAGTTGTAAGAGTTTGTTTAAAACTAAAAAAAATTATCAAGCGATTTAAAAAATGGGGATGAATCTCAAACAATTGTTGGGAAATGATGTGTCTCATTAATAGCTATTTAATGGTTAGTGAGAGTTTGTGGGACCTACTCTTATGATATATATTCATTTCGAATTCAAAATTTGATAAACAATTTCATGGATGAAGTATTGTTGTTTGTATTGTATAATAACCTCACCAAGTTAACGGATTGAGTCACAATTTTGCTATTATTTTATAATGACTTTTTAAAAAAAAAGGGGTGAGGGCAATTCAGAACGCTTATAGGCTACTCCGACAAGTTCTCACTAGTGAGATTTTGAGGTCTCTGAATTCGTCCGTTACTTCTCTTGGAAACGAACCTAGTTAGATTAATATAATTGTCAATTACCGAGTTCTAATGTAGACTCTAAAATTTAAACCTCTAATTTAATGGTGAGAAGTTTTATCAATACTCTACTGAACCATGTTGACATTTGCTACAACTTAAATACCTCTACGCTATTGTAGAGTTACCGTTAATTTAAAATATGCATCGGTGTTTCAACCTACACCTTGGGTCTACCCCCAAAAAACTAATTAAATAAACAATAATAAGTTTTGAAAAATAGTGGAGAAAAGCCAAGCAAGCAGGATAACGCCAATGTCGACATTCCTGTCTGGGGAAGCCAACTCCTTATCAAGGACTTGACTATTGCAGGAAGAAATAATTTTGGTACCTTACCTTTAATTTTTATTATTTTAATTAATATATTTATAATTTTTGTAAGTCATTTTATAATTAAAAAATTTATCATTTTTATAGATGATTTATTATTTTTGTGGGTATTTTTACAACTTTTGTCGGTTTTTTTACTATATTTGTGGTTATTTTTACCATTTTTATAAGGTATAAAAAAATTTATTACATTTAAAAATATTTTTATCATATTTGTGGGTATTTTTTATCATATTTATGGATATTTTTACAACTGTTGTAAGAATTATTTTTATTATTTTTTGAGGTAGTACAACAGTGATACACTACCTTTATCAATGGATACTGATGGTGTAAACTTCCGTGAATGAGTTACGTGACAGGAATACTTCGCATGAATGATTTACGTGGGGTAGTGTGTAATGTCTGAGTTGCAAGGCTCATATCTAGTAATACTGATTGATGTTTTGGGGGATGAAGAAAGGGGCGACAACACAGTGGGGTTATAGTGGTTCACCGGCCTGAGCTCTGCTAGTCCACTCTGCAATGGAGTCTCTAGCTCCTCTCTTTCTTATTGACCGAGTTGAATGTATTACAATTTTTGTATCAGGGGATTGGGGTTCTTCGTGGCTCTCCCTTCTAATGGAGGCTTGCCCTCTTTTTTATAGCCTCCTACTTACCTCTAATACTGATTTTATTCCCTATGATCAAGGGATCTTCTTTCCTCTCTCCTCCCAATCCCGGAATTTCCTCAACTCCCTCTGGCTGGCTTCAAACGGTTTATATCCCGAGATCTTTGCCTTCTACCGGGGGATTCTCCTTAATATTTGGAGAGGATTGAGAGTTTCGTGCCTTGGTTCTTGCTTCCTAGTTATCCTGCCGGTACATGCTATCATTCGGTTGTCTCCTTTCCCTCCTTGCTACGGTTTCACCTATAGGGAGCTCTGGCTCTAGGCCTCTGAGCTATGAACCCTTCACCTGACCTCCTGAGCTGAGCTCTGTATCTGGGCTCATATTTGGAGTTTATTTTAGGTATCATCAGTTGCCCCCCAGCCCTTGGTTCAAGCGGGCTTGGGCAGGGGCTGAGCTGTTTTAAACCGAGCTAGAGTCCCCTCGTGACTGACCTTGGTTTGTGCATAGGTACTGCCTTTTTGACGGTTTTTCTGGCGATCATGCCCTCCTCGATTCCCGCGCATGTTCCAGCCCACGTCCTTTCAAGTCATAAATGTCCGAACGGTCATCAAAACCCTTATTCTCACACTGTTCATCTTCTTCATTGCCTTTCATCTCCGTTCTTCTTGCGATTTCGGACCATCCCACTTGAGACTTCCTGATTTCCTTGTTCGAAATCGAACTCCCAGTTCTCGTTTTGAAGACTTGCAGTGCCTCTTTCCTTCGATATTGCTCCAAGCTTCTGTTCTCCGCTATTCCTGAGTTAGGTACGTCCTTTGCTCCTTTCACTTCCTCCTTTGCTCTGGATCCCTCAAATTCGAGGTGGTTGCTACATTTTTGGGCTTTTCGGTTCTTTTACTTTTGGAATCGTGACCATTGCCTAGCCCCACTTCCCCACTTCGTAGGTTGGAGTTCTATAGTTCATATCCTTGCCATTGGGAGCTACTGTGTTGACCCAAGGGTCATTAGAGAGTGCCTGACCAGTGTCCCCTCCCTTTATCGCTATTTTAATCTTCTTTTTTCTCTTCCTACCATGTCAGCCTCTTCTGGAGCCACTCACTCCTCTGTTTCACTCTTAGGAGATAGGTCAGCCGAGGAAGAGACCGAATTAGGGGAAGTAGGTGACGAGATAGACAATTTCCCTGGGGTTGATGTCGCTGATTCCGAGGTCAACACCGAGGAGCTCCCCTCAACATCTTCCCCCCTGCCCCCTAAGACAGACAAAGGCAAGGGCAAGGTCAGTGGAGTTGGGATTTCTGATGTCTCAATGTACTTAGGAGCTGCCTATAAGCTAGCTGAGCAAGTGGGCCCTAGCAAGCTCAATCCTTTTTTGTTAAACGTTTTGCGTACTCGCTATAGGTTCCCTACTGGCGTTGAGCTCTTGAGCCCAGACAGTTTTACTCCCTTCGTTGCCCAGGTTAACAAGAGGGTTTGTTTTTTTGAGGCCGCCTTCGATAATGGCCTTCGTTTTCCTATACATCCCTTTTTTAAGTTATTTTCAAAGATTTAGACCTCGGGGTCCCTACCCTTCCTTTATTCCTAGAGTTTTTCAATGTTAAACCGACCTCTCAGGAAGGCTTCTTGTATGCCTCTAAGCGTGCCAATGTTAGGCAGCTTATTTCTAACATTCTGACCTCCCACAAGCACTGGAAGGAACATTTCTTTTTTGTTGGGGGCACCGGCTGGGAATACAATCCTACTGACAGGTCGGACACTCTTGGTATTCCCAAGGCCCGGACTCGTTCAGACAACTTGGGTGAGTCCTTAATTGGGTTAGTTGCGTGTTTCGTTTTGAGGGCCATGAGCTCCTAACTCTGCTCTGCCTTTGTGTTTTCTAGGTACTCGCCTCAAGCTCAGCACTGAGGAACAAGAGGCGAGGGAGATATTGGCAAAGTGCACCCCTAGGAGGTATTCCGAGCTTATTCTGCCTTGGGTTTTGGTGGACAGAGGGTTCAGCCTTCCTGAGGTAGAGATTGAGGCTCCGCTTCCAATTTTTGTTGTCAGACCTGAAGGAGCTGCTGGTAACCCCCCTTTCCTAAGGGTTTCTTTATCTCACTTTTTATTTCTTTTTATCTAACTGTTTTAGCTCAGATCTTCCAGGATCTTCCACTATGAAGCTTAACCCCGAGGAAATCCAGGCCAAGTTTAACAAGTTGTCAAAAAGTGGGAGAGGCAGCAAGCGGAAGGCTCAGGTCGGTTCTGGGAGTAGCTCTGCTCCTCAAACCAAAGTTCAGAAAGTGGGGGAACCAACTTCTTCTTCAGCTGTCAAAGATCTGGTTCCTCCACCTAGCTCTTCTGAGATTGTGAAGACCCCTCCTTCTCCAAAAACCCAGCCTATCTCAGCGGGAGGTCAGACTTCTCCTTCCTCGTCAGAGATTGAGAAGGCTTTGGAAGTGATCCCGCGTGTTCGACCTGGTAGTTTCAGATATAGCTCTTCAGGGAAGGTCATTGAGACAACTCCGGTGGGTCCTGAGAGCAAGAAGGGGACGCTACCCGACGTGAAGGAAGATGAAGATTCTTTTTTTGAAACCATGGAGCTCGCCGCAGGGGCTGTTTCCTCTATTCTTCCTGAGTCTGACGTCAAGAGGGCTGCCACTATGGAGCTTGAAGAGTCCATCGCATCAGCTCTTCAGGGAGCAGCTACTGTAAGTCTTGATATTTTTAGGCATCTGCTTAACCTTATGTCATAGCTATTTACTGCTTACTTTTTTTACCTGTGCCTCTTTAGATGGCCATCCATGTAAAGGGCCTGCTGAGGAGAGTTCGGTCTTTCGAGTCTTCTGTTAAAGTTATGAAGGCGTACGAGCTCAAGGTTGCGGAGCAGTCTTTTGAGAATGAGGATCTCAAAAACCAAGTGAAGGACCTAACTGAACAGCTGGAGAAACAATCCTCTGATCTCAAGGGCTTCAAAGCAGCCAAGTTCAAGGCTGAGGAGGGAGAAAAGAAGGCTCGTGACGAGCTAAGGATTGTGGGGGAGGAGCTGAAGCATAAAACTGAGCTCTGGGCTAAGGCTAATCAGGATGCTTTTGACGCCCGCAACTCTCTTGAGTTCACAAAGAGAGAATATGACACCATTTGCGAGGCCAATGGGATTCTTCATAAGGAGCTCAAGGAGAAGAGTGATTTAATTGCCGAGCTGACTGATGAAGCCACCACCCAATGGGCCTCTGGGTGGCTTGCTTTTCAGCGTAAAGCTTCGAAGATCTTTCCCGATCTGGATTTTAATTTGCCTATCCCAACAGAGGGGGAATTGGAAACCGACTCTGATGGTGAGGAAGACAACTCAGCTCTTCTCCCTGAAGCCTCAGTCCAAGATGTACCTGCTCCTCCAGTGATTGCTCGTGCTGCATCCTTCTCTGTTGATCTGGTGTCCGAAGCCCTTGAGCAAGGATCATTACTAGACAGGGCGGAGGCTCCTGGGATCAACATTCCTGAGAATTTTACTCCTCCAGCTTCTGGGTCCTTGCCTTTTGAGCTGCCGGGCTCTGCTTCTCCTGTTGAGGCTGCATCCGCCGAGCTGCAGGATCTTCTGTCAACTCCCCCTCCAGAAACTTAGGATTTTTTAGTTGTAATCTCTCTTCTTTGTAATAAAATTTTTTGAGATGCAACTTTGCCTTGGGCTATGACTTGTGTTACTTTGCAATCTTCATCTGTTTTTCCTTTGCTGGCTTAGCACATATATACCTTCGAATTTCGATTTCGAATTGTACATTTACTTGTTTTGCTTTATATGCGTTTTGCTTTATATACTCCCCTTCCCCCCTTTGCTTTGAGGGGTGCTGTGCACTTCTTGAAGCAAAATTACTAGGTTTGAAGAGTATATGAGACTTGGTGTTATGCTCAATGGCTTCCCCTGAGCTGTTGAGCTTGGTAGTTGGTATCTCAGGGATCCCTTCTCTTTTCTTCTTCATTCTGAGCCACACAGCTTGATATTGTGAACTGGCGAGTTCCTTCTGAGCTACATGGCTCGTTTTCGTGAACTTAATAGTTCTTACTGAGCTTCATGACTCAAGTTTGTGAACTTAAAAGTTCTTACTGAGCTTCATGGCTCATTCTTGTGGACTTAAAAGTTCTCACTGAGCTTCATGGCTCGTTTTTGTGAACTTGATAGTTCTTACTGAGCTTCAGGGCTCGTTTTTGTGAACTTGATAGTTCTTACTGAGCTACTTGGCTCTTTTAATAGACCCTTGGTGAAACAAATTTCATTGTTTTATTGATAAAAATTCTCTTACAAAAAAGGGACTTACTGAAAAAATCTTTTGAGATGCTCTGCGTTCCAAGAATGAGGTAATATCTTTCCCTCATCTGTTTGTAATTCGTAGTTTCCGGGTCTGATCACCCTCGAGACGATATAAGGACCCTCCCAATTTGGTCCCAGCTTCCCATGAGTGGGATCCTTCCTGGCCGGCAAGAGCTTCCTGAGGACCAGATCTCCCACTTTGAAACTTCGGTGTTTGACTTTCCTGTCGTAGTACCTTGCAGCCTTCCTCTGGTAAGCCTTAATGCGACGCAGAGCTGTTTCTCTTTTTTCTTCCAAGAGGTCCAAGTTCAACAGAAGAGACTCATCATTGTGCTGAGACTCTGCAAATTCGGCCCTAGGGGATGGGATTCCAATTTCCACCGGTGCTACTGCCTCTGTTCCAAAAGCTAGGGCGAATGGAGTCTCCTGAGTCGCTGACCTTGCTGTCGTTCTATAGGCCCATAGTACTTCAGGGATATGCTCCACCCATTTTCCTTTTAAGGCTTCAAGCTTGGTCTTCAGAGCTGCTTTGATGGTTCTGATGGTGACTTCTGCCTGTCCGTTGGATTGTGGATGGGCTGGGGCCGAAAAATAATTCTTTATTCCCAGATCAGCACAGAACTTCTTGAATTTGGGATTATCGAACTGTTTTCCATTGTCGGAAACGATTGCCCTGGGAATTCCAAACCTGCAAATTATTGATTTCCACGCAAAGTTTTGAACCTTTTGTTCCGTTATTGTGGCCAGGGGCTCCACTTCAGCCCATTTGGTGAAGTAATCCACCCCAACAATAGCGAACTTACACTGTCCCATACCGGTAGGCAGAGGTCCTAGTATGTCCAAACCCCACTGCTGGAAAGGCCAATGGCTTACTACTGCAGTTAAGAGCTCTGGCGGGCAATGAGGGATATTGGCTTGCATTTGGCAAATGGTGCATTTTCTGACCAAGTCTACCGCATCTTTGAGTATGGTAGGCCAATAATAGCCTTGCCTTAATACTTTCCCTGCTAGAGCTCGAGCTCCAATATGGTTGCCGCAAATTCCCTCATGAACCTCTCTGAGTATGTAATTGGCGTCTTCATCTCCCACGCATTTAAGAATTGGTGCTGAAAAACCTCGTTTGTATAGGTCTCCCTGCAAAACAGAAAACCTGGCTAACCTGGTCCTTAGTTTCGTTGCTTCTTTGGGATCTGTTGGCAGAGTCCCATTCTGTAGGTACCCCATGATGGGGTCCATCCAGCTTGGTTGACCCTCCACGGGCAGTATTTCCCCATCTTTGACGCATACGGATGTCTCCGTTAGGTGTTCCACTGGAATCAGCCTGTCTAAGCTTTCCTGCGAAGCCGTTGCCAATCTAGCTAAGGCGTCAGCTCGGGAGTTTTCGGCTCTGGGGATATGTCTGACTTTAACCCGCACAAATTTCCTCATTAATTCTTGTACCTTCCTGAGGTAGAGGACCATTTTCTCTCCTCTCTCCTCTTGCCTCGTAAGACTCTTCTATTTGCTTTACTACGAGTTGTGAGTCACTGCAGATCTCCAATTGCTCCGCCTCCATTGAGTGAGCGAGATTGAGCCCGGCGATGACAGCCTCATACTCAGCCTCATTATTCGAAGCCTTAAATCCAAACCTGAGTGCATACTCGACATCTATCCCATCCGGAGAGGTTAGAATCAAGCCTGCGCCACTTCCTTGAGCGTTGGCGGCTCTATCTACCGAAAGCTTCCATGTAAGGAGGTCTGGCACTAACTGTGTGGCTTCCGGGGGTGCTGTCGTTGTGAATTCTACGATGAAATCTGCTAGAATTTGCCCCTTGATTGCAGTCCTCGGTTTGTACCTGATATCAAACTCATTGAGCTCTATAGCCCACTTAACCAGCCTTCCAGAGGACTCTGGCTTGTGCAACACTTGTTTCATCGGCTGATCTGTCGGTACCTCAATAGTATGAGCCTGAAAGTAGGGCCTAAGTCTTCTGGCAGCGGTGACTAAAGCTAAGACGAGTTTTTTTATTTTGGGGTATCTTTCCTCTGCCCCCCTCAGAGCTCTGCTGCACTAATATACTGGCTGCTGAGCTCTGTCTTGCTCCCTTACTAGCGCTGCACTGGTTGAAAAGTTCGAGACAGCTAGATAAAGTGTGAGTACCTCTCCTTCTAAGGGACTCACCAGCATAGGAGGTGAGCTCAGATAGGTCTTTAGTGTCTGGAATGCCTCTTCGCACCGGGTGTCCCACTGGAACGCCTTCTTCAAGATTTGGAAGAAAGGCTGGCACTTGTCACTTGATCTGGACAAAAAGCGGCTCAAGGCTGCTATTCTTCCTGTCAGACGTTGGATTTCCCTTGTGTTGGATGGTGGTTGCATGTCCAATACTGCCTTTATCTTCTCGGGGTTAGCTTCAATTCCTCTACTATTGACTATAAAGCCTAGGAATTTTCCTGCAGATACTCCAAAAGCACACTTGGCGGGGTTGAGCTTCATCTTGTATTCCTTAAGGATTCGGAATGATTCTGCTAAATGTCCGATGTATAATTCTGCTTTCAACGACTTTACTAACATGTCGTCGATGTAAACTTCCATGGAAGTTCCAACCTGCTTTTGGAACATCCTGTTTACTAGGCGCTGATAGGTGGCTCCAGCATTCTTCAACCCAAAGGGCATGACTTGGTAGCAGTACGTTCATTGTTCAGTCACGAAGGAAGTTTTTTCCTGATCAGCTGGGTCCATCATGATCTGGTTGTAACCCGAGAAAGCATCCATGAAGCTGAGGAGCTCGTGCCCAGCAGTGGCATCCACTATTAGGTCAATCCGAGGTAGAGGAAAGCTATCCTTTGGGCAGGCTCGATTGAGATCCGTGAAGTCGATGCAGAGCCGCCATTTCCCATTAGTCTTCTTTACTAGAACCACATTTGCCAGCCACGTGGGGTAGTCCACCTCCCTAATGGCCTTAGCGTGGAGGAGCTTGCTGACCTCTTCGTTAATCGCCTTCTGGCGTTCTGGAGCAAAGCACCTCCTTTTCTGCTTAACAGGCTTATAGGTAGGATTCACACTTAGCTTGTGTGTGATGATTGTTGGGTCAATCCCCCTCATGTCTCCTTGACGCCAAGCGAATACTCCTATGTTCTTTTTAAGGAACTGAATGAGAAGATCCTTAATACCTCTGCTAAGTTTGGATCCGACGTAAATGAGGTGTTCTGGATCTTCATCAAGCTGAACAGGTTCCAGCTCTTCCGATGGCATGGGTCTCGCATCTAGCTCATCTCTCATATCCAACTCGTCTAGCTGAACACTTTCAACTTCTTTCTGCTTTGTAGAGGCCATATAGCATTCTCTTGCTACCCGCTGATCTCCACGGACCACTCCAACCCCATTCTCAGTGGGAAACTTCAATACCATGTGATAAGCCGAGGGGATAGCTTTCATCGCGTTTAGAGACGGCCTGCCTAGCAGCATATTATATGCGGATGATGCATCAACCACCAGGAACTTAATAGTGGTGGTGGTTTGGCAAGGTGGGTCCCCCATTGTTAACACCAGCTGTATCGAACCAAGGGGTAACACCCTTTCTCCCGAGAATCCTAACAAGTGTGCACTCACTGGCTCGAGTTTTTCCCTGCTTATGCCCATCTTGTCAAATGCCAAGGCAAAAATGATATCTGCCGAGCTCCCGTTGTCAATCAGAAGTCTATGAACAGTTCTGTTGGCCACCACAACCCTTACTACCAATGGGTCGTCATGGGGATGTTGGTATCCTTCCAAGTCTGCATCTGAGAATGTGATGGCTGTGCTTAGATGAGGTGCCTTAGATACTGCTTGTACCTCCAGGGCTTTTCCAGCTCTGACTCTGCGCAGGTGAGCCTTTCTGGCTGAGCTGGACTCACCACCTCCTGCGAATCCACCAGATATTACTCTGATTTCCCCAAGGGGCTGTTGGTGTTGTGCGGGAGCTTGCTGCTGAGGTGGGGGTTGAGCTCGGTTTCGATCTTCCTGAGCTACGTAGCGTCGCAGATGTCCTCGTTGGATCAGGAACTCTATCTCCCTTTTCAACTGGATGCAGTCGTCTGTTTGATGCCCATGATCTCTGTGAAATTCACAAAACTTAGTGGGATCTCTTTTTGTCGGGTCTGCCTTCATCCGGGGTGGCCACTTTAGAAACTTCTCATTCTGCACCTCGTACAAGATTTGGGATACCGTTGCAGTTAGAGGCGTGAGCTGTCGAGGTGGATATCTTGGCTGTAGTTCTGGCTGCGGTGGGTGATGAGCACAAAATATTGTATATTTCAAGGCCTCATTACATGCATTTTAACTCAACTTTTGCATCTAAGTACTTAGAGTTAGTCGATTTTATGAATAATGTTGAATTCTTGATGTTGCATGTTTTTATAGCTTAAATCATGTATTTTAGGACCTTGCAACTATGATGGATGTGTGGTGAGGTCATGGACACATTACATGAAGATTTGGAGGCTTAAAAGTGAAGAAATCAAAGAGGTATTGGTGTTTGGGAACAAAGGCGCCAGCAGCCACACCACTGGGTTGATAAACCTCGGTTTTCCTCCATTTTGACCATGATCCAATTCGAATCTGAAAAAGTTCAAAACATGAAAGTTGTATATCTGGATGTCTTCTGTATTGTGTCAAAATTTCAGCTCAATTGGACGGTTAGATCAAAAGTTATGCTAATTCTACGAAGACTGGTCCGGAGCAGAAAAAACAGTACCGGTACGCCGAAGCTACTGGTGTTCGAAGTACCGGTACGGTACAGTACCGGTACTGTCTTCTGAAAAAGCCCGAAATGCCTCCAAATCACTTCCCACTTGCTTGGGGGTCCCACCAATGCTTCTCCCACTTGCCCCCCAACATTTCCTTACACATTTTCATGCCTCCCTGACACAACTTGAAGACTTTGGAGGCTTGGCATTCAAGGAGGAAGAGAGAGAAATGGGCTGCCATGTGGGTTGCAGGCTAGCCTGTCCAAGGCTTCAACTCAACCTCCTATTGATGGGTGGCCTGCACACAGCTGGGGGGACCACCATGCACGAAATTTGAAGGCTCACACTCCATATACTCAGCATTATTCAGCATTGTATTGGGGGGTTGGCTACCTAAGCTTAGGAGTAGTCCATGGTAGAAAATGATGAATAGTGTTGTAAGCTACATTTTACTTGTAATTTTCATTTCTTGCATTGTAATCTTAATTTCTAGCACTTTAATCTCTTTTATTTTCAAGTGTAATCTAGTTTAAATTCATGCTCTTGCATTCTCCATTGTTATAGCTGGGTTTCTCTGCAACTTTTCCAATTTCAACTGGGTATTGTCTTTAAGCTTTGAATTTGGTTATGAAATGAATTTCTCTTGGTACTTTACTTTCTCCTAGCATAAATACAAGTTCAAGGCTCTGTTTTAAGATTCATTTCATTTGTATTTGTAGTCCATTTCATTTACATGTCTCTTTACATTATGAATGCTTTTGCTTTAAATATGAGTAGTTAGATTTAAAGTTGGCTAATCCAAGGGAGAACTCCTCTTTGGTGTGCCACTTCAACTCATTTTCTTTCCTCCTTTCAGAGTACGATGGCTCGGTTTGACTGGGTTGGGGTGAGGACATGGTTGTGAGTTCTTGATACACCGTAGGCATCGTCACGGGGTATGCTTGAATCCTTACCTCCATTTTAGTCCCGAGCTTCCCACGAATCAATCGTACATCTAGGCTCTATTGGAGGAAGTCTTTGAGTTGGATTGACATCCTCATTGGAGTGAACTCTTTGGATTAGCCAACATTTGTTTTCATTGCATTTTCATTCAAAAACTTCACTCACAAAATACAAACAAAAGATTTTACACTTTTCCCTTTTGTTCACCAAAATCACTTTCATACAACTTGACCTCTCCTTCCCCGAGGAGACGACCTTGGAATACTCTTCCAAGTAAAACACCGACACACAAAAGACTCTTTGCGATTGGAGAGCACTTTTGTTCACACACCCGCATTTCATTTCACATTTTGTTCATTCCATTTTCCACCAATCCGTTGTTGCCTAATCTCTTGCATCACCCCGAGGGAGAGTGACATTCCCCTTCACACATAAGCCATATACACATTGAGGGATGATGTTAAGGGGTTAGGAATAACAACGTTTTTCATCAATCAGTGGGCCTAATCGATCTCTGACGTTACCTCTCCTTTTTGGGGAGCGGTCTCTGTCTCTTCTTGGAGACCTATCACGTCCCCTTTCTCTTCTGGGACTTCGATCCCTTTTCTTTTCCTCTTTCCCTTTATCTTTCTGTACGGATGAGCTCCCCACCTTCGAGAGGAGGGCTTCCTCACCGTTTATGTACTTCTCAGCTTTGGCCAATACCTCGGCCATGGTTGCCTGAGAGTTCTTGGATACGGAGAACATCAAGTCCTTGGATTGCACTCCCAATCCAGCTATGAAGGCTGTTATGGCAAACTTCTCGTCCGGGATATCTACCTTTAGCGACTCCGAGTTGAACCTCTGGACATAAGATCTCAGGTTCTCTTGAGGTCCCTGTTTCACATTCAGTAGGTGGTAGCTCGGCTTTCTGTATATCCGAGCTCCTATAAAGTGAGATACAAAAGCTATGGAGAGCTCTTTAAAGGATGAGATCGAGGCGGGTGGAAGCCTGTTAAACCAGGCTAGGGCAGAGCCTTTCAATGTGATGGCAAAAGCTCTGCAGCGTACAGGGTCCTGGTATCCATCCAGCTCCATCTGGTTCTTGTATGTGTTGAGGTGATCTACGGGGTCTTTTGTTCCGTCGAAGACCTCTATTTGTGGCATCCTGAACTTCGGAGGGAGAGGGAAGTGTAACACTCCAGTGGTGAACGGGGACTCGATCTGTTGTACTAGAGCGTCCATTGTAACAGGAGCCTTGCTCTTTACTGCCTCCTTCATGTGGCTGAGCTCTTGCTGGATGTCTTTGAAGCGTTGCTCCCAGTGCTGCTCTCTCCTGTCTTGCGGGTAAGGGAAAAAATCGTCCCTCTCACCCCCATCGTTCTGACTTTGCACTTCCTCGTTGTGGCCATCCCTAGGGGGTAGGTAAGGAGCATGCCCTGGGTCTGGCTGTTTTCTCCTCCTTCGTTGACCTCTCTAAGGGGGTCCCAGTGTCGTTGTTCCCTATGAGGGGGATTATTCTGGCCTTCTTGGGCCGGTCGTGCCTCCTGGGGGCGCTGTATGAGCTTTGATAGCTCTGCATTTTCCCTTAGCAAACGTTGGTTGACGAGGCGAAGGGCCTCCATCTCGTTATTAATGGGGGAATTAGCCTCTTGGACGTTCCCGGATTGTCTGCCGTTGGTGGCTTCCTGCTGATCTTGCATTCGTGGTAGGTTTGTTTGATTTCTGCTCATATTTCGAGTTGTTACCATCAGTCACTGAGAGATCAGCTTATTTGTAATAGGAACAGTCGTTCCCACAGACGGCGCCAAACTGATGGTGTAAATCTCCGTGAATGAGCTACGTGACAGGAATACTTCGCATGAATGATTTACGTGGGGTAGTGTGTAATGTCTGAGTTGTAAGGCTCGTATCTAGTAATACTGATTGATGTTTTGGGGGATGAAGAAAGGGGCGACAACACAGTGGGGTTATAGTGGTTCACCGGCCTGAGCTCAGCTAGTCCACTCTGCAATGGAGTCTCTAGCTCCTCTCTTTCTTATTGACCGAGTTGAATGTATTGCAATTTTTGTATCAGGGGATTGGGGTTCTTCGTGGCTCTCCCTTCTAATGGAGGCTTGCCCTCTTTTTTATAGCCTCCTACTTACCTCTAATACTGATTTTATTCCCTATGATCAAGGGATCTTCCTTCCTCTCTCTTCCCAATCCCGGAATTTCCTCAACTCCCTCTGGCTGGCTTCAAACGGTTTATATCCCGAGATCTTTGCCTTCTACCGGGGGATTCTCCTTAATATTTGGAGAGGATTGAGAGTTTCGTGCCTTGGTTCTTGCTTCCTAGTTATCATGCCGGTACATGCTATCATTCGGCTGTTTCCTTTCCCTCCTTGCTACGGTTTCACCTGTAGGGAGCTCTGGCTCTAGGCCTCTGAGCTATGAACCCTTCACCTGACCTCCTGAGCTGAGCTCTGTATCTGGGCTCATATTTGGAGTTTATTTTAGGTATCATCAGATACAAATAGACCAATTGCACATGTTCTTTACTTTTGCGGAAGTGTTGTCAGTGGCAGTATGGTTGGAGGTGAGAAAATATTACATGCTTAGCAGGTACCAAGCTGGCATGGACACATGGTACTCAACACCAATTAGGAGAGGCCATCTCAATAACATGTCTGATAATGTCAGAAAAATGCCAACTCAGCCAAATGACTGATGTGGTTAACGGGAATAACATTTTCCGTCTTCTCCCTCCTCTATTATTTCTCTCTCTACTGCAAGCTAATCATTTCAGCCGTCCACCCTATTCATTGTTGACCTTTCATCTCTGCATTTTCTTAATTCTTTTCAAACACCTCTATCTCTCTCTCTCATCTCTCATCTCTCAGCCCATTATCTCGCTTCTTAGTTCCTAAATCCTGCCATTTTTTTCTGGTAAACCATATTTTCTATTTCTTTCTCTCTCCCTCTTAAAACCCATTATCTATCTTCATTTCTACCATTATTTCTGGTAAGCATATTTTCCAAGAGGGAAAGTTGAATGTATGGGTATTGATCTATATTGTCTCTTTAAAATGGCATGAACGAGGAAGAAGTCTATGGTCACATTATTATTGGTCTGTTCTTCTTCACGCAGAGTGTTCGACCTCTTTATAACCATTGCTTTATTTTTTAGCCTTTGTATTTTTATGGCTTACACCACCATCCTTCTTTCTGTTTGCTTTCTGTCAAACGGAAGTATTTTTCTGTATATTATTTAGAGTTGAATACAATCGTATATAAATACAAAGCCAGAGGAATTTTAGGAACCTATTCTAGCCTATACACATTTTATGGCTAAAAATAAGGATGGCCCTTGAAGTATGGGATTTACATAAATCCAGACTTCTCTACTTATCTAGTTAGACAGCTCACGCCAACACTCCCCCTCAAGTTGGTGCATAGATATCTCTTATGCCCAACTTGTTAAGTGAGTTGTAGAAGTTCCTTGCAGACACTGCTTTTGTAAGTATATCAGCCAACTGGTCTTCTGATTTAACAAATGGAAGCTGAATAATCTTTTCTCCAAGGTTCTGTTTGATGAAGTTCCGATCCACCTCAACGTGCTTAGTGCGATCATGTTGGACCGGATTGTGGGAGATAGCAATGGCCGCCTTGTTATCACAGAACAAGTTCATTTCAGAACTGGGAGAAACACCGATCTCAGCTAGCAGCTTTTTCAGCCAAAGGAGCTCACATATTCCCTTGACCATTCCCCGAAATTCAGCTTCCGCACTAGACAAAGCAACTACCTTTTGTTTCTTGCTCCTCCATGTAACCAAGTTGCCTCCCACAAAAGTAAAGTACCCAGCAGTAGATTTCCTGTCCGTGATATTCCCTGCCCAGTCCGCATCTGTGTAGCCAGCAACATTCAAATGACCATTCTTTGAGAACATAAGCCCTTTCCCAGGCGAGGACTTCAAATAACGAAGGATCCGCATTACGACATCCATATGGTCTTCACTCGGGCAGTGCATGAACTGACTCACTACGCTCACAGCATAAGCAATATCTGGCCGAGTATGAGATAAATAGATGAGTTTTCCCACTAACCGTTGATACCTCTGTTTGTCCGCTGGTACCTGGTCTACATATTCTCCAAGTTTATGATTTTGGACAATTGGAATATCAGCAGGCTTACACTCTAGTAATCCTACCTCTGCCAGCAAGTCTAGTATATATTTCCTTTGGGAAAGAAATATGCCTTGTCTTGACCTTGCCACTTCAATGCCCAAGAAATACTTAAGCCCTCCTAAGTTCTTCATCTCAAACTCAGTTGATAATTGCTCTTGAAGCCTGGATATTTCTTCTACATCATCCC
This sequence comes from Ilex aquifolium, assembly GCA_951799425.1. Taxonomy (NCBI): domain Eukaryota; kingdom Viridiplantae; phylum Streptophyta; class Magnoliopsida; order Aquifoliales; family Aquifoliaceae; genus Ilex; species Ilex aquifolium. Next base: position 715,479 of record OX637391.1, read on the forward strand.
CTGTAATGATCATGTCGTCTACATAGACTATGAGGGCTGTTATTTTTCGCACTCGATGTTTTAGGAAGAGAGTATGATCAGAATTGCTTTGTTGAAACCCATATTTCCTCATTGCCGAACTCAACCTGCCAAACCATGCTCGAGGTGATTGCTTTAGTCCATACAATGCTCGTTGTAACCTACATGCGATTTTTTCCTCTGAAGTAGTAGTATAACCTGGTGGAATATCCATGTAAATCTCCTCTTCAAGATCACCATGGAGGAAGGCATTTTTCACGTCCAGTTGGTGTAATGGCCAATCTAAATTTGCTGCAAGAGATAACAGAACTCTAACAGTTTTTAGTTTGGCTACAGGTGAGAAAGTTTCCTGATAATCTATACCATATTTCTGTGTATAACCCTTTGCTACCAACCTCGCCTTGTATCGATCAATAGACCCATCTGCTTTATATTTAATGGAGAAAATCCACTTGCACCCCATTGTCTTCCTTCCTTCAAGCAAAACACTTAAAACCCATGTGCTATTTTTCTGCAACGCCTCCAATTCTTCTTTTATAGCTTGAGTCCATTTCGGATCTGATAAGGCTTCTTCAACACTACTCGGAATCTGACATGAGGAGAGTGTATATGCAAAAGCCCTGAGAGGTTCAAATAATCTTTGAGTAGACACATAATTGGCTAGTGGATACTGGGATCGCCGTTCTTCTATGTCTGGGGAGTATCGATTTGGTGGCTTGCCTCGATTGTGTCTGAAAGGTAGAACATAACCCGCAGATGTATCTATAGCATTAGTTTGTAAAGGTGTGGTAGGGGAGCTTACCTCAGGGATATTCTCAGCAGGAGGGTCGTCGGGTACTAAAGAGTGAAGGGATTCATCAGATTCTGCATCTCCCGATGATTCAGGTACTGGTTCAGCTTCAGTTCTTAGAGGTTCAGGTACAGGTTCAACTTCAGTTCTAGGTACAGGTTCAACCATGTCATTGTCATCATTCGGATGTGCTAGATTGTCACCAACGTCCAGCACTTCAACATCAGACCAATTCCGTTCTTCACCATAGATCTCCCCCTGAAGAGGGGAATTGGATACCGGTGATGGAAAAAAAGTTTCAGACTCTAGGAAAGTGACATCCATGGTAATGTAGGTTCGTTTAGCAATGGGATCGTAGCATCTATATCCCTTTTTGTGTACCCCATACCCAAAAATAAACACCGGACAACACATGGATCCAACTTAGTTCGTTGATTCTTATGGAGGTGAACAAAAGCAACACACCCAAAAATTCGGGGAGGAATCATCAAAACAGTAGGTAATGAGACATGATTGGAAAGCACCTTTAATGGAGTCTGAAATTGCAAAACTTTGGTGGGCATACGGTTCAGTAGATGCAGGACTGTGGCAACAGCATCACTCCAGTATCTATTCGACACATGTGCATTGATCAATAGAGCACGGGCAGTTTCTAAGATATGCTTATTCTTTCTTTCAGCAGTACCATTCTGTTGTGGGGTTTGTGAACATGAGGTTTCATGGAGAATACCGTGACTGTTGAAGTATGTCTGGAATTGTTGATTAACATATTCCCTTCCATTGTCAGAACGAAGGATCTTAATTTTTGCAGAAAATTGTGTCTGAACCATGGTATGAAATGATTGAAAAATAGCAAATACTTCATCTTTGTGTTTTAGGAGGTAAAGCCATGTCATTCGTGTGCAATCATCAACAAAAAATACAAACCAACGATGACCAGAAGACGTAGTTACGGAAGAAGGTCCCCAAACATCAGAATGGATTAAATCAAAAGGAATCATACTTTTATTCATACTCAGGGGATAAGAAACCCTATGACTTTTGGCTAAGATACAAGTATCACATTTAAAATCTAAGTGTTTTACATTGGAAAATAAACCAGGTAGTAAGTGCTTCAAATACCCAAATGATGGATGCCCAAGTCGATGGTGCCATAACCAAATCTGTCTTTCCTTGTTACCAACCGTGTGGTGCATGTGATTTGCTCTTCCCGAACTGAAGTCATCCACGTAGTATAATCCCCCCCTCTTAGTACCACGCCCAATTATCTCCTTGGTGAGAATATCCTGAAGAAGGCAAAAGGTAGAATACATCAATACCACACAATTAAGATCTGCAGTAACTTGACTTACAGACATCAGTCTATTTGAAAGAGAGGGTGCAAGTAATGTATTAGATAATGAAAGGGAAGGAGATAAAGTCACTGTTCCAGCCCCTGTAACCGGATAAGTGACCCCATTGGCATTTGCAACACAGCTCCGTCTCGGCTGAGTTGTATTAGAGAAATCCTTTGAATCAAATGTCATGTGGTCTGTAGCTCCAGAGTCGAGAATCCAATCATCATCATCATTGTGAGTAGAGATATGAAACGCCTTACTAGAAGTACCTGGTTCATGTGAAGATTCTACTTGAGGGATGAAGGATAACAAAGGATCACAGGTAACCACAACAGCTCTCCCAGTGTGATCATCATTAGCAAAGGTTTCACATTTTTTCCGTGCTTGGAAGTCGTTCCACCAATCTGGATACCCGTGTAGTTTGAAGCAGGTGTCACGGGTGTGTTTGGAGTTGCCACAATGGGTACACTTCATGCCATCAGATGGTGATTTGGTTTTGGATGAGGGGTTGGATTTTCCACTGCTCATAGGAAGAGCCCCTGGTTTTGGTGGCATCTGGTGGTGACTTCCCTTGATCCCTTTGGAAGCCATAACTGCTCCTGGAGTAGTATTTGCACCCGAGATCATCACCGTCTGCCTGACCTCTTCCCTACGGACAAAAGCGTAGGCCAGTTCCACCGTAGCGAATGGTTTAATTTGGAGCACATCACTCCGAGTTTTATCCAATCTGTCATCTAGTCCATCAAGGAAAGTATAAACCCGATCCTCCTGTAGAATCGAGTTGTATTTCTGTATGTCAATAGCACACTCCATCGGGTTAGGACGACGAAAATCGATTTCTCGCCACAACCCTTGAAGATCGTTGTAGTATTTTTCAATGGATCCACCCGCCTGCTTCATACGGGTGACACGACGCCGGAGATCATAGACTTGAGACGTATCTGTCCCATCGAAATAGGTTGTAGCAGCAGAATCCCAAACCTGCTTTGCAGTTGGGAAGTGAATAAAATTGGTAATCAAGGAAGGGTCCATCGAATTGATCAACCAACCCTTGACAATGGCGTTTTCGGTTCGCCATCTCCTGAATGAAGGATCGGTTTCTGGAGGCTGAGGGGAATCTCCATTGATGTATCCCAACTTGTCCTTGCCAGAGGTATACATCTCGATAACCTGGGACCATAAGGCATAGTTGGATCCTTCCAACTTGATACCGATTGGAGTAGTTGAAGAATCGGCAAGCAGAGGTTGAGGGGAGGTCTGGGCTCTAGTCAAGACCTCCGTCATTTTTGCCGTCAAATCGTTAAGGATGGAATTGGTCTGGGAATTGCTCTGGGGAATGAGAGATTGTGTTAGGTCTCCGGACTCCGCCATGGAGTCTATCGGGTCTGGGTTTTCCTGGTCACACGGTGGTTTGAGCAGAGGTCCTAGGGACGTGCTCTGATACCATGTCAAACGGAAGTATTTTTCTGTATATTATTTAGAGTTGAATACAATCGTATATAAATACAAAGCCAGAGGAATTTTAGGAACCTATTCTAGCCTATACACATTTTATGGCTAAAAATAAGGATGGCCCTTGAAGTATGGGATTTACATAAATCCAGACTTCTCTACTTATCTAGTTAGACAGCTCACGCCAACACTTTCTGTTTCTCTCACCTCTCATTTAACAGTGAGCTACACAAAGTATTTTTTGTAGATCAAGCTCCCACACGAGATTCTTCCATTAAGTTTTTTATGGGTTTTGATACAAACTTATCTGTTGGGGCTTTGGTTCTAGCGGATCTGATTGGAAAAACTATCGACGAGAAGATAAAGCAACCAGAGCTGTTGAGGTTGAAGTTGCGTTCCCCAGATTTAGTGTAGTGGACATGTGGTATGTTGCAATCACAGGTGGCAACTCGTCATGATGCATGCATTTGAATGATGCAATAAGTATTTGGTTGGCCAAGGGGTCAAAGATAAGAACAAGATTGCACCTTAGAGCCACTTCAGCTGGGTCTTGTAGCTATAGTAATTTAACATTTTAGATGATTTCTTAGAAGTTACTTATTGGATTTACTTGTCCAAATTCAAAGTTCTAATAGTTCAGACTTCAGTTTGTATTATTATTTGTTCTTATAATTCCTAATTTATTCCTTGTAATCTTGTTGGAAACAAAAGTTATTTGTTTTTTTTAATTAGTTATTTTTCTTTTTATTTAAGAAGTAAATTGTAGAAAGTCTACTTAACCCACTAATTCTTTTGATCACAGTTGGTAAGGGAAGTCTTCTTAAACAAACCAAATATGATTCTACAAAATTGAAAAAACCTATAAACTTATGATTCTTTTGATCGAAGCTGGTAATGCTATGAGACCGAAAAAATGAGAAGTTTAATAAAACCTGTAAACTTACTCCAAAGGCAAAAGTAAATTTTTCTTTTTCATTGTTTAACATTTAACAAAATTAAATGAGTTCACAAAACATAACAACTTCGATAGAGACAATTCATCGAACAGTTGGTGAACAAAGTTCAATCTAAGGGTGCGTTTGGTAACGTTTTTGTTTTTATGTTTTTTTTATAAAAAGAAATAAAACAAAATTTTGTTTTTTTTGTGATAAAAATTAAAAATATAAAACATGTTTGGTAGTAATTTATATTTAAAAATTTATACAAACAAAAATAAAAAATATGTTTGGTATTACTTTGAAAATTTACCACCCAACACCTCCGCCAACCACCAGCCACCCACCACCACCGAAAACCAGCCACCCACCAACCCAGCCACCACCGAAAACCAGCCACCCAGCCACCCACCAACCCAGCCACTACCGAAAACCAGCCACCCAGCCACCACCTAAAACCAGCCACCCCCCACCCCGAAACTCACCACCACTGAAACCCACCACCATCAGCACCATCCCCGAAACCCACCACCACCCAACCCACCACCACCCAACCCACCCCCCATCCCCGAAACCCACCACCACCCAGCCCACCCCCCATCCCCGAAACCCACCACCACCCAACCCACCCCCCATCCCCGAAACCCACCACCACCCAGCCCACCCCCATCCCCGAAACCCACCAGCACCCAACCCACCCCCATCCCCGAAACCCACTACCACCCAAGCCCACCCCCATCCCCGAAAATCCACCACCACCAAAACCCACCACCGCCAACCAACCCCACCACCACTACCGAAACCCACCACCACTCCCCAAAATCAATCAGCCACCACCGAAAATAGAGAAGGTTGAGAGAGAGAGAGAGGGGGGAGAAGGCGTCTGGACCCTTCGGCTGCTTCTTCGTCTTTTGGCATCGAGAGAGAGAGAGACGACAGAGAGGTGATAGAGGGCTGAAAGAAGATGGCCTTTTATACTCAAGCAAAAAAATCATCTTTTGTTGCCATTGAGGATCGAAGCCCAGACCTCATTAAATGACTCGCGCGTGTTTGTTTTTTTGATGTTTTCAAAAACATCCTTTTGGATGTTTCTATATTTGAACCTTGTTTTTGAAACAAAGCAATTAAAAAAAAAATAAAAACATTCACCAAACATGTTTTTATTTTTTTTTGGGCCATAAAATGAAAACAAAAACAAAAAAAAACGAAAACACCGTGTTACCAAACGGGCCCTAAGTTTCCCTTTCTTACACCGGAGCAGATTCACTTTTGCTTCAATGGATTCACATTTAACACAATCTAAGAACAATAAAAAATGAATAACTAATCATTAGTTAACACCAAAGTAATAGAAGAGAAAGGGAGGAAAGGAGAAGAAATGAAAGAAAAGGTGGGATGAACTAACATTATTAAAAGTTAATCATCGATAAACCATATGGCATAAAGCTTATCTTTAGGATCCATATGGATTTTTCTGATTTCATTGACTGATAATTTTGATCTTATTGCAGTGTAATTTAATTTGATTTAAGAGTGGTAAACAAATAAAAACAAGATTAAACCTTTAAATACACCCAATTTTTTCAATTAACTAAAATGCAAGTGGCAGTGCCACATGTTCACAACCAAGAGATTATTGACAAGCATGAGATTAAAGACTATGGACAGATCAGTCCTCCTACTCCATCTTCACGCCTTCACGCCATCGAAGCTTTAACTGGAAGCCTTAAGCTTTAATGGAAGCCTTAAGAGCAGCTCAAATATCCAGCCACAATGAACTATCTGAAGCACAACTAAACATAGATTTAGGCATGAACCACAAAACACCCTTAGTAAAAAAGGGAAAACTAGTTCATTGAAGAGAAGCTGAAAGAAATGGTGGATGGAGGAGAGAGAAAAAAATGATGTGAGAATATTTGGTGGTTGTATCTCACTTGTTTATAGTAGAAACTCAAAATTCAAAACCAAAGGCGGGTGATCCAAAATTTGAAACTTAGGAGATGAGAAAGTTCTAAAAAAATACAACAACAGAGAGAAATGACAGGACACAGAGGAGAGAGAAGATGGCTAGAGGAGGAGAGAGAAAATGGAAGTTGTACAGCCGTTAACCCTGTCAAAATAATCCAGTCCACATTGCTGACATGGCATTTTTATGACACTATCTGACTTTTTATTGATGTGGCTAGTTTTGATTGGTGCTGAGTACCACATAATGTTGCCAGCTTGGTACCTGCTAAGCATGAAATATTTTCTCGGTTGGAGGTATATAGCTAAGAGTTTAATTTTTTTAATGTGCAGTATGGTTGCATGGCATATTCTACCCAGTTTGAAGCTTATTCTACAACTTATACTCCAGTTAAAGAGTATGTACACCAAACACTATCTGTTTCTTCTGAAGAAATTCCAAAAATATCTCCTAGGGAAGATCCAAATGTATCTCATGTACATGCTGCAGTGTTCTTTCACCTCACCTTATGAACAATGATACGGTGGTAGGTCAATCAGATAATTCAAGGAACTCGGAAGCAAGCATGGAGTACCTCCAAGGACATGGGTTCTCACTAGAAAAATGCATGGATCCTATGATTCTTGGTGAGGCTGAAGAAGGACCTGGCCTTGTTAAGCCATCTGACGAAGAGTGTCATACTGCTGTAGAGAAGATGCAGCATCTGGATGCAAGGGCGGAGCCAGGATTTTTGTTTATCCCGGACTAAGTTAAGCATTCATACGACTAACAAAATACAAATGTAAACTCATAAACATATATTCAATAATACAAATGTAAACTCATACACACTTGAAGAAGGAAAAAATTATTTTTGCTCTTTTTCGTTCTTGATTTTCCATCCTAATAAAGTAGAGAAGGGCTGAAAATTAGATAATCAAACCACATGAATACTAAAAACAATTAGATTTCACAAGTAGAGAGAAAGAGAGAGGGAATTGCTCGTGAGTTGTGGTCAGTGAATCACTATTTCTAGTTGTTATAATTGCAATCAAATGCTTTAAAAATCCAGCATATATCCAATTTTTTACTGCCAACAGAGAATCCCCTTTAAAATTAACTCCAATTTCATCAAAATTACAGACCCAAAGGTCATCAAACAAGATGGGCATCAAAACCCAAGAACAATTTCACAACTAAAAAGAGAAAAATCAGCTCTATCAAAAATTCAACTAAGACCCCTAAAACTTCTTGATTTTTTCACTACATAAAATTTCACAAAATCCCACCTTTAAAACAATCTACAATACAATCAAGAATCACACGCACACAAAAACAGTATTTCACATTAAAAAAAAAAGCCCATACAAGTAAAGTTCATAGGCCCAAAAAAAATCAAGAAATACAAGCAAACCTACCAATCCCCAATTACTAATTCGGGCTATAACAAATCAAGAAAATAATTAGGGCAAAATGCACAAAAATATAAATTTTGAAAAAATGCATAAAAATTCAAATAAGGGCAAAATGCACAAAAAATATAAATTAGAGTTAAAAATTAAAATGTACAGTGTATTATGTGCACAGTGCACAGACTGTGCTGTGCGCGTGTGTGTTGATCGAGAGAGAGAGAAAGTATTTACTATTGTTTTGTTTTGACGGTGGTCGCCTGCTCGGTCGGTGGTGGACCTGGTGGTCCTGCTGTGTTGTTGCAAGGAATGACAAGAAAGGGCCAAGTGAGAGTGAGTGAGCGACTGTGAGACAGAAAAAACAAAAAGCTTTCTAGGTGTTACTGTGTTTAAAAATTTTGTTTTTTAATTGTAGCTCAAAAATTTTGTTTTTAATGTTGGATTGGTAGCCTTGTATGAAAGTAGTAATTTTTTATTTTTTTTTTCATTCTGGGCTTCAGCCCACCACAGCCCACTAATAGTTCCGTCCCAGTCTGGATGCCTAAATGAACTCTGGGGGTGAGGGCGAATCTCCATACGCCACTAAATCATTAAATCATTCATGAGCAACAAAATATGAATGCAGAGCTGATGAAATTTTCAGGAATTACACCACCAGATATCGGAAAACATCAGAATGCAGAAAAAGGGCCTATGTCCCTTACCATTGATGCAACTCCCGAGTCCAAATTCCCAGATGCTTCAGGTGCACCCTACTCGTACAATCTATAGCAAGACAAATTGTTTGTGCAGTCAAAAGCTTGACATGTACTATTGTTTTGTTATTCTTATCTGATTTGCATCTTTGTTCTGTGCTTTTACATGTGCTGAAATTAGGTAGAAATCGCTATTTTTGGACGAGTTATTGACTTATTGTGCTTATAAGAGGTTTTAGATATGATTAAGGTATATTTCACTGCAGGGGCTTCTACACCAGAGTTTATGGCTGTCCGAACTCCAGCTACTAAGGAGCATACAAGAGTTATAAACAAGCGAAAATGTATATTTGATGACATCATCGTGTTTCCTAACAATTATGTCCTGGTAACCTTAAGTTTGACTCCTTTTGTACAGGTGAAACTAGATTGGATTGGTTTAGAACTTTAGACCTTCTAGATATACAATGCTTTCTTTTATCACTACTTCGATTGTGGGGTTTATTCTCTGATCAGATGTTTATTTCCTACTCCCCCACCAAAAAAAAATTAAAGAAAAAGGGAACCATGTAGGATTTTCTGTTGGCTATATCGGTAAATATGGCTTCAAACCTGAACTGTGCTCCATGATACGTTTTTCTATTATCTTCTTTTTTATTTCTTTCGTAGTTTTGTTACTTCTTCCAAATTAGTCTGAAATTTTAGGGTATTTGTGTTTACATGGCAACATTTTCACTTGGATTACCTTGCGAAGCTCCACTCATTCATTGACATTGTTCATACGATGTGAAGTACAGCAAACTTCGCAGAAAATGTTGTAGAATTAATAACAATGGAGCATCAGATGTTCGGACTGACATTAGTTTATAGCAGAACTTTATATTTTGTCATCTTGAAGACTGAAGGACTTACATAGTGCATCATCTTTAAATTTTTTAGGGTGCTTAAGCAACGCATAGATAACTCGAGTGACTTTGGTTGTAAACGAAGAAAAGCTCCTTGTATTGCTATCCATTCCTGGAAAGCTCACAACATTTCCAATCTCCCTAAGAGTTTCTTAGAGCCTTTGATTCCATGTGAGTTGGTGTTTATCGTTTGTGCTGCAGCATATTATATGTGATTTGCACTGTACTTATAGTAGTTGCGACAGGTACTTCATTAGATGTTAGATCTCGTAAATGTGAACAAAAGTTGTAGACCCCAGCACCAGTTGAAACTGTGAAAATCCCTACAAACGTAGGTGTATCAGATTCATCAACCAGACAAAAATCATCCAATTATGTGGAAATTCCTGCAAATGTAGCTTTATTAGAATCCCCAATTCGACAAAGATCCCCAGAACAAACACCAATTGCTCCTGCAACACCTGTTACCCACTCACCTTCATTGAGAATACATGATGGTCAAGGAATCACTCGATCTGATAGAGTGGGACCTGTAAGCTCGTCTGAAACTGAAAGCATAGAGGAGTTATCTCCAACCAAGGAACGAGAATTAGATATCAGTCTGATGCATGAGGTATGTCCAATCAGCATATCAACTTCTCTTGCATGTAGAACATGAATGTTGCCATGTAATGTAAGGCTGGTTTCTCTTTTTGTGTTCTGTACTCCGCTGCTGGAGTTGAACTAAAATGTATTGTCTTCAGATTTGTTTGACTTGTCTACCATTGATTTGTGTCAGGAGACGAATTCTTGTGAAGGAAATAGCCAGGAAAAGCGTAAGAAATTGATTCCATTCTCCTAGCTACCCTCCCCCTCCCCTTTTTGCAACACACATGCTTCACACTCAACGGACTAATTTTTTATTGTATTTGGAGAGTGATAATTGGCATTTTTACACGACTCTTAACCTGATTGCAGAAAAATGGTCTCTGAGAACCAGGTATGGTGGACAGGGGAACATAGAATTTTCTCCATTGGCTTAAAGGTCAGTTACCCTTGTGACCCTTGTATGAGATTTTTAAACTTACTAAGTCTTTGGCTTACAGAACAGTGGCAAGTTACCTGCACAAGAGATTTTTGAGATACTGGTATGGCTTTTTTCACCACTTGTGTCTTATACAATATCAATCACAACTTGGGCTCAGATTTGTTGGAGACCAACCTATGTGAGTTTGTGTGCCATTCCGTCTAAGTCTTGAGGCTTGTTGGCATTAGACCAATTTTTTGTGGTAAACATTTTTGTGTTGTTTCGAGTGAAGTAATTTTCTACCAAGAACTCCTCATGCCTAGGATAGTCGGCCAAAGCAGTCACGTCTTGCTTTAGTGCCCCTTTGTGATGACCTGACTCATTTCCATATATAAACTAGAGCACCAAACAACTCCCAATATAGATAAATTTAATTTCATTAATAAAATAACTCGATAAGCCTGTCATGTATACACCTTGCTTGGCTTATGTGCAAATTACATAACTTGCTCTGGAGATTCATGATTTTTCATTTCAAAGTTTTTTAATCCTCTTCCTATCCAATTTTCAAGCAACTGACCAGGATTAATCCAAAATACGATATAGTAATTGTCTGTGACCGTAGAATTGACAATTTGGCAAATATGATATACAAGTTAATATACTCAAGATGTCAAAGTTCAACTACAATGACTTCAGCTTTTGAATTACACCCTTCATCGCTTTCATGGCTAATCCTTTATTGTGCTCTAACATCACCAAAACTACCAAACATAGCTAGAGCATACTCATTATCATCACTAGAATCTGTACAAAAAACATATTATCTGTTGCATATTGTCTACTAACAGAGGATGGAGAGCCATCAACTTTCCATGAGGCTACAAAAAGCCAAGAAGCTTCCTTGTGGATGGCAGCAATGCAAGAAGAAATTGAAGCTCTCCATAAAAACAAGACATGGGATCTTGTTCCACTACCACATGGAAGGAAGGCCATCGGGAACAAATGGGTCTACAAGATCAAACGAGATGGCAATGACCAAGTGGAGCGGTATCGTGCTAGATTGGTGGTGAAAGGATTCACTCAGAAAGAAGACATTGACTTCAACGAGATATTCTCTCCTGTTGTTCGACTTACAACAATTCGAGTAGTCCTGGCGCTGTGTGCTACATTTGACTTGTGCTTAGAGCAGTTGGATGTGAAAACTGCATTTCTTCATGGAGAACTTGAAGAAGAAATCTACATGTTCCAACCAGGAGGTTTTGAAGAAAAAGGAAAAGAGAACTTGGTTTGCAGGTTGAACAAATATCTGTACGGTCTCAAACAGGCGCCAAGGTGTTGGTATAAGATATTTCATTCCTTCATCATGAGCCTTGGATTCAACAGACTCAGTTCAGATCCTTGTGCTTACTAAAAGAGATTTGGTGATGGCGATTTCATTATTTTGCTGTTGTATGTTGATGACATGTTGGTAGTAGGCCCCAACAAAGATCGTATCAAAGACTTAAAGGCACAATTGGCTAGGGAGTTTGAAATGAAGGACTTGGGACCAACAAACAAGATTTTAGGGATGCAAATTTAACGAGACAGGCATAATAGGAAGATTTGGCTTTCTCAGAAGAATTATTTGAAGAAAATCTTGCGACGCTTCAACATGCAAGATTGTAAGCCAATTTCTACCCCTCTTCCTATTAATTTCAAGGTATCCTCAAGTATGAGTCCTAGTAGTGAAGCAGAGAGGATGTAAATGTCTTGAGTACCATATGCATCGGCAGTGGGTAGCTTAATGTTCGCTATGGTTTGCACAAGACCAGACATTGCACAAGCAGTGGGAACGTTTAGTCGATACATGGCGAATCCTGGTGAAGAGCATTGGAACATTGTAAAGAGGATCCTGAGATATGTCAAGGGTACCTCAAATGTTGCATTATGTTATGGAGGATCAGATTGTACTGTCAGAGGATATGTTGATTCAGATTATGCAGGTGATCTTGCACATAACCTGTGATGGACTTGCTCTTGTCAAGATCACCCAATTCATCAAATTAACATTCAAATTATCAAATTGACATTCAATTTCATCAAATTAACATGTAATTTCATCAAATCGACTTTCAATTTCATGAAATTAACATTCAATTTATCAAATTGACATTCAATTTCATCAAATTAACATGTAATTTCATCAAATCGACTTTCAATTTCATGAAATTAACATTCGATTCATCAAATTGATATTCAATTTCATCAAATTAACATTCAATTTATTTGGACATTCAATTTCATCAAATGGACATTCAATTTATCAAATTAACATTCAATTAAACATTTAAAGTAATCAAATAAACTTTCAATTTCATTAAATTAACACCCAATTCATCAAATTAACATTCAAATTATCAAATTAACATTCAATTTCATCAAATTAACATGTAATTTCATCAAATGGACTTTCAATTTCATTAAATTAACATTCAATTTATCAAACTGACATTCAATTTCATCAAATTAACATTCAATTTATCAAATTAACATTCAATTAAACATTTAAAGTAATCAAATAAACTTTCAATTTCATTAAATTAACACCCAATTCATCAAATTAACATTCAAATTATCAAATTAACATTCAATTTCATCAAATTAACATGTAATTTCATCAAATTGACTTTCAATTTCACTAAATTAAAATTCAATTTCATCAAATTAACATTTAATTTATTAAATTAACATTCAGTTTTTTTTAAGTAAAATGTTTATTTGCGACATTTTTTAAAAACGTCGCGAAAAGTCAATTCAATTGATATTTTTTTAAATTTTTTATTTAAGTAAAATGTTTATTTGCGACGTTTTTCAAAAACGTCGCCAAAAGTGAATTAAATTGTTATTTTTTTTTAAAGTTTTTTTAAGTAAAATGTTTATTTGCGACGTTTTTAAAAAACGTCGCGAAAAGTCAATTCAATTGATATTTTTTTAAATTTTTTATTTAAGTAAAATGTTTATTTGCGACGTTTTTGAGAAACGTCGCCAAAAGTGAATTAAATTGTTATTTTTTTTTCAGTCTTTTTTAAGTAAAATGTTTATTTGCGACGTTTTTAGAAAACGTCGCGAAAAGTCAATTCAATTGATATTTTTTTAAATTTTTTATTTAAGTAAAATGTTTATTTGCGACGTTTTTGAAAAACGTCGCCAAAAGTGAATTAAATTGTTATTTTTTTTTCAGTCTTTTTTAAGTTAAATTTTTATTTGCGACGTTTTTAAAAAAACGTCGCGAAAAGTCAATTCAATTGATATTTTTTAAAATTTTTTATTTAAGTAAAATGTTTATTTGCGACGTTTTTGAAAAACGTCGCCAAAAGTGAATTAAATTGTTATTTTTTTTTCAGTTTTTTTTAAGTAAAATGTTTATTTGCGACGTTTTTAAAAAACGTCGCGAAAAGTCAATTCAATTGATATTTTTTTAAATTTTTTATTTAAGTAAAATGTTTATTTGCGACGTTTTTTAAAAACGTCGCCAAAAGTGAATTAAATTGTTATTTTTTTTTCAGTTTTTTTAAGTAAAATGTTTATTTGCGACGTTTTTAAAAAACGTCGCGAAAAGTCAATTCAATTGATATTTTTTTAAATTTTTTATTTAAGTAAAATGTTTATTTGCGACGTTTTTGAAAAACGTCGCAAAAAGTGAATTAAATTGTTATTTTTTTTAAAGTTTTTTTTAAGTAAAATGTTTATTTGCGACGTTTTTGAAAAACGTCGCTAAAAAATTTACCAAAACTGAAATTTGCGACGAAATTAAAAAATCGTCGCTAATAGTAACTATTTGCGACAAATTTAAAAACGTTGCAAAAAAAACCGTCGCAAAAAATGCTTTTTGTTGTAGTGAGCTGTAAGCTGGGTTTCGAAATTGCAGTCTATCGTGGCCATTTCAACGACGGAAGCAGAATACGTTGTAGCTACACAAGCAAGCAAAGAAGCAATCTGGTTGCAAATGCTATTGGAGGAGTTCAGACACAAACAAGAGAAGATTGCTCTGTTTTGTGATAGTCAGAGCGCTTTGCACTTAGCAAAGAATCCAGCATTTCACTCGAAGACAAAGCACATACGAGTTCAATATCACTTCGTTCGTGAGAAGGTGGAAGAAAGAAGTGTGGATATACAAAAAATTCATACTAAAGACAACCTAGCAGATGTTCTAACAAAGCCGATCAACAATGAGAAGTTCATGTGGTGTCGATCCTCTATTGGCCTAGCAAAAATATAAGCGACATAGAAATGACAAGTAGAAAGGATAGAAGGATTGCAAAAGTGACTTTAAGTGGGATAAATGTTGCTGATAAAGTCATTTTGGTCAAAGAAGTGTTTGATACATGTATGCACTTCAAGAGTCATTAGTAATATTCATGTATGGAGTCTAAGGGTCATTCATGAATCTATTTATTATCTAGGGTTGCGTACTTGTCTAGGTACATGATATGAGAGTCCTATAAATTCTAGAAGTGTTTTGAGTTATGGTGTGTATCCCATTTAGAATAGAAACAAAGAGAGAGAACCAGAGAGAGTGTTAGAGAGAGTGTGAGGGTTCTCCTAAATACTCATAGTCTTTCCTTTGTTAGAGAGAAGTTATTGTAAATCTTTTTTGTTATTCTTCTACAAATTGCCTATCATTTGTCTCAAATTTATTTGGGAGAATTTTCACACAAAATTCTCATTTTTATAGTTTCTACTTCAGTTGTAATTGTGTGCCCATACTCACAACTTCCTAACATTATCTTTGAGAGAGGTTGCAATCTTGAATGGGTCATACTCGAGTCGTCTTGAATTCTACTATGATTGGAATATCGATTTGTTCCCAAAGTTGACTGGGTGACCATATTGTCGAAATCATGAAAAGCTTTTCGGAATTAATGTGGAAAATTGGAGAACTTGATTCGCACGGGAGCCTCTTCCACCCATGAATTAGACTTTACGTCAGGTTCAGTTAAGGTTCCGATACCCATTGATGCAACGGTATCAGGGGCACGACTAAATCAGATATTGCTAATTAAAATAGGATTCTAACAAAATAGGGATCAGAAATAGAAATGAAATAGCTTCATCAATCTATTTATACATGACACAGACTTATGTCTTAATTCTCTATAAACACAAACACAAGACAACATGCCCTTCACATGATGCACACACCCACTGGTCCACTACTGATCTTTCTTTCTTATCTTTTTTATTTCCTTGTTATGCTTCTCCTCATCTATTTGATTCTATGATATATATCATAGTATATTAACCAAGACACAAGAATCATATGTCTTTCTTTATCATGCACGTGACAGACGACTTTCTAGTCTATATTAGATAAAACAAACCACACACGTTCCCACCGTTATATCTTTTTATTTTTCCAAAATCATCTTTCTTATGATGTACCCATAATAAAAGACAAGACATCATCACGACAAGTGGCCCTGACTAAGCAAATTCTTTCCTCAATTGCCTTTACATCCCCGTAAGTTTTCATAATGGTCTTTTCTTCCTGCATTCATATGGCTCTACAAGAAATCACTTTGTTGTGCTGTAATCTTTTTACAGAATATAGGAAGATGATGTGAATTTAGGACTCGCTTTGAACTACAAATTGTTTTGGAATAGGTTGTAATCGAGGGTGATTCTTTGATCAATGCTTCAAGTTCAGATGAGTTTGTTATGGTTTGCGAACAATAGAAGGGGGGAAACTTCATTACATTTCCAAAACAGAAGATCATGCATTTTATATTGGAACATAAATCCCCCCAATCCATCCCCCCCCAAGAAGATCATGACTTTTAGTTCCTTTTTTTTCTTTTCCTGTTTGGTTAGTTGTGTAATTTGGAGTGTTCCTGATTTAATGTAATTTTTTTTTTGAATTTAGGTGGTCAAAGTATTGGTTGATGACAACTTTTGACTATTTTTATTTCACCAAAGTCACGACATTAAAAATGACCAAACGATTTTCAGCTTAATGCATGTTTATATTCATTGTTTGATTATTTCGTATTTAAGAACTATGTATAGTGCATTCAGACACGTGATATAGGGCGAGTTTAGGCTTTCAGTTTAGTATGTGTCTGAATCAGTGCTTGATTATTTCACGTTCAAATTCAATGTTCGATTTTTTTAGTTGCATCGTGCTTTCAGGCACTGGTTATCCCTAGTGTGTGTGTGTGTGTGTATATACACACGCACACACACAAATAAACAAGTGTGCGGTGCAAATCTGTGCAATCCATCATGACTGCTTTCTATTCCTAATACCAGAAACTAGTTTTTGCAAATTCTGTTTGTTGTGTGTTTTTTTTGGTTGGGGGGGGGGGGGGGGGAGTGTGGGCAAACATGTCACTAGTACCTAACAATGCTGGTCTATTGAAACTATCTTGCAGGTTTTGAGAATTGAAGGATACATCGATGTGAAGCAAGATAATGCCTGTGAGGACATTCTTGTCTTGGCAACTCCAAAATTGTCTTTTGGCTTTTGAAGCTGATGGTGTAGATTGCAGCTTAGTTGAGGAGCTGGAGCCTCCGTTTGTGTTATCGTACACTGGTATATGCCTTTATTCGGAGAAGTCTAGTTGCATTGCACATGTTATGTATATATCCATCCATATTTTATTTCACACTGAGAGGGGTTTAACTAGGCTTTGTGACTTGACGCTGAATGTGAAGGAGTAATTAGTGGTTTTCAATTCTTCTGTGAAAGCCAAGTTGTTTAACCCAAAATGGTAGCTCGACTAGTAATAGAGATGAGTTGTAAATTCAAGCGTTTTGAGTTCGAACTTTTGTTACCTCTTCGGACTAGGTCATGAGGAATTTATTCCTCATGAATACGCTCGTCCCTACTTGGATGGTCTGCTTTTTTGACTGGACCGTTGATGGGATTAGTAAAAGTGTGCGTAAGCTGATCCGAATACCTCTGACCGTTGAACCAAAAAAAAGAAGATAAAATTGTTCTAGGGGACCAATATATAATTCAAGGTAACTTACATATGTATCTCGAGTTTTAGCAAAAGAACACAATGTTTCATTGAAATTTTAGAAATGACACACATATCGCAACTTAAGTGGCGTTTGGTAACCTCGTGTTTTTGTTTTCATTTTTTAGGACAAATGAAAATAAAAATATGTTTAGTTAATGTTTTCGTTTTTTTTTTGTTGATCCGTTTTGAAACAATGTTAGTTTTCAAAATGATGTTTTTGAAAACATCAAAAAAAAACAAAACAGACAGAAGGAAGGAGTCCATTTAATGAGGTCTGGACTTCAAATCTTATTATCAACAAAAAATCTATCTTTTTCCCTCACCATATAAAAGGCTAACTCTCTTCTCATCTTCTCTCTATCTCTCTCACGAAGCATGCGAGGGGTCAGAACTAAACCGATCTTCGATTGTGGGGGGTGGGTTTCGGGGGTTGTGGTGGTGGGTTTCGATAGTGGGGTTGGGGGTGGGTTTCGATGGTGGGGTTGGGTGTGGGTTTCGGTGGTTGTGGTGGTGGGGTTGGGTGGTGGGGTTTGGGCATAATACCAAACACGTTTTTTATTTTTATTTTCACAATTTTTTAAATATAAATGACTATCAAAACATGTTTTATATTTTTAATTTTTATCACAAAAAAACAAAATTAGTTATGTTTTTTTTTATAAAAAAACTATAGATACGAAAACGTTATCAAATGCACCCTTAGTAATTGATTTTTTTTTTTTTTCATTTATCACAAAATTGTAAGAATATGGTCCAAATATTAAATAGGTCCCACGCTAGTGTTATTCAAAGGGACAAATTAATATAAAAATAAATTAATTTTCCAAAAAAACAACAAACATATGTCAAACCCAAAACCATAGGAGCCACCCAAAAGATTCTTTTATTTTTTTTTGGTTTATTTACTCCCAAAAGATTCAAATTGCAAAATTGGATTGAAAATTGAAGGGCTAAGACAGAACATGGATTTTGGTAGAAGAGGCAAAGTGAGCATGTGAGAGAAAAGCCAGATGAAGTACCTGTTTGACAATCGATAGCCCATAAGAATGGTTTGACTTTGAAATTTGAGTCACTTTTTTTTATAGTGTATTTAGTTGGGTGGATGAAAAAATAGAAGGATAAAAAGTAGGAGTGATATATTTATTTTCCTTCAATGGAGGAATCCTTCCTTCACTCCTTTGTGTTTGGTAGGAGGGATGAAAAGTTGGAGTGATACACTTTTTACATTAGTATTAATTCCTTGGGAGAATTACACTTAGACCCCTTGAGATTTATCGCTTAATCACTTAAGTTCCTTGATATTTGAAATATTACATATAAATCCTATGATATTTGTACGCGCGTAACACTTAGATCCCTGTCGTCAATATCCGTTAGTAAATTACATCCAGACCCCTGATGTTTGTAGCCGTCTTATACTTAGACCTCTCAAGTTTAAAATGTTATACTTAGATAAAAAATACTCAAATCAAAGATAAAATATCAAATATTTTAAATTTTACAACCAAAATTCATGTTTTATTGTATTATTTATTGAAATAAAATCATAAATAAAAATCTAATTTTTTTTAAAAAAATTATAATTTATTATACAATTATACTATCTATTGGAATAAAACTAAAAAATCAAATAAAGAGTCTAAGTCATTCATAACAGAACATGAATTTTCGTAAAATTCATGTTCTATTAAGTCATTTATTGAAATAAAATCAAAATTAAAAATATAATTTTTTTTTAAAAAATCATAATTAGTATACAATTATACTATCTATTAGAATAAAATTAAAAAAATTAAAGAGGTCAAACTGTAATGGACACAATACCTTCAAGCTTTAATTGGGATAATTTGGTAGTTTAATTTGGTTATTTAGATGACCAAATTAAATTTCAATAGATAATATAATTGTATACTAATTATAATTTTTTAAGAAAAAATTAGATTTTTATTTTTGATTTTATTTCAATAAATGTCATAATAGAATATGAATTTTGATTGTAAAATTTAAAAGATTTGATATTCTATCTTTGATTGAAGTATTTTTGGTCTAAGTATAACATTTTAAACTTGAGGGGTCTAAGTATTATACGCATACAAACTTCAAAAGGTCTGGATATAATTTACTAACAGATATACTAATGGACATTGATGGCAGGGTCCAAGTGTTACGTGCATACAAATTTTAGGGTGTCTATGTGTAATATTTCAAATATCAAGTGATCGGAGTGATTAAGTGACAAACTTAAGAAGGTTTGAGTGTAATTCTCCCTAATTCATTTGTGTGCAATTCTGTTGTTATAAGGAGAATCTTAAGAAAACGGTCTGTATTAATGGATACAAATAGTGTCATTGCACATGTTTTTATCTCTTTTGGAAAGTAATATATAATAGAACAAGTTATCTACTTGACGGGATTTTAGGCGGCTTAGCAGCCCCAAGCTAACACGTGGATAGCTATAGCCGTTAGGGAGCAGAAACGGCGCAAGAGGATGAAGCCGAGGAGTTAAAACATGGAGGAGCCGAATGCGCTCTGATAAGCCCCGCATTAAAGGGATATGACAACTCATTAATAAGGACTTGAGTGACTACGACATGGTCATTAATGAGCCTCCTAGCCCTCGAGACCTACAAAGACAGTCATTATTACAGAGCATTAATTACTATTATGCCGATCTGATGTGTTTGGCGAACCCCGAGGTGCTTATTCCCAAGCAGTTAACGCTCGGGTGTAGATGTCAAGCATCGATCAGAGGTATTCAATGATCGGGGATAGGGCCATAAAGGCTCGATGTGCCTTGAGCTAGGGTCTGATCGTCTAAGTAAATCAGTCATGGGGAAATTTGAAGGGATAGCATTCATTGTGCATGGGTAAGAGTGTAGGCCATTAAATGTTGAGATGGGACCTAAAGCTCTAGCACTCATTGCTAATCCAGGTATAAACATCCCTCAAAAAGATGAGCAAAGGTACGCAATTCCAAATCAGAAAATACATATTGCTAATGCCTCCAACGCCAACTAACTTGAGCTTCGGAGGGGATTAGCCGGGTGTTCACTCGGCATTTTCCTAATCTTTTAGTCGTTTCAGGTTCACTATTCAGTGGAACCTATCTCAAATCATTGCAGGAACTCACCCGCGCAATTTGACGCCATCTGTGGGAACTTTAGGACTAGCCTTCCCTGTAGTGGTAGCGTTATGGTGAACACACGATCTCAAGGTGAGCTGGGGGATAGCCTACACGTGAGAAATGCGGAAGCTAACCGACCCTCAGCTATTGTCGAATCACCTTCACTCAGCCTGTCGGATGGAGCTCAACGCATCTCGCAACAGACGATACCGGTGGACCAGAGCCTTGGGGGGCAAGGTGTTTTGGCTCGAGAAATCGTTGAGTTAATGGAAAAACAGATGAGGAAACGTTTGAAACAACTTAAGAAAGACATCGCCAATGTGCGGACCCAACTCGATGATTTTGGGTGGTCGGGGGAGACTAGTTGGCGAAACAGCAGTCGTGGTGACAGAAGCACCTAGCGGGAAGAGTCCCGAGGTGTTGGGCCAGACGCCTCGAGAACGAGCCTACACGAGCGTCTGGGCGAGAAACACGCGCCTTATAGTATGGAATGACATGCCCCCGAGGAAAGATCTGAGAGGGGTGGGCGCAGATCGGATCTGTCCTGTTGGGATTTTTGCCACAAACTCGCGGTGAGTGCAGTGACGACAAAATCCCACACGAAATCTACTGCAAGGGGGCCGAGGGGTAAAAGGCCCAAGGAGGACCTCTGAGCGCGCTTGGATGCTAAACGTCGAAGACCCTATCGGAGGGATGAGGAGGACACCGAAGATGAACAGATCGTTTCGCTGTTTGCTTAGGCTATTCGCAAGATTGAACTGCCAAAAAAGTTCACCATCCTCCGTTTCAAGGTGTATGATTGGAGAACTGATCCCGAGAGTCATCTGCGGTAATACAAGCAGTTGATGTCAATCTATGACACTGATCAGAGGTTGCTGTGCCGAGTGTTCCCTATGAGCTTGGGAGACACCGCCATGAAGTGGTACGAAAGCTTGCCTCCCGAGAGCATCAAGTCATGGAATTAGATGGCCGAGCTGTTTATCACTCGGTTTATCGCCAGCAGCAAGAGGCCAAAAGACATTGGCGCGCTGTTGACGCTCAAACGGAGGAGCGGAGAGTCTCTTCAGCGGTATGATATCAGATACTGAGAGGAGATGAACGAGGTCGATGCATGTTTGGAGACTATGGCGGTAGCGATGTTTCGGTTGGGGTTGTCCCGGGACACTGACCTATACCAATCTCTGACAAAGCGGGCTTCCGAGGATATAAAGGACTTGATGGCAAGAATTAACAAGTATGCCAGGGTGGAGGAGGAATCGACGGTACCCGAGCCGAGGCCTCCGTTGCCGAAAAAAGGGGACTGGGAGTGTGAGACTCGATCATGCATTGCATGTATATTAGCATAATTTTGTGGGTTAAATTGCAATTATGTGAAATTATTAAAGGGATAATTAAATTAAATCTTTCATAGCCATGATGTGTGTAAGCATACATGGGGTATGTGGACCCTGTTAGTGATGTATCAGTGAGACCTATTTATAGAATTTCATGTGTAAAAAAAATAGTGGGTCGATTTCGAAATCACTTAAAAACTTGAGGGGAGGCAAGTGTAATTAACCCATTAATATGGGTCACCTTTACACGTGTTCACATATAAAATGGGGAGTCATGTTTTTTAAGCAAGTGGCTGTGTGTGTGTGTGCCGTGTGTGTGTGTGTATGTATTTTAAGGTGTAAAGTGTGTGTGTGTGTGTGTGTTCTTGCCTGCTGGAAACCGAGAGTGAGGGAGAGTAAAAGAGAAAGGAAAAAAAAATGTATGTGTGGGTGTCCATTTGAATCGTGAGTAAGGAAGGTATGTGTGACTCAATTTAAGCATGAGTTGCGATTAATTTTAGTATATATGTATTTATTTGTATATGTGTGGGCTGTTTTAACATGTTTTAAATTAGTGACTATTTTAATTTAATTCATGGACTGTTTTGGTTAATTTTAATGGGCTGTTTTAGTTTAATTTCAAAACATATTTTTGTGAGTTTAAATTAAGTGTATTAAACATAAATTAGTGGGCTGTTTTGTGTTAAATTAATGGGTTGTTTTATTTTAAGTTCAAAAAAGATTTTATTAAGGGTGTTAAACAAAATTTAGGGGCTGTTAAGAATGAGTGTTAAATGGATATTCTACCGAGTGTGCGAAAAGTGTGGAAATGACCATTTGAGATATTCGGGAAACATTTAGTGGGCTAGGTTGAAACTGAAATTATGGGAGTGAAATGGGTGGTTCAAAGGTTCAATTAGGGGCTGTTTTACATTGATTAAACGTGTATGTGAATTTAAGTGTAGCGGTCTTAAAAGAAAAGAGTGATAGAGGTTGGAAATGGGTGTCGGTAATGCCAAAACCCTGATTTCTAAATGTTATTATTACATGTGTAAATTTTAATCCAAATGACATGAAATTTTGCATGCATCATTTTTAAATGATGCTTGATGTGATAATGTGACTTTTGAATGCAAATGAATATGATATCCGGTGCGAAATGTACGAAATGCCAGAAGTGCGATTTTTAGGATTTGGGGCTGAAATGTGTGAAAATGGGCTCCTGGTCAATGTGTTTGACCTACTTAATCCTAATCGTAATTAATGTGAGTGATTTTGGAAATTTGGGGAGAAAATGTGATCCCTAGACCAAAAGTGCTAGTGTGTGAGTGGATAGTGCGGTAACCGGAGTTACCGGGGCACTTTGGGGTGCATCATTTTGCATACATTAGTGCATGATTACCTATTAAATGTGATAAACATATTGATATTGTAATTACAAATGTGTTAGGTGGAACGGGTGAGACAGTCGGTGTTGGAACAGATACGGTAACACCGAAAGGATCTACCGATAGAACCGAAGGGCCGTAGATCTGTACATTTGAGGTGGGTGTATATCTTTATATGTTTTAGAAATGCTATTATAAGATGATAGTAAATGATAAAATTTAATAGAAATTCTCTAGGATAATGTGCTACATGTTTATGTGATTAAATGATGTTTTGTACTGTGTATTGTGTATTGTGGAATGTGGCGCACTGTTTGGAACAGGGGCGTCGATGCCTGATCACTGGACGTGCAGTGGTGTGCTAGCACTGTGGTGTTCTCGGGAGGTTCGGGAGACACAGATCCATATGGGATCGATTACCCGATGAGGGGTTGTATGGATGTGATGTGGCTTGTGAATTCTTTGGAATTGGATTGATGCTATTGTTTGATACGTGTATCTACGTAGTATCTACCTACTTTAGTGTATTACTATCATTTCCATTTCATATACAACATGTATACTCACTGAGCGCGTGGTTTAACTCACACCCCTATAGTTTCTCCTTTTTAGGGACTGTAGAGAAAGATGCAGACCAGTCCATTGTCCAGTCGATTGAGTTTCGTACAACGTTAGTGTGATATCACTCAGGTTGAGTGTCTATATGACTAATTGCTGAGTTGTGTATTATATTATGAGAGATTATTATGGCAGGTTAATAGTATATGTTTGTATATAGACTCAACAAGCACACTTTATGATGTATGCTATGTGGGTGTGGGATTTTGTATATGTCCATAACCTGGGAAACAAAAAATTGGTATAGGTGTTTTATATATGGTACAGGTTATGAGACATGTTTTACCATCAGGCTTAATGACTAAGGTGATGGGTGGTGTTGTTGCACCTGTGGGATTATTTAATGTTTGATTAGTCCAGATTATACATATATGTAAACAGGTATATCAAAAACTTAATCGCGTCTCATCCTTGGAAGATCGGGATGAGGCGTGACAGGGAGTCACTTGCAAGGAGGGGAGCACAGGCCCCCGCTCCCACCTGCCTGTCTTTCCAGGGTGTGAGCACGGTCTTCAAGGAACCCATTTACATGATGCTCCATAAGATCAAGAAGGAGCCATTCTTCAAATGGCCCCCCAAGATGCAAGGGGATCCGTCTTCCAGAGATTCAACGTCTCGGTGTTCTTACCATCGAGATGTTAGGCATTTAACCGAGGATTGCAGGGTGTACAAGTCATTCCTCGAGCAGTTGGTCCGAGACAGATATCTCGGGGATTTCATTGACAACTCGGCCTCCACGAGTTCGATGAGAGACGGAACCGGCGTGACCCAGGAGGCGGCAACTGTAATTGAAGTTATACATGCTTGCACGGTGGAAAGGCCGACTTATAATTCGCTCCGAGCCGAACTCCAGAGGGTTTCGTAAGCCATGACGGTAGAAGAAAGCAGGTCTGGGGGGCCATCTTCTAAGAGGCCTCGGATTGACGCCGAGACTATCCACTTTTATGATGCCGACCTAGGTGGCCTGGTCCTTCCACATGGTGATCATCCTGCGGATCGATAAGTTCGATGTTAAGAGGATCCTGGTGGATTCAGGAAGCTCATCTGAGGTGATGTACGACAACCTTTTCCGCAAGATGGGTTTTACACAAAAGGACTTGAAGCTTGTAAAAACCCCACTGGTCAGGTTCAATGGTACATGCGCTCTCCCTCTGGGAAGGTCACCCTTATGGTCACTACCGAAGTTGTCACAATCCCGGTGGAGTTTGTGGTGATAGACTCCGACACTCCCTACAATTCTATCATGGACAGAACGTGGTTGCATGCGATGAAGGCAGTGCACTCATATTACCATCAAAAGATAAAGTTCCCCACGCCCAGGGGCGGAGCCAGGAATTTTGGTCAGGGTGGGCACTTTAATAACGCACTCTAATTTTTTTCCTCCTAACCAATCACACTATATAATAAATTTAAATTTATTATATTATATTTGATACATGAAGTCCATTTAACATAAAAAAATACCAAAAAAAATGTATATTGTCAAGGGCGAAGCCATAAATGTCTATGAGGGGGGCAAAATATAACTGGTATAAAAAAATATTTAGCCGAAATTGATACAAAAAAAATCAGTTCAAGAATGACAAAAAAATAAGAATCAAAACAAAATTATTGTGAAATAGTAAATTCAATTTTTATTTAGCCGAAACAAAATCCTAACAAAAAGACACAAAATTTTTTTTAGTACATTTTTAACCTAATTATATATTTCAATAAAATATAATTTTTTTAAAAATCTCTAAATTTTTTTATATGAATTAAATGTAAATTAATTTTTCACTAATTTTCTATTAATGCGCACAATCACAAGTCCGCAGTAAAATTATTCTTTATTTAGTTGCAAAATTTGGTTGAGGTCATTATCATCTTATAGAGAAATTCTCTAGTCAAAATATTTTAAAATATTTTTGGGTTACAACCTTTTGTCTTTTTTATACAATCGTATTTTATTAGGTTATAGATTACTATTACTTAAAAAATGAAAAATGATAACTAAAAATTGTTCTTAAAAAGTAACGAACATTGTGTTAGATAAATAGAAATATTGTATATTCGTCAATATACAAATAGATCATTGATTCAATCCAAAACTAGCATATTTTTTTTAGAGGGTTAGTGGTCCACTAATTTATTGAAAAAAAAAAAGAGAGACTAGAACCATTGACATTTTCAAAAAATTTAGGGGGGCAAATATAATGTATAAAATAATTTTATGGATCCTCATCTAAGGTGGTACAAAAGTGAGAAGGGCAAGTGCCCACCCTGATCCACATGTGTTTCTTATAAGGGTTAGATGATGTCTGTCAAGTGGGCCAAAAATTTATTTTTTAATGGTGGGCCAAAAATTTTATTTTTTAATAGGTTTGGATGGATTGTGATATGTCATAGATTTGATTTTTTAATAAGTTTGGGTAGAGAGTGGTGGGCTCAAATTTTTTTGTTTTAAATGAACTTAATTTTTTAATTCTTTTGGGTAGATAATGTGGGCCTAACATTTTTATCTTTTGTTTTGGGTGGGCACAAATAATATATTATACAAATATATAATATATATACATAACTAATATTTTTTTTTTTAGGGGGGCCACTTCCCCACCTTGGCCCATGCTTCCCTCCGCCCTTGCCCATGCCGAGAGGAATCATGGAGATTTGGGGCGATCAGGCGTCCTTGAAGAGTTGTTTTTATGCCGCTGTGAAGACTGGGGTTAACGCTAAGGCTCGAGAGCGTGACCCCGAGACAGTGTTGGCCAAATAGCAATCACAGTTCAGTCGGCCAGGGATAGATGATCCCATTACAGATCCCGCCGACCGATTGGGGCTGGGTCCATCGGAGAGGTCCAATTCCCTGAGTGGTTGTCAAACAGGGTGTGCGCTAAGAAGAAAGAGGGGAAGTGGCGAGTTTGCATTGATTTCACGAACTTGAACAAGGCATGCCCTAAAGACGAGTATCCGTTTCCAAAAGTTGATCAACTTGTCGATTCTACCACGGGACATGAGCACATTTCCTTCATGGATGCCCGAGCGGGTTACCATCAGATCCCCTTGCATGAATTAGATCAAGAGAAAACGACGTTCATCACACCCCGGGGATATACTGTTACACGGTGATGCCGTTTGGGTTGAAAAATGCTAGTGCCACTTACCAACGCCTGATGAATAAGATGTTTAAGTAATACCTTGACATCACTATGGAAGTGTATATTGATGACATACTGGTGAAGAGCAGGGAGAAAGCCGACCATTTGCGGGATCTCGGGATCGCCTTCGCCGTGCTTCGAAAGTATGGCCTGAAGCTCAATTCTTTGAAGTGTGCTTTTAGGGTCAGCTCAGGAAAGTTCTTCCATCAAAGGGCAGATTCTTGCTGATTTTTTTTCCGAGTTCTCTGCATCTGAGTCTCCACGAGAGGAAGAATTAGCTTTTGACAGCAACGACGCGTGGAGCCTACATGTGGATGGATCCTCAAACGCAAAGGGGGTAGAAGTAGGTGTAGTGTTGGCCAATTTCGGAGGATTTACAGTGCAACGATCTATCAAGTTGGGATTCAAAACATCCAATAATGAGGCCGAGTACGAAGCACTGTTGGCAGGACTTGCTATTGCATACTCGGTCGGGGTAAGACACCTCCATATCTTCTGCGATTCCCAGTTGGTAGTAAATCAAATTAATGACGACTTTGAAGTTTAGGATGATAGGATGAAGGCGTATCATCAGAAAGTAAAGTCGAGGATGGGGAAATTCGAAAAGATAGAAGTATCCAAGATTGCAAGGGATCATAACAACCATGCCGATGCGTTGGCCTGCCTCACCTCGGCCTTGGCTTCGAAGGTAACTCGGTGCATTATCATCGACTATCTGAAGAGTCCGAGCATAAGAGACATAAAAGTCGAGGAAGTACCGCTGGCGCAAGCCCAAAGCACGCCTCCGAGTTAGATGGACCCCATAATCAAATATTTGATGGAAGGAGTGCTTCTCAAGGATCTCAAAGAAGCTAGGAAGATCAAGTTAAAGGCTCCCAGATTTTGGATGTCCCTCGATCATAAGTTGTATAGGAGATCCTTTTCGAGACCATATTTACTCTGTGTCCCCGAGGATAAGCTGCAACCTTTACTCTACGAAGTTCCTGAGGGTGTATGCGGGAGCCATACGGGAGGGAAATCTCTGGCACACTGAGCGATGTCTCAAGGGTATTGGTGGTCGTACATGCAGAAGGATGCCAAGAAGTATGTTTAGAAATGTGATAAGTGCCAAAAGTTTGCTTCCATCATCCAGCAACCGACGGGAAACTTGAACTCTTTAACAAGTCCTTGGCCATTTTTCCAGTGGGGCATGGATATAATGGATATAGTGGGGCCTCTGCCGAGGGCTCCTTTGGACAAGAGATTTCTCCTTGTAGCTACGAATTACTTCACGAAATGGATTGAAGGCGAGCCTTTAAGCCGCATTCGGGATGTGGAAACAAAGAAATTCGTATGGCAGAATATCATCACTCGGTTCAGCATTCCTAGGGCCATCATTTCAGACAACGGCACTCAATTCAATAGTGGGCCATTCAGGAAATTTTGTTCGGGATATAGGATACATAACTACTATTCCACCTCGACCTATCCACAGTGTAATGGGCAAGTGGAGGTCTCCAATAAAACTGTTTTGGCAAGAATCAAGAAGAGGCTAGAAAAAGCTAAGGGTCGATGGACCGAAGAGTAGCTCAATGTCCTATGGGCGTATAGGACCACCTCGAGGACTTCTATAGGTGAAACTCCCTATGCTATGACATACGGAGTAGAGACGGTCATTCCCTTAGAGGTGGGACTCCCGACCATACGAAGCCTTCGAGTCAGGAAACAATGGTCAGACATTAGCTAGGGATCTCAATTTGGCTGAGGAAAGGAGAGAGTCAACATCAATAAGGCTGCCTAAGTATCAAGGGGAGTTGTCAATGCAATATCAGAGGAAGATCCGAGTGAGGAGCTTTTAGGTGGGAGACTTGGTGTTGCGCAAAGTTGTGGGCAATACTCGGGAACCCACAGATGGGAAACTCGGCCTCAACTGGGAAGGCCCTTATAAAGTAAATTGTTGTGGGGGGCACAGGGGCATATAGGCTACAAGACATGGGAGGTA
Source organism: Ilex aquifolium (assembly GCA_951799425.1). Taxonomy (NCBI): domain Eukaryota; kingdom Viridiplantae; phylum Streptophyta; class Magnoliopsida; order Aquifoliales; family Aquifoliaceae; genus Ilex; species Ilex aquifolium. The sequence continues at coordinate 744,539 of OX637391.1, forward strand.
GTGATGTAAACCGACCTTGGAATGTATCAAATTTGAAGAAATATTACCATTAAGTTGACTCCTAGGCATTGGATCTCAAAGAATCAACATGAGCCTCGGGCTCGGTTGTTAGGGGTACGGCCCCGAAAGGGGTAAACCTCCACCCTTGGAGCACCGCCCTTGAGAAGAATCAACACGAGCCTCGGACTCGATCCTTAGGGGTACAGCCCCGATAGGGGTAAGGCTCCACCCTTGGAGCACCACCCTTGAAAAGAATCAACACGAGCCTCGGGCTCGGTCGTTAGGGGTACGGCCCCGAGAGGGGTAAACCTCCACCCTTGGAGCACCGCCCTAAAAAAGAATTAACACGAGCCTCGGGCTCGGTCGTTAGGGGCACTACCTCGAGAGGGGTAAGCCCCCAATACTTGTGCATTTTCGAAACTTTTCGAACTTGGAGGTTCGGGAACCAACAACACAGTACAATAGAATGAAATAAAAGATAGTGCAAAAAAGACAAGTTTTCATTAACAAAAAGAGGGCCATGCGTCCTTTAGGCATACAAGAAAGAACAAAAAAGGACAAGGCAAAATAAATAGAAGCTTCAAGGGCCTTCAGGATCAGCTGGCTCACCAAGGTCTCCGCCGAGTTCCTTACCCACAAACCTGGATTGGTGCCTTTGAAGGAACCCTTCACCAATGCCAAGGATCTGATCAAGCTCACCAGAATCGGCCCCACTAGGATGAATGATAGGGGTGTTGGGGACATCAAGATCTCCCGAGTGCCTTGGAAGAGTAGGAGAAGTAGGAGAAGGAAGTCGAAGGGGAGACATCTCGTTAGATTCATCACTAACTGTGATGGGCACGTTCTTTGTCGTAGCCTCCCCTACAATCGGCTCAGCTCTCGGTTGAACTACAGTGGGGACCTTAGCCTCTAGTTCTCCCAACAGACTATGCATTGCAAAGAGATCCGAGCCGACCTCTACCCCAGTAGCATGAAGGGCATCGTCCCAGCCTTGTTTGAATGCTTTCTTCTTTGCTTCTTCGAAGGCTGGGACCATTTGATCTTGGCACTGAAGGTATACGTCCATACCTGCCTTTTGTAGCCTCTCAGCCTCCCCGACCTTCTCCCCCTCTAGAGCCTCCACTTTTGAAGTCAAGGCAGCACAGTTCTCCTCGGCTTCAAGACGATTCGCCTCGGTGGTAGAGACCTTGAGTTCAGCCTCCTTCATCATCCTCGTCGCTTCGGCCTCGACTTCCCTTGTCTTGTCCAACTCGGTAGTGAGGGATTCGGCCTTGCAGATCAGATCGACGATGTGCTGGGTTTGGTCGCCAACCGTCCTCTACACTTGGAGAAAATGAGCATCCTTCTTGGCCAACTCGGCTTGGGCCTTTTCAGCTTGGCTCCTGTATGCCCAGAAATGTTCGATGATGACCCCTATTTGCTGGCAAGCCTAAAGAGAAAGGAGTATCAGATTTGAAATGAAGTGATAAAAAATGGTAAAGGCAAGGAGTAAGCTCAGATTGCTTGCCACCAGGTTGTGCTGCACTACCCCTTAGTGAAGCCGATTGTCCCCGTATTCGTCCAGCAGCACCATGTCGGTGTCAAAATGCAAAGCCCCACTTACGACCAGGGCCATATCGGGGGAATGGATAATGGAGTTAGACTCCAAGACTGTGTGTCCCCTTCTGATGACGGCTCGGGGGGCCCTCTTAGTCGGACCCGAGGGCACTGGGGCGTCATGCTGATGTTTGACTCGGTGCTCGTTGACTGAGTCGGTATCTCGACCACACCGTTCATCAATCCGGACCGAGGGGTCCCCTTGGCGCCTTGGGCATGGATCATAGACTCTCGGGGGACCTTATGTTACTCCTGTTGCTGTTGCCACTATTCTTGCTGCTACTGCTGTCGTTGCTGCTATTGGGGCAAAAGGGGTGGAGGCAGTGGCACAACGATCGGCACCGTGCCAGAAGGACCACTAGGTCCCGAGAGCTAGGCCTTTCGGGCCTCGGCAGCGGCCTCTAGGCTTTCGGCTATGATCGGTGGGATGCGAAACATTTCTTCTGAGACGGAAGAAGTTGTTTATGAATCACGATCGGGGTTAGCTTCAAGGCCTTCCTCTTTTTCTTCTTCAGATGAGTGATCCTCCCAGACAGAAGGGTTGAAATGAGGAGGGATCTGTGAAAATTTGGTGTAGCCGGGACGATAGCCGAGGAGAACGTGAGCTGCTTGGGCAAAAGGGGTCGCCGCGGTTGTGAGACCAAACTTTGATCAAGTTTTCAAAGGCGACTTCAGATTTCAAAGGCTGGGTGGCGACTCTCTTATACCCCTCTGCAAAGAAAAAGAAAAAAGTAAGTCATAAACTGAGATGAAAGCCGAAGGGTGACAAAATTGGTACAATGCCCACCTGGATCCCTCGGCACCTTGAGACAGTAAAGGCCGTCATACTTGGGCCTGTCACCCCTCTCCCATCTACCGCCGAGCATGATGAGGTCATCGGTGTACCCTTTGTCCGAGTCAGGCATGTGTGTCACTAAGTACATGGAGGAATCCCGAGCCTGAAGATAATATATGCCCCCTCTGACTAATTTCAAGTCATAGCACAACAGAATATCATCAACCCTAGGTTTATCCCCAGTCGAGCATTTATGGCCGCTACGCCCATCACTATTCTAAACAAACTAACACAGTATTGAAGGGGAAAGAGCCTAAGTTGCATAAGGACTCTTAACAGAAGGGGATGCAGAGGGAATCTAACCCCCCTTCCATAATGGCTTTAGTATGGAAGGGCATGAGTTCGGCACTGCCTACATCAATGCTATGGAATTCGGGTTTGTAGACAAAGGTGAAAACAGGCTTGGGGACATTATAAGTGGTTCTAAACACCTGAAGGTTGTCGTCAGTTACTTCGGTTCTCCTCAACCTACCTAATTCTCTAGGCCTAACTTCCCTCGGCCTCACTTCCCTCACAACTCTAGTCCTTCGGATGTTAGCCATAGGGGATTTCTAGAGAAATGTAGAAGAAAATGTGGGCAGGGAAGTACTTACAAGTTTAGTAGATTCGAAAGTCTTGCTCGGGAGAAAGAGACTTGATGCTCGGGGGGTGAATACAGTTCAAGGAGTTCAAAGATCCAAAGTCTCGAACGAGACTCAAAGTCTTCTATTTATACTATAGCATGGGCGGGAGATGAAGAGGCAAAAACCATCAAGTGCAAATTTGAAAAATATGGCGCTAGATGTGCGGGTAACCGCCCACAACCCCTTGGCGTGCCAAAGAAGCCTCCGCTCTCCATGCGCCACCTATCCCATGATGCATAGGAAACGGAGGCTGGGGGGCAGTTGACGGGATTTTAGGCGGCTTAGCAGCCCCAAGCTGACACGTGGATAGCTATAGCCGTTAGGGAGCAGAAATAGCGTAAGAGGATGAAACCGAGGAGTTAAAGCATGGAGGAGCCGAATGCGCTCTGACAAGCCCCGCATTAAAAGGACATGACAGCTCATTAATAAGGACTTGAGTGACTACGACAATCATCATTGCAGAGCATTAATTACTATTATGCCGACCCGATGTGCTCGGTGAACCCCGAGGTGCTTATTCCCGAGCAGTTAACGCTTGGGCGAAGATGTCAAGCATCGATCAGAAGTATTCAATGATCGGGGATAGGGCCATAAAGGCTCGGCGTGCCCTGAGCTAGGGTCCGATCGCCCGAGTAAATCAGTCATGGGGAAATCTAAAGGGATAACATTCATTATGCATGGGGAAGAGTGCATGCCATTAAATGTTGAGATGGGACCTAAAGCTCTAGCACTCATTGCTAATCCAGGTATAAATACCCCTAAAAAAGATGAGCAAAGGAACGCAATTTCAAATCAGAAAATATATATTGCTAATGCCTCCAACGCCGACTGACTTGAGCTTCGGCGGGGATTAGCCGGGTGTTCACCCTGCTCCTTTCCTAATCCTTTGGTCGTTTTAGGTTCACCATTCAGCGGATCACTATCTCAAATCATTGCAGGAATTCACCCGTGCAGTACTAAGAACAATAAAATGATTTTTTTTATGGCAAAAACTAGAGTAAGCTATGATTGATATGCTAACAAACAGATAGATGGCCAAAAATCCTTGCAACTTGACCTCAGTTTCGACAAAGTCAAGAATGTACCAATCTAAAGCAGCTAAGACACTGGAAGTTTGAGTCTTTACACATTAGGTCAAAACACCCATAACCACACATTTGCCTCATATGAAAAATGTGCATACCAACCAACTGGGGTAGCTCAGTTGGCCAGAGCCTCTGCCTTCCCAGTGGGAGGTCAGGGGTTCAAAGTCCCCTGGGCGCAAAGCGTGCCTCTTTGGTAGGATAAGATCTCAGTTACTTGGATGAACCGTATCTAAGTCTCTAGTGTGGGTCTTAAATCCTCGGTGATGCGCAAGTCCTAATTGAAATGGTGTATGAGTTAAGTGACCGGTTCATACACCCGAGCTTTGCCCTTGGTTCTACTCAGAGTCACGAGTCTGAGTGATATAAGCGCGTCTCTACTCGCTAAGGACAGGCCAAGGGATCTCCCCGTATACCGAGAAAAATGTGCATACCCACATTACAATTACTTCTCATCCAATTTTAGAGACTCCCGCTCCACTCCAATTATGTTTCTTCTATTCTAGATGATCAGTCATCCAATTTTATTTATTTTATTTTATTTTTCCAGGCTAGCAATGCATGGAGTGTCGCCCAATCATCCAATTTTAGAGACTCCAATCCCAATCCATTAATGTTGTGCTTGAACATGATTGAATGCTAATGTTTATACGGTTGTTTTTTTCCCTTCAATTTTAGGTCACTTGGAACAAGTAGTGCAATCAGTTGGGCTTATCAAAATTATTTTTTAAATTTTGTTGCAAAATTCCAAGTTATGTTTCCAATCACAAAGTAGATGTTATGTTTGATTTTTCTTTGAATGTGTTGTTTAATGAACTGCATTAATTTTGGTGGATCTTGTTGATTGTTGAGTGAACAATTGCACAATATTTTTGATCAATTGAGAAATTTATATAGGAAGTGGATCTTATGCATGATTTCATTGAATAACAGTAGGTTGACTGAATTGAAGGAAATTTTAAAAAAAAAAATACCGATGTTTGTCTAAGCGCGGGGAAATTAAAGGCATGGACTGGTATTCCCGGCGTTTTAATAAACGCCTCTGATGTCGTCTCTGGTTGTCGAAATCTGGGAAAAAGATTGGCATTTCAATTGTGTCGGAGGGAGTGTTGGTAGTACATTTCTTGGCATTTAATAGATACTGGCATTTATAGCATTATTTCCGGCGTTTCCTAAATGCCGGTATTGCTCTTTTTTTTCTTGTTATGGCTTATCTGACATTTTAATTGGAGATTCAATTGTACATACCCAAATAATAATCGAGAATATAAATGATAATAGTCTTAATGTCAATAACACGTCAGTGAGGACGGTTCTATATGGGATATCATAAGTGTGGATTCAAAACCCCTCTTCGTCCCGGGAAACAAAGAGTTGAGGGCAACTCCAAAACATGAATGAATAGCACACCCATTTGGAACCAACTAGTCGGATCAAATTGTAAATGGTATAGACACTATGTAAAACTTAAGGAATGTATGAAGTTGGGTCAAGAGGTTGAAAAAATTATGTTTCAAGTATATGATTGATGCAGGAAAGCAGGTGAAATCAAGGGTATAATACACAAGAATGGAATAATGAAAATAAACCATTGATTTGTGCATAAATACCGGTTTAAAATCCTACTCTAAGTCTGTTGATTCACAAAGAATACTAGTCATAGAGGCTTCAATCGATCTGTTGATTCCTATGAATACCAAAATAATTGGGAAGAAAAGAGACATATCTCAATACTGTTAATTCATCCCAAATTGATTTACCCTAAGGCATACAAGACTTTATATAATAATAGAAATCCTAAACTAATTAGGAAACTAGAGTTATAATTTTATTAGGAAATCAAATAAAATTAAATTAACCAGACAATAAAATAAAATAAATTTTTAACTAAATTAAAAAATAAAATAAAATCTCCTATTTTTACTAATTGAAAGACATTGACCACATTCAAATAAAATTCCAAAAATCTTGTCATTTATTCTGCATCAATGATGGAGCATATTCCCAAAAAAAAAAAAAAATTCTCTGATGGATTTGTGGGACAGGCGTCGCCCACACCACACAGAAGGAGTAAGAAGCTTCCAGTAGCCTCAGGCATCGCCCCACAGCAGCCTCCAGCGTTACCCACAGCAGCGCCCAACCAGTCTAGCGCCCTTGCACCGCTAGTTGGCGCCACAACGTTGCCCAACTAGCCTTGCACGGCGTCACCCATCTGCCCCGCCTCAGGTGTCACTTGCGCCTGGCACCGCCAAGCCCCTCACCTTGGCGTCGCCCCTGCCCAGCTTGCTAATTGGCTATGGATTGATCCGAGACATAGAGTCCTAGCAAAATTCGACTTTGAGTATCAAATAAATATTGATAAACAAAGTCTACCAGCGAGCATATCTCTTCCTACAAGCAAGGACTCAATGTCCTAGCATGATTTTACCTCGAACATCTAGGGGATTGGTGATGAGGTCTATCCTATCACAACCAAGAGTTCGATTCTACTTGGAGCATCACTTCCTATACCGCTATAAATAAAGGTTTCGGGTACCAGGTATGTCATGAAATCCTAGCCTATTCACCATATACACTTTTCTTCGACTTGCTTACTGACTTAAGCATCGGAGTCCCTTTGGCTGCCACCGACCATCGGTTTACCTAGGCGTTCTCTTGTTTTGCAGGTTCACCAAGACTTCTTCGCCACCCTCTCCGTTCGTACGAGTTGGTGACTCTTTGCGTGGATTTATCCCCGCACAGAAGTATACCGTTTTGAAAGCCCATAACATGTGATCTTTCACTACTATAAATTTTGAAGGACTATTGCCCCTTCTCTTAAAAGGGGAAAACAATGTTTTCGTCGTAGTCGTCATTTCAAATTCACTAATATGGCATTTTTTTCCAAGTTCATGGACTAACCAAATTTCAAAAAAAAAATATAGTAATCTAATGTTGTCCTTTTTAAAAATGGTGATGCAAATACTTATGCCTTATTTTAAGAGTAATGTTACTTGCACTTAATTTGTTGACCTAACGCTTCACAGCCATTAGATTGACAGTGGACTCTTGCATTAATTAGGATTCACTCATGGCCAGCTCTAGAATGTTTGAAGGCCTAGGCAACGACAAGTAAGGAACACTAAACAAAAAGGAAAAAGATGCCGCCGGCCAATTTGGATAAACTATGCTCTGTAAATGGCGGATCGTCATGGATCAATCGTAAAAAAATTATATCGCCAAAACCAACTCTAAGCAATCTATCATCAATCTGCATTGCACAAAATACAAGTGCATTAACACAACTGAAAAATTCATTACTAGAATAAATAGCATACATAAAAATATACATCACTACAATTTATAAATTGTAACAATTTGAGGAATTTTTGCTTATATCTACCAAGCCTAAATTCGAGTGTTTGTTTCTATCTACCTAGTCAAGTGGCGTAATGGCACAAGGTTTGTTTTGACAAGTTTCTCTATGTCCGAGCAATATTTTCAAAGTAGTGTTCTAGCATATGGAGTGAAGTGGTTTCATTTCAAGACTATGTGCTTAAGTATATGTCAATAGACTAAACTAAGCATGTGTTTAGAATTGAAAATCCTTACCAAGATGAAATCGAATCGCAAGTCTCTCCATTGCTCCCACCACATTACATTACCAACTTTACATCTGTCATCTGTTGCATTACCATCTCTCCCCACTTTTCAATCTACTCAAGTTTTTCCTTACTCCCGTGTGTGTATGACAGATGTTGTGTGTGAGTGTGATAGATATCGCGTACACACATGCGCTTGTGTGTGTGTGTGTGTGTGTTAATTGTGCGTATGTGCACCTGGCAAACCTAATAATAGTGCTCTATGATTGTGTCTTTGCGTGAGTGCTTGTGTTCGTGAGCATACTAGAGTAGTTGTTTACATGGGGGTTCTAGTTTCTAGACGTATATTATGTGCTTGTGTATGGTGGGTTAGGGTTAGGGCTAGGGTTGTAGTAATTATGGGTTTTGATATTGAGAGAGAGAGATAGAGAGAGAGAGAGAGAGAGAGAGAGAGAGAGAGAGAATACATACTTATCTTGCACAGAAAAGGGAAAGAGAACATAGTCCTTGGGGAAGAAGACAAGAACCAAAAAAGAGGAAATAAGAAAAAGATAAGGAAAAAAGGGAGGGAAAAAGCGGGTTTCACAATATAATTTTATCATCGATAAAAAATTATTGTTGCCAAAAAAATATTATTTTTCAGCTGCGAACTAATATTACTGTTGAATAGTGTCACCTTCAAATAAGTTATCAAAAAAATATTATTTGATTCGCAACGACTAAGTTTGTCATCAAAAAATACGCGCCTTGTAACCACATTCCGCGACGAGCATTTTTTTGGCGACAAAATGTAATGTTGGTCGTGGAATGTCTGTCTTTTGCAACATTTTTTCCTATTCGTCGCAAAAAGTCGTAAACTAATTTTTTTGTAGTGTGGACGTGACTAACACAGAGCTAAAAAATTTTGTAAGCAAAAGTATGCTTGAATTAACAAAATCAATCATCATTTATCAAATAAAATAATTATAATATTTAATTGATAATTAATTAAGGGCTGGCATCAATAGCAATGTTGTGCATTGGAGGCTTGAAATGATTTAAATGTTGCGCTCCCATCTCTTGCGTAACTATTTGATTCACTATAGTTTTTTCAGTTCCTCATCCGATGGAGCACAAAGGGATGGATTTTGTTCTCAAAAAATGAAGGGAGTTATTTTTGAAAGAGTGCTAGTTTGGGAATTTGTTTTAAAACAAGAGTTATTTAGGCCAAAAACTCTTTTTAATTTATCCATTAATTACGTTGCTTAATTAATTGCTCTACTAGGCAGATATTGTGAGATCCTGGTATCCCACATCGGTTAGGGAGGGGGAGTTGCTGGGCTTTATAAGTAAGCTCCTTGTCTTACATGACATAAGGCATTTTCCTAGGGGTACTGGGAGAAACAAAACCGTGAGGGCCAGTGGGCTCAAAGCGGACAATATTATGCCATGTGGATGGTGGGGTGTTACAAGTTGGTATCAGAGCCGACCCTCGCCGACATCGAGGGTGGGGCCCTGCCATACTCGCGTGCATGTGGGCGGGCAGGTAGCTGGTGAGCTACTGCACGGGGATGTGCAGCCCTGAGGGGGGTGGATTGTGAGATCCTGGTATCCCACATCGGTTAGGAAGGGGGAGTTGCTGGCTTTATAAGTAAGCCCCTCGCCTTACATGGCATAAGACCTTTTCCTAGAGGTATTGGGAGAAACAAAACCATGAGGGCCAGTGGATCCAAAGCGGACAATATTATGTCATGTGGAGAGTGGGGTGTTACAATTCTACCAAGATATCCTATTCTTTACCCAATCCATCTTCATCAAAGAAATTCCAGACAATAAAAATCCTAGCAAGATTATTTACCATTCTCTGTATATACAGAGATTTATCTCATTAAAAGAATGGGGATCTCACCCTTCTTCATTCAGAGATCTCCCTGGTCATAGCAAAACTTTTAATTACTATGATTACAAAGAATCATGGTTTAAACTTTTACTCTATCAGGATGTGTCTTACACACACTCCTGGTTAGTCTAATTTAGCAAAGATTTCAAAAGCCAGATTCCTTCCTGGTTCCTACAGTGGTGGCATGCTCACGGCCCCATGATTGAAATCTTACCACTTGAGCTTCAAGATCAAGTGACCTACTTCTCTTTCATTTATAAACCTAGTAAACACGAGAGTCAGTTTCCTGCGTTATTAATATTTATTAGTAAATATAAAGTCCCATAGATCTGTAATTGGAAATGGGAAATCATAGCAAATTGTGTTGACAGGCAATTTTATGTTAAGTGGTGGCCAAAATTCCAACACGATCGTATTATTGCCCAAGTACAAAAAGAATTTCCAGTCAAGGTTCCTATTCCAGTCCAGATTGCAGGAACAACCACCAGTATTCTAGCAACACCAGTCAAACAGGTTATGTCAGCCCTTAGAGTCTCTTCACCAGAGGGTCAGGCACAGCCATCAGCAAAACAACTAGCAAAGCAGAAAAAATCCTCCACCAAGGATTCTAGTAAGCAATAGAAAAAGAAGTCTTCTGAGCTAATAGAATTAGCACAGAAGCTTCTCTAGCAAGGAGCAAGCTAGAGCAGTTCATTTGCATCATCACAAGCATCAATCAACCCATCCATGGATCCCTTCCAAGATGTCCAGGATCCCTACGAAGGCTATGATCTATCTACTCCATGATCTCTTATCTCTATGTGTGATAGCTTCAATCACTACTTTCTTCCTCAAAAGAAAGAAAAGATGTCTATTACACATTTCGATAAGGAATCATTTAACAACAAGGCACTTTCCCCAGCAAAGTAGCCGACAGTCAACTAGTCAGCCTGCTTTTCCACCAAAAGCAGATTCTTAGCAAAAGGCAAGGACCCACTCTTGCACAAAGTCAGCAATTACCCAAGTAAAAGGAATTCACTCTCTCTTTTTCACCGAAAAGCAGACGTGAAAGCATTCCACCCAAGTTAAATCAGCACAATAGTCAAAAGGAGAAATCATTCAGAAGATTCTCTACAGAAATCCTTACGTCTATAAAAAGATTTTAGTTTTCTTAATTTAGTAGAACAAATCGGAGTTCAAAGCAAATTTCTCTCTTCTCTCTATCTCTCATATTGTATCACTAGTCTTCATACGATGCAGCTAAGAGATTTCTTTCAGTAATCTATTTGTAAGTTAATTTTAGTAAATTGTAATTTCTTTATTTTGTGAATATAAAGAATTTACTTTAGCAATTGCCTGTGTAATAATTCATCACCACTCCTTATATCTAACATTTTATCTTGTTTCCGCACCTTGTTATACTTTGTTATACCTTGTATATAAATTAATTAATTAATGCGGGTAGGGTAGGATAAGAATTCGAAAATTGATAGGTATTCTGCATTACTACCCGATTTAATCGGAAGATCAAAAACTCTTCCACATTCCTACCTGATTTTTGCGGCTAGCCATTCAATAGTGTAAAGTAGAGTCAGATAAGGTAAAAAATTACGGTCAATCAGAAATTTGAACACCCATACCCACTAACAACACTTCCCAAAAAACATGTGCAATTGTTCTATTTGTACGCATTGATAAAGACAAATTTTTCCCCAGACAAGAAAGTGGTCATAACCTTCGTTTTTAAAACCTGTATGATTGTTTATGTACTTGTTTTTTGGGGTGGCCCAAGGGTTTCAAAACCGTTGGAAATGTCACTCCTGGCAAAGCTATTAAAGCTCGATCAAAATTGCCGTTAAAACACTAAAAGGAGAATGTCACAAATACATGATTATGAAGAACAGTGGTAAAGTAGTTGGCATCGAAAATTTCGGCTTCATAAGAAAAGTTATTATATTTAATGATAAAATTATACTTTGAAAGATAAAGTTATAATTGATTGAAAGAAGTTCATGATCGATCATGATCGTGAAATTCTCTTGAACAGTTGTAATTTTTCTTTTACGAGTTATGATTTGGACATTTAAAAGTTTTAACTTACTTCCGTAGTTGATCGTAATAATTTAAGATTGATCATGCCTTTTGTAAGTTGCTACTTACGTCTTAAAAAATTATAATTTGGTTTTAAAATTTTGTAATTTTCGGTATGATACTAACGGAAATACCGCAAGAAATTTTTTTTGGATGGGTACTTCAACAAGCTTAATTTTTTCTCCCAAAGGATAAAAATAAAGTGAGTCATTTTATTTTCTCAAAAAAAAATTAATATTTCACCATTTATTAAACAAAAAATGATCAAAAATTGGTGTACACAATGTGTACAAGTGAAAAATGACAAACAACAAAACGATTACAACCCTTTATATAAATAAGGTTAATTATAATCATTTCTTACTAATCCTGATGGATTTTTATACTATGAAAGTATTGCATGATAGTTGCATTACCAATGCTATCAAAATATATGTATTTTTAGATACAGAATATACAATTATACTATACTAATCTATTTAGCACTCATTCAGTTATTTAGCAGGGGATTCACAATCTTCATAATTAAATTTTCACTATTGGTAAAATCAATCACAAAATCACTGTATACTTTTTAAAAAAAGATTATAAAATGAGTAATTGAAATTAAAAAAATCAATGTCAAAATAATTGACTATTTTACTAAAGAATACTTGAAATTTGAATGGTATATAACTAAAATTGGATCTTAGATGTAGGTAGTGCTAGATTTCCTTTTTGTATCGAAAAGTATTTTTTACTATTTCACATTGGAACTCATAATAAATTCAATGACTGCATCGAATTAGGTCATGATTAGGTTCCAAATTAGGTCCTTACAAAATTGTTCTTTAAATAATAAATTCCTCAACAAGCCGATGGATAATCTCACTTAATTACATTTTATAGCAAAATAAATGATGATTTTCATCACCGACTCGGTGATTATATATACTGAAAGAAAATTAGGAAAAAATTTAGCTTAGAATTAATAAATGATAAGATAACCTACATGAATGTATTTAGTCAACCCCCCCCCCCCCCCCCCCCCCCCCCCCCCCCCCCTCTCGGCACAAAAAAAAAATCCTAATATAGAACCAAAGAAGTTGAAAGAAATTAAAGAGTACTAGAGGGATCCAAATCTGTATTATTGACTGCAAAGAACTTGTATAGTGGCCAATTCATTCATATTAAAATCATTATACTATTAACACATGATGATAACACATTTAGAATTGAAGAAACAGAAAGGAATCATCATATATATAATCGAAGTGGGATCAGAAGTAATATTTTATTGTGCGTATGCATATTTTTCTTAATTACGAGACAAATCTGAGATTGAGTGTTTGACCTAAATGTAGATACCCATATCTGCCTTTCAACTCAACCTAAAAGTCTCTTCAGCTGCAAATACTTTATACTCATAAAAAAAGAAATATAATAACTTCAAAAAAAAAAAAAAAAAAAGCATGGTTGAACGGTAGGTACCCTTTCTATTAAACATGTGAAATTACATTATAAATATGGAAAATTAAATAAGTCTAATAAGTCCAAGTTTTCTCCCATCTCCCTGCTGTATAAATACACTCCATTCATCACCATCAGTACTCACCTTGATAAACCACTACAACACTCATTACTCTCTCTCTGACCATGGCTATGTTGTGCACCGCAACACTTGGCAGTATTGTTTTACCAAAGAGTCCATCACCGGCTCATTTGGGTTCCTTACAGAGACGAAGCCAATTCATTACTGGCCCTATTGGGGGAGTCCCATATCTGAAGAGTGCAAGGAAGGGTTCGTCTTCGTCTCCTTCTTTTACCATCAGATGTTTGAAAGGTGTTGCTGCCCCTACACCCGATATTCTTAGTCGCCTTTTCAATGGAGGAGTGACCCCAACCCCTATTCCAGACCCAACAGCCGTTACAAGACAAGACTTCCCTCCTGATTTCATTTTTGGCGCCGCCTCTTCTGCTTTGCAGGTCTCTCTCTCTACGTAATATATATATATATATATATATATATATATATATATATATATATATATGTGTGTGTGTGTGTGTGTGTGTGTGTGTGTGTGTGTTCATATTGGTCATTGTTGTGGGTATATTGTTTTTTTTTTTTGTTTTGGTCAGGGTTGTGGCTGTATTGAATTGTGATATTTATTTGGACTTTGGTGCAGACGGAATCATCAGCAACAGAAGGAGGGAGAGGACCCAGCACCTGGGATTTTATGCTAGAAGGAGGAGATGCAGTCAACTCATACCTACTATACCCAGTAAGAGCATTTCCAACTCACTCTCTATTTCTTCTCTTTTAGCTACTTTATCTAACCAAATACAAAAAATTCTCTCCAACCCACTCTCTATCTCATTCTCTATTTGCCATTTCACCCAAATGACTCTCCAAATGTGGAGAGTCATTTAGTCTCTCTAAATTCTCTCACCTCTTTTTCTCTCTATCTCTCTGCATACATGTTTAAATTATTGGAAGTTAGTGAAAGTTGGACGTAGTAGTTAGCTAAAATAAAGAGTGTGGTTGGAGTGATTTTATAAAAGTGACTAGTTAAAATAGAGAATGTAATATTTAAATATATTTTGATCAGCTATTTTTGAGAGGTGGGTTGGAGATGCTCTAAATGAAATCCAAAACTATACTCTTACTCGATCAAGATCACGTCATACATAATTCTTTAAAACTAGAAGAAAATTTAAGATTAAGCTTACAACCCAATCCCTATTTTTTTTTCCCAGGTTCCATGGACAATTAAAACAAGAGTAATATTATATGAATCTAAAAAAATTGACCCAATTTGTCGGTCTAGTAATGTATAGTTGTAATGAAATTAATTGACCATATTACCTCGACATCATAATGAGGTTAACAAATTAAGTCATCTTTTTAAATTCCAATAAAAATACCCTTAAAACAAGTCTTTAAAAGGCCACGTCTGTCATATTTGGCAGCGATTAGAGATGGCAGTAGACTGAGACAAGTGCGGGGGCAGGAGAGTAGTTTTCACCCCGTGCCCACTTAAAAAAAACTTCATCTGTCTCCTTCTCTATCCGTGAGTAAATTCTAATCCCTGACACCCGACACCTGTTGGGTAGTTTAAGGTGAGAGAAATGGGTAGGTGGTGGGGGTTTGGGATAGAGATAGAGGTAAAAGAGAGAGTAATGGAGGTCGCTAGTTGCCTGCCTCCTGGTTAGTGATAGAGAGAGAAGAGAAGGCAGCCAACGATGTAGTAGAAGAGGGAGAGAGAAGAAGAGTAGGAGTCTGTGGTCCCTAGTTAGCGAGAGAGAGTGAGAGCATAGAAGGCAGCAGCGTTGAATTAGATTTTAGGGTATTAATTAGAGGGACCTCATCCCTCCCTTCGCAGATTTATACTAGTATTCTCGTATATATCTACCGTTCAATACATATGAACCATCTTTGATCCAAATAAGATGGATTTAGACGAATCCCCATTTTTTCCGGTCTATTGCCATCCCAAGCAACGATAAACTTAAGAGATATACTGATGATTTAGCAGCACCTATCATAGCATTACTCGTAATGGAAAAACATTACGAGATGCACATGAGTACTTTAGTATAAAATATAAATGCTTGGGCCAGCACCGAAAGAAGAAAATTACTTAAAAGTATGGATTGAGTAGTCTATAATTTTGTATGCATGGTGTAACAGGAGGATGTACAACAGCTTGTGAAAATGGGAGCTGATGCTTATAGGTTATCCATCTCTTGGACTAGGATTCTCCGAGGTATGTTCTCAGCTACCCTTATAAATGATAATTCATTTTTAATAAAATTCTTTGGATTTTATATATTTACTTAATTTGTTGGCTTAATTTTATCATGGTCATTTGATTAATAATGGATCACAACTTATATTGAAACTCACTATCAATCCCAATATCCAACGGCAGTCTAACCACATATGTGTAACCACTATTGTTCCATTCTTCACTTTATACACCCCCACAGTGTAGCAATCACCCTTTTTTTCTTACAAATCTTCTATATTATTCATGAGTAATTTATTTTTTATGGACAATTTAGTCTGAACAAATATTTGATTTCATATAGTTAATTACTTATGTTATAGCATAATATAAATAAGCGAATCACACATCATTAAGTAAACAAATTAAATTAAATTTTAAGTTCCAAGAAGTATTACTTATTTTCATGTTATTATTTACATGACCCAATAATCCACACCACCACTATTAGTGTTCCACCAAATATCTCCATTGATTGGTGTTCTTGATGTTGAAAAAATGTAGATGGAACAATAGCTGGTGGTATAAACCAACAGGGTATTGATTTCTACAACAAGTTCATTGATGAACTAGTCAAGAATGGTAAGAAATTATTCATTTAACTTGCTTTGAGCTCTTTTAATGAACTGCTCGAACAGGACTATGAAATTTATTCATAGTTTGACCTGTTTCAGTGCATTTTTCATTCTCTCTTTTATGATGAACAAAAATTTTAATGCAGGTATAACCCCAATTGTAACACTTTTCCACTTCGACTTGCCCACCGCATTGCAGACTAAGTACAATGGGTTCTTGGACACCCAGATTATGTAAGTGTCTGGTCCACATTTACACTAATTATTATTTGATAACGTCTTTTCTATGTAATTGTTTTTAAGCAAAAAACAATTTTGCTGAAAAATAAAAATAGTTTTAGTTACTATTTCACAAAAAAATGATATAGAACTAATATAGTCTATAAACAATACACTTGTTTTAAGAGTTGAATTGTGAACTCATAACAGATTAAAATTTTCTAATCCAACTTTATATTATATTTGGGTGCCAAAAAACACTTCTATATACGTATAAGATAGGCACACGAATATTACTCTTTATCCGTACTCTTGATCCTATATTAAGACCACTTGGAGGGGTGATATTATAATACAGTTCAACCATATTATAGGTGTAATATAAGATTAGAAGAAAAGTATTTTGAGCTATATAAATACCAATGGGTAGTATTTTTGGTCCGGAAAAAGCTATTTAGACATAATTTTTCGATCCAATCAAATACAGTTGGTGGATTGAAAGTATGCTCCATCTAACATTAAAACTCACAACTTTACAATTTATGCATTCAATTAGGTCGTTAAATTAGATGCTTATAGCAGTGCTCTTTTCGCTCACTTTTAATTTTCTATTTTATCCGTTTATACAGTATTAACTTGATCACTTATGCAATATTTTCTTTTACGTTATGGCAACCAAACAATATGATTTTATAGTACTATAGGTGTGATATAAGATTAGAAGAAAGGAGTAAGCAATGGAAAAGGCAAAATAAAAAAATAAAAAATCAACAAAAAAATAATAAAAAGAGAAAGTGAAATAGCAAAAAATAATTACTTTCCAAGTGTTGCAGTAGTTCTTGATGATCAGATTCCATAAAATTTTCTTAATTTTTGAGTACTTTGTGATTTTTGAACTTAGAGATGACTTCGAAGCCTATGCCAATCTTTGTTTCCAAACATTTGGAAACCGAGTAAAGCACTGGGTTACTATCAACGAGCCACAAGTGTTTGCACAATATGGGTACAGAATAGGGATGAACCCACCAGATCCACTCCCAATAACAAATCCATTCATTGCCGCACATAACATCATACTAGCCCATGCCACAGTTGCTAAACTGTACAAAGATACTTACCAGGTGATTACTCAGTTCTCATATATATATATATATATATATATATATATATATATATATATATGTATATATATATATATATATATATATATATATATATATCTTTTTAAACGGTATCGTTTGTCGATTGAGATTCTATTTTCCCATAGCCAACCCAAAAAGGAGAGATTGGTATTCCACTGGTGACCCAATGGTTTGAGGCATACGAATCTGGACGACCTGATGACGATGCAGCTAAGAGAGCGTTTGACTTCCTCACGGGATGGTTAGTAAAACTGTTTTTTTCTTAATTAAGCAAATGTATATAGTGATACCAAATAATGATTAAACTCAAATGATTCAATTTTTATTACATGTATTTTCCATCCAAAATTAGGTTTTTGGAGCCCCTGATATATGGTGACTATCCATTCATAATGAAAGCTCTGGTGGGCGATAACCTTCCAACATTTACTGATGAACAGAAAGCTTTAGTTCAAGGATCATATGATTTCATCGGTATTAATTACTATACTTCTAGCTATGCAAAGGGTCTTCCAATGTTAGGTCCAAATGACCCTGTTGAGAGCCAAGCTGATTTCCAACGCGTTGAACTCACGCGTAAGTTTTGTCAAAAGAACCCTTTTTTATGCAATTTAGCCACAATTTTTTTCTTATTTGAGATTAAAAAAAAAAAATTGGAACAAGAAATGTTTTGTTGACAAGCTAGAATTATCTGATCTCACCTTCCTATCTACCATGCTTGTCCCAGCTGAAAATAGCCAAGGGGTGCTCATTGGGCCACAAGTAAGATAATTTATTTGCCAAGTCAATATCAACTTTGACGTATATGACTGATTCTCAACATTTATAGCTAATCACAAAGTTGTGGTCATGGTTAATTCAAATCTAGGCACCAGGGAGTCCTTCTATTTATGTTTACCCGCAAGGGCTAAGGGATGCGCTGATATATATTGGCAATACTTATGGCAATCCCAAAATCATCGTCACTGAGAATGGTTAGTTCAATAAAGTTGTAGCTAAGTTGTTAAAACCCTAGACTATTGTAAATTCTCTACTAAGACAATGAACTCACTTTCCTTAATAGGATACCCCGAGAAACGAGACGACACCATTCCAGTGGAGACTGCCATACAGGATGATGCTCGAATTCAGCATATGATTGGTCATCTTTATGCAATTTCAGAAGCGATAAAGTAAGTGAAACTAATTCTTTTTTTTTCCTCTATTCCTTACGATAATCAACTATGGTTGTCTTGTGTTTCTTGGAATGCAGGGCAGGAACAGACGTCAAAGGTTACCTCATGTGGGCTTTGATGGATTGTATGGAAGTGGGATCAGGTTATAATGTTCGGTTTGGCCTTGCCTACGTAGACTACCTCAACAATTACGAGCGAACAGCAAAGAAATCCTCAGGTTGGCTCTATTCTTTCTTGAATGCACCAGCACCCAAACCCACACCCAAAAAACGGAAAGCAGTCGCTGCTTGATGCTGAGCTCTATCATTGGATATCAATGGACTTTGTTTGCCACTGTTCATGTACTTATCTCCCATATAAGGGAGAGCGGGGGAGTAAGTGGTGTTATCTTTTTCTTCCATGTTTCTTCCTAGAGGTATCTGTACTTTGTCAAGAATAAATGTAGTGCTTGTTATTTCAAGTATTACGCCCTATGTAACAGTTTCAAATAATCGATTGCAGTGGCATTCTAATGTCATCTAATGATATTTTGAGCAGAGTAAATCAGAATGGATAGTTAAGTCCATATCAAATATTACTGCTAACAATGAATTATTGTGAAATTTACTTAAGGCAATCCATGAACTTTGAAGTTGTATAGTGGTAGAATGATCATCTGATTAACATCTTTCACTAATAATTATGTATAGTTAGTTATCTTTGTGTCACTTTTATAATTTGAATGGAACAGTCTTATTTCACAAGAACTCGAGGTTTATTCATGTAATTTATTCTAAGTTATATATTCGTCTCCTCAGACAACTTAGCTAGCACATGTGAAATGGGCATTAAGTAGATAAACACATAGAAGGATCAAATTCTATCTACCACTTTGTTTCCATTAAACTGTGATTCTTTTTGCTAACTAAGCACAAAAAATTAAGCCATCGATATTATGCAATCGAAACTAAAACCATAATTTTGGGGGGAGGGGTGGTTGAGGGGAAATAAACCAAAAAATGTGGACCGGAGATCTGAAAATTCCTTCACAATCTCTTGAAATCAACATTTATTGGGAAGTAAGGTAGAGACACATATTTGGTCACACACAAGAAACCAATTATTTTTATAAAAATTCCAATTAATTGATTTATACATAAAAAAACCAGTTATTTGACTCGTAGTGAATTTAAAGCATTTGATGTACGCGGCACATATATCAATAGATTTTACAGAGCAAAAATTTACTAAAACATAAGATCAAATAATAAAGAAAATCATGCATTGAAAAAATATTGGGTCAAAAATAAATATTATACTTAATCGAAAGAATCACTCCTAAGTTTAATTGGGGATGTAGCAATCCATAAGCAAAGTTACAGTAAAAACTTGAAGAAGAGGCTAAAAGATGGATGATCACCCCAATTAGGGTTAATACAAGTTTTAATAATCACAAAGGAAAGCCTGAAAAGACTCTCATGTCCAGACGGTACAAACACGCGTCTAGATGCATATAAGCTACTATTTGCCATTTCTCAACCGTGTCCAGACGCACGTTTCTTGTGTCTGGACACACCAATCTCTCTAGACGGTCCTAAACCGCATCCGGACACCTCTAACATTATGTGAAGACTTTGTTTCTTTCATCCAAAAGCTTTGGATTCCATCTTTTGCATGGTTGCATCCAATTATCATTACTTTGATGTATTTACCTATTAAACAAGCAAACGCTACAAAATGGATATAAAATCCGAAAACTCATCATTCTAGCACGTCTAATCCTAAATATAATTTCAATTAACCAGACAATATTGACGAGAATTATGCATATTTCAAGGCTAAACATTGACCACTATACACATAAATATATATATATATATATATATTATCTGTAAAAAAATAATTAAAACTTGTAATTAAATTGTCCACCCAAATCTCAATTTTTGGCTCCACCCTATCCAATTGAAGGTTGTGAAGAAGAAAAAGATGAGAACAAGTAGAATTATTATGATGAGGGTGTTTTATCTAAGCTTGGTATGCATTCTTTTTTTACAAATATATGGTTATGAGTGTTTGACCTCATTTAGACACCCATATCTGTAACACCCCACCCTCCACATGGCATAATATTGTCTGTTTTGGACCCACTAGCCCTCACGGTTTTGTTCCTCCCAGTACTCCTGGGAAAAGACCTTATGCCATGTAAGGCGAGGGACTTACTTATAAAGCACAGCAACTCCCCCTCCCTAACCGATGTGGGATACCAGGATCTCACAAGAATTGGAATGTTTTTTCATTGTTAGTGGGAATGAAAGTTCATCCAGGTTCAAGGTAGGCATTGCCGAGGTCAATGGGATTGCTAAGATGGGCATGAATAGGTTCAATAGCAAAAACATTACTGGCTGGTATCTTTTTGGCTGGTTCTGTTTTTGGACCTTGGTAGGTTGACTGGTATAGGTTAACAATTTGGCTAGGCTGTACTGAAGATATGGGCTGGGCCTTATATGGGCTAGATGGGCTTTGTTGGTGGGCTTGGTAAATTCCTGGACTTACCAAGGAAGATTGGTAAGTTGGTCTTACTGGGTTACCAAAGGGTTGGTAACGGTTTGCTATTTCTATGGCTGGTAGCTGGCTTGGCTTTGGGTTAGGACTATGTAGGACTAATTGCTTTTGTTTGCTATTATCCCTCCCGGGGTTTTTGGGATGAGGTACTAGGCTTACTATTTTTCCTGTCCGCCATGAGGTTCTTGCAGAAATTCTCGGGTTAGGAAATCAGGAATGCAGTTATTACTGCCTTTAATATATTCAATATGAAAATAAAAAATACTTAAAATAGATTGCCATCTGGCAAAAATTTGCTTACTAGTAATGTTTTGTATATCTTTTTTCAAAACATATTTTGCTGATTTATAATCAGCTCTAACTAAAAATTTCTGATTTAATATATCATCCTGAAATTTTGAGATGCACGGGACAATAGATAAAATCTCTTTTTTAATAGTATTATAATTGCTTTGTGTTTTATTCCAGATTCCAGAGTGGAAACGAACAATTTACTCTGGGGAGTCTGGACTGACTTTTTGTAGGAGGATACCACCGTAGCCAATGTCGGAGGCATCAGTTTGAATAATTTTGAATGAATTTGCTGAAGGAATACTAAGACATGGCAAAGTCTTGATATATTTTTTTACTTGTTTGACTATGGATGTATGAACAGAAGACCATGGAAGAGGATTTTCTTTAAGTCTGTCAAATAGAGGCTAGAGGCTTGACTGTTTTTCTGAGATCCTGATAGAAATCAGAAACATAGTTTAAAGATCCTAAGAATTTTTGTAGCTGTTTTTGTCTGTAATCTCATCAGGAAACTTATCCGCAAATTGGATAGACCTACTGATGGGAACGACTGTTGACTATTAGATGTTATATCCAAGAAATCTCACTGCAGTTTGAAACAACTGAATTTTGCTAGAAGAGATGACTAGACCATTGTGCCTAACTATCTCTAAGAATGCATTAAGGTGTTTTCAATGTTCTTCTATAGATTTGGAAAATATGAGGATGTCATCTATGTAGACTATAGAGAAATGGCTAACTGGGTTAAAAATTTCATTCATTATATTCTGAAATTCACTAGGTGCATTTTTCAATCCAAAGGGCATTACATTTCATTCGTAATGTCCAAAAGGAGTTGTAAATGCAGTCTTATATATGTCTTCTAGGGATATTTGGATCTGCCAGAAGCCACTTTTCAAATCAAATTTTGAAAATATTACTGAGTTGCTAAGTCTTTTGATTAAATGCTGTTTGTTTGGAATTGGGTACCTGATTCATTCCAATATAGAATTTAAAGGCTTGTAATTAATAACTAACCTTGGAGCTCCTCTTTCTAATTCTGCATTTTTGATGACATAGAAAGCTGGGCATGACCAAGACGATTTGCTATTTCTGTAACGCCCCAAATACCCCCTTAGACGGCATTACATACTAACAACCATTTACACCATGAGAGCACTAATAAAATCCATAAATAACCGGGGGTCCTTAATTTAACAAAATTCGGGCAGAGTCTCCTTTGTTCTGGGAGTTTTACCCAAAACACAACATGTGCAATTTTATTACATCGACCACACCGGGTTCATTTATCCATAAAATATTTACAACATTATCCCAAAAGATTTCCATTCACCGTATGTAATACCCACAATAACATTCCAAAAGAATAAGTCAAGCCATGGCCACAATATCAAAAGAATATGCCCAACAATGGCATTTACATTTCCAAAGAATTAAACTATGATAACGCATCGGAATAACAAAATACTAGACTTTACATGATCTCAAAATAATTTCTCTAGTCTAGTACAAAAGAAACTTATAGCTCTACATGTCCACCTCGGGATCTAGATTCCCCTCGGGTGAGGCCTCCCAATGCACGGGTTCCTCGACTCCTGCCGCCTCCTCAAGGGTAAAAATTGAAAAGGTTTATATGTAAGGGGTGAGCACGAAGCTCTGTAGGAAAATCCTCCCAAACTCGAACAAGGTTTAGAAAAGTATAGAAAACGGTCGGTCTCATTTTTCAACATAACATAGATATACAATTTGAAATAAAACAGTGACATTTCAAACAGATCTCAGGTTTATGTAAAAACAGTAATTAAATGAATAAACGAGCACAGCGTAAAAATAATAATCGGTTTCACCATAAACAATTTCCAACAAGTCTTTTGGGCAGGCGGCATACTTAACGGTAACCTCCACCCCCTCAAGGTTCTCTTTGGCAGGTAGCATACTTAACAGTAACCTCCACCCCCTCCATGTTATCTTTGTTTCTCAAGCATCCTTACAAGGAACCTCCTGAGAATGAATGAGTATCCTTACAAGGGACATCTCACTCATCACGGTATTGTTTCTCAAGCATCATTACCGGGAACCTCTTGAGAAGGAATGGGCATCCTTACAAGGAACCTCTCACCCATGTTCATTCCAACAACCATACAAGAACATATCATACCAACAATCATCACACATAACCAACGATTCCATAAATCCCCAATTTACAAGCAATTTTTCCAAAGATCCACAAATCCATTATGAGGCAATTTCAATAAACAATTAGGAAAATACAAGAGATCGTAACCACGTCATTTTACTACTCAACACAAATCACTATAGTTTAGAAATCAATAACAAAGAACACATTTAAGAAGAAAATCCATCATTTTCAAATACTAGGGTTTTTAAGACAAGAAAAGAGATTTCATGGGTATTCAACCCTAACTTTGTTCAAGCATGTAATCTTTGCAAAAAGACTAAAAGAGGATGATTTCATATCATAAATATATAACATTTATAGCCAAAACATACATATATAAATACCCTAGCCTCAATGTAAGTGAATGAGAGAAAACCCCTACCTTAAATCCTTAGTTTGTATGAAGAACTTGAGCTTTGATCTTGAATTTACCCTTAAATCTCTTGTTTTTCCCTTCCTTTCTTCCTCTCTAATGATCTCTAGGGTTCCAAGAGGTGTGGGGTGAGAGTGGAGTGAAAGAAATGAGGGAAAATGGGATGAAAATGGGGTTTAAAACACATCAGCCTCGAAATTCACTGTTCATGGACTGTTTTGGTCTTCTCCGAAATTACGGTTTTGTCACTAAAAATCTCCAATTAGATCTATATGTCTATCCTAAGGTTTTTCGACGTTCCGGATTCATTTTTAATGTTATTTTAACCTAAAAACATTTATTTTTATGATTTATTTCAAAACTAAAATAAATTTACACTCGAAACATTAAAATTACTATCCAAGAAACACCACAGTGCAGATTTTTGGTCAACTTCAGAGAATAAACTGATTTGACTCAGGTATTTCTAGTATGTGTGACCTATATGGTTGGAAAGATATACGAGTTAGGGTTCTAACAAAAATAATGGTGCGCAATTTGGACTTTCCAACAAAGAGTTATGATCAAATTGGTGAAAGGTAGTCTGCCGGACTGCTTGGTTCTTCTATACTTGTCTAACTCGAGTTTGGGTGTCTTTTGTCACAAATCCTATCTCATACCCATCTCCAATATAGATAGTATGGCTTGCATAAAGATCCATGTCTAGCATCATTCATTAACCAAAACCAAATTACCATCCGTCTTCTAGAATCATCCATAACAACATGATGTAGAACTAGTATATCCATCGAAATTTTTTTCTTCAATTCCTCTAAGCTAGCTAATTGATGAGAATGCAAAATGTCATATTTTTCTCTTTTATTATTTAGCCTTTTATACTTATTTGGAGTCTAAATATACTTACTATTCTTATATTTTGATTTATGATGTAAATGGAGACGTTAAATACAAAACGAAGCTAATTTGACGATTGTTGATAGTTTAGACATGTGGGGGTTTACAATTTCTAATGATACAATTTTAAGTAATTCAAAAATTTATTTTTTGCAAATTTTCATTACTTACATGGTTCATTTGGATAGGTCTTGATTTAGTTGGAATATTTTGTTCACTAAATCCTTTGATGTAAGGAAGTTTTACTATGTGTTTTTTCCTATGCCAGAAAGCTGTAGGAAGATTAGGACATACTTCATTTTCTAACTTTTCTTTAAACCTTTCAATCTTTTGAATTAAGATTGGATTGGTTAGCTGTTTTTGAATTCTTTTGTGATTAATTTATTCTTTAAGAAATTTCACTTGGTTAGTTTTCTGGGTTACTAAATTAAGAGACTTAGAGATTGAGTAATCTTTAAGTTGTCTTAACTCTTTGACTTGCGGTTTTGTTAAAAATTTAAATGTAACTGAGTGACCAAATGGTTTGGTTGACACACCTTCTATATCTGTAGTAAAAGGATACAACAAATATATAAATGGTATATCAAGGATAACTTTATCCGTCATATTTTGTACCACAGTTATAACATTCAATATCTTTGCTATTCTTTCCTGACTTTTTCTTATAAGTTTTATGCTTATAAGATTTTCTAGGTTTTTTGCTAGATTTTCTATAATACTCTGGTTTTGGTAAGTTCTTCTTGTTATGCTTATAATGATGTTTGCTCCTGCTATAAGGTTTGTGTGACTTGGATTTTCTGCGAGATGGTGCTACAGAAGGGAGACCATATTGTTCACAGAAATCACCCATGTCATACTTAACTTTTTTCTTATCATCTTTTAGTTGTTTGCTAATTTTCATATCAATACACATTCTCATGCCTTCTTTCTGAATGGTACTGATAATATCTCCATAGGTTAATTGATCGTATTCAATTATTCCTTTTGGTTTGCTAAGTGCTTCTCTAATCTTGTGGGCAAAGAGATTAGGTAAGCCATTAATAAATTTTTCTTTCCAGAAAGACTTGTCACTGTCTATCCGGACCATTACTCTTGAGATGAATACATCTTTGTACCATCTAAAATCACTAAGTGTTGGACATCTTAAGTTACTTAACTGATCATGAATTCTTGATGCTATGTTACTAGATGTTCCAACAAAATGTTTGATTATAGTAAAGATGAGAGTGTTAATCCCATCATGTTTTGGTTTTCCAACTGTCTCATCGAAAATTGGCATATCTTCATTATCTCTTTCAACAACATATTTGATGTTGTCTCTTGAGTCTTGGTTAAGATAATATCCCACCAGTTTTTTAACATTCCTGTGAATCCAGAAGTGATAAGGTCAACTATTTCTGGTTCAGTGTGATCAAGATTGTTAACATAACTGTTGATAATCATAGACATGTGATGAATTTTATTAAGTATTTCTTGCTCACTTAATCCATCTATGTTCTATTCATATAGTTTATTGGATTGAACTGAGAACTGATTACTAATATTTTTTTCTTCAAATTGAAGATTAGGAGGTGTTGGTCTAGGGTACCAATTCCTCGTGGTGCTGGTTGGATTAACTTTTGGAAATGTTATTCTGTTAACATTTTGATTATCAAATTGTTCTGCTAATTCTCTGATATCAGAACTAGTAGAACTTTCCTATGTACATACTTGTGAAGATTGGGAGTCTCTAGAAGTTTGTTCATTATTTTGATTGATAGTATTTACTTGAGATGGTTCTTCATTAGATGGTTCTGCTTTAACTTTCATTTTTGCTTCCATCTTGTGGAGAACTTCATCAATTTTTTTTAAGTCTCTTGTCATCTCCTATTGAGATTCCAAGTTTACTTCTATTTTCAGGTAACTGGATTAGAGGTTTCTCTAATTTTTTGCCAGACTTGAGTTCATCAATTTTAGTTTCAATTTTGTCTAGCCGTTTACCAATTGTTATTAAAGACTGATTGGTAAAATTATTTTGCTCAATTGTTTTTTTTTTCAGATTCGTTAATGGGAATCTTAAAAGGTGAGGCTTTTACTTCAGTATTTTTGTGACTAATTAATATAGTCTCTACTGGAGGAAGACTTGAGGATACTATTGTAGTATCATCTTTTTTCCATTTGTTTTTTGTTACTACTTTGATTGATTTATAATGGTTTTCATAATAATCGAAGAAGTTAATTTCACATCTTATTTCTGACATGAATTTAACCCATTTTTCAATTATTCTTTCTTGTTTACTACTGCTATATTTTTTGTTGAATTCTTGTCTTTTGGATTTGTTTTGCTTACACTTGAATTCAGCATATAACCTATCTTCATCAATAAGAAATATACCATTTGTTTTACTAATTGTAAGTAACTGATTGTTTACTGGGTGGTTACTCTCCAGATCAGTAACAGAAGGAGATGGAGTAGAGTCATCTTCTTCTTCTGGCTGAAACCGTGATTGTGGAGTGTAACGTGGCTGACTAACATTAGCTGAGGAGGTGTCAATTCCTTTTAGCTTGAATTTTCTTTCTAATTCATTTGCTAATTCATTGTCTCTGTTAGTTAAACTAGAATATGCTGACTCAGATTTTCTTCCTTCATTAATCTGAATTTGTTTGCTAGATGATAAACTAGGTCGATGAGATGATAGACTAGATCGATGAGATCTTGAACTATCAAAAGAGATTCTTATTGTTCCATCTGGAAATTGTTGAATATTTTCTAGGGATTCTATGGTATTTTGACTTTCTTTGTTATAACTTTCGTTTTCGAGCATCCAAGATTCTAGAAGTTGAACATCTTTCCATATAAGTCGTTTGGGGACTTTTATGTTTGATTCGTTGGTGCTACCTTGAATTAATAAGGTATTATCTTTAGGACTTTTCTTTAATACATGAACATTCAGGTTTGTTGTGATGCATTTGTAGTAAATCCTATAGATAAGTACTATTGATCTTGTTTCATCTACCATCTTGGTAAATTCTCCTGTAATATTTATTCCTAAGGTTAACGCTCTTAGAATGGTTGGATCTTCCAGACTTAAAGTAAAGTTTGGAAAACAATTAAAGTAAAACTGGTCCGTTATGGAGACCAGCTTTTATTATGCCTAAGACACCGGGTTCATAATTTATGAATCTAGCATCTCTTAAACATAATAGAACTGTAGAATTTATTCCTTCTGGAGTTAAAGGTTTTATTGCTACTTGTACTAGAGCAAGGTGGATAAATTTATATCTTTTTGATCTATGTCTTTTTATTGCTTCTTTACTAAGTAATTGACATTTTTCTTCTTCTTTTATAAGAGCATAAATTTGTACAATTGTTTTTACTTGTAATTCTGACTTGAAGGCTGTTGGGATCCTATTGGATTTGTAGATTTTCCTGTGGGGGACTTTGGTATAGTGTTCAATGAAGATCTAGATGAGCTAGCCATAGAATTAGATCTGAATAATCTACTCATTTTTAAACCCAAAATTTTTCAATTTTGTAAATTACTTTGAAGTTTTTACTTCATTGTGCATACTCCTCTTATGCTCATACCCTCTAGATTTGTTGTCCATATTCCCCTTTACTACCTCTCACTAGGACTTACACTGGAATCTAGACTCTCTAGGCTCAGGTGGCAAAGCTAAGGTGACAAAGAAGATAAGACTTAAAATAAATTTACTAATTGAAGCATCAAAGATTTATTAACAAGCAAGATGAATCAAATGTGACTCAATGGTTACAATTTATATATATAAATTAATTAATTAATTAAAAAATCCCTAATTGCTAACCAACCTTATCGTCTACTGACTAAGCGAGCGTCTCACTCCACTCCTCTCCTCTTGCCTCCATCGGCTTTCATCGTTCAAGTCTCCGCCTCCATAGCTCAGGCCTTCATCGTTCAGTCCCAACCTCCCAAGGTACTCTCTCTATTTGTCTATCTATCTCTCTGTGTCTCTATTTGGGCGCAATCTGGTGGCCTTCATCGTTCAGGCCTTCATCTATAGATTTGATTTTTATTTTTTAAGCATCAAGTTAATGAACCTCAAAACCCTAGCTTTCAAGCATCGTTCATGCCTTCTCTGTTTTTTTTTTTTAGCTTTCAAAACTTATCCAGTTAACATCAAACATGAAAAACTTATGTAGGTTACGTGATTTTTGGTGAACTGGTGATCTATTGGAGCAGTTATGGTTTTAATGTGTTTCATATGGTTTAAACTTAAAATAATTGTTATTGTTTTATGTAACAATTATGATGAATTGATGTTCATGCTTTCTTGTGTTTTATTATAATTATTGTTATAGTTGTTTTAGATTTTAGTGTTATTGATTTATTGTGTTGTTAAATTAGTACATATTATTTAATTTAATTGTTAAAATGATCAAAAAATTAATAGCTACAAAAGTGTTAAACCGACTTCCTACCCGATTAATCGGGTAGGAAGTTGGGTAGAAATACCACACCTAATTGGGTAGGATAGATTAAGAAAAAATTCTTCCGCAAAGTATCGGGTAGAAAGACGAAAGACTATATTTTCTACTCTTAGGGTAGGGTGAACACCCATAGTAGTGGGTAATGCTATGTAATAAAAAACATATATAAGAAATGATGACAGAAACTAGAGCTTTGATTGGTGAACAAAATGGGGGAATACGAATTTGTTGGAGTTTTCAAAGTTGGCCATTAAGGCTTGAGGGGGACCAGCACCCTTGTTAAATACGTAGTAGTTGTTCAAGGATAATTAGTTCTTTTCAACTATTCTGTGAACCCTAATCATTTGAGGGGACCAATGTATAAGTTAGACAAAATTACAATTGTGTGCCTCGCAAGGGGGGAGGGAGGCTAGGGCCAGGGTGGGCACGTGTCCCCTTAAAAAAAAAAAAATTTTTTTAGTTAAGTATATATATTATAAATTTGTATAATATATTATTTGTACCCACCCAAAATCCAAGATAAAAATATTAGACCCACATTATTTATCCAAAAAATTTAAAAAATTAAGCCCATTTAAAACAAAAAAAAATTGAGTCCACTATTATCTACCCAAACTTATTAAAAAATCAAATATTTGACCTATCACAATCTACCCAAACCTATTAAAAAAACAAAACTTTTAGCGCAACATTAAAAACAAAATTTTTGGCCCAACATTAAAAACAAAACTTTTGGCCCACCCACCATTAAAAAACAAAATTTTTGTCCCACTTGACTAAGGGGAGAAAAGAGTATAAAATCCCTAGTTGCAACTAAATAAAGAATAATTTTACTACGAACTTCTGATTGTGCGCATTGATAGAAAACTAGTGAAAAATTAATTTACATTTAATTCATATACAAAATTTTAGTGATTTTTAAAAATTTTATATTTTATTGAAATATATAATTAGGTTAAAAATGTACTAAATTTTTTTTTTTTTTTGTGTCTTTTTGTTAGGATTTTGTTTCGACTAAATAAAAATTGAATTTACTATTTCACAATAATTTTGTTTTGATTCTTATTTTTTTGTATCAATTTCGGCTAAATATTTTTTTATACTAGTTATATTTTGTTCTCTCATAGACATTCATGGTTTCGCCATTGACAATATATATATTTTTTTTTGGCATTTTTTATGTTAAATGGACTTCATGTATCAAATATAATATAATAAATATAAATATATTATATAGTGTGATTGATTAGAAAAAAAAAATTAGAGTACTTAATTAAAGTGCCCACCCTGACCAGAATTTTTGGCTCCGCCCCTGGTGCCTCGAGTCTTAGTGAAATAACACAATGTGTCATTGAAATTGTAGAAATGACATGGAGATCACTTGTATTTAGAACATTCAGTGAAAGTAATTAATGAGATCATCATTTTACCATTATAAAACTTCAAAACTCATGATTTTTGGTAGTAAATTGGACATATAATTCGTTGTTGGCAATTATATTTGACCAAGAAGTGATTGTTCTCTCCTGCCAAAAATGAATGAGAGTGTCATTCTATTTTGAGTAAATTACACCAATAGTCCCTGAAATTTATTATTTGTTGAACTTTAGTCCTCAAAATTTTAATTCTGTCAATTTAATTCTCAAAGTTCACACATTTGACTAATGTAATCCCCTCACACTAACCGCCATTTAAATCTAGTATCGAAAAACATCACTTTCGCTGCATGTGATGTGACTACAATTAAGGGTAGTTAGGTCATTCTTCACCACTCCTACGTCTAAACACTACTATTTCTCATTTTAACTACTTTAAACCTAAACCCAAACACATTATTTCTTTCTCACAACAGGACACACCCACTCAAAACCACACTAGATGCACTGTTAATACCCCCAATTGTCTCTCTTTCTGCAAAAACCAAAACCAGAAACTCATTCTTTATGTGTAAAGTCATAGTCTCCCTCTCTCTCTCTCTCTCTCTCTCTCTCTGTACATAACATACAATGCAAAATTTTCCATTCAAACCAATCCCCTGAGAACCAACAGTGTCTTAAACTATGAGTAAATATTGGGTGTAACCATCAAAACAAAAATGATAAAATAGGGCCTACATCCTATCATGGAGGTGATTATATATGACATGACCGGGTAGTTATGAGTTTTAATGGGGTCCATTTGCTGATTTATTTATCTATTAGTATTAGTGAACCGTTATATCACGTGACACTGTTGATATGATGTAATAGTTATACCCAATATTTTTTCACCCCAAAATTAGAGTTGAATGGTGTTTGGGTTGTGAAGGCTTGCTCGTTGTCGAGAGTGAATCGGCTTGGTGGTAGTGATGGAAGCTGGAGGCAACTTGGGGAGGGAGTACTGGAGAAAAACAAATAGGGTGTTGTGCGCAGGTTTAGAGTGAGAGAGAGAGTTGGTGGTGGTGGTTGGGCAGCCGCGGTGGTGCGAGGCGGCGGTGGTGTCTGCGTGTATTATGTGTTGCGTGTGCTTTGTGTGTGTGTGTGTGCGCGTAAGGTGTGCTGGGTATGTGCTGTTAGTTTAATTTTGTGAAACAATGGCAGTCCAGGCCTTGGAGTTGTTAGGTACAGGGAGGTGGTGACTGGATTGTGTGATGTAAGATGAAGAAGGAAAAAAAGAGTGAGGAAGAAGAAGTATGTTTGGGTTAAAGTCAAATGTTGTTCAAAAGATAAGACAAGTGAGTTTGGTTATAGAAAGTGTTGAATAGTGACGAAATTCCCTTTTATTGCAATCACATGCAACGCATGTGTTGTTGTTCTGTCCATGATTTGATCGGCCGTTAGTACGAAGGATTACATTGGTCAAATATGTGAATTTTGAAGGCTAAATTAACGAAATTAAAATTTTAAGGATTAAAGTTTAGCAATCGATAAGCTTCAGGGATTATTAGTGCAATTTACCCTTCTATTTTACTCAGATAAAAATATGACGATATGATATTAGAACGTCACTACATGAAAACTATTATTTGAAATTGTTGCCTTGTGCAGGCATTATTGCGCACATTACATAGTGCAAAATACTTGAAACAACAAAAGCACACAATTATTTTTGACAAAGGACATATAGATAGCAACACTCGATTGACCCCAGGTGATAGAGCTCGTCATAAAAAGGGAACTAATTTGTATTTTTGCTTGGGTGGTAGAGGTGTGGGAGTGAGTAGGAGTGCATTCATGAAAGAATAGAACCAACCCAAGGGTTGCTTTGCAATTCGAGCCAAATTGTTAAGGTAGTCTTTGTAGACAAGACCATATCGAATTGTATAATAAGATCTCATTTCCAGGCCATCCAACAAAACGCACAAGTAACCTTTGATGTTTGTTCCCGCCCTACATTGAAATTAAGAAACACACAATACATTCAATCAAGACAACCATAACCTATTGCCTAAAAGAATAAAGGAAAAAAAGAGTTTCACTTACTTCAGTGCTTCTGAAATTGCATAAAGATGGCTAAGAGTATGTGGAATTCGATCATTATCCTATAAGGCATGTCTTCATTGGAATGGTGTCATCTCGTTTCTCCGGATAACCTATCGAAGAAAGTGAGTTCATCGACTTAGTAGAAAATTAAGATAATTGGGGTATTAACAACTTAGCTAACTATAGTAAACCAACCATTCTCAGTGATGATGATTTTGGGGTTGTCGTAAGTACTGCCTATATATAATAGCACAATTCTAGCTCTTGTGGTTAAACACAACTAGTGTCGCTACCTGGTGCCTAGATTGGAATTAATCAAGGCCACAAATTTATGGTTAGCTATAAGCGTCAAGAATGAGTCATGCACATTAGCTGCAAATGACTTGTATATAAATTATCTTACCAATGGCCCAATCAGCTCCCCTTCGCTATTTGTAGCTGGGACAAGCATGGAAGATAGGAAGGAAAGATTAGATAATTCTAGCTTGTTAACAACAATGTTTTTGTTCCAAAGGAATTTTTATCACAAATAAGAAAGAAAGTATGACTAAAATGCAGAAAAAAAGGTTCTTTTGGTAAAACTTAGGCGTGATTTTCTTCAGCTTTTATCCTAACCCATGTTTTTTTTAAACTTATACCCAAAAGAGAGCCGTTTTCAAACTATTTCTCAAACTCATGCACTTTTAAAAACATCAGTTGGAATGACTTTTTTATATCAAAAAAACGTCATTTGGAATAACATTTTTCTAAAAACGTCACTTCAACCAACGTTTTAGGAAAACCTTTATTTTTTAAAAAAATCACATAAACATTGGTCTGACCAACGTCATTTTGAAAAAGTTGCCTTAACCAACGTTTTCATGAGAATTACACTCTAACATCCTGAGGTTTGTCACTTAATTACTCAGATTCCTTAATATTTAAAATATTATACATAGACCCCCTAAGGTTTGTTCGCGTCTAATACTGAGACCCCTGCTGTAAATATATCCGTTAATAAATTATACTTAGACCCCCTAAAGTTTGTATGCATATAATACTTAGATCTCTTAAGTTTAAAATGTTATACATATACCAAAAATACTCCAATCAGAGATAGAATGTCAACTATTTTAAATTTTATAACCAAAATTAATGATCTATTGTATAATTTATTAAAATAAAATCAAAATTAAATTTTTCTTGACGTCCGCCTCATTTGCCTTGTAATTGTCCAAACATTTATAAATATCGAAATACATAAACACACACAAATGCGTCATCAGTGAGGTGAATAATGCATGATTGTATTCTAGTTGATTACCATTACATGAAATTGTGAAGTAGAATAAAAAAATGGGGGTCCAAGTATAATTATAGGAATCAATGGGGGAAAGAATGACAAAATAATAATTCTAATCAAACTTTAAATAATACAACTTAATGGCAATTTAACACTCATCCACTTTAAATAACAAAAATCAATTGCACAATAAGTCTCATAAATATAAGATTTTCAAAAATACTTACATTAATATTTTATAGGGTCTAAATGTACATATTCTATTATACATAAAACTAAGGGAGTTTTCAGAATTTGGGGGAGGGGGGGGGGGGGTTCAGAATTTTGGGGGGGTGTTTTCAGAATTTTGGGGGAGGGAGGGGGGGGGGAAGCGTCAATGAGACAAGAGGAGGCGTCTTCTTCGTCGAAGCTCCTGGGTTCACGCCATCGCACAACATCAACTGTTAGAGAGAGACTAATTTAAATATATATATTTCAACACTCACAAATCAATCTCTCTCTCTCCCTCAAAGACTCAAACCAGCTGCTCATGTTGTGATTTGCCCAAGTCCAAACAAAGCATGAGAGAAACAGAAGCAGTGTGCCATCAATGGCACAATGTGCACCCAGCAAGCCTAACAGAAACCAAATAATCCAACCTGTATCTTCCAAAGTGATTAAACCCACAAACCACACACACATATACATAACTAAATTCAAAACTTAAATAAATTTTAAATTTTTTAATTTGAAATCTGATGATATCTAAAATAAACCCCCGACATGCGCTCGGGAAGCGAGCTCAGCTCGGGAGCTCAGGTAAGATACGCTGAGCTCCTCCAGCCATAGCCTGAGCTCATCCAGCCGGTATTAGAGCTCCTCCAGGCAAGAGAATAGGAGAAAGAGGCAAGAAGACAGCGAGATGACAACAGACACCTCTGAAGTAGGGGTCAAGCGGGAATCAAGGCATAAAACCCTCATCCAACCAAGATCCTCTCTAAGTGATTAAGGAGGATCCCCCGGTAAGAGGCATAGATCTCGGGATATAGACCATGGAAGCCAATCGAATGGAGTTATGGTAATTCCGGGATCGAAGAGGGAAAGATACGGGAAATCCCTTCATTATAGGAAGAAAATTCGGATTAGAGGTAAGCAAGAGGCTA
This sequence comes from Ilex aquifolium, assembly GCA_951799425.1. Lineage (NCBI taxonomy): Eukaryota > Viridiplantae > Streptophyta > Magnoliopsida > Aquifoliales > Aquifoliaceae > Ilex > Ilex aquifolium. The sequence continues at coordinate 779,696 of OX637391.1, forward strand.
TAAGAAGGGGGTGAGGCCTCCGTTGAAGGGGATGGGCATTAGAGCCACGAAAAACCCTAATTTCCTCCAGATCACACTGTAATACATTCAGCACCATAAGTAAGAAGAAAAGGAGCTAGAGACTCCATTACTGAGTGGACTAGCCGAGCTCAGGCCGGTGAACCACTATAATTCTGTCGTGTTATCATCCCTATCCTCATTCCCCCAAACATCAACCAGCATTATTATATATGAGCCATGTAGCTCAGACACTCCACTTAGCCCCAAGAAAATTGTTCATACGAGTTAATCTTGCTCAGTAGCTCATTCGCGTAGATTTACACCATCAGTTTGGCGCCGTCTGTGGGAACGACTGTTCTTTTTACAAATAAGTTGACCTCTCAGTGACTGATGGTAACAACTCGAAATATGAGCAGAAGTCAAACAAACCTACCACGAGTGCAAGATCAGCAGGAAGCCACCAACGGCAGACAACCCGAAAACATCCAAGAGACTAATTCCCCCATTAATAACGAGATGGAGGCCCTTCGCCTCGTCAACCAACGCTTGCTAAAGGAAAATGCAGAGCTATCAAAGCTCATACAACGCCCACAGGAGGCACAACCGGCCCAAGAAGGCCAGAATAATCCCCCTCATAGGGAACAACGACACTGGGACCCCCTTAGAGAGGTCAACGAAGGAGGAGAAAGCAGCCAGACCAGGGGGCATGTTCCTTACCTACCCCCTAGGAATGGCCACAACGAGGAAGTGCAAAGTCAGAACGATGGGGGTGAGAGGGACGATTTTTTCCCTTACCTGCAAGATAGGAGAGAGCAGCACTGGGAGCAACGCTTCAAAGACATCCAGCAAGAGCTCAGCCACATGAAAGAGGCTGTAAAGAGCAAGGCTCCGGTTACAATGGATGTCCTGGTACAACAAACCGAGTCCCCATTCACCTCTGGAGTGCTACACTTTCCTCTCCCACCAAAGTTCAGAATGCCGCAAATAGAGGTCTTTGACGGAACGAAAGATCCAGTAGATCATCTCAACACCTACAAGAACCAGATGGAGCTGTATGGATACCAGGATCCTGTACGTTGCAGAGCTTTTGCCATCACATTGAAAGGCTCCGCCCTAGCCTGGTTTCACAGGCTCCCACCAACCTCGATCTCATCCTTTAAAGAGCTCTCGATAGCTTTCGTATCTCACTTTATAGGAGCCCGAATATATAGAAAGCCAAGGTACCACCTACTGAATGTGAAACAGGGGCCCCAAGAAAACCTGAGGTCCTATGTCCAAAGGTTCAACTCGGAGACACTAAAATTTGACGTCCCAAATGAAAAATTTGCCATAACTGCCTTTATTGCAGGGTTAGGAGTGCAATCAAAGGATCTAATGTTCTCTATATCGAAGAACCCTCAAGCAAGCATGGCTGAGGTGTTAGCCAAGGCAGAAAAATATATAAATGGTGAAGAGGCACTCCTCTCCAAGGTGGGAGGTACGCCCACACGAAGGGAGAAGGAAAAAGAAGAGAAGAAAAGGGACCGAAGTCCAAGGAAAGAAAAGGGGAGAGAAAGGTCTCCAATGAGGGATAGAGATCGCTCCCCAAAGAGAAGAGGGAATGTCAGAGATCGCCTGGGCCCCATGCAGCCTGAACTACAGCCCAGATACGGACCTCAACGATTCACCCCACTCACTGCCGCTGTGTCACAAGTTCTGTATGAGGTCCAAAACGAGAAGTTCTTAAGATGGCCACCTCGGATGAAGGCAGATCCGGCTAAGAGAGACCCCACAAAGTATTGCGATTATCACAGAGATCATGGTCATCACACCGATGACTGCATTCAACTAAAAAAGGAAATCGAGTTCCTAATTCAGCGAGGACAGTTACGTCGCTTTGTAGCCCATGACAACCAGAATCGAGCTCTTCCACCCCCGCCACCCCAACAGCAGGCACCTGCGCCGCATCAGCAGCCTCTGGGTGAGATTAGAGTAATATCTGGAGGATTTGCGGGAGGCGGAGAATCCAGCTTAGCCAGGAAAGCACACCTCCGACGAATCAGAGCCGAAGAAGCTCTCGAAGTGCACACTGTATCCAAAGCACCACGCTTAGATACAGCTATCACTTTTTCAGATTCTGATTTAGAGGGATGCCATATCCCTCACGACGATCTACTGGTGGTACGAGCTGTGGTGGCTAATAGAACCGTTCATCGCGTTCTGATCGATAATGGGAGCTCGGCAGACATCATTTTTGCACCTGCATTCGACAAAATGGACATAGGACGGGGAAGACTCGAACCTGTAAGTACTCACTTGCTGGGGTTCTCGGGAGAAAGGGTGCTCCCCCTAGGCGCAATCCAACTCGTGCTCACCCTAGGAGACCCACCTTGCCAAGCCACCACAACCGTAAAGTTCCTAGTGGTCGATGCACCTTCTGCATACAACTTCTTGCTTGGAAGGCCATCCCTTAATTCTATGAAGGCAATCCCATCTGCCTATCACTTGGTTGTGAAGTTCCCTACAGAGAATGGAATAGGAGCGGTCCGAGGAGACCAGCGTGTAGCAAGAGAATGTTACATGGCTTCTGTGAAGATGAAGGAGGTCGAGAACATCCAATTAGATGAACTCGACATGATAGATGAGATGGAGACAAGGCCAATGCCATCAGAAGAGCTGGAACCGATTCAGCTTGATAGGGAGCCAGAGCACCTCGTTTATATAGGTTCCAGAATGAACGCTGAGCTCAGAGGTCTCCTCATCCAGTTCTTGAAGGAGAATATGGGGGTGTTTGCTTGGAAGCAAGAAGACATGGAGGGTATTGACTCTTCGGTTATTACCCATAAGCTAAGTGTGAACCCAACTTGCAAACTCGTCAAACAGAAAAGAAGAAGTTTTGCTGCAGAAAGACAAAGGGCAATAAATGAGGAGGTCGGCAAACTCCTCCATGCCAAGGCCATCAGGGAAGTTGACTACCCAACCTAGTTGGCAAATGTGGTTCTTGTCAAAAAGACCAACGGTAAATGGCGACTGTGCATCGACTTTACTGACCTCAACCGAGCATGCCCTAAGGACAGCTTTCCCTTACCTCGGATCGACTTAATAGTGGACGCCACAGCCGGGCACGAGCTACTTAGCTTCATGGACGCTTTCTCAGGTTACAACCAGATCAGGATGGATCCCAGCGACCAAGAAAAGACCTCCTTTGTAACGGAATAAGGATACAATAAGAATATATCTTCAAGAAAAGTATATACTCAAGAGAGCTCAGCTCGGACCTACCAATACGAGAGAAGCTCTTCCAGGACCGTGGGATCCTAGCTTCACGGCAGCGATCTTCAATGGACCGCCAAGACTCCCCAGAAGCAAAAAAGAAACGTTTAGACCATCCTTCAGGATTGGAGGGAAGGCCTAGAATCAAAGGGCGTAATTTAAAATTCCTCCAACGGAAGAAGCTGAAGCAGGGGGCATCGTCTTCCTCGATCTCGAAGAAGTACAGAAACTCGGAGACATAAGGGAACCTGCCGATGGCATGTAGGCGGCAGAGCAGGAAGAAGCTTACCAAAGCGGCCCATCCTCGTGGGGAAAGGCGAGAAGGGCATAAGCCATAATAGGCAAGAACTCGCCCTATGGCCGAATGAATGGGAAGGCGAAGTCCCATATCCGTGGCACCTTCAAAGAAGCAGACTTCTCCTCGAGGAAGGAAGTTGCAGGGCTCGTCAGGGGTAGGGACTCGCAAAGGCAAATCAAGATCAGAAAAAAAAACCGTTTCTGGATGGCTTTCAAATCAGATTACTCTAAGGTTGAAGGAGACAGGTAGCGACAGTGTCACTTCCATTCGATCCCAAAGGAAGTGCGCCCCTCGAACAAAGAAGAAGCAGGGGCAGCCATTAGAGATCACGATGAAAACAGAGGGTAACCACGAAGGATCAAGAAAGAGGAACTCATAAGTATTTTTCGCAAGAAAGAAAAAAGAAACTCGGCAGATGATAGGGGACTTAAAGAAGGTTGTAAGTGTTTAGGAAACCAAGAGCCACGCGAGAAGGGAGTCGGCTATCTTTTTTGGTTTCTTAATTAATACATGTGGTTACGGTTATGGAAAACGGTTGGGAAAAAGGCGGGAAAAGCAATCCGCACAAGATTACCCTTCCTACTGCACTCAAAACAACCGAAGAGAGTTCTGACCCCACTCAAGCAGAATATTCCTCATATTTGAGCTCATCTTTGAGACCTGCAGTTCCAAGAACCTTGCCCACACCAGAAGGATAAAGTTCTTGATGGGTTCCTCAGTCATCAAAAGAGCTTGGCAGTTCATGAGTCCATAATCTTGCTTCAAGAAGGACCGAAGCACTTCTCAAAGCAAGGGGGGCAAGGGAAGTACAAGAAAACCCAGAAGAAAATTCAGAACCAAACAGAACCAAACAGAACCATGTGAGTTATGTCTCAAAGTCGCAACACATCATCACAATTCAAAACGAAATTTAGAAATTACTTCATGAAGAATTGTATTCCAAAAACGCAAGTTCGAAGTACAAAGAATAAAAAGAAGATAGGATTACATGAATAAACAAAAAGAGCTTTAAGTATCTAAAGAATGAGTAATTGAAGGATCTCGCAGCTCGGTAGATGAGCCCTCAGCAACAGAAGCAAGGGAAGAGCTTCCAGAAATGCCTGCTACACGGATCTCTGCTCCCGTTGATCCCAGATCTTGAGCAAGGGCCTCAGTCACCAAGTCAGTTGAAAACGGTGTAGTAACAGGAATAGCAGGAGCTGCAGTGGGGAGCTCAGGAATTACGGCAAGAGCTCCAGAAGGACCAGTGGCAGGAACGTCTTGATTCAAGGCTTCAGCTGGTGGGACTAAGGCATCTTCTCCGTTATCAGTGTCTGAGCCCTCCATTTCTTCCTCAGTAGGGATAGAGAAATTGAAGTCGAGGTCAGGAAAGGCTTTAATAGCCTTACGCCTAAAGGCTAGCCACCCAGTAGCCCATAAGGTGGTAGCTTCATCTTTCAGCTCAGCCACCTCGATGTCCCTCTCCTTGACCAGGTTTTTCTGCACCTCGAGCTCCTCGCAAAGCTTGCCATTGGCTTCGCTAAGAGTGAGGTACTTCTGCCTTGCCTGCGTAAGGGAGTTTTTGGCATCAAAAGCTTCTTGACTAGCCTTGGACCACGCTTCAGTCTTGAGCTGCAGATCCTCCTTAACTAGCCTTAGCTCATCCCGAGCTTTCTTTTCTCCTTCCTCAGCTCTGACTTTGACGGTTAATGTGTGCTTGAGGTCGGAGGCTTGCTTCACTGTTTGCTCTCTGAGGCTTTCCACCTGGGCCCTGAGGACCTCATTCTCAAGAGATAATTCAGAAACCTTGACCTTATACGTCTTCAGAACCTTGAAAGAGCTCTCTTGAGACCGAATCCGGTGCAGCAGACTTCTCGCATGGAGGGCAGCCTGAGAATACAAAGAACGTTCAGCGAATCGCATGAGACCACGAAACGAAAATAAGTAAAGAGCGAAAAGTGATAGCACTTACAGCAGCTGCTCCCTGAAGAGCTGAAGAGATGGACTCCTCAAGAGGCATAGAAGCGGCCTTCAGGACGTCAGACTCAGAAAAATAGAAGAAAGAGCTCCCGCAGCAAGATCCATGTTGTCAAAAAAAGAATCCTCATCTTCCTCAGATTTTCTCTCTTTCTCAATCATCTTCCCAGAAGCACTGAATGTGAAATCTCTGGGTTGGAGATCAGGGATCACTCCCAAAGCTTTCTCGACCTCAGAGGAGGAAGGGGAAGCCTGACCTCCCGCTTGAGCCTGCTTCACCGCAGGCTGAGATTCTGGAGGGGTAAAGATGCCTGCAGTTTGAAGAGTGCCGGATGAGGGAGGTGGAGCCGAGATAGAAGCCACTACTTTAGCAGAGGAGGAAGGCGAAGGCATCTCCAATCTCGGGATTTTAGCCCTGGTGATTGGGCCACTCCCAGAGCCGACCTGGGCCTTCCGTTTGCTGGATTTACCACCTTTCATCAGATCTGCAACCTTTGCCTGGAGCTCTTCTGGAGTAGACCTCATTGTGGAAGGACCTGGGAGATCTGAATGGAGTCAGGAGACATAAAAAGGAAACGAAGGAGGAAAAGAAAGAAAGTGACAGTGGTATTACCTTCTTCAGCTCCTACAACGGATATTGGAATAGCTAAGGTTGCCGAAGGAGGACTCAGACCTAGCCTCACCAGATTCTGAAAATCAATGAGATCAGCGTACCTCTCAGGCTTGATTTTCCCCAACTTCACTAGCACTCTCTTATCTTCGAGGCTGAGCTCAGGTCGGCCACCTAAATAAAAAAATATATATATATATATAATATATATACAAGTAAGAGACATGCTTGAGGCCAATAAATTCCAAATCAGAGCTCAGTCAGCTCGAGTAAAGACTCACGCAAGTTTTCTGGGGTAGTCCAAGCTTTAGGGATACCAAGAGTATCTGTTTTATCCGCAGGATTGTACTCCCAGTTGGTACCCCCAATATAAAAGAAATGCTTTTTCCACACTTTGTGAGAAGAGGGGAGGTCGGTAATAATCTTCCTAGCATTAGTTCGCTTGGAGATATATAGAAAACCTTCAGAAGAGGTCAGTTTGACGTTGAAAAGCTCCATGAGCAGAGAAATGCTAGGAACCCCGAGGTCATGCTTCTTAAATAAGACTAAGAGGCCTACCATAATGTCATAGAAGTTGGGAGAAATCTGGGAGGGGCATACATTAAAATGTTGGAGAACGGCCTTGATAAAGGGATGCAGAGGAAAGCGAAAACCGTTCTCGAAGGCGGCAAGGAAGAAGCAAACCCTATTACGCACTTGTTCTACATAGTAGATAGACCTATGAGGACACCAGGGTTCAACCCCAGGAGGAAAACCGTAGCGAGCTTTGTAAGCTATCATTAACCCAGGAACCTCTCTACTATACCCAACAGACTGGGCGTGACTGAAGGCAAGCCCCAAATATGAGACTTTTTCTTCGATCCCAACTCCGCTAACCTTGCCCTTGCCCTTGTCAGGTCTGGGGGGTACGGGAGATGAGGTAGAGGGAGGTTCCTCGATGCCAACCTTGGCTTCTACAGCCTCCACACCAGGAAAGTTATCAATTTCATCGCCTACATCCCCTAGATCGGTGTCCTCAGACCGATCGCCTAATAGGGAAACAGAAGAGTGGGTAGCACCAGAAGAGGCAGATATGATTGGGCAAGAAAAGGGAAGATTAAAGGAAAGGTAAAGAGGGGGAACACTAAACAAACTCTCCCTGATAACCCTGGGGTCAGCACAGTAACTCCCAACAGCGAGAATATGCACAATGGAGCCCCAATCCACAAAATGGGGGAGGGGAGACAGACAACAATCACGGGACCAGAAATAAAAGAACCTATGGGTCCAAAAATGCAACAACCACCTAGAACTTGAAGGGTCCAGAGTTGGAGAAGCCGAAAAGGATAGGGAAAACGTACCTAGTTGGGGAAGCACTGCGAGTCCTCGAATCGAACACAGAAAAACCAGTTTTGGGGCAAGAATCAGAAAGCTTCGAGACAGGGGTTCAAGAATTCGTAGAGGCAAGAAGTTCGGAGTAGCAGAGGAGAAGATGAATAGTGGAAAGGGGCGGTTCAGGTAGCCGTTTGAGTATTTAAAGCTTGAAAGACGTGGGCTGAGACATGCGCGGGAATCGAGGAATGTCATGAGTGCTGCAAACCGTCAAAGGGCTTCAAGTCACGTGCGAAGCCCAGAGTAGCCACATGCAGATCTAGCTTGGTTTGGGAAGCAGGTCAGCCCCTGCCTAAGCTAACTTAAGGCAAGGACTGGGGGGCAACTGATGATACCTAAAATAAACCCCCGACATGAGCTCGGGAAGCGAGCTCAGCTCGGGAGCTCAGGTAAGATACGCTGAGCTCCTCCAGCCATAGCCTGAGCTCATCCAGCCGGTATTAGAGCTCCTCCAGGCAAGAGAATAGGAGAAAGAGGCAAGAAGACAGCGAGATGACAACAGACACCCCTGAAGTAGGGGTCAAGCGGGAATCAAGGCATAAAACCCTCATCCAACCAAGATCCTCTCTAAGTGATTAAGGAGGATCCCTTGGTAAGAGGCATAGATCTCGGGATATAGACCATGGAAGCCAATCGAATGGAGTTATGGTAATTCCGGGATCGAAGAGGGAAAGATACGGGAAATCCCTTCATTATAGGAAGAAAATTCGGATTAGAGGTAAGCAAGAGGCTATAAGAGGGGGGTGAGGCCTCCGTTGAAGGGGATGGGCATTAGAGCCACGAAAAACCCTAATTTCCTCCAGATCACACTGTAATACATTCAGCACCATAAGTAAGAAGAAAAGGAGCTAGAGACTCCATTACTGAGTGGACTAGCCGAGCTCAGGCCGGTGAACCACTATAATTCTGTAGTGTTATCATCCCTATCCTCATTCCCCCAAACATCAACCAGCATTATTATATATGAGCCATGTAGCTCAGACACTCCACTTAGCCCCAAGAAAATTGTTCATACGAGTTAATCTTGCTCAGTAGCTCATTCGCGTAGATTTACACCATCAAAATCTTTCCCAATTCTTTCTAAAATTCTTAAATTTTAGGATTTTCTTATATTATAACTACTTCGTTCTCTCTCATATATATAATTATGATCAAAATAAAGTTAACGCAAAATCAAAATTTTTGAATTTTAAATTATTTCTAAGACAATCACTATTTTTCTCTCTCTATATATATAATTTGTGATAAAAAAATTGTGACACATATACTATAACGTCAATGTCACACTGCTTGTAAAATACATAAGTAGAGTTGGGCCACTGTGGACATTATAATGTAACATCAATGTTCACTATATACACACAACATATACAATTAAGTTTTGGCACATGGAAAGTACCACAGTGTGACCCAAGGATTGACACACTGGTGGGCATCACAAATGTGTCATTAATGTCTCACTGAATATTGACACCATATATGGGGTTTGCACATGGATAATATCACACTGTGACTCCAATGTAACACTCCATACACACATCACATAAAGATTCAAAAACACATGGTTAGTATCGCAATGTGAATCCAATGTCACAATACAACTACATATCATATGCATTATTTTTTCATGGTATGGGCATCAAAAGTGTGACTCCAATGTTATACTACAAAACAAACATCATATGCAGTGTTTTGCATAGGGTGGGTATCACACAATGTGACTTAAATATAACACTGCATAAACAGAGAGAGAAAATAAAGGAGAGAGAGAATAGGGAAATGAGAGTAACGATGGGAGAGAGAACGAGTTTGAGAGAGAAAATAAAGGGAGAAAGAGAGAGAAAAAAAGAAAGATAAAATAGGGAGAGAGATATTAACGATGAGAGTCAGATAGAGAGAGAGAGAGGAAATCTTTTTAAAACTAATGGAATCCTTTCAAAATTCAAACAGTTAATTATCCTTTATTTTAGGAAACAATTTAGCCATTAAAATAGAATCAAAAAAAATAAGAAAATTGTCCCAATAAAATAGAAAACTAAATCTCACAATTAACTGCCTAAATTATCTTTCACAAATAAAGGAAAATGGCTTTTACGGAAATGAAATATTTAAAAAAAGCCAAAGTGTATCTGTTCACAAAACATTTACACAAAAAAAGATTTGTACACAAAAGAATTATATTAAGGTATTTCCTCACAAATAACTAGTGTATAGTGTACTTTTTCACCATTTTTTCGGCCAAAAATTAGTGGTCGAGTGAACCAATTTCATGGACGAAGGTTGATACAAAATCTTTAAGTGGGGCTGAGTTTTAATGGCCCAAATTGTTTTAACTAGGGCTGATTTTAATAACCCATAAATAGTCTGTTGTAACAAATCAATCGAATCCAGCGGCAATATATATAGAACGTGTCAACATTAACACCGAAAAAATAGTGTGCATGCGTCAACAATTGCAATAGATAAGCCATGACAACGACAAGTAAGGAACACTAAACAAAAGGGAAAAGATGCTGCCGACCAATTTGGCCAAACTACATTATGTAATAATGTCAGATCGTCATGAGTCAATTGTCAAAAAACTGTATCGCCAAAACCAACTCCAAGCAATCTATCATCAATCTGCATCACAAAAAATAAAAGTGCATTAACACAACTGAAAAATTTGTTACTAGAGTAAATAGTATACATAAAAATATACATCACTACAATTTATAAATTATAATAATTTGAGGTATTTTTGCTTATATCTACCAAGCCTAAATTTGAGTATTTGCTTCTATGTACCTAGTCGGGTGGCATATTGGCACAAATGTTTGTTTTGACAAGTTTCTCTATGTCCGAGCAAGATTTTCAAAGTGGTGTTGTGGCATACGGAGTGATGTGGTCTCATTTCAAGACTAAGTGCTTAAGTATATGTCAATATACTAAACTAAGCATATGTTTAGAATTGAAAATGCTTACCGAGGTGAAGTCAAATCTCTTGTCTCTGCATTGCCCCACCACGTTGCATTATCAACTTTACCTCTTTATCTACTGCATTATCATCTCTTACCACTTTTCAATATACTCAAGTTTTGCCTTAGTCTCGTGTGTGTCTGACAGATTTTGTGTGTGTGTGTGTGTGAGAGAGAGAGAGAGAGAGAGAGAGTGTGTGTGTGTTTGTGTGTGTCTGTGTCTGTGTGTTTGTATGTGTGTCAATTGTGCCCATGTGAGCCTGTCAAACCCGACAGTAGTGCTATGTGAGTGTGTCTTTGCATGAATGTGTGTGTGCATGAGTATATTGGAACAGTAACATGCATTTGCATGTGGGTTTTAGTTTCTAGATGTATATTGTCTGCTTGTGTGTGTGGTGGTTTAGGTTAGGGTTATAGTGTTTTGATATTGTAAGTGAGAGAGATAAGAGATAAGAGAGAGAGAGAGAGAGAGAGAGAGAGAGAGAGAGAGAGAGAGAATACATACTTATCTTGCACAGAAACAGGAAAGAGAACCCAGCCGCTTGGGGAAGAAGACAATAAAAGAAAGATAGCACGCCGATATAGATGCTAACAAGGGTAGATATTGAAAGAAAGTAATTCATCAAGAAAATAAATAATTCAATATAATCAAACTCTTAAGTGTGAAGGTGAATGACATGCATGTACTTGATTTTAAATCTTTCAAAGGTAAACACGATCCAAGCACGTTAGGATGAAAGAGACTTTGACTATTGAATCATGCACTAAAATTTATGCCACTAATTTCTCTATCTACTAATATAACTCGTAGCAATGCACATTTCAACATCAATTTAAAGATGGAATCATTGTAATACAAAACAAAGCATGAATTACCATAATTATAAACAAAGAAAATTAAACAAAAGAACATCTTTTTGGCTTTATCTTTTTCAATATTTTTGAATTTTTAAATTTAACATGTACAAGAAAAATATGCATAAACATGCACTAAAACAAAGGAAATACAGGTAAAGCATTTAACATAAATTCTAAAAATAAATGTAAAACTTGATATCTATACTCTTTTTGGATTTTTCAATTTCTTTTGTTTTTGGGTTTATCAATTTTATTTTATTTTTGGATTCTCATATAGAAAAACAAAGTAATCAACAAACAAAAAATATATATATACAACATATGACCCTAGGATGTTTGATGAAACGCATTAATGAGCAACGAGGTTCATACTCTCACCTCACCTACTTCTTAGAAGGAATGACTGGAAAAGAGGGAATAAGGAAAAGAGAAGGGGAAAAAAGGATGAAAAAGTAGGTTTCACAATATAATTTTATCAGCAATAAAAAATTGTTGTAGCCCAAAAAATTATTATTTGATTCGCGATGTCTAGGTTTGTCATAAAAAATATGCGCTTTGTAACCACATTCAGCGACGAACATTTTTTGGCGACAAAATGTAATGTTGGTCGTGAAATGTCCTTCTTTGCAACATTTTTTCCTATTCATCACAGAAAGTCATAAACTAATTTTTTTGTAAAGTGGACATAACTAACACAGAGTTAAAAATTTTTGTAAGCAAAATTATGCTTCAATTAACAAAATCAATCATCATTTATCAAATAAAATAATTATAATATTTAATTGATAATTAATTAAAGGCTGGTATCAATAGCAATGTTGTGCATTGGAGGCTTGAAATGATTTAAATTTTGTGGGGAATAACAATGGGTTGATACATAATAAACTTAGGCTCCTATCTCTTGCGTAACTATTTGATTAAATGTAGCGTTTTGAGTTCCTCATCCGATGAAGCATAAAGGGATGGATTTTGTTCTCAAAAAATGAAGGGAGTTATTTTTGAAAGAGTGATAGTTTGGGAATTTGTTTTAAAACAAGTGTGTGTTAGGCCAAAAATCTTTTGAATTTATCCATTAATTATGTTGTTTAATTAATTGCTCTACCAGACACATATGTGTGTCCAAATTAGGTTAGATACCCATAACCATATATTTGTAAAAAAAAAAAGCATATCTAGCTCAAGTAAAACACACCCATCATAATAATTCTACTTGTTCTCATCTGTTTCTCCATCATAACCTTCAATTGGATAGGGCAGAGCTAGAAATTGAGATTTGGGTGGACACTTTAATTATAAGTTTTAATTATTTTTTTACAGATAAAAATAAAATATATATTTATTTGTATAGTGGTCAATGTTTAGTCTTGAAATATGCATAATTCTTGTCATTATTGTTTGGTTAATTGCATTATATTTAGGATTAGATGTGCATGAATGATGAGTTTTCAGATTTTATATCTATTTTGTAGTGTTTACTTGTTTAATAGGTAAATACATCAAAGTGATGATAATTGGATGCAACCATGCAAGAAAGATGGAATCCGAAGCTTTTGAATGAAAGAAACAAAGTCTTCACAAAATGTTAGAGGTGTCCGAATACGGTTTAGAATCGTCCAGAGAGATTGGTGCGTCCTAACACAAGAAACGCGCATCCAAATGTGGTTGGCGAATGGAAAACAATAGCTTGTATACATTAATTCAGACGTGCGATTGTACCGTCCAAACGCGAGAGTCTTTTCAGCAACTGTCCAGTCTTTCACTTTTACTAGGTTTAGACTTTCCTCCTCGACTATTAAAACTTGTATTAACCCTAATTGGGGGATCATCCATCTTTTAGCCTCCTCTTCTAGTTTTTACTATAATCTTGCCTATGGATTACTACATTCCCAACTAAAGTTAGGGGTGATTCATTCAATTGAGTACAATATTTATTTTTGATACAAATTTTTTTAAAGCATAATTTTCTTTATTAATTGATCTTATGTTTTAATAAAATTTTTGCTTTGTCAAATCTATTGATTTGTATGTCATGTATATCGAATACTTTAAATTCACTATGAGTCAAATAAATGATTTTGTATATCTGAATCAATTAATTGGGATTTTTATAAAAATAATTTGTTTCTTGTTTGATTTAAAAAGAGGTTTCATGTGTGTCTCTACCTTACTTCCCAATAAATGTTGATTTCAAGAGAATGTGAAGGAATTTTCAGCTCTCCGAAAATTTGATTTTAGCTTGATTGCATAATATCGATGCCTTAATTTTTCAACTTAATTAGTCAAAAAAAAAACTACAGTTTAATGGAAACGAAGTAGCATATAGGATTTGACCCCTCTGTATGTTTAGCTACTTAATGCAGGTTTCACATGTGCCGGATAAGTTGTTTGAGGGGACGAATATATAACTTAGGATAAATTACATGAATAAACCTCGAGCCCTTGTGAAGTAAAACTATTCCATTCAAATTATAAAAATGACACGGAAATAACTAACTATATATTATTATTAGTGAAAGTTGTTAATGAGATGATCATTCTACCATTATACAACTTCAAAGCTCATGGATTGTATTTAGTAAATTGGGCATATATAACTCACTGTTAGCAGTAATATTTGATCTAGACTTAACTATCCATTCTGATTTACTCTTCTCAAAACATAATTAGATGACATTATAATTCATAGAGTAGTATACTAAAAGTTTACCTTTTTTAGTGAAACTCGTTTTATTAATTAATAAAAATTTGTTCTTTTCATTTTATTGAGAATCTATATGGGCAAAATGTTTGTATTATATTTTATATATGATATGTATGTGTGTCTTATATTTTACATTATAGATAATCTGGTGTGCAGAGTTCGGCTTATGCACATAAGACCAAATTATCGGATCCTTGTATAATATGAGTATATGTTCACAATCATAGATGGAATTGGACACACCATTGGTATGATTGTAGTGTAATATTTTGGCATAGTCTGTCTTGACTGTAGAAGACTGTCTGATGTCTTAAATTATTGCACTAGTACACTTTGTGTATTGAACAAACTCATGTTGAGGTTATTATCTTTTACTGATTTAATAAGATAATAAATATCTCATGATTATTATGATTGCTTATACTCTTAATCCCTAAATATTTAATTGTTACATACATATAATGTTTGTCACTTTAATTCATCAAAGAGTAAGATTCATATTGGGTCAATAAACTCGATGAATTGGGAGATGTTATTTGTATGGTGAAAATTAAATATTAAAGGAAACCACGTCCTAGTATTTAAATGAGTTGATGATGTCCTCTTGAGGAAGCTCATAAGTTTTGTCCATGTCAAACCCTGCAGGTGTATTTAATTATCCGACATGATAAATAAGTTGAGTGGTAAGGTCTTAAGGAATAAAAGAACTTAATTAAATATAATTGTCAATGATTTATTTAATTGATGGACATCTGTAATCTTAAGCGTGAGGAGATTATGAAGTATATAATACTAAGGAGTTCGAATATAATTTTGAGATAAAGCCCAGGAGATCAATAATAAGTCTTTAGTGGACTGACTTATTATTAATGGGTTGTAGGATGTCTGTTCTGGGTTGAACATAGAAATCCTAAGCCCATTGGGAGCTCGGTCTTTATTTCTCCTTAGGGTCTCTGTCGTAGCCTATATACAGCCCTTTGATATCTGAAATATTACATATAGACCCTCTGATATTTATACGTGTGTAACACTTAGATTCTGTCGTCAATATCCGTTAGTAAATTACACTCAGACCCCCTGATGTTTTTAGGCCTCTAATACTTAGACCCCTCAAGTTTAAAATGTTATACTTAGACTCAAAATACTATAATCAAAAATAAAATATCAAATATTTTAAATTTTACAACCAAAATTCATGTTCTATTGTATCATTTATTGAAATAATATCATAAATAAAAGTCTAGTTTTTTCTTAAAAAAATGTAATTTAGTATACAATTATACTATGTATTGGAATAAAACTAAAAAGTCAAACAATGAGTCTAAGTCACTCATAGAACATGAATTTTATAATTCTCCCTAATTCCTTTGTCTGCAATTCTGTTGTTCTAAGGAGGATCTTAAGAAAACTGTCTGTATTAATGGATACAAACAGTGTCATTGCACATGTTTTTATCTCTTTTGGAAAGTAATATATAGTAGAACAAGTTATGTACTAAAAACAATAAAATAATTTTTATGGCAAAAACTAGAGTAAGTTATGATTGATATGCTAACAAACAGATAGATGGCCAAAAATCCTTGCAGCTTGACCTCATTTTCGACAAAGTCAAGAATGTACCAATCTCAAGCAGCTAAGACACTGGAAGTTTGAGTCTTTACACATTTGCCTCATATGAAAAATGTGGATACCCCATTACAATTACTTCTCATCCAATTTTAGAGACTCCGGCCCCACTACAATTATTTTCTTCTATTCTAGATGATCAGTCATCCAATTTTATTTTATTTTATTTTATTTTTCCAGGCTACCGATGCATGGAGCGTCGCCCAGTCATCCAATTTTAGAGACTTCAATCCCACTCCAATAATGTTGTGCTTGAACATGATTGAATGCTAATGTTTGTATGGTTGTTTTTTTCTTTTCAATTTCAAGTCATTCGGAACAAGTAGTACAATCAGATGGGTGTATCGGAATTATTTTTTAAATTTTGTTGCAAAATTTCTAGTTATGTTTCCTATCACAAAGTAGATGTTATGTTTGATTTTTCTTTGAATGTGTTGTTTAATGAACTGCATTAATTTTGGTGGATCTTGTTGATTGTTGAGTGAACAATTGCACAATATATTTTGATCAATTGAGAAAGTTATATAGGAAGTGGATCTTATGCATGATTTCATTGAATAACAGTAGGTTGACTGAATCGAAGGAAATTTCAAAAAATAAACAATACCGATGTTTGCCCAAGCGCTGGGAAATTAAAGACATGGACTAGTATTCCCAGCATTTTAATAAACCCCTCTGATATCGTCTCTGGTCGTTAAAATCCGGGAAAAAGATTGGCATTTCACTTGCGTCGGAGGGAGTGTTGGTAGTACATTTCTTGGCATTTAATAGATACTGGCGTTTGTGGCATTATTTCAAACACCGGTATTGCTCTTTTTTCTTGTTGTGGCCTATCTGACATTTTAATTGGAGATTCAATTGTACTTATCCAAATAATAATCGAGAATATAAATGATAATAGTCCTAATGTCAATAGCACATCAGTGAGGACGGTTCTATACGGGATATCATAAGTGTGGTTTCGAAACCCCTCTTCGTCCCCGGGAAACAAAAAAGAGTTGGGGGCAACTCCAAAACATGAATGAATAGCCCACCCATTTGGGACCAACTAGTCGGATCAAATTGTAAATAGTATAGACACTATGTAAAACTTAAGGAATGTATGAAGTTGGGTCAAGAGGTTGAAAAAATTATGTTTCAAGTCTATGATTGATGCAGGAAAAGCTGGAGAAAATAAGGGCATAACAAACAAGAATGGGATAATAAAAATAAACCGTTGATTTGCACACAAATACTGGTTTAAAATCCTACTCTATGTCTGTTGATTCACAAAGAATATGAGTTCTAAAGGCTTCAATCGATCTATTGATTTCTAAGAATACCAAAATAATTGGGAAGAAAATAAACATCTCTCAATAATGTTAATTTATCCAAAACTGTTTTGCCCTAGGGCTTACAAGACTTTATATAAAAATAGAAACCCTAAACTAACTAGGAAACTAGAATTCTAATTTTATTAGGAAATTGAATAAAATAAAATTAACCAAAAAATAAAATAGAATCTCCTATTTTACTAATTGAAAGACATTGACTACATTCAAATAAAATACCAAAAATTTTATCGTTTATTCTGCATCAATGATGGAGCATATTTAATTAAAAAAAAAAAAGTCTATGATGGAGTATACCGTTTTGAAAGCCCATAACACGTGATCTTTCACTACTATAAATTTTGAAGGACGATTTTGCCCCTTCCCTTAAAAGAGGAAAACGATGTTTTGGTCGTAGTCATCATTTCAAATTCACTAATATGGCAATTTTTTCCAAGTTCATGGACAAACCAAATTTGAAAAAACAAAAATAGTAATATAATGTTGTGCTTTTTAAAAATGGTGATTCAAATACTTATGCCTTATTTTAAGAGCAATGCTACTTGAACTTAATTTGTTGACCTAACGCCTCACAGTCATTGGATTGACAATAAACTCTTGCATTAATTAGGATTCACTCAAGGCCAGCTCTAGAATATTTGAGGGCCGAGCCAAACATTTTAGATGGGAGTCCTAAATTATTTTTAGACATATAGTTTGGTAATTTTTGTTTTTAATTTCAAATAATTAAATTCATATTTTTAGTAGGTATATTTAAGATCAGAAACATCTTGCAAAACAAACACACAGTGTGAATGATTAGATTAAAATCAAAATTATCACAAAAATTATAATTCAAGAAAATTAAACTGAATAAATAGCCTACAGTTATTGAGAATTTAAATAAAATAAGAGAGTAGAGCCTCATAATTTTTTGCACAAGAATATAGTGCAATCTTCTTCTTTTTTTCGTTTGAATGTTCACATATTTATGATTTAAAGAAAAATATTTTTAAAATTTTTAATCATTTGACATAGGATCCTAAGTTTTTTATATATTTTTAAAATTTAGTCATCATTTTAAGAGACATACACGAGTGGGGGCCCTAGGCGACTGTTTCAGCTGCCTTGGGGCAGAGCTGGCCCTGGATTCACTATTAATTCAATAATTATGATGCATTAGGTCAATAAATTATGTCCAAATAACATTTTTCTTACTTTAAATGCAAACACAAAACACACATTTTGCATGAAGCCCACACACAATGGACATTTATATAATAAAATACAAGACATTTCAAATTTTAAAAAATATAAAAAATAACTTTAATTTTTTGCAGTTCAGATTGTTTTAAATTATTCCAAATTTGATCCGAAAGCTTATATTAACTCTCCAAATTTTAGATTCCCGCCTAAACTCCCTCTTTCATACTCTCGAATCAAAACTCACCACGTGTCCAACTCTTTTCCCTTGCAACTCTGCTTCTATTCCCTATAGTTCCTATCACAGTTCAGTATCCAGGCTTCTTCATCTCTCTCTCTCTCTCTCTCTCTCTCTCTCTCTCTCTCTCTCTCTCTCTCTCTCTCTCTCCTTCCCTCCCCCTCTCTCGTGGAGATCCGGTGAGTGAAAGACCAGATCCGACGACATCATGCAGATCTCTAGCGAGTGAAATGCCAAATCTGGCCTCTGTCTCTCTTTCTCTCGGTCTCTTCTCTCACGTGGACCAAATCCAGCTACATCCAAGGACGGATCTACTAGTGAGCTAAGGTGGGCTGAAGCCCAAAGTAAAAAAAAAAAAATTTACCACTAAGTACCAGCCCACCCCCACTCCAAAAAAAAATCCCATCCAACCCAACTAACCCAACCCAGTCCACCTGCAAAACTTGCCCAAAATCAGTCGAGTCCCATCCTGCAAACCTGCAAAGCTTCTCTCTCACGCGAGAGGCGAGTCCCTTCCCCAAATCTTCGGACAAGCAACGGCGCAACACACAGCGGCTCCTGCTCTTGGTCTAATCCTTCCATCAAATCTCTCGCTCTAGACTCTAGTCTCTACAGATATATCACACAGGCCACAGCTATGAGGATCAGGAAACTACACTTTGTTACTGCTCAATTTGGGTTATATGCAATATTATATATCCAAACATATATGCAATATTATATATCTCATATGTATAACTCTACCTTGGACGGCAATGCTTTGTGTGATGTGTAAGGCAGAGAGAAGATCATATGGCAAAATATTCATGCGACGACGCCATTGAAGGACTCAAGAAGCTTCTGAGGTACTATTTTTTTGTACACCACTCTTTCCTTTTTCTATTCAGAATCATCGGGATTCCCTCTCCCTTCCCCTCTCGCCGGATATTTCAAACGTTTTATTTATTGAAAACGTTTAGATCCATCTTTTTTTATAGCGCCTTTGAGTATGGGTGTAGAATTAAAGAAGATGGGTTGTGCTTGTTCTGATGGATTTGTTTGTTTTCTGTTTCTAATGACTAATTTCTTTATGTTTCCTCTTTTGGTCAGTGAACATTTTTATTGCTACTGTTATCCGCTAGTACCATGAAATTGGAAATGCAATTGCTATGAATCTAACACCTTCCCCTGTTCTATTCTCTCTTTGTTATGTGAATCGATTATCATTTCGCTAATGCGGGGACAGTTGATTCATAGCAAGTCTGGAGAAGTTACACATTTTTTATCAAGCATTTTAAGGTGTTCATTGCCTTCTACCTATTAAAATCGTACTGAAACATGATTTCATTGCAGTTTGTATTACTTCGGAGACATCGTTTGTCATAGCAATCCAAATATGCCTAGTCGCGTTTCATGTTTTCTTGGGAGTCAATTTTTAGATTCTTCAATTCAAATTCACCAATACTAGTATGTGTACATAAATGAGTGTAAATGCACAAAAGGTTGTAGTTGCCTCTTTTCTTGAGCATAACAGTTCTCTACAAATTAATCTGTTATTCCAACTTGATTGGAAATTATCGAATGGTGTACTCTGCATAGGCTGCTCTTTTCATTCTTATATAATGTGTAATGATTTTCAACAAACAGATTGGTCACTGATTTACTAAATTTTTTCCTCAAATTTTATTACTCTTGGATCATTGCTTGTGTAGGTAGTCACCACGTATTAATCCTTAGTGCAGCCATTAACCTCAGCAACCAGAATCTTTATTTATTTTTTTGTGAGTTGGAGCACTTTCAGAGTCCACTATTTTATTTACTAAAGGGTGAGAATATAAAGCCTCAAATGGGGAAGAGATGAATTTACCTGTCTCGTGTAAATCAAAATAAACTGTTAAAGATTCAAGGAAGACCTTCTAAGCATGATGCAGCACTGAATTTGTATAGATATATTTCTTGCTGAGTTCCTATGTTAGTGACATCTGAATAGTTTTTTCTTAAATATTGTTTGAAATGCGGATATGATTTTTTAAAAAATCCATCCTGCTTTGAGCAGTTTTTCCTATTTTGTTAAGAAAAAGTTGAATTTCTCATGTTCTATTCCAGAAAAAGCAGGAGTTTTGTCATTTGTGCATTGTTGGTGTAACAAGACTAGTTCGAATTCGTTTGACTGATGGAGGTGTTGTGCATTATTTAAGTTTGCAGGGAATTTAACTGAAAGAGAATGACTGAAGGGAGGAGGGTGAATATTATGCCAGTGGAGCTTGCGATTCAGAGAGAGCTAGCATATCGGAAGAAAGTAGCAAGTTTGTAGTTGCAATCTGATGACTTCTTGAAAGAACTTTTGCCTTTACAGGTGAGTATTTGTCCTGTTTAATGGTGCTACTAGACTTTGGTTTTGTAATCTTCTTGATAACTGCAAATATGATTTGGTAATGAAATGTGTGAGGCCTAGGAATATGTTAGGTGAAATGAATGCTTAGCTTAGCCCGGGATAAACAAAAATCCTGGCTCCGTCCTTGGCTACATCAGGTAGATCTCCATCGACAAAAGACTAGATCCGGCGACATACTTGCAGATCCGACATCATTCTTGTAGATTCGACAACATAAGGTACTTTTGGCAAGGTCCGACGTGTTGGGTTTACTAAAACCCTAATAAACACGAATCTAGAGTGTTTCATATAATGAAATCTCAAGAGCCATAACATAATTAGGCAAGGTGATTGAAAAACCTGCTATTTCGATGATCAAACTTTAATAACTATAGCAACCCCTTATTCCTAATTTGAGCCTAAAGTTCCGTTTGGTACGATGGAAAGTTGGAAGGATGGAAAGTGGGAGAGACAGATAAAACATCATGTTTGGTAAGGAAAGAAAGTAGGAAGGATGGAAAAGTGGATGGATTAACTTTCCTTTCAACTCACTAAAATTAATCCCTTCAAAATCGGAAGGAAATTGGATGGAAAGTTAATTATTTGTGTTGAGATGTATCTTATTTGTCTACTATTAATAACATGTGCCTGAAGGCACTAAGTAACTCAAAAAACCTAGAGCAGGTTATGCAATATGAATATTTCAAAAAGCACTTTATTTTTCATTATTTTCTTTAATTACAAAATTCAAAATCAATTTAAAAATAGGATTTGGGGAAAAAAATTTGACAAAATTTCCTCTAAAAACATGACTCCTAACAAATATAAACTTGTACACAATTTATATATTTAATCATTATACCTTAAAATGCTAGTAATTGGTATATACCTAATTATTCTTAAAAATATCCTATATTAAAAAAACACGCCCTAAATCAATTACTGAACTCATTCTCACGCTACATTCTGACTTTAATACAATCATTTACCAACTACCACAAACAACATAATATAATAGAAATAAACAAATCAGGAGCCCTTTTTCCTTTTCAAACATTAATGATTCAAACAATGCATACTGGTGAACAAAAGAAATATTATCATTTTCCTTGAAAATGATTGAAAAAAAATAGCACAAATCTCTTGCACCAAGCTAATAAGAATACTTTTCTAAGGGGGGGGGGGGGGGGGGGGAGCGAAAGGCTAATGAAAGGCCCCATTTCAGTTACTAACAAAGGAAATGATTGCAAATCGACAAAAGTAAACAAAATTTGACACTTAAGAATTCATTTCCACAATCAGAGCTAAGTATTGCACCCTAAACTCAATAATACATTATGCCACACTCTGAGAAAAACTGTAATTGTATCATTTCTTTTGTATTACTATAAATGAGCTATTTTTCACCAAACAAACAACATATTTGGCTACCCTTTCCTATGAAAAACTTGTATGGTAGAACACCCAATTGCTCTACACATTCATCCAAAATCAGTGGAATCGAAAAATCATGCAACTGAAGAAAAAAACTAATGAGATGTGGAGAAACAGGATAGAAATCAAAGAAAAATTGAAAACCAAAGATAAAAGCAAGAAATCTGCCATGCTTTTAGCCAATGCAAATTTCATGATCTATAATCTACATGTACCGTCACTCTTGTAGCTACCACAAATTTCCTTGACATTTTTTTTATAGGAGTCGATATTACAACAACCAAAAATCATGAATATGAATAGTAAAATTTTGTTGACCAAACATCCAAAGCTTAAAAAATATATAAATATGCTTGGTGAATCAAAGCATCCAAAGCTTAAAAAATAGAAATATTAAATAACAATGGCTCGTAAAAAAAATATAAAGTGATCGTTGTAATATAACATTGGCAATATAAGGAACTTACGGGTCAAGAAGTAAGAGATACCCAATAAGCAGCAAGTTTGTTGCTGGGTTAGTAATTTCATGATCCAATCCGATATCCCTGCCAAATGATACATTAGAAAGCAAGGAACTTACACGTTCAATAAAAAAGTAAATGGAGAGCCTCCCTGATGTCCATAGTGTTTTAAGAAAATTTTCGAACACATGAGTTCTGCTGGAATCTGACTCAACAAATAATAAAATAATTAGATATAAAACAAAATATAAATAAAAAAAACATAAGAATATGAATAGAACCAATAACCAAAAATCATATAGAATATAAAAAAAATATACAAATTCAGAAAATAAGGGATGAAGGATTGGAGCTCATCCAGAAACTGGTG
The DNA here is from genome assembly GCA_951799425.1 of Ilex aquifolium. Classification (NCBI taxonomy): domain Eukaryota; kingdom Viridiplantae; phylum Streptophyta; class Magnoliopsida; order Aquifoliales; family Aquifoliaceae; genus Ilex; species Ilex aquifolium. Next base: position 802,694 of record OX637391.1, read on the forward strand.
TTACACAAAAACTCACATTAGATAAAAAAAAACCCAACAAATTCAACAAAAATATAATCCAATATCACAAAATAAAGAAGATAGATCGATGAATAATTCACTCAAGGTTCGACATTTATGTCAATCAAAGCCAATTTAATGGAGCACGAAAAACCGAAGCTATTATCAAATTCTGAGCAATCAAAGTTGGCACTCATATTAAAACCTAAGAACCATTATCTAATTGCTCAATACAACCGAAACACCATAACAAAATTTTATTGAGCATGTGAGATACGCAAGAAACATTGTCAACCCAATACATGTAAGACAAAAGAGAACAAAACAAGCAAATTACCCCCAAATTAACATGGTCATGGGGGCAAGGGGAGAGAAGGGGTGGTGGTTTGACCACCTGAGATTGCTAGGGTGGTGGTGACCACCAACGGTAGTCGCAGAACATGTCCGTTGAATTTAACAGAGAACCCTTTATACTTTTCTTTGAACTCCGGTAAACTTACAATAGACGAAAAATATATTTTAGCCTTCAAACTCAAAATCAGAACACAATATTACACCAACAGAATCAAACTCAAAACCCAATATTTTTTTGAATTCACACCAACCACCAAAGTGGGCACTGTTTCTCAAATGCTCAAGTATGAAATCACCACTCCAAAACTCAATCACCAAGACAATCGACAATTCTAATCAAAATCAATAAATCCTAACAATAATATATGAAATTAGTCCAACATCACAAACATGGAACAAACATGAACACACATGAACATGCAGGCACACACATGCACACACATGAGCACACAATCACACACACACATGAACACAAACACAGGCACACACATGAACACACACACAGAAAACACAGGCACCACAGTCACACAAACACAGGCACACACATGAACATGCAGGCACACACATGAACACACAGGCACCACAGTCACACACACAGTCACACAAACACAGGCGCACACACACACTCACAATTTTGCCTGTGTTACTATAAAGAGAGAAAGAGAGAGGGAGGTAATTTGCGTGTGTTATTGTAAAGAGAGACAGAGACAGGGAGAGAGATTACCTGGATCCATTGCAGAGAAGAGGGGTTGATCTATGGTGGGTGGATCCATGACAGAGAGAGAAGAGGGAGAATTAAGATCGATGGTGGGTCGCTGGTCATCGATGGGGGCTTGTTGCGTCACCGTTGGTGGCTTCATCGATGGGAGAGAGGTAAGAGTCGTGAGACAGAGAGAGGGAGATGTTGGTTGATTGCCGGTGGTTGAACCAGTGCAGGGGAGCGAGAGGTCAGAATTCTTCTAAGAGAGAGAGAGAAAGAGGAAAGAGAGAGAACGTCTAATGAGTTGGGTTTGGGTAACGTGTAGGAGTTGGGTACCATGTAGGAGTGTTCTAATTTGGGCGGGATTTTGGTTGGGTGGGATGTATTGTGAGCCTTTGGATTAAATTAAAAGAATTGAGATGAAATTTAGACCATTGAGTTAAAATTAGATTAAATTTGACCGGTTCTTGTGCTTTCTCAATTGAATTAAAAGTTGAATAAATTTTGAAGTAAAAATGAATTCAAAATGCACTCTATCTTATTATAGATAATATATACAAAGAGAGAGAGATATGAGATAAGATAATGTGTTTAAAACGTCTAAGAGATAGGAGAGAAGGAGAGTTATATGAGAGATAAAAGTGTTACAGTTAAGTCCAATTATGATCGTCGGATCAAAAGCCTGAAAATGATCTGAGCCGTGAAAAGCATTAAAAGTGGAATAAATTTTGAAGTAAAATTGAATTCAAAATGCACTCTATCTTATTATAGATAATAGATTATATATACAGAGAGAGAGAGATGAGATGAGATCATGTGTGTTTAAAACGTCTAAGAGATAGGAGAGAAGAGAGTTATATGAGAGATAGGAGTGTTACAGTTAATTCCAATTATGATCGTCGGATCAAAAGCCTGAAAATGATCTGAACCGCGAAAAGCTCAAGACAAACCAAGCTAGCTATTTTATTATATAGATATATCTTTTAATATATACATATATTATATATACATTAATTTCATATAAAAATACAATGATAAAATATGTATTTATATATATATTTTAAAAATAAATTAAAAATAAATTAAAAAATTAAAAAATTAAAAAAATTAAAAAATTAAAAATTAAAAATTAAAAAAAATTAAAATTAAAATAAACAGGTCAATTCGCAACTCGACACGACACAATTAGTTAGATGAGTTGAGTTAAGTTTGACTAATATTCGACACAAACTTTGTAATGACTCAATACGAATCTGACACGACACGACTCGATTCGATTGTCACTCCTAATCTTAGCCAGCACAAAAAAAAAAAAAAAATTAGTCATTTTTATTTTTCATCCATCCAACCAAACACAAAGGAAGAAAAGTGTATCATTCCTACTTTCCATATTTCCTATTTTCTATCCTTCGTACCAAACGGAGCATAATAGAATAACATGGTGCTCTACTCCAGACTCTGATACACACATGATACACACAGAAGTGATGAAAAACTAATATGTTAAAGTGCATTGAGACGGGGAAATATACATATATATATATATATATATATATATATATATATATATATATATATATATATATATATATATATATATATATATATATATATATATATATATATATATAAGACTTTATCTCCAAGTCATTTGTACATCAAAGAAGTCCTAGGAAAAGGGTAGACTTCCACTCCTTATTGTAATTTTGGGAAACCACAATCCACGTATAACCAAATCAGTTACACACTTCTAATGGAGTTAGGTAATTATTAACCCATGATTAAAAATATCACATATGTAGGATTAATAAGAATGTTTTATGAATATTAAAATCAAAATAAAAATATTCCAATAATCTTCCACTTGGTCCACAAATGTAAAGTTAAATTTTTGAAAATGACACACATGGGTTAAATTACCTTTAAAATCGAGTAGCCACTCTTTAATTTTGAAAAATAATTCCCTAAACAACTTGGATATTGCCTTAACTTTCACTCAATAATAAAAACAACACTAACCATGGATCATGAATGTTTTGAAACTCCATCTATTGACTCCAAGACAATTCCATGGTCTCGAAGTTAATGTCATTAGCAAAATTGAGAGTTTAACTTTATGTTATTTTAATGAAGTGGATCATAAAGAAATACATACACTTCATGCAATCAAAATCATACATTTCATATGTCTGTCATGCATCACACTTATAGTGTGTCATCCTAATATATTACAGCATACCGCTATGTGAAAACCATCACCAACCTATCTGGATAAAGAAGATATATTGCCTAATCATATCTTACCCAAGCATACCTCATGAATATATCACATATTCCCAATCCTTTATAACCTCATAGCATATGTACAAATAAATATTCAGGTATAAGATGAAAGATAAAGGCACTATTAACTTTAAGGCTAGCATTCAATAACAAGAGTAGAATTTAAATCATAACGAAAATATAAAACATGAACTTAAACATAATGAGACATAATAGTATTTTAAACAACATAATCTAAAGCCTCTACTACTCTCATACGACTGATATCCACATAAGGGATCTCAACGACTCTCTCTCGAACCTTCTCACAAACAACAAGGTACTTGATCTCTATATGTTTGTTGCGTTTTTGTCATCCACTCATGATTCATATATTTGGTCACAACTTCATTCTCACAATAAATAACTAATGACTTGTGGATAAAATCCACAACACCTTGCTCCATTAGGAAGTTCCTCAACCACATTGTGTGGCAAGTAACATAACAACTAATAAACTCAACATGCATAGTCAAATCGGTCATAATAGACTGCTTGGAGCTTCGCCAAGAAATCGCTCCATGGGCTAGCACAAAAATATATCCAAAAGTAGACTTCAAACTATTACGACATCCTACATAATCTGAGTCTGAATAACCAACAACATCAAGCTTGTACGATCTACGAAGACTAACTTAAAGTCTTTTGTCATTTGCAAGTATCACAATACTTTCTTCACAACCTTCCAATGTGCAATGCCAGAATTTTTCTAATATCTATCAAGCACACTACAACATAATTGATATCAGGTCAGATACATATCATTGTGTACATAGAGACTCCCAACAACAAAGGCATACTCCTAATTGAACTTGTCTCCGTTCACTACTGGGGCCTCACCAGGTGTGTAATTCGCATACCAAATCTCTTGAGCGCCTTATCAATATAAGATTTATGAGACAAACCCAATAGACCAGCAGATCAGTCCCTATGGATCTTAATTCCAAGAACATAACATGTATATGTCTTCTTCAAGATCATCATTTAGGAAAGTCATTTTCACGTCCATCTGATGCAGCTCTAGGTCATAATGAGCTGCAATGACAAGAATAATCCTTAAGGAGTCTTTGGAGGAAACGAGAAAGGGTCTGGAAAATCAACTCCTAATTTTTGATTGAAACCTTTAGCCACTAACATGGCCTTCAATCTCTCAATTTTTCCCTCTGAATCCCTTTTGGTCTAAAAGATTCATTTATATTCAATCATCTTGTGGTCCCATACATCATTTTTTTTTCCATGGATTATAGTTCCTCTCAAATAACAGTCTTCCAATGTTGAGATTCACTACTTCACATGACTTCTTCAAACGTCAAGGGATCATCTATATCAAGACATTTCAATTCATCCTCCTACAAGTAAACCTCATACTCATCAGGTATGACTAATCTATGCACTCTAGTGGATCTCCTTAAGGGAATGGGCTCCACCACTAGGGCCGCAGGCTACTGAGGAATCAGAGGCACAATTACTTATTCCTCAACTATGGGAGGAATCAAAACATCTGTAGGAGATGAAAGAACTATTGAGAAATTACAAACTGTAACACTCCTGTTATCTTCATGAAAACCAATTTTTCTATGTTTCGAACTCCCACTGACATGATTATCTTTAAAAAACTTACCATGACTGGTCTCAACTATCTCCATATGTCTAGATGGACAATAAAATCTATAATCCAATGACCTTTCAAGATAACCAATAAAATAGCAAGAAACAGTCCTAGAGTCAAGTGTCTTTTATCTTAGGATTACATAACTTGGCCTCGACAAGACATCCCCAAACATGAATGTGACCAAGTTTTGGTTTTCTACCGGTCCATATTTTGTATGGAATTTCAAGTGCAACCTTTACAAGAAACTCAATTTAATTATGATATAAAACGTGAACATTAAGGCTTCACCCCATAAAGACTCTGGTAAATCGGAATATACTCCAAATAGCATTTTCATAGGTGCGGTTCCTCCTCTTTGAAACATCATTCTACTCTGGTGTTCCTAATGTGGTGTTGTGAGAAACTATGTCTTGTTCTCTTCAATACTCCACAAATTCTCCATGATTTACACAATCACAATCCATCCTGCCATAATACTCTCTTTCTCTATCAAATCGAATAGCTTTGATCTTCTTATTCAACTGCTTCTCAACCTCAACTTGATAAGACTTGAATATATCCAATTCATCAGACTTATGATAAATTAGGAAGACATAAGCATATCTTGAAAAATCATCAATAAAATTGTGAAATAACACTGATAACCACGGGATGGATTCAAAAAAGGATTACAAATATCTGTATGGATAAAATTCAATAACCCCAAGACTCCAGATGCTTCCAACTTTCTCTTCTTGGGCATTGTGCTTTTAATACAATCCACACAAGTAGAAAAAATTGAAAATTTCAAGGGATCTAAAATCTCTTCTTTGTTTAGTAACTCCAATCGGTTTCTAGAGACATTACCTAGCCTCTTATGCCACAACATATAGAAATTCTTCGAGGTATGAAGACGCTCAAGACCAGAAGAATTCGAGGATTCAGATAAAAAAGAACATGCATAAGTACCATCTAAAGCAATCTGATATAATCCATCAATCAACAAACCACGACCAATAATATCTAAACCATAGTACATAGATAATGAAGCATCTCTATACATAAAACAATAACTAACTGCATCAAGTCTCGAAATAGAAATAAGATTCCACCTAAATGATGGGGATATAAAATGTCCTGTAAAACTATAGAAAAATCAGAATCTAATACTAGTTGACAAGTCCCTACGGCTTCGACTTTTATTGCTTGCGAATTTTCAAAAAGTAGTTTATCCTCTAGCCTGGGGTTTCTCTTTCTGATGAACCCCTACAAAGAATGGGTAATGTGCACAGAGGCACCTGAGTCAATCCACCAAAAATTTGCAGGAACATCTAATAAATTAGATTCAAAACACACAACGCCCATATTAATAACTCATATGTTCTTCTTCACCCAATCTTTGTATTTGAAGCAATCTTTCTAAATGTGCCCCTTCTTCTTGTAGAACCAACAATCAACATCTTCAAAGTTCAGTTGTTTTTCCTTATTTCTGGTATCTCTCCATTTCTTGCCAAACTTCTTAAACCCTGTCCTTTTGAACACTTTTTTTTTTTTTGCTGGAATGAACCTTGAAATGAGTTGATTCTGTCTTAGAACCCTCAAACGCTACTCCTCAGTCACACACAAAGTGACAAGTTGATACGGACTCCCCTTAGTCTGTTGAGCATTATAGTTAACCTTGAATGTATCAAAAGATTTGGGAAAGGAGAACCCAGCCATGTGAACTAAGAGGTCCTCCTGAAAAGTGATGCCACACTTTCTCAGACCAATTACCAGTTCTGACATCTTCAGAAGATTCTCCCGAACACTCCAAATACCATCATATTTGAGGCTCATCAATTTGGATAGATAATTATACTGGAGAGATTTCTTAGTCCCAACAAATTGCTTCTCAATCATTTACAAAGGCTTTTTTGTAGTAGCAGTTACCTTGAAGGCTTCTCGTAGACCAAATGATCACCATGGCCACACGATTGACCATCTTGCGCTTGGCATAATAAGACTTCACCAGCTCCGTAGCATCTTCCTCCGGAGCCTCAGACACATCATCAAAGATGACAAAATCATAATTTTCAGGTCCCAACATGAGGTCAATGTTCATGTGTCAGTTGGAATAATTACAATCATTTAGTGGCTCTATCCTTGCTACTTGCTTTTGGATTGAAGTATTATTCATAGTTTTATGGACAATAAACATAATCAATATCATGTCTTTAAGAAGGGCCATAAAATCTTTAATGTTTCAATCCATACTCAAGGCTAAAGTTGGACTGTTTAAGATATTTTACTTTTATATGCATGAACTTTCCACCCTATGGGAACAGACATGGTACATCATATAGGCTCACCTTTTGGCAGAGATTTTGACATTTTATTAGTCTCTTGGGATCACACTAGTCAAGCGTACATAGACCTATTCAATCATGTTTTAGTTTGATTAAGATATTTCTACTACCTTTTGGCAAGAGAGATATCCTAATCTCCTTATCATATTCATGACCATTTTATTCACTCAACTTGTTCAAAATATCCAAACCACCTTTTGGCAGAATTAGAAAATTTGCTCAAGTTAGTGCACCATATGGCCTTAATAAGATTTAATTCTCAAAATTCAAGGAAAACATAACCTCTATAGGTCAGTCACCTTTTCATAGAGTGCAATTCTGCATTAGTTATATTTCCTTAAACGACTACCTTACGTGTCTTCCATAGGCTCTAAATGTATAACCCGTCACCATAAAGGCATATATCATATGTCTAGCTCCATTAATTTAATTGTTCTAATTAAATTTCAAGTATATGATATATTTTGTAAATAATATAATATTTAATTTTCGACAGTTATAATGTTAAGGTACCATGTATATGTCAACCTAGGCATATGATTTATATCCCACATGATAATAAGATCACAAACTCATACACAAAGTATTCTATCGTGTAGGGTTCTGAATTATCTTTGCAGGGATTGTTCATAGGTCTCAATCGAACTTAAATTGGACGCAAATCAACCATAAACATATATGACTATTGCTTCGCTTTTGAAGTTGTAAACCCAAGTGTAGGTGTCAAATAAGTAGTAATTTCTTGGTAGAGTCCAAGGTCGAATCACAGGGAGATGGAGATTTTAGAGTGAAAAAAGAATTAATAAAAGAAAATATGTTGTGTGTTTGAGAGAGTGATTTGGTAATTGGAATTTAATACGAATAAACTAAAATTGTTTACGAAAAGTAAATGTAGAGAAATACTAAGGCATTGGGTACTTCTTCAATAACACTTGGATAGTAAATTAATCTTAATTTCCTATCTCAATTGAAAATCAACTAGAGAGTGAACCCAATTGGAGAATTGGACAATGATTAATTAGGAAATTCTCTTAAAGTATAATCAATGAGTCAATCTAAATGAATCTAAATATCCAATTGTTAATTACAAGCATTTAACATGCCCGGAGTCAATAATAAATCAAGCAATTAACCAATCAAAAACCTCAATTCATATAAATCAACAAATTAACTAATTAGATGAAATCATTAATAATTCAACCCAAGCATGTGCATCTAGCTATTCTACTCACAAGGAATCTCAAGTTTCAATCACATTTAGCATTATAATTCAAGATATTATATAGAGAGAAAGCTTTGTTAAAATATGATGAATTGAACTATTAAAGAAAAACATCAATTAAAGTTCATTGAATTAATTACATACCCAAATATATACTGAATTTTCTCCTAACCTTAGTAAAAGAGTTTAGGCAGCCATTAATTGAGGCTAAACACAAAATTAAAGAAAGATTAAATAAGAAAATAATAAAAATCTTCCCAATCTAGAAAACTTCCCCCAAAGAGATATAAAAGTATAGAGAATACTTTCCCAAATAGGGAAAGATGACACAAGTCTTGTGTCATCGAGCTCTCTGATTGGATGGGAATGAGAACACGCGTCCGTACGTGAGTAAAGTGACGTTTGGATGCGAATCTTGGATTCACACGCATCCGGACATGAACCAAGTGGCGTCTGGACGTGAGAAGCTGAGAGTCTTGCATATTTTTTTTTCCTCTGATGCAGAACCTCATGTCCAAACTAGGATGTTTGACAGCCGGATGTGGTCTTCAGAGCTCTATTCTGCAATGCTCTCCATTCCTTTGTGTCATCAACTCCCATGTTTACCTTTTTACTTTCTTATTTTGTCGTTTTATCTACAAAATAGGCAAACACCAATTAAATAATGATAGAATCAAATAGAATTAATTTCATACAGTTAAGTCCATACTTTTGACAATTAACCCACAAATAATATGATAAATATGTACTATTTAGGCTTAATCAACTACTACATGATATGAAAAATAAAAACCAAAAAGTAGCGTCCATGGCGTCCCACCCTCTCTTCCCCTCCATCCTCACCCTGACTTCCCTCAGCATTCATTCCTCTCTGCTTTGCTGTTAGTCTCACCTACCCACTCTCCCACCTTAATAGCCAATAATAGCTCTTCCAAATCTAGGGCTCCCACCCAAGGGCCCCATCATGTAAATCCCACTCCCATTTCGGGAGATGGGTGCCCCCCACCCCCACACTCGAATCTAATGGCATCTTCACTACAAAGGACCCCTCCCTGGAGAAATCGCATGCCATTGATCCGAAGAGCCTGGGTCCCAGCCCCTTCTCACCAAAATCAAACTCGGTCCCAGCTTCAAAGACCAGATCTGTAAGCATTCTGGAGGTGGTCACCAATCCTAACTCTGGTACGAGTTCTACAGTCCTATCAACCACGAAGCAGCCGCTCCATCCTAGCTCGGTGGGAGTTAACCACCAAGAAACACCAAGTACGTCCCTTCCTTGGGATCAAGTTGTTAAGAAAGGCAGGGGAGTGGGTCTCTCTGGTAGTCATGCCTCCTTACAGCAGGGGCCTAACCTTGAATAACAACTTGATTGAATAACATAGTGATTGTTAAACCCCCAAAAGAGGTTGCCATAAAGGGTAGTGTTGACTGGAGAAATTTCCTAGTGGGGTACTTTATAGAGAAGAAACTCCCTTTCTCCACTGTTAATTTCATAGCCCACAAGATTTGGGATAGTATGGGATTGTTGGAGGTCTTGGCCAACGATCGTGGCTATTTCTTCTTCAAATTTGAGGATAAGGAGGCTAGATCTAAGGTTGTTGAAGCTGGGCCATGGTTATTCCAGGGCAGGCCTCTGATTTTGAAGAAATGGCAGGATGATATTGTTGTTACTAAAGAATACCATTCCATTATTCCTGTGTGGGTGAAATTATACAACATCTCTCTGCAGTACTGGACTGATGATAGTCTTAGCTACATTGCAAGTGCCTTGGGAAGACCATTATATGCTGATACGTTGACCTCCAAAAAGAGCAGAATCAGTTTTGCTAGAATTTGTGTTGAGATTAATGCGAAAAACGATCTTCTTAATTCGTTTGAGCTCTAGCTAGACAAGAATGATGTCAATGGGAATCCTGAAGTGGTTATCATTGATGTGGAGTACCAGTGGAAGCCAAAACTTTGCCACTTCTGCAACATTTTCGGCCACTCTGAAGATTACTGCCACAAGAAGACTAGGCAGGTAAATGTATCTCACACTCAGGACGCTGGCCATGCCGTAAATGATAAAGGAAAATCCATTATCAGCACTACCATAGTAGTGGAGGAGGAAGACCAGCCACATTCTACAATTCCGAAAACTCCTACCTTTCAAGTTGCTAGCTCCTCACACACTGAAAAGGAGCATATTGTGCAGGAGGACCAGGTTAATCATTGTACTCTTCATCACTCTAATTCTCTTAGTCTCCCTGATAGCAGCATCTCAGGCAATAAGAGCCAGAGTTTTGGTAAATGAGGCAAATTGGTTGTTGACATTAGCCCTCCTCATCCTAGCCTTCCTCATAAGGCCTCCAACCCCAATTCTATAAGTCTATCCAAACTTGAAAACCAGTGGCATACTCAAAAAAAGAAAAAGCCCAAAAGACATGGGAAGATTAAAGGGTACTGAGCACCTTAAGCTCAGTAAAGCTCTTCTCCTATGTTAAACTTAGCCTGCTGGAACATTAGAGGGCTCAATGATCCCTCTAAGCAGGAGGAAGTGAAGAAAATTGTTAATCAATATTAGCTTGATTTGGTTGGAATAATTGAAACCAGAGTTAGAGAAGTTAACGCTTCTTTTATAATACAGAATGTGTTTAGGCAATGGAGCTACTTTGATAATTATTAGAGCCACACCTTAGGCCGTATCTGGATTGGGTGGAACCCCAACTCCCTCGACGTGTGCAAAGTGTATGAAACTGATCAAATCATCCATTGTCATGTTAAACATGAAGATAGCCATTCTAGCATACATGTCTCTATTGTGTATGCATCCAATGAATCGATGGAAAGAAGAGTTCTTTGGAGAGATCTGAGATACCTTGCTAGTATGCACTGCAATGAACCTTGGGGATTTTAACACTATTAGAAATCCTAGCGAATCTCTAAGCTGTTCAGGGAAGTGGAATAATGGAATGATTGAGTTCGAAGAATGTTTGCAAGATTCTAAGCTAGAGGACTTGAGGTATTCTGGTATTTTCTACACTTGGCGTAACAACATAGATGGAATGCATTGGATTACTAGAAAGCTGGATAGAATTTTGGTTAATGAAGAATGGCTTACCAAATTCCAACAAGCTATTGCTGAGTTTCTGCCACATGGGGTCTCAAACCATTCCCCTGGAATGGTCAGGCTGGGAATCCCACAGAAAAAAAAAAAGACAATCTCCCTTCAAATTCTTCAACTATATTGCTGATAGAGATGACTTTCTTTCCATAGTTGAGCATAATTGGAAGGTAAGTATTCATGGGTCTCTCCAATATAAACTTTGTCATAAATTGAAGTTCCTTAAAGCTGCCCTTAAGTCCTTATGCAAAGAAAAGGGTTCTGCCACTGAATTAGCTCTCTCCACCAAAGCTGCACTTGAAGCCTGCCAAAGGAACGTGGACAGCAATCCTAGCAACCTACTGTTGAGGGAAGAGGAGAAGAGATTGCTTGCTGACTATCTGTTTGCTGCAAAAGCTGAGGAGTCTATTTACAAGCAGAAGTCAAGGGTTTTGTGGTTTAAGGAAGGTGACCAGAACACAAGCTTCTTCTTTAAGACCATGACCAGTAGAAGAAATAAAAAAAAAATGATTGTTTCTGTCAAAAGATCATATGACTCTGTGGCTGTTGGTGAACAAGAAGTCCAGCGTGAAGCCATTAACTTCTTTGAGCAACTGTTGGGACCAAATCCAATGTTTCTTGAAACTGAAAGGATTAGCCTCTTAAACTCAGTCATTCAAAAGAAGATTTCTAGCCAATAAGCTGCAGAGATGGCCATGCCCTTCACCAGTGATGAGTTTAAGAAAGTCTTATTTTTAATGAACGACCACAAAGCTCCAAGGCCAGATGGCTATAACCCTTATTCTTTTAGAAAAGTGTGGCCTATCATAGGGACTGATGTTGTTGGTGCTGTGAAAGAGTTTTTTTCCAATGGCAAGCTTCTGAAAGAGTTGAATGTCACTATTATTGTTTTGGTTCCAAAAGTGCCTAATCCTACTTCAATGAATGATTTTAGGCCCATCTCTTGCTATAATACCATTTACAAAGCTATCTCGAAGTTGATTGCCTCTAGAATCAAAGGTGTGCTCCCAAGTCTTATCAACCAAAATCAGTCCGCTTTTATTCCTGGAAGGATGATTAGCGATAACATCCTTATTGCCCAAGAATTATTGAGGAATTATCATAGAAGTATTGGTGCCCCTAGATGTGCTATTAAAGTTGACTTGAAGAAAGCTTTTGACTCTGTGTGCTAGTCTTTCTTGATGGATGCTCTTGAAGCCTTTGGGTTCCCATTGGGGTTTAAGAAGTGGATGTGGCAATGCATATCCACCCCTAAATTCTCTATCAATGTGAATGGTGAGTTGGCTGGATTCTTCCCAAGTGCTAGGGGTTTAAGACAAGGGGATCCTATCTCCCCTTATTTATTTGTGATTGCCATGGAAATCTTCTCTCTTCTTGTCCTCCACAAAATCAATTCAAGCAAGGGTTTTAAATTCCACTGGAGATGCAAGAAAGTTAACCTCACTCATCTCTTTTTCGCTGATGACTTGTTACTTTTTTGTCATGGTGACTACTCTTCAGCTATGATCCTTAAGGAAGCTCTTGACAATTTTCAGCTCCTTTCAGGATTACAGGTAAACCACACCAAGAGCAATATCTACACATGTGACATGCAAGCTGAGGTAAAGGCTCACATCATCCATCTCTTCGGGTTCTCAGAAGGCCAGCTCCCTGTGGAGTATTTGGGATTACCTCTTATTACTTCTAGACTTAGATCTCAGCATTGCAATAAGCTCATTGTAAGAATTGAGCGGAGAATTAGATCCTGGGCCAATAAATCTCTATCCTATGCTAGGAGGCTTCTCCTTGTTAAATCAGTTCTATGTAGTATACAAATTTACTGGTCCTCTCATCTTAATCTTCCTCAACAGGTTATTGAAAGAGTGGAGCAGCTTATGAGAAACTTTTTATGGAAAGGTACAAAGTTGAGTAGTTCAGGGGCTAAAGTCTCTTGGGAGGATATCTGCAAACCAAAGAAAGAAGGTGGATTGGGAATTAAAAGAGTCAAGGATTGTAATGTTGCCTTAATGATGAAGTACATTTGGAAACTCTTTACCGACAAACAGAATCTATGGGTGAAATGGGTGCATGTTTATCACCTGAAGAGGAGAAACTTCTGGGATGTAAAGGCCACTCAGTCTAGCTCTTGGAATTGGCTGAATTGTTGAAGTTAAGAGGGATTATTAGGCCACTAATGGTCCACAAAATTGGTAATGGTGAAGGTACTATGATTTGGTATGATAATTGGCACCCCCTTGGCCCCTTGATGTTTGTCTGCAGTGCGGATTTTCTTCTTGACAGGGGACTGCCAAAAAAGTCTCTTGTCAATAGAATCATTGCCAATGGCCACCTTTTTCCTCTTCTACCTCCTCTTCCTCTCACGTTATTACCACCACAATGCCCTCATATTCTCCCAATCCTTCCACGGAGGACAAGGTTAACTGGATCCTCTCTTCTAATTCAAATTTCTCCACCTCCTCAGCTTAGGAGCATATTAGACAGAGGAGTTCCCCAGTTCCATGGTATAAGCTTATTTGGTCCAGAAATGCAGTCCCTAGAATGAGTTTCATCATTTGGTTAGCTGTAAGGTCCAGGCTGAGTACCCTTGATAGAATTCAATCTTATGCAGCCCACTTGGGCGCTATCTGTATCCTTTGCAGAGCTGCAGATGAGACTCACCCCCACTTGTTCTTTGAATGCAATTTTTCATCAAGAGTCTGGATCAATATCATGCTCACTAGTGGATTTGTCTGGCAACCCAAGCCATGGAATAATCTCATTGAATGGGCTACTATCAATTGGAAGTGGAAATCAATGCAGGATTTGATACATAGAATTTGCTTGGCAGCCACAGTCTACTATATTTGGATGGAAAGGAATTCTAGAAGATTTCGAAATCAATACAAGGACCCGAACGCACTGAGCCATCTTATCCATCAGACTATAAGGAACAGAGTTTCTACCTTGAAATTCAAAGCTACCACTAACAACCTGCTTAGAGGCCAGTTATGGAACCTTCCCGCTTCTTGTTTCTATTAGCTCATGAGATGGTTTATGTGTCTGCATGGTCATTGTTCCTGTTGTGCATCTCTGAGGTTCCCTCTGCTTTCTCTGTTTTTTTGGACCTATGGTGAGGATTTTAGTTGGTGCTTCCCTTGGTGTTGTCCATTGTTGTTTCCCTCTGTTTTCTCTATTTTTTTTTTGGACCTATGCTGAGGATTTTAGTTGGTGCTTCCCTTGGTGCTACCCACTGTTGTTGTGCCTGCTTGGCCAGTGTTCCTGCTGAGGTTGCTGTGTTTGCTTGGCCAGTGTTCCTGTTGAGGTTGCTGGGTCTGTTGCAGGCTGTGTCTGCTTGGCCAGTGTCCCTCTGTTTTCTCAGTTTTTTGGTCCTATGGAGAGGAATTTAGTTGGAAGTTTATGCTCAAGGCCTTTACTTCCTCCTAAATTCCTCTCATGGGCACTTCGTTTGTCTGCTTGGCCATTGTTCTTTATGGCTTGTTTGGGTTTTCATAGCTCTGGACTGGCCCATGTATTTTTTTGTAAGGGTCGTTCCCTTTCTTGTTATCTCTCTTTTTGTTCTATTGAATTTTTAATTTCAAAAAAAAAAACTACTACATGATATAATCCCAATTGTAACAGATTTCATGTTATGTGTAAATGTATATATTTAATCTCACATCTCCTATGGAATGAAACGGAACAAGAAACTTAACTCAACAAAATTATCATCAAGCTCTAGACACAGTAAAATAAATGCTAATAACAATTTTGTCATATGTCAAACTTTCACCATGTTACTTTATTGGAGATGTCTCTTTCATGAAGGGAGTTATTTTTGAAAGAGTGCTAGTTTGGGAATTTGTTTTAATTAATTATGTTGCTAATTAATTGCTCTACTAGGCAGATATGTGTGTCTAAATTAGATCAAACACTCATAACCATATATTTGTAAAAAAAATGCATACCAAGCTTAGATAAAACACACCCATCATAATTCTACTTGTTATCATCTTTTTATTCTTTCATAAACTTCAATTGGATAGGGTGGAGCCAAAAATTGAGATTTGGGTGGACACTTTAATTACAAGTTTTAATTATTTTTTTATAAATAAAAAAAACAAAATATATATTTATTTGTATAGTGGTCAATGTTTAGTCTTGAAATATGCATAATTCTTGTCATTATTGTCTGGTTAATTGAAATTATATTTAGGATTAGACGAGCTAGAATGATGAGTTTTCGGATTTTATATCTATTTTGTAGTGTTTGCTTGTTTAGTGGATAAATACATCAAAGTGATGATCATTGGATGCAACTATGCAAGAAAGATGGAATCCAAAGCTTTTGGATGAAAGAAACAAAGTCTTCACATAATGTTAGAGGTGTCCGGATGCGGTTTAAGATCGTCCAAAGAGATTGATGTGTCCAGACACAAGAAATGCGCGTCTGAACGCGGTTGACGAATGGCAAATAGTAGCTTATATGCATCCAAACGCTCGTTTGTACCGTCTGGACACGAGTTTTTTCAAGCTTTCCTCGGTGACCATTAAAACTTGTATTAACCCTAATTGGGGTGATCATCCATCTTTTAGCCTCTTCTTCTAGTTTTTATTGTAACCTTACTTATGAATTGCTACATCCCCAATTAAAGTTAGGAATGATTCTTTCAATTAAGTATAATATTTATTTTTGATCCAATATTTTTTTAATGCATGATTTTCTTTATTAATTGATCTTATGTTTTAATAAAAATTTTGCTCTGTAAAATCTATTGATATATGTGCCACGTACATCGAATGTTTTAGATTCATTGTGAGTTAAATAACTGGTTTTTTGTGTCTAAATCAATTAATTGGGATTTTTATAAAAATAATTAGTTTCTTGTGTGTGACCAAATATGTGTCTCTACCTTACTTCCCAATAAATGTTGATTTCAAGAGAATGTGAAGGAATTTTCAACTCTCCGATCCACATATTTTTGGTTTATTTTCCCTCGACCACTCCCCCCCCCCCCCCCCCCCCAAAAAAAATATGGTTTTAGCTTTGATTGCATAATATTGGTCTTAATTTTTCGTGCTTAATTAGTCAAAAAAACCCATGGTTTAATGGAAACAAAGTAGTAGATAGGATTTGATCCTTATGTGTGTTTATCTACTTAATGCCCGTTTCACATGTGTCAACTAAGTTGTTTGAGAGTACGAATATATAACTTAGAACAAATTACATGAATGAACCTCGAGTTCTTGGGAAATAAGACTGTTCCATTCAAATTATAAAAGTGACATAGAGATAACTAACTATACATAATTATTAGTGAAAGTTGTTAATGAGATGATCATTATACCTCCATATAACTTCAAAGCTCATGGATTGTATTTAGTAAATTTCACAATAATTTATTGTTAGCAGTAATATTTGATCTGGACTTAACAGTCTATTCTGATTTACTCTGCCCAAAATATAATTAGAAGACATTAGAATGCCACTGCAATCGATTATTTGAAACTTTTACATAGGGCATGATACTTGAAATAACAAGTACTACATTTATTCTTGACAAAGTACAGATACCTCTAGGAAGAAAAAGATAACACCACTTACTCCCCCGCTCTCCCTTATATGGGATATAAGTAAATGACCAGTGGCAAACAAAGTCCATTGGCATCAAACAGCGACTGCTTTCCGTTTCTTGGGTGCGGGTGTGGGTTTGGGTGCCGGTGCATTCAAGAAAGAATAGAGCCAACCTGAGGATTTCTTTGCTGTTCGCTTGTAATTGTTCAGGTAGTCTACGTAGGCAAGGCCAAACCGAACATTATAACCTGATCCCACTTCCATACAATCCATCAAAGCCCACATGAGGTAACCTTTGACGTCTGCTCCTGCCCTGCATTCCAAGAAACACATAGTAACATTCAATTAGGACCACCATAGTTGATTATCGTAAGGAATAAAGGAAAAAAAAAAGAATTAGTTTCACTTACTTTATCGCTTCAGAAATTGCATAAAGATGACCAATCATATGCTGAATTCGAGCATCATCCTGTATGGCAGTCTCCACTGAAATGGTGTCGTCTCGTTTCTCGGGGTATCCTATTGGGGAAAGTGAGTTCATTGTCTTAGTAGAGAATTTACAATAGTCTAGGGTTTTAACAACTTAGCTACAACTGTATTGAACTAACCATTCTCAGTGACGATGATTTTGGGATTGCCATAAGTATTGCCTATATATATCAGCGCATCCCTTAGCCCTTGTGGGTAAACATAAATAGAAGGACTCCCTGGTGCCTAGATTTGAATTAACCATGACCACAACTTTGTGATTAGCTATAAATATCGAGAATCAGTCATATACGGCAAAGTTGATAGTGACTTGCAAATAAATTATCTTACTTGTGGCCCAATGAGCACCCCTTGGCTATTTTCAGCTGGGACAAGCATGGTAGATAGGAAGGTGAGATCAGATAATTCTAGCTTGTCAACAAAACATTTTTTGTTCCAAATTTTTTTTATCACAAATAACAAAAAAAAAAATGCGACTAAATTGCATAAAAAGGGTTCTTCGGACAAAACTTACGCGTGAGTGCAACACGTTGGAAATCAGCTTGGCTCTGAAGAGATTCATCTGGACCTAAAATTGGAAGACTCTGTGCATAGCTAGAAGTATAGTAATTAACACCGATGAAATCATATGATCCTTGAACTAAAGTTTTTTGTTCATCAGTAAATGTTGGAAGGTCGTCGCCCACCAAAGCTTTCATTATGAATGGATAGTCACCGTATACCAGGGGCTCCAAAAACCTAGTTTTGGATGGAAAAGACATGTAATAAAAATTGAATCATTTGAGTTTAATCATTATTTGGTATCACTATTTACAATGCTTAATCATTATTTGGTATCACTAACCATCCCGTGAGGAAGTCAAACGCTCTCTTAGCTGCATTGTCATCAGGTCGTCCAGATTCGTATGCCTCAAACCATTGGGTCACCAGTGGAATACCAATCTCTCCTTTATAAGTTGGCTGTGGGAAAATAGTATCTCCATCGACAAACGATATTGTTTAAAAAGATATATATATATGTGCGAACTGAGTAATCACCTGGTAAGTATCTTTGTACAGTTTAGCAACTGTGGCATGGGCTAGTAAGATGTTATGTGCCGCAATGAATGGATTTGTTATTGGGTGTGGATCTGGTGGGTTCATCCCTATTCTGTACCCATATTGTGCAAACACTTGTGGCTCGTTGATAGTAACCCAGTACTTTACTCGATCTCCAAAATTTTTGAAACAAAGATCGGCGTAGGCTTTAAAGTCATCTCTAAGTTCAAAAATCACAAGGTACTCAAAAATTAAGAAAATTTTATGGAATCTGATCATCAAGAACTACTGCAACACTTGAAAAGTAATTATTTTTTGCTATTTCACTTTCTCTTTTTATTATTTTTTTGTTGATTTTTTATTTTTGCCTTTTCCATTGCTTACTCCTTTCTTCTAATCTTATATCACACCTATAGTACTATAAAAACATATGGTTTGGTTGCCATAACGTAAAAGGAAAGATTGCATAAGTGATTCAGGTTAAAAGTGAGCAAAAAGAGCACTGCTATAAGCATCTAATTTGACAACTTAATTAAATGCAGAAATTGGATTAGTTATGAGTTCTAATATTAGATGGAGCATACTTTCAATCCAACAATTGTATTTGATTGGGTCACAAAATTAAGTCTAAATATCTTTTTCCGGACCAAAAATGCTACCCATTTGTATTAATATAGGTCAAAATACTTTTCTTCTAATCTTATCTTACACCTATAATATGATTGAACTGTATTATAATACAGCCCCTCCAAGTGGTCTTAATATAGGATCAAGAGTACGGATAAATCGTAATATTCGTGTGCCTATCTTATATGTATAATTGTATATAGAAGTGTTCTTGGCACCCAAATATAATATAAAGTTGGATTAGAAAATTTTAATCTGTTATGAGTTCACCATTCAACTCTTAATACAAGTGTATTGATTATAGACTATATTAGTTCTATATCATTTTTTGTGAAATAGTAACTAAAACTATTTTTATTTTTCAGCAAAATTGTATTTTGCTTAAAAACAATTACATAGAAAAGACGTTATCAAATAATAATTAGTGTAAATGTGGACCAGACACTTACATAATCTGGGCGTCCAAGAACCCATTGTACTTAGTTTGCAATGCCGTGGGCAAGTCGAAGTGGAAAAGTGTCACAATTGGGGTTATACCTGCATTAAAAAATGTGTTCATCATAAAAGAGAGAATAACAAATGCACTGAAACAGGTCAAACTATGAATAAATTTCATAGTCCTGTTTGAGCAGTTCATTAAAAGAGCTCAAAGAAAGTTAAATGAATTATTTTTTACCATTCTTGACTAGTTCATCAATGAACTTGTTGTAGAAATCAATACCCAGTTGGTTTATACCACCAGCTATTGTTCCATCTGCATTTTTTCAACATCAAGAACACCAATCAATGGAGATATTTGGTGGAACACTAATGGTGGTGGTGTGAATTATTGGGTCATGTAAAGAATAACATGAAAATAAGTAAAATACTTCTTGAAACTTAAAATTTAATTTAATTTGTTGACTTAATGACGTGTGATTCGCTTATTTATATGATGCTATAACATAAGTAATTAACTATATGAAATCAAATATTTGTTCAGACTAACTTGTCCATAAACAACAAATTACTCATGAATAATATAGAAGATTTGTAAGAAAAAAGGGTGATTGCTACGCTGTGGGGGTGTATAAAGTGAAGAATGGAACAATAGTGGCTCAAATTTGTGGTTAGACTGCCGTTGGATATTGGGATTGATAGTGAGTTTCAGTATAAGTTGTGATCCATTATTAATTAAAGAGTAATGCTATACTGACCAAATTTTTGGATCAAATTTGAAGCTCAAATGACATGGCATCATATTATTTAGAGTCTTTATTGAGACCCAAATGACATAACACCAAATAAAGAAACCCAAATCAACAGCCATATCATTTGAGCTCCAAATTTGGTCCAAAATTTGGTCAGTGTAATATTACGATTAATTAAATGACCACGATAAAATTAAGTCTACAAATTAAATAAATATATGAAATCCAAAGAATTTTATTAAAAATGAATTATCATTTATAAAGCTAACTAAGAACATACCAGGGAGGATCCTAGTCCAAGAAATGGATAACCTGTAAGCATTAGCTCCCATTTTCACAAGCTGTTGCACATCCTCCTGTTCCACCATGCATACAAAATTATAGACCACTCAATCTATACTTTTAAGTATTTTTGTTCTTTCGGTGCTGGGCCAAGCATTTATATTTTATACTAAAGTACTCGTGTACATCTCAATGTTTTTCCATTATGAGTAATGCTATGACAGGTGCTGCTAAATCATCTGTATATCTCTTTAAGTTTATCGCTGCTAGAGATAACAGTGGATCGAAAAAAAAATAATTCATCTAAACTCGTTCCGTTTGGATTAGAGATGGACCATATGCATTGAATGATTGACATATACGAGAATATCTGTATAAACCCGTGAGGAAACTGATGCGGGGATGGACTGAGACCTGCCCACACCCTGCTAAAACCGTTAATTATAACCCTAAAATCTAAAAGCAATTCAACATGTACTCAAAAAATAGACTTAAAATATGTACTTGATAATCACAACCATTGATTTCACTGTGATCCTAACATTTATTGCGACTCACTACCTCAATAGTTGTAATTATCAAATCCATATTTTAAGTCCACATTTTAAGTCCAAATAATATTTCTCAAAATCTAATTCAACGCCACTGCCTTCTATACTCGCACTCTGTCTAGCTGACCAGGGACAACAGACGCCTACTCTTCTCTCTCCCTCTTCTACTACATCGCTGGCTGCCTTCTCTTCTCTCTCTATCACTGACCAGGAGGCAGGCAGCTAGCAACATCCATTACTCTCATTTACCTCTATCTCTGTCCCAAACCACCACCACCTAGCCATCTCTCTCACCTTAAACTACTCAATAGGTGTCGGGTGTCAGGGATTAAATTTTACCCACATATGGAGATGGTGATAGATGAAGTTTTTTTTAAACAGGTACGGGGTGGAGATTACTCTCTTGCCCCCACACCGGTCCGGTCTGTACTTTTATTAGAACTAGCACTGCACCACGTGCATTGAACTTGAATAATTTTCGTATACAAAAATTAATAAAACATATTAGGTATACATGTATCTGAGTTAAATATCATCTCAAATGTACCAAACTTAATTTTTCATTGCTCATATTCTATTAGAAGATTATGAAAACTTTGTATGTTCCCAAAATTCTTTGTTCCAACTATACTAAAAAAAGATATTGTTAAAGTTCAATTTTTTTTTTAGAATTTTGTGATTGAGATTGATTTTTTAGTGATGTTTGAGAAATTAAATTTTTTGAAAGTCATTTGATTACCATTACACTTATAATTCCTTGAATAAAATAAAAGTAATTATCAATAAATTAATCACATCAGAACCTTACTGTCATTAGAAATAAGTTAGATCAATTGGAATAAGATTTAATATACTACTCTAAAACATATATTATCAAGCATACTAAAATTCTAAAAAAATTAAGTTTTACTTAAAATAAACTGCAATATTTATTTTTACGTAAAATCTTAGTACAACTTGAAAAGTTTATTGTAATTGAAGAATTATACTGATATAATATAAATTGATTTTAAAAAACTATATACGATAAAACATTAATATTAAATTAATGGTGTTTTTTAAGGTTTTTTAAATACTTTATTGAAAATATAATGATATATATTTTTTAAAGGGTAATATAGTCAATCAAAAAAATTTATAGAGATTGATATTTATACATTAAAAATAAATAATTTAAAGAGATTTTATAGATAATTTGAAATTTGAATATATATAAGGATATAATAGCAGTTTATATATTTAATTGTAAAATGATAGAGTGGTCTTTATAATCATTTATAAGGGTAAAATAGGTATTCAAAAAAATTTATCCTAAGGTATTTTTATTAATAGTATAGATTAATATTACTCTTGTTTTAATTGTCCATGGTACCCCCTAAAAAAAAGAAGCATGGATAGGGTTGTAAACTTAATCTAAAATTTTCTTCTAGTTTTAAAGAATTATGTTTGACGTGATCTTGATCAAGTAAGAGTATAGTTTTGGGTATATCATTTACTGGGTATAGGTTGTATGAGTTGACTGCATCTCCTCCTTCTAGCATAGAATCCCAGGTGCTGGGTCCTCTCCCTCCTTCTGTTGCTGATGATTCCGTCTGCACCAAAGTCCAAATAAATATCACAATTCAATACACCCACAACCCTAACCAAAACAGAACCACAAAAACAATATACACACAACAATGACCAATATGAACACACACAAATATATATATATATATATATATATATATTACGTAGAGGGAGAGACCTGCAAAGCAGAAGAGGCGGTGCCAAAAATGAAATCAGGAGGGAAGTCTTGTCTTGTAACGGCTGTTGGGTCTGGAATAGGGGTTGGGGTAACTCCTCCATTGAAAAGGCGACTAAGAATATCGGGTGTAGGGGCAGCAACACCTTTCAAACATCTGATGGTAAAAGAAGGAGGCGAAGACGAACCCTTCCTTGTATTCTTCAGATTTGGGACTCCTCCAATAGGGCCAGTAATGAATTGACTTCGTCTTTGTAAGGAACCCAAATGAGCCGGTGATGGACTCTTTGGTAAAACAGAACTGCTGAGTGTAGCTGTGCACAACATAGCCATGGTCAGAGAGAGAGAGAGGGGGAGAGAGAGTGATTAATGTTTTAGTGGTTTACAAAGGGAGTACTGATAGATGGGTATTTATAGAGCAGGGAGATGGGAGAAAACTTGGATTTATTAGACTTATTTCATTTTTCATATTTATAATGTGATTTCACACTAACTAGACAGGGTACCTAACAGTCTACCTTTGTTTTTTTTTTTGCTATTATATTTATTTTTTAATTAATTAAATTCTTTTATTTTATTATGAGTATAAAGTATTTGCAAATTAATCGAGACCTATGATTTACAAGTATTCGATTCATAAAGATAGGAGCAAATGACCATAAAAAGACGATTAACCGGTCCAATTTCTCTTTTTCGAAAGGAGATTACTCCAAATGTATTATCTCCTAATTTTTCTTTTTGGTGGATCTTTTATCGTGCGACCTATTGTATGTATGTGAGATTATTCACTCGTTAATAGTGAATTTATTAGGGAAATAAAAAAAAAATCTTAATCTATGAGCAGGAGCGGAGCCAGACTTCTTTCTCAGTGGGGGCAATGTAAAATGTAATAATAATATTTCATTTTTTCACAAAAAATAACTGCGTAAAAAAAAAAAGCAATGTAAAAAAATCAGGAAAAAAAATGTCAATCAAGACCATCCGAATATACCCATCTCTCATAATTAAATTTTTTTATGTACTCCTCATTATCCATCTTTCTAAGAGATTGATCATTGTGCATAATATTCTAAAGAAATTGATACAAAATCGGATCGAGCCATCATATTTCAATTCAAATCCAAATTATCAAAGCTCTAATGTCTATTGTTAGCAAAAAAAAAAATGTAGTAATAATACAAACCCTATTTATAGCGCAAAAAAAATACAAAAACTAACGAAATTAAAGAAATCATTTATGTATTATCTCTCACAAAAACTCTAATAAAATCTTAGAAACTCTCATTTTCTTTACTATCTACTCAATTATTTGTTTGGGTGATCTAACAAACTCATTTATCATCTAAATTTACTAAGGCTAAATACTCTCATAATTCTACGTTAATTTTGTGACATATTGGCCATATATAAAATTATGACTTGTGAGCACTACGAATAGTTAGAGAGATTTATCCAAATATGAAAAATAGAAGCCATTGACGAAAAGTGATCGAGTTTGATCCAAACCAAACCCTTTTTGGTGATCGAGTTTGACCCAAATCAAACCCTTTTTTTGGTGTATTCCTTAATCTAGTCATCCATGCAATTTTGGTGGGAGTTAATCAAATTGTGGTTTCATTTGATATGTTGGATTCAAGAGGAAAGTCATATACGGCTAGAAAGACTTTGTTTCAATTGATATGTTGGATTCAATAGTTGGATAGAGTTATTAAAGTCACTAATGGCCAACACATGGGCCCTACTAAAATTGCATGTCTACCAAAATACAAAATAGTAGAGACCCACCCACAATTTATATACATAAATACCCCTAAATCTTCTGAAAAATTTTCAGTGGGTGCAATATTCTAAAAGTTTAAAAATTCTAAATACATCCCAAAGGTTTTTAAAATTGTAGTGGGGGCAGCTGCCCCCACTGTAGATCTGCCCCTGTCTATGAGATCCCCTAATTTTCACAAAAATAATGTTAACGACTAAATTTAAGAAGTTGTAACAAGCAGAACCCTATGTATCTTTTTTTTTTTTGTTTCGGTTTAATGGTCAGGAGTGTTCGAGTCAACTTATGCACATTTCAATTAATTTTTTTCTCGGTTTTTTCAAAAGCAGGTCATCCACAAAAATTACTAGAATATTCATAAGAGATAAATTTCTAATAGTCGGGTCTTAAGGAGTTGTCAACATTCAAACTCAAGATATTTAAATTTACAATTGGTCATGTTATAACTTGAGCTCCTCCTTACCATTTTACTCTCTTATATACTTTTCTTTTATCTCTCAATTATCTAATCTTTTATACACGAGATTCGTACTTTTATGTATTATTCTCTTTGAAAACAAACACAGCCGACACTTCACGGGATGCACAAACATATTAGACATATATCTCCATATTTGATTTTTTTTTTTCCTTTCTTTGATTTTCATGTATTCATTTATTCGTCCTGTTTGTATACTCATTATCATATATTAAACAAGACAAAAAAAAAAAAAAGTCTTCCTTAATGGCTATTGACTACAAACAGATTTTCTCATTGTACACGTTTTTTTTTTTTTAATCTTTAATTAATATTCGCCAGTATAGTAACACATTTTATAAATGGACGGAAAGATGATATGATTTTTTTGGCAAAACGTAAAATTACGATTGGTGTCCTCATCCACCATTCTCAAACAGCTGTAGAGACCGGTAGTTTGAGTTGAAAGGCTGGTATATATATTTATTTTATTTTTGCTGGCAAAAAAGGGGTATCCACTTGAGTATAGACCCTTCGTTCAACTCTCCTTCAATGGTATCCGGTCCACGCAGAGGCGGAATTATGAGAAGGTCTAGAGGGGGCATGCATGGCCCCTCAAATTTTAAAGATTCTTATTATTTCTTTTATATTTTTTAAAAAAATTTATTATTAATATATAATTTTTTTAAAACACTTAATGTGTAAGTATGTCATTTAGTGTATTCAAAAAAATCAATAATTTAATATTTAATAATTATTTAAGATGTAATTACATGGATGAGTGTCGTTTGTATTGACGAAAACACTTCCTGAATTATTTTGATAATGTAAAGAAAAAAAAAGTGACTTTTTTTTTAAAAAAGAAAAAAACTAGGGATACAAATATGGTTTATATTAAATGTAGTTGATTGACTTATAATTTATTTTTATTATGGTATCATATGAAACTATTACTTATGACTTTTAATTATTTATAGATATAAGGTTACATTATAAACAAGAAAAAAAAAAAAGAGATTTGCACAAATGAATTTCTATGATGGCATGAACCACTTTTGAGTTTAGTGCTTAAAAATAATTTTTTTGATGTCATTGCATAAAAATTAAATTTAGTAGATTTTTTTTTAAATAAAAATTTATCATTGACAATGATCATTGAATAAACTTATTGAATTAAATTTTTTCTATGTTATTGTTGGCTCCCCTCAAAATAAAATCTTGATTCCATCCATGAGTTTAAGTTTATCAGAACGTGCATTCCAAACCAAGAACAGAAGAAAATGTTACTTCTGATCCCACTCCAATTATATATATATATGATTCTTTTTGGTTTCTTCGATTCTAAATGTGTTATTATCATCATGTATTAGTGATATAATAATTTTAATATTAATGAATTACCCACTATACAAGTACTTTTCACTCAATAATACAGATTTAAATCCCTTTTCTTCTGTTTTCTTTCAACTTCTTTGGTTCCAATATAAAAAAAAAACTTATTTGGTTCTATATTATCCATCGTGTAGGGCGGAGCAAATAATTTTTTTTTTTTGGTTTTTGGGAGGGGGGAATATGACTAAATACATTCATGTCCTATTACCCAAAAAAAAAGATTTTTTTTTTTTTTTACGTGTTTAATTCTGACCAAGTGTTGTGAATATCTGCTTGAAGATCAAAGTTGCTGAAGAATAATTAATGTTTCAATGAATTAGTTGGGTGATATTGAAATATCTATTCCGGCTCCTTGGACTTTGATAGGCATACTTTAATATATTTTCTCATCTTACACAACTTTTGGATAAGTTTTTCATAATACATGTGGATCCCACAAAATGTAATAATTACATTTGAAATTAATTTGAATGCTCCTTCACGTCTATTTAGACAATGAGATATTAAAAAAAAAGTAATATAGTACTTTATATTTCTTGTGGCCTTCACAATAAAAAGAAAATATTTTATTTGATGTCAATTGACTTTTATACCTTTGTCTTGGCATAGAACATAAGCTTTAGAAGAGATTAAGATGTAATTTATCCTTGTAATATCTTGTGTTGGTTTATTATCTCATTAATATACCCCCCCTCCCCCCTCCCCCCAACTGATATTAATTAAACCTTTCTACATGAGATATTATTTTTACATTTTTGTATCGCACTGATAATAACATAACAAACATTATATAAGTGAGTCTCATGTACTATTTTACTCTATCCCACTTTCTAATACCCATATATCCGGTAAACAAACACCTTGGTATATTTTTATCATTTTCTCTTTTACCAACTTTTAATTATCGGTGTTTATATAAAGAGTAATGTACTGACCTAATTTGGTGACTTAATTCACTATGACCTTTGAATTAACTGTGGGACCCATCAAATATTGAAACTTGATATTATTTTTAATAAAACCACATAATTATATCAACAAATTAAAACAAATTTTTAAATACAAATAACATTAGTCTTATATAAAACACAGGTAACGTCACAATGTTCCAATCGGCAAATAATTGAGGAATTTATTCTTCCCCGGGAAAAACGTTGGTGGGACCGCATGGCATGTTGATCTTCCATTCTGGAGCCCATGGCATGTGATCTGAAAACAGTGATGGAAACACTTATATCTTACGAGCAATGCACAATGTGCCACGTAAATATATTTAAATAATATTTTTTATAAAAATTAAAATTATATGTGTAATTAAATTAAATACTAAATTTTTAATTATTGTCAAACCCAATATTGATCTATTTTATCCCGCTTCGAGTATTTAATATGTTATTTGTTTAGGTATCTTTCTGACCGTATAGATATTTTCTCTTTTATTTATAATGAATCTTTATTGTAAGATTGTTATTATTAAATATTTGTACATTTAATTAAATTATAAATTTATTACATTTTTTTCAAAGAAATTGATTAAATTACAATACCATTGTTTGTATTGTAATAATAAGATATTGTTTTATACCAAAAAAAAAAAATTATGACATATATTGGATTATAGACTAATAGAAAATTAAATTATAAATTTATTACATTTTTTGTCAAAGAAATTAATTAAATTGAAAATACTATTATTTGTATTGTAATAATATGAAGTATACCAAAAAAATTAACTATAACATATATTGTACTATATAGTAATAAAATATAGATTAAATTTTATTTCTTCCTATAAATATAGACATAGATATAGAAAACTGTATCTAAGTGGACTAGTAATAAATTAGTCAAAAAGAATTTAAAAATTAGATACAATTAATAAAATAATCTAAAAGAACTTAGAAGTCAAATAAATATTAATAAAAGAATTCAAAAAAAACTTAGAAGTCGATATAACAAACAAAAATTAGAAGATACTAATATATAAGTATCATTGATTTTATAATAAAAAATAGAAAAAAAATAGAAAATCAAAAATTTTTTACTCACATTTACAAGTGGTATAGAATAGATTTATTTTAAACACAAACATAACGCACACTCCCGTGATTCACACACTCAATGGACATATCTGTATATTTGATTTTTATTTTCTTTTATTTTTCATTTCTCTATTTGTTCTTCCATTTATCTATCTATTCATATTACACAGACGTATAGATTAACGCACACCACAAATGTTCCCATCATTAAACCATACACATTTATTTAAAAGTCATTACACAGACCTATCGACAACACACACACTGACACGCTACAAATGTTCCTATCATTAAACCATAAAAAATCTTCAAAGGTGGATCAGTGGTCGGACATGTTCTTTAGTAATTCAGAAATTTCAGATTCAATTCTTTCTCGTATTTTTTAAGAGTTAGTCACATTTGTCCTTTTGAAGACATGTTCTAGACCAACTCAAGTCATGGTGACCGATTGTTGAACTCGAGAGAATAACTTACTAATATGTTGAATAAGTCATTAAACAAACTACAGTCGTAAGGAGCCAAAATTCAACTGTTTTTTTTTTTGAAAGGAGACTAGGTTTCTCTCATATTAATCTCAGAACAGAAATAACAAAAACTTTTCAACGCCATAAGGTTTAACTCAAGGGCGATTCTGTGACCAAAGCTTGAAATTCATGTAGGTTTTGATGGGTTTGTACAACAGCAGAAGGGAATTTTTCAAAAAATTCCAATGCAGAAGATGATTTTTGTCTTCTTTTAATGTGACTTTCGTTGTTCTTGTTAAGCAATTGGATTATTGTAAATCATGCTTTTTAATATTTGAACCAACAACAGCAATGTTCAATCAAATTAAAACTAAAAAAAGTTGTCAAGCGACTGAAAAAATGGGGATGGATCTCAAACAATTGTTGGGAAATTATGTGTCTCATTGATAGCCATTGGATGGTTAGTGAGAGGTTGTGGGATCTACTCTTATAGTTTATATTGATTTGAAATTCAAAAATAAGTAAATAATTTGGTGGATGAAGCATTGTTATTTGTACTGTATAGTAACCTCACCAAGTTGACAGATTGAGTCACAATCTCATGATTATTTTATATTGACTTTTTTT
This sequence comes from Ilex aquifolium, assembly GCA_951799425.1. Lineage (NCBI taxonomy): Eukaryota > Viridiplantae > Streptophyta > Magnoliopsida > Aquifoliales > Aquifoliaceae > Ilex > Ilex aquifolium. The sequence goes on from OX637391.1 coordinate 832,562, forward strand.
GCTAGTTAAAAAAACGGTCAGAGCAAAGCAGAACACCTAGAGACTATCTCGATAGATTTTTACTAGTGAGATTATGAGGTTTTTTGACTGCCCGTTACTCCTCTCGGGAATGAACCTATCTAGACTATCACAGTGTTTAATTATCAAGCCCCAATGTGGACTCCAAGATTCGAACCTCCAATCTCATTGTGAAAAGTTCAATCGATTGTGACTTTCCCTACAATTTATATATTGTAGAGTTACTGTCAATTAGAAGTGGCAATCTTAATCCATTACCCATTAATCAGTCCAACCCGCCCATAAATAAATGGGTTGGATACTTATATTAATTAATATGGGTTCTAAATTAGTTGGATAATATGATTCATTTTAATTAAGCGGGTTAATATAGATTACAAATGGGTACCAATTGGGTTGAGTATTTATTTTTTTATTAAATAACACAAGTAATAAAATTAAATAAATATACTAATATACCAAAAAATACACACATTATTACACCAAAAAATACGCACATATACATTAGTACACCAAAACATACACACACTAGTACACTAAAAACACACACACTAGTACACCAAAAACACACATACTAATACACCACCCATGAACCACGGGTTGACCCATGACCCACGAACCAACTCATAGCCCACAATTGATCCGACCCATTATGTGTGTATTTTTTTTATTAAATGTGTTTTAGTTTTTGTGTTAGTATATGTGTGTGTATTTTTAGTGTATTAGTGTATATTTTTAATGTACTAGTAGGTGCACACGTGCGTTACACGTGAACTATTTTAATTTACTGTTAAACCGATGTTGTTAATTCATTAATTGGAATTAAATTATGAAAACCACGATTGATTGTATTCAAATAATTTAAATAGAATAAATGAATAAAATAAGACATAAGTCTATTTCTTAACCGACTGTACAAAAAAAACCAAAAAAACGTGGTAAATAGTTATTGTGGTAAACGAGGTAAAAACGTCCAATTATTTCTTCATCCTTAAATTAATCAAAGAGAACTTTCCTGTTTTCTATTTAATAACTAAGTTAAATAGAGACATGTTTTGTAGATCAATTAAATAAATACATATTTTAGTGCTAGAACTTAAATAAAAATCAAATATCATTAACATTAAAAATGTTTTGGAATATTTCTTGTAGTCTCTTGTCACTGTGATTAACCAAATGACAATCTGTAACTAAAATATCTTCTTGTAAACCACTAATGTCTAAAGTTACTGAATTGCAATGTTCCTAATCTACCTGCTTCACCAAGAATAGTGACTGACTACTACTTGAAATTCCTAACAAATCAACCAAATACACTTCTCTACCTGAAAAAAAAAAACAAAAAAAAAAAAAAAAATCGAAAGCCCATTAGAATTTTATTCATATGTCTCGTATCCTAAATCTCTATTGCTAAATTGTATCATTCTCTACTAAGTTATATCTTCATATACTAAAAAAATTTAATCTAGAATACATAATGATAGATTTGTCTTTAATCTTTTTAATAGGGGCATAATGGTCAATTAAAATTTTTTCACTTTTATTGGCATTTTTTAGTAGTATAGATATATGGATTAAAGAGGGGAAGCGTGAAGAAGTCCAAGAGTCTACTGAAAGAGAAAATTGGTAACTTACACAATTATAATAATATTAATGAACTTATTAATTGAAAAAGACAATATTGTCATTCTTTAGTTTGCTAAGCCTAATTTAGTCAATCAAAAGTTGTACATATATCTTGACATTTAGAAGTAGTATAGATTAGTTTGTGTGTGTTTTGGTGTATTAGTGTGTGTGTATGTATGTTTTTATTTTGGTGTACTACTAATATGTGTGTGTGTGTGTGTTTTGGTGTACTAATGTGTCTATTAAGAATTTTAATTATTTTATGGATTAATCGGTTTAACTCAACCCATTATAAACTCAACTCATTATAACATATTTACTAGGTAAGTAAAAAATAGATTGAATTTATTTTAGCCCAATCCAATTTAATCCAACTCATAACCAATCCAACCCAACCATTCATTTGCCACCGTTAATTTAAAATATGCATTGGTATTTCAACTTGCACCTTGGGTCCACAAATAAGGTTCCAGTAGCTATAGCAATGCTCATTAAATAAGGTAATAAACAATAAACAATCATTCAGCTTTTGAAAACGAAGGATATAGCGGAGAAAAGCTAAGTAAGCAGGTAAGCAGGATTACGCCAATGTCGACATTCCTGTCAGGGGAAAATCAAATGTGTCTTTATCAAGGACTTTACTACGGTATGGAAGAATAATTGCAGTACACTATATTTAAATTTTATTATTTTAATTAATATTTTTATAATTTTTGTGAGTTATTTTATAATTAAAAAAATTATCACTTTTATAAATAATTTATTATTTTTGTGATTATTTTTAGTATTGTTGTAAATGTTTTTATTACATTTGTGGTGACTACTTTTACCACTTTTATTTGGTACAAAAAAAATTATTATATTTATAGATACTTTGATCACATTTATAAATATTTTTGTAATAACTATTTTTACCATCTAATAAAAATAACTATAAATGTACTAAATGAAGTTATGGATACATGTTGACCAATTGCACATGTTTTCCATTTTGGGCCAAGTGTTGTCAGTGGCTAATTAATATATCAGAAACGATGACAAGCTTTGATTGGTGAACAAAATGGGAGACTTTTCAACGGACTTATCCAGAAGGAAACCAACAACCAGATGGCCAAAAAAATCTTGCAACTTTGAGACTCAGCTGGGAATATGAGTGTCTAAATTTACCAATCTCAACCAGATAAGAGACTGTTAGTTGGGGTTCACAAGCTAACTATGAGTGTCTAAATCCATCAGTTCTCGTATTTTTCTTCTTCATAACCTTCTATCGGATCGCTTTCAGTTGTAATCCCTTCAAACGTGATTGCATAATATTGAGGGCCTAACAGAGCCACAGTAGCAGTCGGGATTTGAACCTTTGATCAAGGGTTTTCACATCATTAACTTTTTTTTTAACTCACTAAAACTAATGATCACGGATTAGTAACGTGGGTTGTGTCGGACATACAGTGTGGGTTATCGTGCATTGTACCAGAAATAGTTTCGACAAGAGTTCCGGAAAGTATGGAATTCCGCGAGAACTTGTTGGAAACGGTTTATGGTAGAATGGATTACCAATGGTATATTGTGTTTATTTATCCATTTCAATTACTGTTGCTATCTAAACTTGAGATCTGTTTAAATGTGCTCGTTTTACTTCAAATGTTATATATGTTATTTGTGAAATGAGACCGACCGTTTTATATACTTTTCTAAACCTTGCTCGAGTTTGGGAGGAATGTTGCTACAGAGCTTAGTGCTCACCCCCTACAAACAACATATTTCAGGTCTTTGTCTAAAGGAGGAGCTCGGAACTGACGAGCCGGGACATTGGGAAGCTCCCATAGAAGGGAACGTAGATTCCGAGGGAGACGCTTAGTGTTCTATTTTCTTTTGTGATAAACTAGGAAGTTCCTTTTGAGGCAATGTAAAGTCTAACATTATTTTTATGTTTCCGCTGCCAAGTGTAATTTAATTCTTTTGGGATGTAGATGTCATTGTTTGACATATTCTTTTGGATAATGTTGTAAGTATTTTTATGAATCAATGGACCCGGTGTGGTCAATGTAGTATAATTGCACAGGTTGTGTTTTGGGTAGAGCTCCCCGAACAAAGGAGACTCTGCCCGAATTTCGTTAAATTAAGGACCCCCGGTTATTTATGGATTTTTCTTAGTTGCTCTCATGGTATAAATGGTTTTAGAATGTAATGCCGTCCAGGGTGGTATTTGAGACGTTACAGTTTTAGTAATATATCTTAATTAATTAATTAAATACACAATAATAATGGTTAACCACTTAAATTTAGGAATATTTATTCGCGAAACGCTTCATCTTTGGAAAACGTTTGGCTTCTTCTTCCTCTCCAAAAATCACTTCATCTTCCTCAGCTATAAGCCCTAAAATTGTTCTCTAAACATCTATAGGGTTTCGTCTTTGAAGGAAAAATCCTACTGTTCAGCCCAATGATGTAAAATCGTTAACAACATCTATTTTTTGAAGATTTGTTCGTCATTTGAAGACGTGTACGAACTTCGGCATTTGAAGACCAGAATCAGTTGTTGAAAGTTGATTGTTGGTCTATGTGAAATACAATGTTTCTGACATATTAATTCATTCAATGTTATCAAAATCGGACCGGTCATTGAACCGGTTAGGGGACTGGGTCAATGGTTCACTGGTTCAATCGGTGGGTCAACTGGTCGGACTGGTTATATAATAAAAAAATAAAAAATATATATATACCTGACATTATAATTTACAATAGTATTTCCGTTAATAATCTTAATATCAGTCTCATTCTCGTACAATGGTACATATATATATAACCGCTACAATGATCGTCCATCTGGACTCTGGACACTCTCTACATATATATATGGGGGGGGGGGGTGTGTATATGTGTATCAGCAATCAACTTCAAAGGTGGGTGATCGATTTCTTTCTCTTTACTTTGTTGTTGTTGTTGCTGGTTGCTTACCCAAAAAAAATCCAAACCCTTCTTGTTGTTTGCTTGGGTGATTGGTATAGCGAGTTAGGGTTCTTATTCGATCGAGCAAATATGCACTGAAACCCAGCGCAAGGACTGAGGTTCGTCAAAGCCGATACAAGGTCGCCATCGATGAGTTGAACCGTCCTTGGTCTTCAAACCGTTTGGTTCACGGTTTTTTACAAAAATCGGCCGATTTTTCGGTTTTTAGCCGGTTCTCTTTCTTATACGGTCCAACTAGGGAACCGGACTGGTTAAAGTCCCGATTCACAGTTGAACTGGTCCGACTGGCCAGTCCGGTCTGGTTTTGATAACACTGAATTCATTATGTGTGAATAAATCGTGTGTATCTCCTAACTGCTGACTGTGTTTCCCTCATAGTGTAACAAAAATAGTGTAACAATACACTGTAACAAAGACAGTGTAACAATACACTATAACAAAGACAGTGTTCATTAATTTTGTAGATGTGGTAACAAATTCAAAACAGAGATTGACTGTTTGAATGAAATTATATACAAATATATATTTGACAAAATATAATAGTACAATATTTTGTGGAAGTGTCTTGTTATACTGTTATTGTTACACTATTATGGTGTTCGCATATTAAAAAACAGAATAATCAACTTTAAAATGACAGACATAAACTTAATGGAGTCATTAATTCAAACATTATAATTGCTTAGATTGAATGATGATGATAAAATAATGTTTTTCAGACTTGTACTGATAAATGGTTTCCAGGCCGAAGAAGAAGATAACAAAAGATACTGTTGCAAAATTTAAAATTCAAACCAACTGATTTATCCTCAAAATAAACAGAAGAATCAAAGAATCAAATATTCCATTAAATAAGGGTAAATTTCACAAATATTTCTTAGAAAATAGTCTAATTGTAGAGACACCTCTTATAATTTTTGAAATATCACTGTCAACACCTATCAGAATTTTTGAAATTTGAGGTTCATATAGGTTTAATGTTCTGTTAAGGGAAAATGAATAAAAAGAGTTTTCTTTTAAGGGTAATTATGTAAAAGTAGAATTTCCATACATTTGACAATCTGATTTTCAATTTCATCAGTTAATTTTATCAATTGACATTTACTTTCATTAATATAGATATTAATTTCACCACACTACAACTAATTTTATTAATTTAACACTAAATTAATATATAATTTTATCAAATTCATATTAAATTTCATCAAATTAATATTTTAAAATTTAATTTCATCAAATTAAAGTCAAATTAACATTCAATTTATTTAATTTAGAATTTAGTTTCATCAAATTGACATTTAATTTAATCAAATTTATATTCTATTTCATCATTAACATTTTAAAATTTAATTTTGTTAAATTAGCATTAAATTTATTTAATATAGAATTTAGTTTTATCAAATTGATATTTAATTTCATTAATTCAAATATTAATTTCATCACATTAACACTAATTTCATTTATTTAATGTAAAATTAATATTTAATTTTATCAAATTCATATTCAATTTCATTAAATTAACATTTTAAAATTTTATTTCATCAAATTAACATTCAATTTATTTAATTTAGAATTTAGTTTAATCAAATTGAACATCAATTTTATTAAATTAAAATTTAATATAATCCAATTAACACCTATTTTATCAATTTAATACCAATTAACATTCAATTTCATGACACACCTATTATGTTAGATGTCAACAATCAACTTCATGTTATTAATGAAATATAATATCAAATTGGTATTAATTTGGTTAAATTAAAGGTTAGTTTGAGGAAAATTGAATATTTATTTAATGAAATTTGAGGTTAATTTTGTGTTAATTTGATAAAAATGAATATAATTTATTATTATTTGGATAAAATTGAATGACGATTGGGTGGATGTAATGTTTATGTTATGAAAGTGCATGTTAATTTGACAAAAATTAATGTTAATTTTAGAAATTTGATGGTCCCTATTGTAATTAATTTGATTAAATTGAAAAAAATTAATATTGATTTAATTGGGGGAAGGAGAGAGAAAGAGAAGAAAGATGTGAAGGATATAAGACTTCTTTGGGTCTAAGATTAATATTATTTAAAAAGAGAATAAAGAATGTTTGGGTATAGGAATAGAGCAATGCTACGTGAACTTAAAAGTAGTAGATTTGATAATTATAACTATTGATTTTACTGTGGGTTCTAGTATTTATTGAGAACCATTATCTATTCAATGATTGTAATTATCAAGTTTATTTTTTAAGTCTATGTAGCATTACTTATAAGAATAATATTTTATAACTTTACATTTAAATGGCAAAATTATCATTTAAGAGGGAAGATTCGCTGACATCATCAATTTTTGTCATTGTCAATAACATCCTTGACGACAAGGGTAGTAATTAAAATAAACATATGAATTATACGAGTGACAGTGATATTTAGGGGTGTACATGGGCCGGGCCGGGTTAGGCCCGCTAAATTTTTTCCTGGTTTGCTTGGATAGTGTAAGTCCAAGCCTTTACCCAAATGAGTTATTGGGCGGGTCGAGCCGGGCTTCGAGTAGGGGTAGGCTACCCGCTCGCGGGTTTTTTTATATACAACTTCATTTAAAAATAATGAATATTTTTGTAATTTAATATTTGTGTAAATTATATTTTTGAATAAAAAAAAAGAGTCAAAATGGATAAAAATAAAATAATGAATAATTTTATTTTTAATTAGGGGGATGAACTACATCCAATAGAATGAATACATCTCAACTAGGTTGACACCTACTCACTTATCTATAATTTTCATTACTCTACCCTTTAAAACTTGTATGCTTAATATATGGAAAATAAAATAATACATTATTTATAGTATCTAAATTTTTAAAACTTCAAATTCCGACGTTGGGAGACTTATTTCAAAATTTCAAATTTAATAGTCTAAAAGTATAAATTTTTTTCAAATGAAAGGTGGGCGGGTCAGGCTTGGCGGTAGGGCTATTGGGTCGGACTTCGGGCCGGATAATGGGTTTGGAGACAAACTCAAACCCTTTTTTTAAGGATATTGGGTTCAGACTCGAGCTTGTGCGTGCCAACTATCATGCCTATTTTTTCGGGCCGGATAACGGGATCCGTGGGTAACTCGGCCCATAGACACCCCTAGTGATATTTCACAAACTTTAGGGGCGTGTTCCTATGATTAGGTTATTTTTCAGGTGTAGTCAGTAAAATTTATCCAAAAAATAATAATATATCTGGTACTATAGTCAGTGTTATGCTATCTCAAAGTACACCCACGGCCCACCCCAGGAAAAAACAATTATAGAGAATGTGGACGTTGCTTTGGGTGTGTGTTAGTTTAAATATCTTCACTTGCACTTCCCCTTTTTAAGGGGTTGTGTAAGTGTTGTGTTCAAAAAAAAAAAAACTACAGAAACAAGAAATCTTACCCTTATCTAATATCTTTATGAACTTTTATATTTTAAATGGCGAGATATAATCTCCATCATCATCAAATAAATAACTTAAAAAATGATAGAGCTCAGTTGCAACAAATCAACCCATCCCATCCACCAATCTTAGGCAGCTAAGAGACCGTTTGGTTTGTGTTGAAAGTTAGATGTGCGTGACACCGACCACACATTAATTCGGTCAACCACCCATTAGCCTCGAAAGTCGTAACAATCATGTAGAGACTCGTCGTCCCACTCCAATTATGATTCCTTTCCCTTCATTCCTGTACATGAGTCATCGTCACGTGCTAGTGGGATAATTCTAAGTTCTCAGAAAAGAAAAATAATAATAATTTGGTAGCATACCACGAAAAGTTACTACTTTTAAAAATAAAATTACTATTTTTTAAAAAGGAAGTTATATATCACAATTAATCATAAAATTACATGAATGAGTTATAATTTCTCTTTTGTAAAATATATTTTTCTTTTGTGCATTACAAGTACAACTTGACCTTTAAAAATTATAATTTTTATGATCAATCAATTATACTTTTTTTAATTATAATTTACTCCTCAAAAAATTGGATAAAATTATGTGCACAAAATTATTTGTAGTCGTTGAATCAGTGATGAGACCCACTGATCCGAAAACATTTTGGTACACACTTTTAAAGTGCATAATATTACTCCAAAAAATTATAACTTTGGTTTCTTCCAATTAATGGTACCAGTAATAAAAAAAAATGAGTAAATTGAGGTGAATTCATGATGTTGTAGATTGGATCTCAATTCAAATAACGGTGGTCAATTGATGAGTTCAAGTAAGTAATAAATACAAGCCTGAACACTTTGTAAAATATATATATATATATATATATATATATATATATTGGATCTCAATTTCAAGTAGAAATACACAACTTCCTAACTATATAACAATTTTTAATGTAGTGGATTACTCATCGTACAAGTTCTTATTAGTAAATTTGTAGAGATTAGGTTTTGACCGGTTCAAATTAGGTTTCAGTAGCAGTATTCGTTGCATAATATTAAAGGCTTACTATACATTTTAGTGATTAATTACCCACAAAAATATTTGTTTATAAGGAAATGAGAGTAACAGGTACGATTTGAGCCTCGGACTAAGGGGCTATTTACAATGAATTGATATGCTTCCATTCTATTTTCTCTTCTTTTTTCTTCTTCTTTTTTATGTTTTGTATGGTATGATGAAAAAATAGAATGATAAAAAATTGAAATGATAGATAAAATATTAAATTTGGTAAGAAAAAAGACTAAAAGAATAACAAAGTGGATGTATTATTATTCTTTCTAAATCACCAAAATCTATATATCCATAAAAAATTTGAAGAAAATGTGAAAAGAAAATTAATTATATGTTTTAAAATATATGTTATTTACCTTTATATCCTTTAATATAGGCATATATACTATTTATCTATTACATAATGGTAAAATATACATATATATATTTTTCATCTTTTCACTTTTTTATCCTATCAATCACCAAAAAAAAAATTTATTTTTATTTTTTATCCCTCCTATCAAATACAAAGGAGAAAAACAAAAATAATTCTTCCATTAAAAGATAAAGAATATATCACTTTTATTTTTTATTCTTCTATTTTTTCAACTCTCTTACCGAAGGACCATTAAATGTAATCACATATAATAAATTTAATAGAGATTGACTGTTTGCAAAATATTCGTCCTACCAAAGTAGGGGTGACAATCGGGTTGAGTCGGATCATGTTCGCAACGTGTCATTTTGAGTTCATATTAAGTACTAGTCAACTCTAATTCAACATGTTTAACGAATCGAATCGTGTCGTGTCGATATATTTATTTTTGTGTTGTGTTCGTGTTAAGCTATATAACCCATGAATAACAAATTTAACGCTCAGTTTTATGTCTAAAATTTCATTATCACATAATCGAACATATACTCATACTTTTTTCTATAAACTAAATATTAACTTCATAAATATAATAATAAAAATGAATAAAAATATTTTTTTTTGCCCAAGAATTAAGTTACTACTTGATAAAATATAATAAAAAAAATAATATTTTATTATTATAATATTATTTAAACGTGTTAATTTTATGTTGTTCGTATTTTGACATTAACTCAACCTATTTATTATTCGTGTTAACGGGTTATATCATATATAAGCTCGTGTCGAGAAATAATCAACCTTAACCTACTAATTTCACGTCGATTTCAAGTCGTGTTTTCGTGTTATATCTAAAATTATCACCCCCAATACCAAAGGACCACTGTGTAGTGGGTGATTAAAAGATAAAATGGAAAATATATGTAGTGTCTTATCTACTCAGTTTCACATTTGGCTAGGCTACAGGAGAATTATTATTTTTTGGTTCGTAGATAAGGTATTGGGTTTTACACGTGATATATGATATGATATGATATATTTTTGTACCTTTCGCAGAAAACGAAAACGAAAGAATATTTATATATTTTTCAGGTCCATCAAGCCTTGGAGGGGGACCAAGGAAAGGACCCTGCTCTAATTTCCACAAAAAAATCTGCCTTTCAACTACTCCGGGGGCCTGGTTGTTGCTCACAATAAGTAAGGCCAATAATTGAATACCCACTACACTAAAGAAGGGAGGATGCATTTATTTATATGACAAACCACGTGTATCATCTCATCTATAGGAATAGATGGGTACATTTTACCCGGAACCGAATCAAATCTATTTTACTACAAGTTTGAAGTCAAATCTTATCTATTTCACTACATCTTTGGAATCAAATCAAATCTATTTCAGTACATGTTTACTTAATTTTATTTGATTAATCATAAATACTCGACAAAACTCACTTTTTACAAGTGGGTTAACCACTCATGCATTCTGGAGTTTGGACTATTTACCTTTAATGATTCTTTTCGTAGGAAAAATAAAAAAAAATTGAAAAGATGAAAAAATATAAAGATTAAATTTTTCATCATTGGAGAAAAAAAAATATATATTTTTCCCCATTTGTGTTTGGTACGATGAATTGAAAGTTGAGGGAATTAATTTTCTATAGTTTGGTGTTGGATGAAAAGTGGAAGAAAATAAAAGATACATGCATTTAATTTAGGGCTTTTTGTGAGCCGGTACTTAATTTAACACTTAATTGTGAAAAAATATTTAGTACAAAATATTTAGTATAAAAATACCTTTTTTTTTTTTTTTTTTTTTATAACGGAAATGCCCACAAGGTAACAATTACTTGACGCAAAGAGTGGATAAAAAAATTGTCATAAATCATGAAACAATCTCATTAAATTCGGCAACTACTATATCCCGAAAAACATGAGTTTTAAAATTTTAAAAAAAAAATCTACAACAAATTACTTCAATTTTCAACCCAAAAAAAAACACAAATGTTGTAGCACCATTGAAAACATATCTTCTTTCTATTCCGATATAAATTACCAATAATGTGACATTATAGTAATAGATGATAGTGTAACACCTTCATTAACACTTTAATCACTGACAAAAAAGTTGTAAAATTACATTTATTGATTCATACACAATCTAAATAGTATACATCACGTAATGTGACAACCATATATATTACTTTTAAATAAATGACAATGTTACATCATAGTATAACACTACAGAGTGACACTATTGTTAGATTTGAGAACAACAAGATCCGTTTAACATTAAAAAATACAAAAAAAAAAAAAAATTTGAATTTCAAAATCTTGGTCAAGCCGTTCAGGTATATTCTATGTGGTATAATTTTGAATTTCAAATATGTTCAATCCCTTAAAATATGAAACCATTAATATTATAAATCAAATCCTATAAAAAATGGAACTGCCAAACTAACAAGCCTTCAAATAAGAAAAATGGTACTTTAGTGAAGAAAATATTCCCAATTAATACATAATTACAATACATTTCAAGTCAAATGCACTTATTTACAAAAGATTTTAGTCAAAGTATTTTCTCACAATTAAGTAGTTTAAAAGACAGCTGCTCACAATTTTCTATTTAATTTATCATTATAATTTTAATATAAAATGAATTTTTTTATTATTAATAAATATTTCAAGATTTAAAATATTTTACTTACCATAGGCAAATTAATTTTTCCTTACTATAGACAAATTAAAATTTTAAAAATTTGTTTGGAAGTGTGAGAGAGAGAGAGGAAAAATTATTTGTCTATTTTACCATAATACCGGCATACATTTTCTTTCACCTATTTTGTAGTAGTACGAATGATTCAGTAAAAAATGATAATGATTTGTTGTCTTACAAGAAAATGTAAATTGACATATCCTGACCACATTCCCACCTTTTCTCTCTCCTTTTCCGCTCAAAATGGGACCAAAAATCTGTGTAGTTAAGGTCATATCCTACTTGATGCCCAGATCCCATTTCCAAGCAGTCCATGTCAGAGCCCACATTACTACTACTACCCTTCACATTTGCTCCAAATCTGCATTCCAACAAACAAATCCAATCAAATCAGGACCACCATAATTGCTAATAGAAAGCCCTAGAGAAAAAAAAATAATAATGTTATACTTACAAGATTTATTACCAATTTTTTTATTTAAAGTAATGTGACATAGTTTTCACCATCAAATAAGTGAGTCTCATTAATATTCAATAACAAAATTGTGTCACATCACTTAAAATAAAAAACTCGGTAAAAAACTAGGTACCCACTCACTTCATCGCTTCATAAATTGCTTGAAGATGGCTAAGAATATGATGAATTCAGGTAGTATCGTTTAATGCAGTCTCCACTAGAATGGTGTTATCTCGTATTTCCGGGTATCCTATAGAGCAAATTGAGTTCATCAACTTATTCTTAATAGAGATTTAAAATAGTCAATATGTTCTTATAGTTAACTTGCCATAATTATATCAGTGATGTAGATCATGGAATTGTTGCAATGTATGCTTATATTTATAAGCCCATCCCTAAGCCCCGGTGGGTACACCTAAACAGCATCGCTGCCTGGTTCGTAGATTCGAAGTAATCGAGACAAAAAATTCGAACTGCACCATCAGTTGGTAGCTAGAATAGAACAATGACAGACAAAGGATTGAACTACAAATAGCTATAAATTTCGAGAATCAACCATAGACAAAAAATATCTTACTATGTTCTCCATTTCTTTTCGCTGCGAAAAAATAAGCCACATTGGGAGGAAATATCAGCAATTCTAGCTTGTCAAAAGTCCAATGTATGTTCCAAAAGAAAGAGAGAAAGAACAAACTTGTGGTTAAGTTTCTCATAAAAAAGGTTCTTCCCAATAAAGTTTACTGATTAGTCATGAATATTGCCTGATTACTGTAGTTATAATTGGCTAATTACATTGGGCAAGACATTAATTGTGTTGAATTGATTTAGTTTTGGACATCATCTTTTTTTTTTTTTTTGGTAGTATGTGACTTATTTTGCTGGTAAATTGGTTGAATTGATAATTTGAAAGACAAAATACAAGAGGAGGAAGACATCTAGGGCAATAAGGAAACAAAAAGGAGTTTTCTGCCTCATGCGTCCGGACGGCAACTTAGCAATAGCAATAGTGTGTTAAGAGTTTTTCTCAGACCCTTGACCAATTGAAGTGTTTAGAGCAAGTTGAAAAGTTTTTCATATATCGAAAATAAGAGTTTTCTACCTTTGATCAACCTCAACTTCGTACTCGAATGTGATATTCGCAAATGTGAAATATATTTTGCATGAAAAATTAAGGGTAAAAAGGTAGCCGGTACAAAAAATTGAACTTAATTGAGCTAAACTATAACAGGAAAAGTTATTTGGGCAAAAGTGCATTTTTTTTTAAAAATGACCAAAAAGCCATTCATTAAAAGGAAAGAAGATCAAACCCCATTTGAATGCCAAACAACAATCTTGCCTCCAATAAGGAATCAAGCGGCAAAAAAAGAAGCATTAAACCGAGTGTCCCTTTGTCTTCAGTAATTTTTAGATTTGAATTTGAATTGATTTATGAACTGAAGATAACAACGGGAAATAATTGTTTCAAACCCTATTGAAGATCAAAAGGGGTTTTTTTATTAAAAGAAAGGAGGAAGAACAAGTGATCCTATTTTCTTGTAACTATTTGGCATTTTGGTTTGGTGCAATTGTTCTCTGTCGCCAAAATCCTCTTCTCCAGACATTGAAGTTCGCCTTCAAGGTTTCAACTTCGATTTTTAATGGTTACTTTTCAATTTTTTTTTGCAATTTCTGTTCTGAAAAACTCAAACTAAAATTAAAAAACACTAACAATTCCAAATGAAAATAAGAAAGTTGAATTCTTTTATGTTGAATGAATATATAAAAAATTTAAATTTTAAAACACACAAATTTTAAGTTTAGACTAATTTTTTTGTTTGTTGTTAAACAACGTGGAGTAACTCTATTTGAGATTCAAGGCATTTGATTCGTATATCTGTTTTGGGTAACTGTTTGGTGTTACAATCGGGAAATGGTACGAGTTTCTTTGTTTTTTTTTTTTAGTTCAGTTTTTTTGTTTGATAAAATCCGAACCCATGTTTAGTGAAATGAAAATAATAAAATCTGAAATCGTTTATGATGAATGCATGTATGTGAAATAGAAAAATCTTAAAATGATATTATTAAACAGTTACACAAATATAACTATTTATTTGTAGATGGTTAACTGTTTGATACATTAACTATTTGATACAACTCTTTTGGTACATATTTGCTATAAATCTTTGGTAATTTTATTTGTGTAACTGTTTGATGTAATTCTTAGTAACTGATTGGTGTAATTGTTTGTTGTAATGTTGATATAAGTAGAAAGAGAGAATAAAGAGAGAGGACAAGTAGAGAGAATAACTGTGAGAGAAAATAGGGGAGAGAGAGATGAAAAATCAAATCAAATCTTTATATATTTGAAAAGAAACTAAATTATTAATAGGAGAGAGATAGAGAGAAAAAATAGGGGAGAAATAGACAAAGTAACAGAGAGTGTGAAAGAATAAGAATTATGCATAATTTAAGGAAGGGTAAATAAGTAAAATAAATAAAAGGTCATTTGAATTTTGTACCTAATCACAATATGTTTTATTAAAATTGAACTTAATAGGGTAAACAACTCATCCATATACTTCCTCTCAAACAAATCTAAAAAAATATATCCACACCCAAAAAACTCAAAAACTAAACTGAGCTGCTAGGCCAAGCCCATCAGTATGGACAACAAGAGTAAAAGGCCCATGGCCACAAGAATATTAATAAAAGACACTGTCAACTATCAATGGTTGTACCTTCATGTACTTTGTTAAGACTTCACTATATCCTTATTTCCGGGGAAAATAAATTAAAAGAGCTCAAAACAAGTAATACTGATTATTTCTTACCATTTTTCAGTAGTTCTCATCAATCAAGTTGTTGTAGAAATCAATACCATGTTGGTTTATACCGCCGTCCACTGTTTCATCTGCATGTTTTCAATAACAAGAAATACTAAAGAATAAGGATAAATAGATGGCGTTTTAGCTGGAGATCAGATTCGATTTTGCTTTATATTCAGCAGTCAACTTTAATGTGTGTATTAAACACTACATAAGGTTGTTATATCAATGGTATCAAGGGTTAGGTGAAATATTGTATTGCTATAATCTTAGAATGCAAGTTATCACTACAAGTTTCCAGTGTAAGATTGCAAGTGTTTGTCAAAGCATGCCACATGTTTGTGAAATGTACCTGAGTGGCTTGTAATTCTATATGTGCAGTGGAACAACTTTACATTGCCCACTTCTTTTTGGTAAGAGTAATACTATTTGGATCTAAAAATCTAACCTAATTTGTTAATAAGATGATGTGACTTCAGTAGAATCGTTGGATCAACACCAAGTTCCAATGTTTAATGGACCTCCACATGACAAAAGTTCCAAAATAGTATTTATGATCTTCAGGAAACACAAGACCCAATGAACAGACAACACCCAAGGTATTTGTAGGTATCCAAAATCAATTCAAATAAAGATCACATTTACCAAAAGAGCAGTGCTATTAAGATCTAATTTATTGACCTAATCACTATAATCTGACTGTGGCATTGCAAGTGAAAAGAATATACACTCAGATATTCATGCAGAAAGCACTTGCTGGGTTAAGACGTATCAAATGCTATGAAAAGCGAAAAAGCTGAAGGCTATAATTTCATTCATGCATTTTTGGAATGCCCTCAGTTTGTCTTGATGTTGAATATCTGTGATTAGGTATATAGGCCATCTAAAAGGAAAGGAGGTTAAAGGACCAGATGGCCAAGGATCCTACTGAAGTTATTCGCAAAGCTGTCTTACGCATGCTCCCGAGAAACAAGTTGCGTGATGTGAGTGCTGTTAACTTGTTATTCTTTCCCTAGAACTTATTGTACAGCAATGTTGACATGTTTAGAATGTAGTCATGTACCATAATTTTAGATAGAAATTATTTCACTTCTCCATTAAATACCACAGAGAGTGATTTACATTGCCTTTGTCGAACACTCGTCTCCTCACTAACCCAAAAATTATGCAAAAAAAAAAAAAAAAGGAAGGAAGAAGAGAGAGACGTTGATTTAAAACATCATTGGAGGCTTCGTTTCTTATAGGGGAGGCACTTTGATGGGGTGGATTTGACTCGAAAGAAGTATTTGTGCCATAAAATATGCCACCGAAGTAGTATTTTTTTATTGAAGGGCACCAAACCATTCAGTGTGTGCCTTATGTGGAACAAGCACTGCCACCTAAAAGAGCATTTACGACGTCATGCAATTTTCTATCTAAGACACTTGGGTTCCTCTGGAAGAGAAGTGTAAACTGCTTTTTCATTACCCACCAGTGCCAAATGACTGAGATCCTCTGGAAGAACAATGTGGCTTATCAGTTTTTCTTTGTCGTGTTTGAAGCTCAAAGTTACGATGAGGATTCTGCTACCCATTCAATTTTTGGCGGCTTGCCGAGCTTGATCACTAAGCTTAGTCTTCCTCATTAGAACTTTAATAATGATTGGTTAACTTGGAGTAGGCATCTTGCGTTGAAGCAGTACTAGGACTGTAAACATGTAGTTTTCTCAATTACATATTGCATTTACCTGCTCTCTCTCTCTCTCTCTCTCTCTCTCACAGGGTGCTTCGTTTTGCTTCGTAGAGCTTCTCTGATCTTGTGTTATGCTTTGGGAAGAAAGAATCACGGGCCTCCAAAACAGGCGCCTTAATAATGGGCTAACTTCTTTCGGGCCCAACTAAAGATAGAGTTCATACCACGAACAGTTTGGGCCCAACTGGCCTATTCAAATCAACAATTGCAAAACCAAGGCCCACTTTCCCAACAACGAGAGCCTGCAAAAAAATCCTAAAAAATATATTGTTTCTTCTTCCCCGAGATGAAATCGCTTGAATTGAGTTTGATCATTTCTAAATTAAAGCAGCAGAGGACAAATAGTTGTCTAGTTCAATTGGTATTTCTTGTTCCTTCCTTGAAAGGGGTATAGGGTTGAGTATACCAGCATAGGACATGAGTGGGGAGGGGGATGGGAATTCCAACACATAGAGCCATCACCATGTAAGGCAAATTATCCATTAAAAACAAGTGAAAATTGAGGCTGAGTCTTCCTGAATGAACTTATAATGACTTGAATCTATCAAGGAAACTTATTTGAAAATAAGTCTATTTTTAATTTTACTAATTAGTTAAGTCCACTATTTTTTTTTTAAATTCCAAAATACCCTTCCTTGAAAGGAAATTAAATTAATTTCGTATCTTATAAATTGTTATATAGAATAAGACTATTATTATGTATACATGTATGTATACATAATAATAGTCTTATTCTATATATAAATATAGATATATATGAATATCTATATAATAAAGTAGCTTACAATTCAAATATCAAAAGATAAACAAAATGACTTTTGCTATTCGCGGTTGAGATCGCTTTAAATTTTACTTTAAAGTTAATCTAACGGCTAATATTAACATCATATATTTAATAGAAAAAATAGGTATCTAAGGGGTGCGTTTGGAGTGATTTTTTAAAAGTACTTCTAAAATTATTTTTCATAAATACTTTAAAAAAAAAAATAGTGTTTGAAACCGCCCCACCACTACCTCTACCACCACCACCGCCGCCGCCATCACCACCACCATTACCCCCGCCATCGCCGTCGTCGCCGTCGCCACCACAATCGTCGCTGCCGCCACCACCATCACCGCCACCCCAGCCACCGCCACCACCACTGCCGCCGTCGCCGCCACCACCATCGCCGCCGTCGCCCCCACCACCCCCACCACCACCACCATCGCCACCGCTACCGCCGCCACCATCACCACCACCGTCATCATCATCGCCGCCCCCACCACTGCCGTCGTCGTCGCCACCACCACCATTGTCACCGCCACCACCACCACCACTATTGCCGCCGTCGCCGACACCACCACTGCCATCGTCATCGCAGCCACCACCACCCCCACCAACATCGCCACCACCACCGCTACCCGCCACCACCATCGTCATCGCCACCACCGCTGCCATCGATGCCATCGCCGCCGCCACCACCACCACGGTCATTGCCACCCACCACAAACCATCCCCGTCCCCTACCACCATCACCTCTCACCCCCTACTACAACCGATGCTTAAATTCATTTATTTATCCTCTATGTTTGTGATTTGATTTTGGATATGAATACAAATATGTTTATTGTTTACCATTTTTTATTACGCTGTGCCTTCAGGCACATGCAATAACTAGTAGATATATATGAGAGAGATAATTATTGTTAAGCATGCTACTATTTTTGTTGAGCATGTTACTATTTTTGTTGAACATGTTACTTGATGGTGTAACTTCACGTGAATGAGCAGCGAGTACGGTATGAATAGTTTGGAATAGGTCTGAGCTGCAAGGCTCATACAAAAATGCTGGTGAATGCTAGGAGAAAGTGAGAAAAAGGGAAATGAACAAAATAGAATTATAGTGGTTCACCGGCCCGGGAGCTCGGCTAGTCCACTCTTCAATGGAGACTCTTGCTCCTATTTTCTTATTGATGGCGTTCAGTGTGTTACAAAGCAGTATCGAGGGCGTTAGGGTTCTTTGTGGCTCTATTACCTATCTCCCCCTCAAAGGAGGCCTACCCCGCTTTTATAGCCTCTTGCTTACCTCTAATCCGATTTCACTTCCTATAATGAAGGGATCTCTTTCTTCTTTCTCTCCCCAATCCCGGAGTTACCTAGTCTCCATATGGCTGGCTTGACGGACTGTATCCCGAGATCTTTTCCTTCTACCATGGGATCCTCCTTAATCTTTGGAGAGGATCTTGGTTGGTTAAGGGTTTTATGCCTTGATTCCAGCTTGGCTATTACTTCGGAGGTGTTCGCTGTCATCTTGCTGCCTCCTCACCTCTTCTCCTATTATCTTGCTTGGGGGAGCTCCAACACTGGCTGGACGAGCTCTGACCAGGGCTTGGATGAGCTCTGCTTATCTTACCTGACCTCCCGAACTGGGCTCATTCCTGAGCTCGTGCTTAGGGTTTATTTTAGGTATCATCAGTTGCCCCCCAGCCCCTGCCTTAAGCGAGCTTGGGCAAGGGCTGAACTGTTTTTAAACCGAGCTAGATCTGCGCGTGGCTGACCCTGACTTGCACGTGACTGAAGCCTTTTGACGGTTTGTATCAATCATGGCTCTCCTCGATTCCCGCGCACGTTCCAGCCCACATCTCTCAAGCTTTAAATACCCAAACGGCTGTCTGAACCGCCTCTTCCCACTGTTCAACTTCTTCTCTGTTCTTCGAACTTCTTGCCTCTGTGAATTCTTGGCTTTCTGTCTCAAAGCTTTCTGATTCTTGCTCAAAATCGGTTTTCCTGTGTTCGATTCGAGGACTCACAGTGCTTCCCCCTTTTGATTTGACCCTGGATTGTTGTTCGTTGCTCTCTCCCAACTAGGTATGCCTTTTCTGCCCCTTTTCGCATCTTTCCTCGTTCTGGATCCCTCGAGTTCGAGGTGGTTATTGCATTTTTGGTCTTTTCGGTTCTTTTATTGCTGGAATCGTGATTATTGTCTACCCCCTCTTCCTTCCTTTGTTGACTGGGGTGCCATCGTGCGAATCCTCGCTGTTGAGAGTTACTGTGCAGACTTTAGAGTCATTAAGGAGTGTCTAGTGAACATTCCTCCCCTCTACCGCTCTTTTAATCTCCCATTTTCTTGCCCAATCATGTCTGCCTCTTCTGGTGCTACCCGTTCCTCTGTTTCCCTCCTAGGCGATCGATCTGTCGAGGAGGACACCGATTTAGGGGATGTAGGTGAGGAAATTGACCACTTTCCCGGTGTTGAGGCTGTGGAAGCCGAGGACGGCACCGAGGAGCCCCCTTCCACGTCTTCTCCCGTGCCCCCTAAGCCTGACAAAGGTAAGGGCAAGGAGAGTGGAGTTGGGGTTGCTAATAGATCTTCAAACCTGGGGGCTGCTTTTAGGTGTGCCGAGCTCGTGGGCCACAGTAGGAAGGCCCCTGCATTGATGAAAGCTTATAAGGCTCGTTACGGTTTTCTTCCTGGAGTCGAACCCTGGTGTCCGGACAAGTCCATCTATTACGTAGAATAGGTGTGCAAGAGGGTCTGTTTCTTCCTTGCTACTTTTGAGAACGGCCTTCGCTTTCCCATGCACCCCTTTATCAAGGGTGTTCTGCAACACTTCAATGTCTGCCTTTCCCAGCTTTCTTCCAATTTCTATGGCATTATAGTAGGCCTTTTAGTCATCTTTAACAAGCATAAACTTGGGGTCCCTAGCATTTCTCTGCTTATGGAACTTTTCAACGTCAAGCTGACCTCTTCTGAGGGCTTTCTGTACATCTCCAAGCGAAACGCCGCTAGGAAGATTATTACCGACCTCTCAACTTCTCACAAAGGGTGAAAAAAACATTTCTTTTTTGTTGGGGGTACCAACTGGGAGTATAATCCTGCTGATAAAACAGATACTCTTGGTATTCCTACGGCCTTGTCTAGACCAGAAAACTAGGGTGAGTCTTTATTCAAGCTGACTGAGCTTTGATCTGGAATTTACGAGCCTCTAATTTTGCTCTTACTTGCATGTTTCTTAGGTTCTCGACCTGAGCTCTGCCTTGAAGATAACAGGGTGCTATTGAAACTGGGAAAGCTTAAGCCAGAGAAATACGCTGATCTCATTGAGCCTCGATACCTGGTGGAGTTAGGTCTGAGCCTTCCCCCGGTGACCTTAGCTATTCCAATATCTGTTGTAGGTGCTGAGGAAGGTAACATCACTAACACTTTCTTTCTCCTCCTCTTTCTCTTCTTTTTTTTTTTCTTTTTTTTGATTCAACCCAGACCTTCCAGAACCCTCCACCATGAAGTCTACTCCTGAAGAGCTCTAGGCTAAGGTTGAGAAGTTGATGAAGAGCGGTAAATCTGGCAAGCGCAAGGCCCAGGTCGGCTCTGGAAGCGGCCCTATTACTGGGGCTAAAATTCCAAGATTGGAGATGCCTTCACCCTCTTCATTCGCTAAAGAACAGGGTCCCACCAAGGCATTGGCTTCCTCATCTGACACTCCTCAAATCGCAGCCACCTCTTTCCCCTCCGAGGCTCAGCCTGCGTTGGTACAAGCTCAAGTGGGAGGTCAGGCTTCCCCTTCCTCTTCTGAGGTCGAGAGAGCTTTAGGACAGATATCTCATCTCCTACCCAGTACTGTCGCATACAGTGCTTCCGGGAAGACTGTTGAGAGAGGGAGAAAACCCGAAGAGGAAGATGAAGATTCTTTCTTTGATAACATGGATCTCGCTGCGGGAGCTGTTTCTTCTATTTTTTCTGAGTCTGACGTCCTGAAGGCTGCTTCTGTGCCCCTCGAGGAATCCATCGCTTCAGCTCTTCAGGGAGCAACTGTCGTAAGTGCTAGCATTTTTTCACCTTTACTTACTCTCATATCATAGTCTCACTTAACTTGCTGAGCTTCCTTTGTGTCCTCAGACGGCCCTCCATGTGAAGGGTCTATTGCACCGGGTTTGGTCTTATGAGCGCTCCGTTAAGGCTCTGAAAGCGTATGAGATCAAGGTTGCTGAATTGTCCTTTGAGAACAAGGACCTCAGGACCCAGGTGCAAGATCTTAAGGAGCAAGCAGAGAAGCAAGCATCTGACCTCAAACACACCCTAACCGTCAAGGTCAGAGCTGAGGAAGGGGAAAAGAAAGCTCGAGATGAGCTACGGATAACCAAGGAGGATCTGGAGCTCAAGTCTGAGGCCTGGACCAAGGCTAGTCAAGAGGCCTTTGACGCCAAGAACTCCCTTAGGCAGGCAAGGCAGGAGTAGCTCACCCTCAACGAGGCAAATGGCAAGCTTTGCGAGGAGCTTGAGGAGCAGAAAGACCTGGTCAGACAGAGGGATAACGAGGTGGCAGGGATGACGCCACCACCTTGTGGGCTACTGGGTGGTTTGTCTTTAGGCGCAAGGCTATCAAGGCTTTTCCAGATCTAGACTTCAACTTCCCTATCCCCACTGAGGAAGAAATTGAAGAATTTGACTCTGATAATAAGGAAGACACCTCGGTTCCTCCGGCTGAAGCCTTGAACCAAGGTGTGCCTACTTCTCCGGCTATTCCATGTAACAATCCCTTCTCTGCTGACCTCGTGTCCAAGGCTCCTAATCAAGAATTACCAGGTGACGGAGTGGAGGTTCTTGGGGCCAGCATCCTTGAGACTACTACTCCTCTGATCCCTGAGTCCTTTCTTGCTGATCTTCCGAGCTCTACTCCTACTACTGAGGCTTCCTCTGTTGAACTTCAAGATCCACCTTTAGAGACTTAGTTCTTTTTTTTCTTTTTTCTTTTTGCAACTGTAAACTTGTATTTAATGTACCTTTGATTCTTGTTTCTGAAATACAACTTTTGTTTTTGAAATGTGGTGTGTTGTGATTTTGATTTGAGACATAATTCACATGGTTCTGTTTCTGCTTCTGCTTTACTTTGCATTCTCTTCTCCTTGTATTTCTCTTGCCCCCATTGCTTTAAGAAGTGCTTCAGTCCTTCTTAAAGCAAGATTATGGACTTTATGAGCTGCCAGGTTCTTTTGATGAACAAAGGAACTCATCAGGAACTCATCATCCTGATGTGAACACGGTTCTTGGGACTGGAGGTCTCAAAGACTTGCTATGGAAATGCCAGGCTGCCAACCGAGCTGAGATCAACTTCAGAGAAGAATGAGGAATATTCTGCTTAGGTGAGGCTTATTTTCCAATTGTATTGAGTGCGTTGGGAGGGGTTATCTTGTGCTGACTCACTTTCCCGCATTTACCCAATTGTTTTCCAAAACCGTAACCACCTTTATTAATTAGGAAACCAAAAAGACCGCCGACTCTGCCTTCCATGTGGTTCTTGGTTTCCTAAAAGCTTACGATCTTCTTTAAGTCTCCTAACATCTTCTGTGTTTCTTTCTCTTTTGCCAAAATATTTCTGAGTCTCTTCTTGATCCTTCGTGATTACTCTTTGTCTTCACCGTAATCCTTAATGGCTGCCTCCGTTTCTTCTCTGTTCAAGGAACGCACTGCCTTCGGAATCGACTGGAAGTGGCATTGTCGCTACTTGTCTCCTTCAACCCTAAAGCCTTCTGATTTGGTAGCCATCAAGAAGCGATTCCTCCCTGATCTTGATTTGTCTCTGCGAGTACCTACCCCTGACGAGCCTTGCAACTATCTTTCTCGAGGGGAAGTTTACTTTTTTGAGGGTGCAATGAACATGGGACTTCGCCTTCTCATTTATCCTTCTATTGGGCGAGTTCTTGCCCATTATGGTATATGTCCCTCTCGTCTTTCCCCTTGAGGATGGGTTGCTATGGTCAGCTTTTTCCTCTTTTGGCGCCTGTATGGCAATGGTAGATTCCCTTCTGTTGCCGAGTTCCTTTACCTCTTCGAGATCGAAGAAGACGATGTTCCCTGCTTCAGTTTTTTTCGTTGGAGGCAATTTGATTTACCTCTTTTGGTTTTAGACCTTACTTCTAACCCGGAAGGGTGGTCTCAACGCTTTTTTTTTGCTTCTGGGAAGTCTTGGCGGTCTCTTGAGCTGCGCTGTCCTGATACTAGGATTCCACGGTCCTAGAAGAGTTTTCTCGCATTGGTATGCTCAAGCTGAGATCTCTTGAACTTTTTCCACGAAGAGTTATTCTTATTATATTCTTGTTGTGTAGGTCCTCCTGATCTGGATTTTCCAGAGATGATGAACATTGATGAGCTGTTGCTCGTAGAGCCTAAGAATTTTTCGGAGTTGATGACGAATGAGAACCTTTATCTGCTTGGGGCTGAGGCTACTGAATATGAGTTTTCCTTCATTCCAGATTCTCCTTGGACCTCTCCCTCTGAGTCTGACGAGAAGGACATAGGTGAGGAAGAAGACTCTGATGAGGAGGATACTGGCACGACCTCCAAGAGGCATAAGAGGGATGGCTCATTCTCACCTGATTCTCTTGCCAATATTTTTCTTACCCCAGCAGGTCAGAAGCTTCTTGACTCGCTCTACAAGGCTGAACAAGAAAAGGATGAGCTGAAAGAGGAGAATGCGCGCCTGAAGGAAGAAGTTGCCGAGCTGAAGTCACATCTTAAGAAGAGTTAGGAGTTCTACCTCCTTGTATTCCCTTCCCCCTCGTTTCACTTTTACATCTTCTTGAACACTTGTATCCATGAATCCTTGAATATCATATCTTTCTTTTTGAAAGTGTATGTGCATATATGAGCTGATGAACTCGTTTTTCCTTTCTATGAGTTGACGAGCTCATTTCTTATTAGATGAGCTAAGGAGCTCATTCTGGATTCTATAAGCTTTAGAAGCTTATCATTTCTTTATGAGCTGAGGGGCTCATTTTGAATTTTATAAGCTTAGAAGCTTATCGTTTATTTATGAGCTGAGGAGCTTATCATGAACTTTATAAGCTTAGAAGCTTATCGTTTGTTATGAGCTGAGGAGCTCATCTTGGTCTTTATAAGCTTAGAAGCTTATCGTTTGTTATGAGCTGAGGAGTTCATCTTGGTCTTTATAAGCTTAGAAGCTTATCGTATGTGTATGAGCTGAGGAGCTCATCTTGAATTCTATAAGCTTAGAAGCTTATCGTTTGTTATGAGCTGAGGAGCTCATCTTGGTCTTTATAAGCTTAGAAGCTTATCGTATGTGTATGAGCTGAGGAGCTCATCTTGAATTTTATAAGCTTAGAAGCTTATCGTTTGCTTATGAGCTGAGGAGCTTATCTGGAATTTTATAAGCTTAGAAGCTTATCGTTCGCTTATGAGCTGAGGAACTCATCTGGAATTTTATAAGCTTAGAAACTTATCGTTCGTTTATGAGCTGAGGAGCTCATCAGGAGCTGTAGAGCTCGTTCTATACTTCATAAGCTGAATAGCTTATCTTGAGCTGTAGAGCTCGTTTTGTGCATATATATACATACACTTATATTTTTGGAAACCATATGAGGATGGATCAAAAAATTGTTTATTTTTATTGAAAATAATTCTATTACAAGGAAAACTTACTGAAAGAACTTCTTAAGATGCTCAGCATTTCAAGAGTGAGGTAGGATCTTTCCTTCCTCTGTTCGTAGCTCGTAGTTTTTAGGTCTGATCACCCTTGATATGATGTAGGGTTCTTCCCAATTAGGTCCCAGTTTCCCATGAATGGGGTCCTTTCTCGCAGGTAGGAGTTTCTTGAGCACTAACTCCCCAGCTTTAAAGCTTTTGTGCCTAACCTTTCTGTTATAATACCTTGCTGTTTTCCTTTGGTAACTTTGGACGCGATGCAGAGCTCTGTCCCTCTTTTCATCCAAGAGATCGAGGTTTAGTAGGAGAGATTCATCATTGTGTTCGGCGTCTGCAAACTCCACCCTAAGTGATTGGAGCCCCACCTCGACAAGTGCCACTACCTCGGTTCCAAAAGCCAAAGCAAACGGGGTTTCCTGAGTTGCAGACCTGGCGGTGGTCCTGTAGGCCCACAATACTTCAGGGATGTATTCGACCCACTTGCCTTTAAAGTTTTCTAGTTTGGTCTTCAGAGCTGCCTTTATGGTTCTGATGGTGACCTCTGCTTGTCCATTGGATTGAGGATGTGCCGGAGCTGAGAAGTAGTTCTTTATCCCGAGCTCAGCACAAAACCTTTTAAACTTTGGGTTGTCAAACTGTTTTCCATTGTCAGATACGACTGCTCTGGGAACCCCAAACCTGCAAACTATAGATTTCCAAACGAAGTTTTGGACCTTTTGTTCGGTGATTGCTGCCAAAGGTTCGACCTTCGTCCACTTGGTGAAGTAATCCACCCCTATGATAGCAAACTTACATTGTCCCACACCGGTGGGAAGGGGTCCAAGTATGTCCAAACCCCACTGTTGGAAAGGCCATGGGCTTATTACCGAGGTCAATAGCTCGGGTGGACAATGAGAAATGTTGGCATGTTCTTAGCAAGTCTTGCATTTCTTGACCAATTCGGTGGCATCCTTGAGCATAGTGGGCCAATAATACCCTTGCCTCAGTGTTTTTCTTGCCAAGGCCCGAGCTCCGATGTGATTGCCACATATTCCCTCAGTACTTCTCTGAGTATATAGTTGGCGTCTTCATCTCCCACGCATTTAAGGAGAGGTGCTAAAAATCCTCGTTTGTATAGATTTTCTTACAACAAAGAAAATCTGGATGACCTGGTTCTCAGCTTGGAGGCCTCCTTAGCATTGCTTGGCAAGGTTCCGTTCTGCAGGTATTCTATGATAGAGTCCATCCAGCTCGGCTGAGCTACGATTGGTAGCACTTCTTCTTTTTCAATACTTACTGAAGGCTCTGGAAGGTGCTCCACTGGTATTAGCCTATCCAAGTCCTCTTATGAGGCAGTTGCTAGCCTTGCCAACGCATCTGCCCGTGAATTCTCTGTCTTGGGAACGTGTCTGACCTTAACCTGCACGAACTTCTTGATTACTTGTCGTACCTTTCTGAGGTAAATGATCATTTTTTTGCCCCTCGCTTCGTAGGACTCCTCTATCTGTTTCACCACTAGTTGAAAGTCACTGCAGATCTCCAGCTGCTCTGCTTCCATAGAATGAGCAAGATTGAGCCCAGCGATGACAGCTTCATACTCAGCCTCGTTATTTGAAGTCTTAAACCCAAACCTAAGGGCATATTCGACATCTATTCCATCTGGAAAGGTCAGGATTATACCTGCACCGCTCCCTTGAGCATTGGCAGCTCCATCCACTGAAAGCCTCCATATGGGGAGGTCGAGTACTAACTCTGTGATCTCCATAGGTGCTGCTGCTGTGAATTCTGCGATGAAATCCGCCAAAATTTGCCCTTTGATGGCAGTCCTTGGCTTATATCTGATATCAAACTCACTGAGCTCTATGACCCATTTAACCAGCCTTCGAGAAGATTCTGGCTTATGTAGCACTTGCTTCATCGGCTGGTCTGTTGGAACCTCGATAGTATGAGCCTGAAAATAGGGCATAAGTCTCCTAGCTGTTGTAACCAAAGCTAAAACAAGTTTCTCCATCTTTGGATATCTCTCCTCTGCCCCCCTCAGAGCTCTGCTGCAGTAGTAAACTGGTTGCTGAGCTCTGTCTTGCTCCCTAACCAGCGCTGCGCTGGTTGAAAAATCTGAAACGGCCAGGTAGAGGGTAAGGACTTCCCCCTCTAATGGGCTCACCAAAACAGGGGGGAGCTCATATAATTTTTCAGAGCTTTGAACGCTTCTTCACACTTGGTATCCCACTGGAATGCCTTCTTCAAGACTTGAAAGAATGGTTGGCACTTATCGCTTGACCTGGACACAAAACGGCTCAAGGTAGCTATTCTACCTGTCAGGCGTTGTACCTCCCTTATGTTGGATGGTGACTACATATCTAACACCGCCCTAACCTTCTCTGGGTTAGCTTCAATTCCTCGGCTGCTAACTATAAAACCCAGAAACTTTCCTGCCGAGATCCCGAATGCACACTTCGCAGGGTTGAGCTTCATCTTGTACTCCCTTAGGATCTGGAATAATTCAGCTAGGTGTTCGATGTGGAGCTCTGCCTTCAGTGACTTTACTAGCATGTCATCGATGTAGACTTCCATGGATGCACCTATTTGTTTTTGGAACATCCTATTCACCAACCGCTGGTAAGTGGCTCCAGCGTTTTTCAATCCAAAAGGCATGACCTGATAACAGTATGTTACCTGTTCAGTCACAAAGGAGGTATTCTCTTGGTCATTGGGATCCATCCTGATCTGGTTGTAACCTGAGAAGGCGTCCATGAAGCTAAGGAGCTCGTGTCCGCCTGTGACGTCCACTATTAAGTCGATCCGAGGTAAGGGAAAGCTGTCCTTGGGGCATGCTCGGTTGAGATCAGTGAAGTCGATGCACAGTCGCCACTTACCATTGGTTTTTTTGACAAGAACCACATTCGCCAACCAGATAGGGTAGTCAACCTCCCTAACGGCCTTGGCGTGGAGGAGTTTGCCGACCTCTTCGTTGATTGCTTTTTGGCGTTCCGGGGCGAAACTTCTTCGTTTCTGTTTGATAGGTTTGCAGGTAGGATTCACGCTGAGCTTGTGCGTGATGATCGAGGGGTCAATACCTTCCATGTCTTCTTGCTTCCAGGCAAACACTCCTATATTTTTCTTTAAGAACTGGATGAGAAGGCTTTTGACCTCTCTGTTCAGCTTGGACCCTACATAAACGAGGTGCTCTGGCTCCTCGTCAAGCTGAATTGGTTCCAGTTCTTCTGATGGCATTGGTCTTGTTTCCAGCTCATCTCTCATGTCGAGTTCATCCAATTGGATGTTCTCAACCTCTTTCATCTTCACAGACACCATGCAGCATTCTCTTGCTACACGCTGGTCTCCCCGGACCACCCCGATTCCATTTTCTGTAGGAAATTTAACGACCAAGTGATAGGCAGATGGGATTATCCTCATAGAATTAAGGGATGGCCTTCCAAGCAAGATTTTGTATGCAGAAGGTGCATCAACCACTAGAAATTTTACGGTCGTGGTGGCTTGGCAAGGCGGGTCACCTAGGGTGAACACAAGTTGGATTGAGCCCAGGGGGAGCACCCTTTCTCCTGAGAAACCTAGCAAGTGAGTGCTTACAGGTTCGAGTTTTTCCCTTCCTATGTCCATTTTGTCGAACACGGGCGTGAAGATGATATCTGCCGAGCTCCCGTTATCGATCAGAACTCGATGAACGGTTCTGTTAGCTACCACAACTCGTACCACTAATGGATCATCGTGGGGGTATTGACATCCCTCCAAATCAGAATCTGAAAAAGTGATAGCTGTGTCTAAGCGCGGTGCTTTGGATACAGTATGCACTTTGAGAGCTTCTTCGGCTCTGATTCGTCGGAGGTGTGCTTTCCTGGATGAGCTGGATTCTCCGCCTCCCGCAAATCCTCCAGATATTACTCTGATCTCACCTAGAGGTTGTTGATGTGGCACCGGTGCCTGCTGTTGAGGTGGCAGCGGTGGAAGAGGTCGATTCTGGTTGTCATGGGCCACAAAGCGACGCAACTGTCCTCGTTGAATTAAGAACTCGATCTCCTTCTTTAATTGAATGCAGTCATCGGTATGGTGACCATGATCCCTGTGGTAGTCACAATACTTTGTGGGGTCTCTCTTTGCTGGATCCGCCTTCATCCGAGGTGGCTACCTTAGGAATTTCTCGTTTTGGACCTCATACAAAACTTGGGTTACAGCGGCGGTGAGTGGGGTGAATCGCTGAGGTCCGTATCTAGGCTGTAGCTCAGGCTGCATGGGGCCCAAGCGGTCTCTGACATTTCCTCTTCTCTTCGGGGAGCGATCTCTATCCCTCCTTGGAGACCTGTCTCGCCCCTTTTCTTTTTTGGGACTTCGGTCCCTTTTCTTCTCTTCTTTTTCCTTCTCCTTTCGTGAGGATGCACTCCCTACCTTGGAAATGAGTGCTTCTTCACCATTTATGTATTTTTTTGCCTTGGCTAACACCTCAGCCATGCTCGCTTGAGGGTTCTTCGATATAGATAACATTAGATTCTTTGACTGCACTCCTAATCCTGCAATGAAGGCAGTAATGGCGAACTTTTCGTCTGGGATATCTACCTTCAGAGATTCCGAATTGAACCTCTGCACATAAAACCGCAGGTTCTCATCAGGCCTCTGTTTTATATTTAACAAGTAATAGCTCAGCTTTCTGTAGATCCGAGCTCCGATGAAGTGAGACACAAAGGAAATGGAAAGTTCTTTGAAAGAATAGATCGAAGCTGGGGGGAGCCTATTGAACCATGCTAAGGCTGACCCCTTCAGGGTGATGGCGAAGGCCCTACATCGCACAGGATCCTGGTACCCGTGCAACTCCATTTGGTTTTTGTAGGTGTTGAGGTGATCCACAGGGTCTTTTGTCCCATCGAAAACCTCTATCTGAGGCACTCTGAACTTCGGAGGAAGGGGGAAATGTAGTACCCCGGGAGTGAATGGGGATTCAGTTTGTTGCACCAAGGCATCCATTGTTATTGGGGTTTTGACCTTCACTGCCTATCTCATGTGGCTGAGCTCTTGCTGTATGTCCTTGAAGCGGTGCTCCCAGTATTGCTCCATTCTTTCCTGTTGGAAAGGAAGGAAATCATTCTTCTCCAACCCTTCGTTCTGGCTTTGTGCTTCTTCATTAATCCTCCTCCTAGGCAGTTGAGGAGGTACGTGACTGCTTTCCCCTCCTTCATTCGCCTCCCTGAGGGGATCAAGGCATTGTTGTTCCCTAAGAGGAAGATCATTTGGGCCTCGCCGGGCTGGTTGCGTCTGCTGGGGACCTTGTAAGAGCTTTAAGAGCTCCTCATTTTGTTGGAGTAAGCGCTGATTGACCAAGCGAAGGGCGTCTAGTTCATTGTTAGCGGGGGGATCCACCGCAGGTGGGTCGTTTTCAACGGTGGGGACGAAATCATGAAGGTTTTCCGGTTGTCTCCCACTGGTGACCTCCTGGGGATTCTGCATTCTTGGGGGATTCATCTGACTTTTACTCATGTTTCGTGTAGAAACCATCAATCACTGAAAAATCAGTATACTTGTAACAAGAACTATCGTTCCCACAGACGGCGCCAAACTGATGGTGTAACTTCACGTGAATGAGCAGCGAGTACGGTATGAATGGTTTGGAATAGGTCTGAGCTGCAAGGCTCATACAAAAATGCTGGTGAATGCTAGGAGAAAGTGAGAAAAAGGGAAATGAACACAATGGAATTACAATGGTTCACCAGCCCGGGAGCTCGGCTAGTCCACTCTTCAATGGAGACTCTTGCTCCTATTTTCTTATTGATGGCGTTCAGTGCATTACAAAGT
Source organism: Ilex aquifolium (assembly GCA_951799425.1). NCBI lineage: Eukaryota > Viridiplantae > Streptophyta > Magnoliopsida > Aquifoliales > Aquifoliaceae > Ilex > Ilex aquifolium. The sequence goes on from OX637391.1 coordinate 863,929, forward strand.
AGTATCGAGGGCGTTAGGGTTCTTTGTGGCTCTATTACCTATCTCCCCCTCAAAGGAGGCCTACCCCGCTTTTATAGCCTCTTGCTTACCTCTAATTCGATTTCACTTCCTATAATGAAGGGATCTCTTTCTTCTTTCTCTCCCCAATCCCGGAGTTACCTAGTCTCCATATGGCTGGCTTGACGGACTGTATCCCGAGATCTTTTCCTTCTACCATGGGATCCTCCTTAATCTTTGGAGAGGATCTTGGTTGGTTAAGGGTTTTATGCCTTGATTCCAGCTTGGCTATTACTTCGGAGGTGTTCGCTGTCATCTTGCTGCCTCCTCACCTCTTCTCATATTATCTTGCTTGGGGGAGCTCCAACACTGGCTGGACGAGCTCTGACCAGGGCTTGGATGAGCTCTGCTTATCTTACCTGACCTCCCGAACTGGGCTCATTCCTGAGCTCGTGCTTAGGGTTTATTTTAGGTATCATCATTACTATTGTCATTTTTTAAAAATATTAATATTGAATGTTAGTATTTTTTTATGTTTAAATGTTAGTATTTTTTTGTGTTTAAATGGTATTATTTTTTGTGTTTAAATGATGACTTTTTTTTGTATTTGAATGTTACTTATATATGAATATAGACAGATATGTGAGAGAAAAAATTTTAATGTTAGTCAAACTCCTAAAATTTAAGAGTTTTTAATTTTTAATTTTACTTCACTTCTAAAGAGAAGGGATAGTCTGGTAAAATTGACAAAAAATAGATTTCATAATAAATAAGTTTCCTTGGCAGACTTAAGTCCAAACAAGTCTATATAAGGGGACTGACCTCCAAATTTCCCTAAAAACAACCTTTCATGCGATGTGTTAAAATATACTTATAAGGTCATAACCATCTATCCATAAGTTTCTCCAGATGAGGAATTAGAATGCATGGCAAGGTAATCATTTCATAACAACACAACTAGCGGAGAAAATCCTTTCATTAAGCATTGAATTCTCCACCAACGATTCAAGAACCAAATAATAAGGCCAAGATAATAAGAATCTGGTATGACTGATCTATGCACTCTAGTGGATCTCCTTAAGGGAATGAACTCCATCATTGGGGCAACAAGCTATTGAGGAATCGGAGGCACAACTACTTATTCCTTAACTGTGGGAGGGATCAAAACATTTATAGGAGATGGAAGAACTATTGAGACATTAAAGATTGTAACACTCCCATTATCTTCATGAAAATTAATTTTTCCATGTTTTGAACTCCCACTGACATGATCATTTTCAAAACACTTTGCATAACTGATCTCAACTATCTCCATATGTCTAGATGGACAGTAAAATCTATAACCCAAGGACCTTTCAAGATATCAAATAAAATAGCAAGAAACAGTCTTAGAGTTAAGCGTCTTTTATCTCAGGATTACATAACTTGGCCTTGGCAAGACATCCTCAAACATTGACCAAGTTTTGGTTTTCTACTGATTCATATTTTGTATGGAGTTTCAGGTGCAGTCTTACAAGAAACCCGATTTATGATATAAACCGTGAACTTTAAGGCTTCACCCCGGAAAGACTCTCGTAATCGGAATATGCTCCAAATAACATTTTCGTAGGTGTGGTTCCTCCTTTTTGAAACATCATTCTGCACTAGTGTTCCTAGTGTGGTGTATTGAGAAACTATGTCTTATTCCCTTAAATACTCCATAAACTCTCTATGATTTACACCATCACGATCCATCCTGGCATAATACTCTCTTCCACTATCGGATCGAACAACTTTGATCTTCTTATTCAACTGCTTCTCAACCTCAACTTGATAAGACTTGAATACATCCAATGCATCAGACTTATGACAAATTAGGAAGACATAAGCATATTTTGAAAAATTATCAATAAAACTGATGAAATAACGTTGATAACCACGAGATGGATTCGGAAAAGGATCACAAATATCTATATGGATAAAATCCAATAACCCAAGACTCTAGATGCTTCCAACTTTCTCTTTTTGGACATTTTGCCTTTAATATAATCCACTCAAGTAGAAAAAATTGAAAAGTTCAAGGGATCTAAAATCTCTTATTTGATCAGTAATTCCAATCGTTTTCTAAAGACATGACCTAGTCTCTTACGACCAGAAGAATTCGAAGATTCAGCTAAAAGAAAACATGCATAAGTGCCATCTAAAACAATCTGATATAATCCATCAATCAACAAACCACGACCAATAGTATCTGAACCATAATACATAGATAATGAAGCATCTCTAAACATAAAACAATAACCAACTACATCAAGTCTTGAAATAGAAATAAGATTCCACCTAAATGATGGGATATAAAAAATGTCCTCTAAAACCATAGAAAAATCAGAATCTAATACTAGCCAACAAGTCCCAATGGCTTCGACTTTTATTGTTTGCATATTTTCAAGAAATAGCTTATCCTCTAGCCTGGGGTTTTCCTGCTGATGAACCCCTGCAAAGAATGGGTAATGTGCACAAAGGCACCTGAGTCAATTCACCAAAAATTTGCAAGAACATTTAATAAATTGGATTCAAAACACACTAAGCTCATATTAATAACTCATGTGTTCTTCTTCACCCAATCTTTATATTTGAAGCAATCTTTCTAAACGTGTCCCTTCTTCTTGTAAAACTAGCAATCATCTTCAAAGTTCACTTGTTTTCCCTTATTTCTGGTATCTTTCCATTTCTTGCCAAACTTCTTAAACCCCGTCTTTTTGAACACCTTTTTGTTGTTGAAATGAACCTTGAAATGAGCTGATTCTGCCTTAGAACCCCTCAAACACTACTCCTCAATCGCAGACAAAATGATAAGCTGATGCAGACTCCACTGGATCTCTTGAGCATTATAGTTAACATAGAATGTATCAAAAGATTTAGGCAAGGAGAGCACTGCCATGTAAACTAATATGCCACACTCTTTCAGATCAATTACCAACTCTGACATTTTCAGAAGATGTTCCCGAACTCTCCAATTTCCATCATATTTGAGGCTCATCAATATGGATAGATAATTATACTGGAGGGATTTCTTAGGCCCAACAAATTTCTTTTCAATCACTGACATAAGTTCTTTTGCAATAGCAGTTACCTCGAAGGCTTCTCGTAGAGATTCACCAATACATACCTAAATGATTACCATAGCCACGAGATTGGCCATCTTCCACTTGGCATAATAAGCCTTCACTAACTCCGTAGCATCTTCCTCCGGAGCCTTAGGCACATCATCAAAGATGAAAAAATTATAATCTTCAGATCCCAACGTGAGGTCAATGCTCATATGCCAGTTGGAATAATTACAATCATTTAGTGGCTCTATCCTTGCTAATTGTTTCTGGATTGAAGTATTATTCATAGTTGTATTGACAATAAACATAATCAATGTCATATCTTTAAGAGAGGCCATAAAATCTTTAATGTTTCTATCCATATTCGAGGCTAACGCCGGACTGTTCAAGGTATTTTACTTTTATATGCATGTACTTTCCACCCTGTGGGAACAAACATGGTACATCATATAGTCTCACCTTTTGACATAAATTTTGACATTTTATTAGTCTCCTAGAATCACACTAGTCAAGCGTGCATAGACCTAGTCAATCATGTTTTAGTTTGATTAAGACACTTCCACTACCTTTTGGTAAGAAAGTTATCATAATCTCCCTATCACATTTATGACTATTTTATTCACTCAACTTGTTCAAAATATCCAAATCACCTTTTGGCAAAATTAAAAATTTTGCTCAAGTTAGTGCACCATATGGCCTTAATGAAATTTAATTCTCAAAATTCAAGGAAAACATAACCTCTATAGGTCGGTCAGCTTTTGGTAGGGTGCAATTCTACATTAGTTATGTTTTCTTAAAAGATCACCTTATGAGTCTTCCATAGGCTCTAAAGGTACAACCCATCACCATAAAGACATAGATCATATGGCTAAGTCCATTAATTTAATTGTTCTAATTAAATTTCAAGTACATGATATACTTTGTGAATACTATAATATTTAATTTTCAAGAGTTGTGATAAAAAGGTGCCATGTATATGTCAACCTAGGCATATGATCTATATTCCACATGATAACATGATCACAAACTCATACACAAAATATTCTATCATGTAGGGTTCTGAATTATCTTTGCATGGACTGGTCATAGGTCTCAATCGGACTTAAATTGGACCCAAATCAACCACAAACATATATAATTACTACTTCGTTTAGGAAGTTGTAAACTTAAGTGTAGGTGTCAAGCAAGTAGTAATTTCTTGGTAGAGTCCAAGGTCGAACCATAGGGAGATGGAGATTTTAGAGTGAAAAAGAATTAATAAAAAAAATATATTGTGTGTTTGAGAGAGTGATTTGATAATTGGAATTTAATACGAATAAACTAAAATTGTTTATGAAAAGTAATGTGGAAAAATACTAAGGCATTGGGTACTTCTTCAATAACACTTGGGTAGTAAATTAATCCTAATTTCCAATCTCAATTGAGAATCAACTAGGGAGTGAACCCAATTGGAGGATTTGACAATGATTAATTAGGAAATTCTCTTAAGGTATAATCAACGAGTCAATCTAAATGAATCCAAACATCTAATTGTTAATTACAAGTATTTAACATGCCCGGAGTCAATGATAACTCAAGCAATTAACCAATCAAACATCTCAATTCATATAAATCAATTAATTAGATGAAATCATTAATAATTCAACTCAAGCATGTACATCTAGCTATTATACTCACAGGGAATCTCAAGTTTCCATCACATTTAGCATAATAATTCAACAGACTATATAGAGAGAGAAAACTTTGCTAAAATAGGATGAATTGAACTATTAAAGAAAAATTATCAATTAAAGTATTACCCAAATGTATACTAAATTTTCTCATAGCCTTAGTAAAAGAATTTAGCTAGCCATTAATTGGGGGTAAACATAAAATTAAAGAAAGATTAAAGAAGAAAATAATAGAAATCTTCTAGATCTGAAAAAATTCCCCAAAGAGATGTAAAAGTACAGAGAATACTTTCCCAAATCGGGGAAGATGATCCAACTTTGTGTCATCGAGCTCTCTGGTTGGCTGGGAATGAGGACACGCGTCCGGACGTGGATAAAGTGACGTCCGAACGCGAATCTTGGATTCACACGCGTTTAGACCTGAACAAAGTGGCGTCCAAACGTAAGAAGATGAAAGTCTTGCACTTTTTTCCTCTAATGCAAAACCTCACGTCCGGACATGGTCTTCAGAGCTCTATTCTTCAATGCTCTATCTTCCTCTGTGACATCCACTCCCATGTTTGTCTTTTTCCCTTCTTATTTTGTCATTTTTCCTGCAAAATAGGCAAACACCAATTAAATCATGATATAATCAAATATAGCATTAATCTTATACAGTTAAGTCCATACTCATGACAATTAACCCACTAATGATAGGATAAATATGCACTATTTAGGCTTAATCACACCCCCAACCTGGCTCTTTCTAGTTCTCTAGGAAGAGGCAAAGTTAAGAAAATGAACTAAACTATATATACATCCACTTTCGTAGGACTCACAATTGTATTTAGCCCATGCAACAAGCCTTTAAACTCCTAGGTGATCCCTAGTGGCCGAGTGTAGTCTCGTGAGAGTTTACAGTGATGTTACCCACAAACATAGGATGTCAATGAATATCACAATAATAATTTCATAATACAAATGAGCATTACAATCAAAAAAACTTAGAGTTATATGCAATCAATAAGCATTTACAAAGTAAGATAAGGAATACATCGCTATATGATAATATGCACCTATTAAGTTACACTAAAAACTCGTGAGTAGTGTGAAATAACTGTACCAAATCAACAATCCTCCAAGTACTCTTCCCTACAACTATCAATCTATTCGCTTGAATGTTAATCCTCACAAGGTATGTCCTCTAAAAGAATCTCTCAGATTATAGTAGTTTATCACTCATAATTCACATGTGATAGAAGATTTTTAATTCAAAACAAAGAAATGCCCACATGTTAGATACAATAAACGATAGCTGAAAGAGAGGACTTTGGCATGGTCCCATGAAAGAAAATCAATATCAATATGTAACAACTCTTATCTCTTTCCTTACTCACACAAGTCATGCATCACTAATATACTCTTAGGATCAAATAGGGCTTTACTAGGTTGTAATGGGGCTTTGAAATTTGGTTTAATGAAATGAAGGATATACAAGGATTCAAAATGCTATCCCAAGATAAAACATTAAATTACATAGCCATTTCCATGTAACTCATAACCATTCACCCCTTCATTCCTAGAAGCACAATGCATATATTTGCTCAAATCTTTTTGTTCTTTTTTTTTTTTGAACTATTAAAGACGTTTTTTTGTCTCTTTTTTGTTTTTTCAAGTAACTTCCATACGTACGTATTACCAACATGTACAATTTCATCATTTTCATTTCATTTTTCTTAACCAATATCTTTCCCACAATACATGGACAATGAATGCTCCAACTTGGGATAACCAAGGGTGGGTGATATACAACCTATGCTAAGCTTGGTTACATGATGTGGCTTAAGAAATGAATATATTATTTGACACAATCACGGCTTCTAGGGATAATGATATGCAATGAATAGGGTTAAGGCTCAAATGATAACAAAAATGGCCTAAGATCATTTTTTAAGAGTTTCTTAGCAACACACTTTACCATGCATGTAATTCAAGATCAAGAAGTCATTCAACACATCAATGTTCAATCAATTCAAAAATAAAGAGACCATTCAAGGAAATAGTTAAAAGAATAATTAATCAATGAGTAAACGTCATAAACACTCAAAAAATGATACGCTCAAAACTCCTTAAGGCCTTTGCCTCTCCACTATTTGTCTCTAGTCTTAGGGCAAAGCACCTAATGAACTATCAATCTAGTATTGTAGAACTGTGCACAAAAATTGAGTTTTCAAAGCAGCACAACATGAAATACAAATATGTAGAAATGGGTTCCATCTAGTGCTTCAACACTTGCAAATCTCAAGCTTAATCATTTGTACATAAAATTATTATTAACATATTTAATGATCAACTCATGAAATAAAAGAAGTTCTTAAACTAAATAGTAATCATCTACATATATATATATATATACTAGTTGGTGCAAGCGTGGGTTGCACGCCAACTAATTTGCATTTTTTTTTTTTAAAAAAGAAGAAGATAAATTGGACAAATTTTCTTTATATGGAGATGGTTATATATTACATGATGGTTATTGAATTTTATGGGGATTACTTATCCACTTTTTCTTTTGTTATTGGACGATTATACAAAATGGCACTGCTGACGTAGAGTAACTGTTACACTCAAGATTTTTCTCATATTTTAGGTTGTATATGAACTGAATTGCATAAGGTTAAAAAAAAAAAACCTGAATTGCGTTGCATTTAAAAATTATAATGTTTAATTTCAGTAAGTGATTAATAGTTGGATGACTAATGATTTCTTGGACTAATAAGAAGTTATTAAAATAGGTTACTATTGTCTTTTTATCTTTTTAAAGACAGTATTATCAATTAAATTTTTTTGACAAGCATTGACATTCGAAAGTAGTATATTGATTATTAGATCTATTCAAATATTTATTTTTTAACGAATTTGGATATGCACTACGTACTTATAAACATATACAAATCAACTTATTCGGATTAGAACGGATATCTATTTTAACGGATTCATATATGCGTTGTGAAAAATAAAATTCGTTGGAAAATTGAATTGGATTCAGATCACATTTTTCAAATCGAATTTGGATCAAATTTATATTATTTAGAAATAAGATAATCAAAATTCAAACAATGAATTTATTAGTTGAATTAATGCAACTAATAAAAAAATAAAAAATTCCTCAAAAAATGATAAAGTAGACATCATATAATTTTTGAAGGATAAATAAAAAAATAAAAAAAATATTCTCTTAAGCCACTTTAAAAAGGATAAAGTAGACATTATAGAATTATTGAAGGATAAATAAGGAAATCAAAAAAAATTCAGTTAACCCACTTTTATTAGTAGTACATGTATATATAAAGATGGTTTGATCAAGCTTATATATCATGATTCTAATGTTTTGATCAACCATTCTTAACATAGACTAAAACATAACTAAAACATAAAAATATACATAAAAGAGAATAACATAAACATGGGACTCTTAGAAGAAATTAAGGAGACTGAGCCCTATCCCCCAGGCTCATCTCCATCATCACCACCACCAACTCCAACTCCTCTGGTTTTACCACGACCTCCTCTGGCTTGGGCTTTGCCTCGACCTCTACCCACCAAAAGCTGTCTGATCTCAAATATCTCCGCATCCCGCATCCCGCCTCCCTATCCTCCTCAAGATCTCAAAGAGTAGCTGGCGGTCAGTGTGGGGATCGGCCTCCTCATCAAAAAGATACAGCTGAGCGGGATGTGCTCCCCTAGCAGAATCGGTCGTTGTCTGACTCTTGAGGATCGTCCCATAATTGATCTCTGCAACTCTGGGAGTCCTCGGATAGCTGGGGTCAATTACCACCCCTTGCTCCGACACAAGGCGGTGACCAACCCGACGAATGGTAGTGACCTCCTACTGGTCCACTCCACTCCCTGCCTCATATCAGACAGAATGTACGAGGGAAGGTCAATAGACAGACCTGTGGCAATGACATGGATAAGTCAGACTCGATATGGATCTGTGACAACCAACGAGATGTGGATATCAGATTGAGTCTCTCCAACAATGCTCCCTGGTCCAGGAATCTATCCGCAACAGGGTTCTAGACATAGTCTGGATCACCCAATAACAGATGGGCACACTTAGATGAGTAGACTATAGTAGCTAGGAACTGGGGCGGTGATACTCTAGCCTGCTCGAGATGTGCTACCTCAGCAATGTCCTTAACATTCACTTCGAATCTATGCCCCCTTACTCATACTCTCAAGCCACTTATCAGAGGGTCCCACTTAGCATTGCAATAAAATTCTCTCACAATAATTGAGACTCCCTCCCAACTAATCTCTAAAAATTGTGTCCAATGCCTAGACACCATCATATGTCAGATATCCATCTTCTTGAACTCATCTATCCGGACCAACCTCTCAGCTGGCATTGGCTTCGACTCAAAATAGTCCTAAAATAGTTGACTAAGCTTGAATGAGGGAAAGTTGAGTACTATCATACTTGGGCTCAGATTGTGGATCAGTGGGTGACTGTGGTACCCGAGATGTGGATACACAGACCTTCTTACCTGTGGTGGTTTTGGGTAGAGTCATGACACTAAAAATGATAATAAGGGACTGATGAGTGAAGAAGAGGGAAGAGAAAAAGAAGTTTTGAAATTCAAAATCGAAGTTGGGGATGTTGGCAATTAAGGGACACGTGTTCAGACGTGGATAAAGTGACGCCGGACGTGATTTACCTTCCAGACTTCATCTGGACGCAGCCTTTTGAGCTGATATATCTTTTCCTGATGAAATGACGTCTGAACTTATTATTTTTAAGTTCGGACTTGAGGTTCTGGGAGCATTTGTTTTCCACTATCATACTTGGGCTCAGATTGTGGATCAGTGGGTGACTGTGGTACCCGAGATGTGGATACACAGACCTTCTTACCTGTGGTGGTTTTGGGTAGAGTCATGACACTAAAAATAATAATAAGGGACTGATGAGTGAAGAAGAGAGAAGAGAAGAAGAAGTTTTGAAATTCAAAATCGAAGTTGGGGATGTTGGCAATTAAGGGACACGTGTTCGGACGTGGATAAAGTGACGCCGGACGCGATTTACCTTCCAGACTTCATCTGGACGCGGCCTTTTGAGCTGATATATCTTTTCCTGATGAAATGACGTCTGAACTTATTATTTTTAAGTTCGGACTTGAGGTTCTGGGAGCATTTGTTTTCCACACTTTGAAAAATTTTGAACCTAAGAAAACCCATCTCAACACTTAAAAAAAATTCATCTTCAAAGCTCTCAAAATTACTCAAACCTTCACACTTAGCCAACAATCATCAATTTTTTTTCTTCTTCCAAAACAAAGATAACATCATTCAATCACAAAAATTGTTACAAAATTTATATAAACTAAACAAACACAACATCACATAAAATGTGATCTCACCCCCAACCTAAACATGACATTGTTCTCAATGTATGATCAAGTAAAGAAAAATTCACATAAAGATACTTAAGTATGAGGAAAAGACTATACATCATGCACCATTGTGCCAACCTAAAAAAAAAAAGTAAAACAAGAAGTTAGAAATAAAACACATATGTACAAGAATTGAGTTGTTTGACAAGATTACTCATAGTGAGGATTCACCAACTCAATGGATTCCACTTCTCAAACCACACCCTCCAAAAATGGTTTCAACCTTTAGCCATTCACCTTGAAAACATTCTCATTCTTGGGATTTTCAATCTCAACAGCCTCATAGGAAAACACTTCTCTAACAATGAAGGGACCAGTCCATCTTGACCTTCATTTTCCAAGAAGTAAATGAAATCTATAATTGTAAAGAATAACTTTCTAAGATGGTTCAAAAGATTTTTTCAAGATATGCTTGCCATGAAAAAATTTCATCTTCGCTTTACTAATCCTAGAATTTTCATATACTTCATTCCGAAGTTCCTCAAGTTCATTCAATTGCAATTTTCTTATTGAGCTTGCAATGTCAAAGCTAAAATTCAAGGACTTAATTGCCCAAAAAGCTCTATACTCTAACTCCACAGGCAAGTGACAAACTTTACCATATACTAATCTATAAGAAGACATGGCAAGGGAAGTCTTGTAAGTAGTCCTATAAACTCACAGAGCATCGGTTAACCTTAAAGACCAATCCTTCTTATTCGGGTTTACTGTCTTCTCAAGAATATGTTTTACTTCCCTATTGGCAAGCTCGCCTGCCCACTTATTTATGGGTGATAGGGAGTAGCAACCTTATGGGTGACACCATATTTATACATCAACATTTCTAAAGATCGGTTGTAAAAATGTGAACCCCATCACTTATCATGGCACGAGGGATACAAAATCGTGAAAAGATGTTTTTCTTCAAAAATTTTTAAATTGTTTTGCTATCTTGTTACGACATGGTATCGCCTCCACCCATTTAGAAACATAGTTTACCGCCACTAAAATATATTCATGTTCAAATGATGGGGGTAAAGGGCCTATAAAATCTATCGCCCAACAATCAAAAATTTCAATTACCAAGATAGGGTTTAGGGGCATCATATTTCTTCAAGTTATTCCCCCGAGCCTTTGACAATGCTCACAACATTTACAAAATTCAAAAACATCCTTGAACAAAGTTGGCCAATAAAATCCGTATTGCAAAATCTTTGCAACGGTTTTCTAATGTGAAAAATGGCCACCACAAGCTTTTGTATGATAAAATATAATGACACTTGTTACCTCATCATTAGGAACACATCGTCGAATAATTGATCTAGACAATATTTGAACAAGTACAGGTCATTCCAAAAGAATTTGCGATCCTCCACTAAGAATTTGCCCATACTCCTAGTTGAGGCTCCTAGTGGAGCCTCCAACGACAAGTAAAGAACACTAAGCAAAAAGAAAAAGATGATGCCGGCCAATTTTGCCAAACTATGTTCGGTAACAATGGTGGATCTTCATGGGTCAATTGTCAAAAAAATGTATTGTCAAAACAAACTCCAAGCAATCCATCATCAATCTGCATCACACAAAATAAAAGTGCATTAACACAACGGAAAAATTTGTTACTAGGATAAATAGCATACATAAAAATATACATCACTGCAATTTATAAATTGTAATAATTTGAGGTATTTTTTCTTATATCTACCAAGCCTAAATTCGAGTGTTAGCTTCTATCTACCTAGTCGGGTGGCATATTGACACAAGGTTTGTTTTGATAAGTTTCTCTATGTCCAAGCAAAATTTTCAAAGTGGTATTGTGGCATTTGGAGTGATGTGGTCTCATTTCAAGTCTAAGTGCTTAAGTCTATATATGTCAATAGACTAAACTAAGCATATGTTTAGAATTGAATATGCTTACCAAGATAAAGTCGAATCGCTAGTCTCTCCATTGCTCCCACCACGTTGCATTACCAAATTCACCTATATCATATGTTGCATTTTCATCTCTTACCACTTTTCAATCTACTAAAATTTTGCCTTATTCTCGTGTGTGTATGACAGATTTTGTGTGTGAGTGTGATAGATCTCGCGCGAGCGTGCGCCTCTGTGTGTGTGTTTGTGTGTGTGTGAGAGAGAGAGAGAGAGAGAGAGAGAGAGAGATAGAATGTGTGTGTGTGTGTGTCAATTGTGTCCATGTGCGTCTGTCAAACCCGACAATAATGCTTTGTGAAGTGTCTTTTGCGTGAGATTGTGTGTGCGTTAATATACTAGAACAACAACAACAGGTGTTTGCATATGGGTTCTAGTTTCTGGACGTATACTATGTGCTTGTGTGTGTGATGGGTTAGGGTTAGGGCTAGGGCTGGGGTTAAGGTTATAGTAACTATGGGTTTTGATATTGAGAGAGGGAAAGAAAGAAAGAATACATACTTATCTTTCACAGAAACGGGAAAGAGAACCTAGCTCCTTGGGGAAGAAGACAAGAATCAGAAAAGAGGGAATAAGAATAAGAAAAAGAAAAGGAAAAAAGAGGAGGGAAAAACGTCAACAATAAAAATATTTTGTCGCCAAAAAATTATTATTTTTGAACTACAAACTAATATTACCACTGAATAGTGTCACCCTTAAATAAATTATTAAAAAAATATTATTTAATACACGACGACTAAGTTAGTCATCAAAAAATATGCACCTTGTAACCACATTCAGCAACAAGGATTTTTTGGTGATGAATTGTAATGTTGGTCGTAGAATGTCCTTCTTTGGCAACATTTTTTCCTATTCGTCACAAAAAGTCGTAAAGTAATTTTTTTGTAGTGTGGACATAACTAAAACAGAGCTAAAAAATTTTGTAAGCAAAATTATGCTTGAATTAACAAAATCAATCATCATTTATTATTATAATATTTAATTGATAATTAATTAAAGGCCGGTATCAATAGCAATGTTGTGCACTAGGGGCTTGAAATGATTTAAATTTGGGAAAAATGGAAGTCGGCCCCCTTTGTGTGACTTATTTGAGAAAACATTCAATTAAACAAATATTTTGGATATAAGTCCACTTTGAGGCAAAATAACAGTAGTACCCTTATCACAATTACAAATTGTTCAAAAACGGTTAAGGAAACTGAAACATCACAACCCTAATACTAACCGATGAACGTTGGATCCATCAACGGACGGAAAATCTCGTTGATTTTGTTGCTTTGAAATTTGAAAAATAAATTCAGTCAATTTTGGTACTCCATCTCTTGCGGATTCATGTAATTAAGTGTCAAAAAACTACTTCATCGTTGTAGAGAAAATAAAAAAAATAGCATCCAAGTGGTTTGAAACTTTCACCGCTAGGACTACTGGTTTGAAGCTTCCATCGCCGAAACTAGTAGATTGTTAGTCACATTTTTTGAGTAACTTGTTACATTATTTAATATGTTGTCACATTATTTTTGAGTATATTGTCACATTGTCTTTCAGTAACATGTCACACTTTTTGAATAACTTGTCACATAATTTATATATTGTCACTTTATTTTTTTATTATATTGTCACATAATTTTTCAATAACCAGTCACAATTTTTGAGTAATTCGGCAAAGAGGACGAGGTTGGAAGAGGGTAGTTCTTCTGGCGAGGTTCCCGTTCCTGTCGCCGAGGTTCCTATTGTTGCGGCCGAGGTCCCTACTTCTGTATCCGACGTTCCTGCTTCTGCATCTGAGGCCCCAAGGTCGAGATTAGAGTTGGTCACTAGTGGGGCCACTGCGGGTACTGTGGTGATGGATCCTGAGGGAGGGTCGGTTCGGCGAGGCACTTCTCTAGTTGCTGCAGCTGGTCCAAGCTCAGCTCGCGCCCCCCAGACCTCTGTTGCTGACCCGGAGGCCGGTCTGCTTCGGGACGTGAGTTTGAGCAGTCGTGCCCTGATGGAGTTGATTCCTCGAGCTGACCTGCGTCGCTCTGTAGATCTTCATTTTCAAGTCCGAAGCTGCGATGCACTTCATGCCCTGCTTGAGGTACGCCTTGGTGCTTTTCCCTCTATTTTGAACTTCTTGGTATCTTATAACGTCCTTTATGTTTTCAGTCGGCGACACATGTCTGCGCTCTTGGGAGGGAAATTTTTATGTTGAGGAGCGATGTCTAGAGGAGGGGTGCCGAGGTCCTTGAAGCTCGTCGGCACGGCATCGAGCTGTTAAGCTGGGGCCTGGCTACTGAGAGGGAGTTGGAGCAGGTCCTCGAGCAGCGAGCTTAGACCTTTAGACAACTGATTGCCAGTACCTCAGCTGAGGTCTTTCTAAGGGACGAGCTGGCTCGTTTGAAGGAAGAGAGGGAGGCTGAGAATGAGGACCTGCTAAACGCTGCTGTTACCCGCACTCTTCTGGAAGATCAGCTGAAAGAGTCCCGGGCTGCTGTTGCTGAGTTGAATAGGTCTTTAGTTGCTGAACGTCAGCTCGTAGAGGATCAACGAAAAGATATTGAGAAGGCAAGGCTGGAGGCGGCTAGGGCTTTTGTTGACGGGTTCTTTAATTTTGCTGACCAGGCGATGGAGAGATTCCCCGACCTGGACCTTGAGCAATTTCAGCCAAGGTTTGATGCTTCTTCAAGTGGTGGTGCTCCCGACGTTACTCCTCCCGCAGATCAGGCTTGAGTGCCAGGATTTTTATAGCTAATTTCTTTTCTTGCTGCCTCTTTTTTTTTTTTTATGTAGGCATGCTCTTGTAATGGAACTTCCCTTTTATAATGGAAAAAACCTCTTCTTTTTTTTTTTGTGCTGCGGTGCTCTTGTTGGTTGCTTGTGCTATATTCCCTTGCCCCCTTACTCCGAAGAGACCTTGGTTTTTTTGGAGTCAGGTCTTCTTTTATACTGTTTTGTGGCGATCTGTGCTTTGTGGTTCGAGTGTCTTCTGCTTGGGTTGGGCGCCACTTTTCCTTGTCCTGTGTGGCTGTTCACCTTTGCGAAGTATACAAAACGGTTAAGTGAACTTCCACCTACCTCGCGCCGTTATTATTAATGTTGTCATGATTGTGGTAGACCAAGAGTCATTTCGTCGCTACTGCATGTCTATTTATTCTCCGATGTTTGGGACTCCTTTCACTCTTGGTAGTTCATTTGCATCTTATTCTCCAATCCTTCTGTCTTTTTCGATTCATGGCTCCTTCTTCCTCTCCACTATTCAAACTGCGGGCACGAGAGGCCCTGGATGGGTCCTGGTCTTCCCTGTTTTTCCTCCCTACTTTGCTTAGCGCTGCGGATGTGGGAGAAATAGGCAAGCGATACGACTTCCCAAAGGATCTTACGATCAGGGCCCCCACACTGGATGAGCCCAGCAGTCTTTCTTCTCGTCAGGAAGTCACGTTTTTTGAGGGCGCTTTTGAAATGGGCCTTCGTTTTCCGATACACCAGGACTTTGCTTGGGTCCTTTCCTATTATGGGTTATGCCCTTCTCGCCTTTCCCCACAGGGTTGAGCCGCTTTGGTGAGCTTCTTCATTTTCTGGCGCCTACAAGGATTTGACGACTTCCCCACAATGGGGCAATTGCTTTACTTCTTTGGGCTGTCATTCGATTTTTCCCCTATTTTCAGTACTTTCACCTGGAGATCATATCGTCAGCCTCTCCTTATCCTTGGCCTCCCTGACTCCCCCGAAGGTTGGACTCAGCGTTTCTTCTTTGTCTCTGGGGACTCGTGGGAGTCTTCGGAGAGGGAGAACTATCGTGTCCGGGTTCCCCGCACTTGGAGGAGTTTTCGGGATCGAGGTATGCATATGAAAATTTTTCCTATTTATATTCGATATATTTTTCCTTATGTTGAACTCACCCTGTCCGTGTCGTAGGTTGCCCTAGCCTTACCCCCTGCGAGGAGCTGGAGATTAGCCTAGTGGAGAAGGCCGCGCCGATCTATTTTTACGACCTCCTTACCCCTCGGAACCTGGCTGACTTTAACATAGGGGGAAGTTCGAGCCGGGTTCTATATGCTCCTTCCTCATTCCTTGAGACTGACACTTCCGAGCCTGAGTCTGATGAGCCCACCTCTTGCTCCGATCCTGACGATGCCCTTCCCAGCAGAAAGAGGCCAAGGAATGGCTCAGAATCCCAGCCGCTCCCTTCTCAAGATGCTGTAGTGGAGGCCCTTTTGAGGAGGATTAATGAAGTCGAGTCTGAAAGGGATGCATTGAGGGAGGAGAATTCTTGCCTTCGAGCTGTCAATACCCAGATGGAGAAGGGTGATCGCAAGCTAAAAGGGGTTGCTGGGGGAGGCTTGTGATGTTTCTTCTATGTACTTGAGTGACTGTTCTTTGTCCTGGTGTACGTGCCCAGTGGACTTTTTGTGATGTCTTTTTGTCTTTACTGCAACGAACTTTCCTTTTGTCGTAAATGTAATCATCCTTTGCACATGAAATCCTGGTTGTGTTGAGCTGACAGGCGGCCAGGCTTGCTAGCTTTCAGGTGGCAAAGTCTTAGGCCGAAAGAGCCTTGCTGATTCTGAGCTTATGAGCTCTTGAGCTTACGAGCTCTTAGACTGAAAAGTCTGCAGATGCTGAGCTTACGAGCTCTTGAGCTTACGAGCTCTTAGACTGAAAAGTCCGCAGATTCTGAGCTTACGAGCTTTTAGACTGAAAAGTCTGCAGATTCTGAGCTTACGAGCTCTTGAGCTTACGAGCTCTTAGACTGAAAAGTCTGCAGATGCTGAGCTTACGAGCTCTTGAACTTACAAGCTCTTGAACTTACGAGCTCTTAGACTAAAAAGTCTGCAGATGCTGAGCTTACGAGCTCTTAGACTGAAAAGTCTGTAGATTCTGAGCTTACGAGCTCTTGAGCTTACGAGCTCTTAGACTGAAAAGTCTGTAGATTATGAGCTTACGAGCTCTTAGACTAAAAAGTGTGTCGAGTCTGTGTAGAGCGAACTTTTTGGGAAACTTTTGTAACTTTCATTGATAAAATCTGGTCTTTTACAATAATCCTCCACTTCTCGCGGGAAACTCTATTGGTAGTACCGCTTCAAGTGGTCTGCGTTCCATGAGTGTTGTAGGTCTCTGCCCTCCTCCGTTTGCAGCTCGTAGTTTTCAGGTCGGACAATCCTTTTTACCACGTACGGTCCTTCCCAGTTTGGTCCCAATTTGCCATGGGCCGGGTCCTTCCTGGCTGGGAGCAATTTTTTCAACACTAGGTCCCCTGGCTTAAAGCCCCTCCTTCTCACTCGCTTATTGTAGTATCTTGTTGTACTTTTTTGGTAGGAGGAGATTCGTTGCAGGGCCTCGTCTCTCTTTTCGTCTAGCAGGTCGAGGTTGACCA
Organism: Ilex aquifolium; assembly: GCA_951799425.1. Taxonomy (NCBI): domain Eukaryota; kingdom Viridiplantae; phylum Streptophyta; class Magnoliopsida; order Aquifoliales; family Aquifoliaceae; genus Ilex; species Ilex aquifolium. Next base: position 881,375 of record OX637391.1, read on the forward strand.
GCAGGGACCTTTCGTTCTGTGTTGGATTGAAAAGATCGGCTCTTGCGAAAGACACGCCTATCTCAACGGGAGCCATGGCCTCTGTCCCGTATGCTAGGCTGAAAGGGGTTTCCCCAGTCGCAGTTCGAGTAGTTGTTCGGTAAGCCCATAACACTGCGGGGAGGTAGTCTACCCACTGGGACTTAGACGCCTCCAACCTGGTCTTCAGTGCCAGTTTGATAGTTCAGATTGTCACCTCGGCCTGCCCATTAGACTGCGGGTGGGCGGGTGCCGAGAAGAAGTTTTTGATTCCCAATTCGCTACAGAAATTTGTGAACATCGGGTTGTCAAACTGCTTCCCGTTGTCGGAGACCACTGCTCTGGGGACGCCGAAACGGCAAATTATAGACTTCCAAACGAAATTCTTGACTTTCTGTGCTGTGATCTTTGCCAGGGGTTCGGCTTCAGCCCACTTGGTGAAGTAATCTACTGCGACCACGACGAATTTGCACTGTCCAACTCCTATTGGTAGGGGTCCTAAAATGTCCAACCCCCACTGTTGAAAAGGCCAAGGGCTGACCACTGGGGTGAGGAGTTCGGGTGGGCAGTGCGGCAAGTTCCCGTGAATCTGACACGCTTGGCATCTCTTCACTATCTCTTTGGCGTCTTTGAACATGGTTGGCCAGAAGTAACCTTGTCGTAAGGCCTTGCTAGCTAATGTCTTCGCACCAATGTGGTTTCCGCACATGCCTTCGTGGATTTCTCTTAGGATGTAATCTGCTTCCGTTCCTGTCACGCATTTCATTAAGGGAAAAGAAAAACCTCTTTTGTACAGGTTACCTTGGATCAGTGTGAACCTTGCCGCTCTGGCCCTTAGCTTGGAGGCGTTCTTTGGGTCGTCTGGGAGTACTCCGTCCTGTAAGAAGGATATGATGGGGTCCATCCATGAAGCATCATCTTCAACTGGCATAGCCTGAGCTTCCGCGGCTAGCTCGTCGTTAGGCTGTATACTGGGCCATGCTAGGACTTCGACAGGCGTTCGCCCCGGTAAGTCTTGGCTGCCAGTAGTAGCCAGCTTGGCAAGGGCGTCGGCCCGATGATTGGCTTCTCGGGGGACTTGGACTAGCTCGGCCGATACGAACTTCCTCAGCAGTCTTTGCACTTCTGTCAGGTATAGTGCCATCTTTTCGTCCCTGACGGCATATTCTTCTTCAACTTGCCTGACCACCAGCTGCGAGTCGCTGTATACCATGATCTGCTGAGTTTCCATTGAAAGGGCCAAGTTCAGACCGGCTATAAGGGCTTCATACTCGGCTTCGTTGTTGGATGCTTGGAAGTCAAATCTCAAGGCATACTCCAGATCATACCCTTCTGGTGATGTTAGGATGAGCCCGGCTCCGCTCCCCTAGGCATTTGAAGCCCCATCTACGTATAATTTCCAGGTCGGAATGTCAGGGACACAGTCTTGGCTTTCTTCGTTTTCCTCGGGTGGGGAGGTAAACTCGGCAAGAAAATCTGCCAGGATTTGTCCCTTGATGGCGATCCTGGGCTTGAACTTGATATCAAACTCGCTAAGCTCCATCGCCCACTTTATCAACCTTCCTGAGGCTTCAAGTTTATGCAGGACCTGCCTCATTGGTTGGTCCGTTGGGACTTCGATGGTGTGGGCCTGAAAATATGGTATCAACCTCCGAGCGGCGACTAGCAGGGCTAGCACGAGCTTTTCCATCTTCGGGTATCTCTCTTCGGCGCCTCGGAGGGCTTTACTGCAAAAATAGACAGGTAGCTGGATCCGGTCCTTGTCTCTGACCAGTGCGATGCTGACTGAGAAGTCTGATACCGCAAGGTAAAGTGTCAGCATTTCTCCCTCTTGAGGGCTTACCAGTACGGGTGTGGATGCCAGGTAGACCTTCAGGGCTTGGAAAACCTCTTCGCATTTTTCATCCCACTGAAAGGTTGCCTTAAGGACCTTGAAGAACGGCTGGCATTTATCGCTGGAGCGCGATACAAATCGGTTGAGCGCCGCTATTCTCCCGGTTAGGCGCTGGATTTCTCTTGTGGTGGTGGGGGGCTTCATTTCGAGGACTCTTCTCCGGGTTTGTCTCAATGCCTCGGCTGTTAACTATGAAGCCCAAAAATTTTCCAGCTGATACCCCGAAGGTGCATTTTGCGGGGTTCAGCTTCATTCGGTACTTCCTCATGATCTCAAACGACTCCCTGAGGTGTTGAATGTGGGTCTCGGCTTTGAGCGATTTCACGAGCATATCATCTATATATACTTCCATGGTCGAGCCCAGCTTTTCTCTGAACATCTGGTTGACCAACCACTGGTAGGTGGCTCCCGCGTTCTTTAGTCCGAATGGCATTACCTGGTAGCAAAAGATCCCCTGCTCTGTGACGAACGAGGTCTTCTCTTGGTCGTTTGGGTCCATCCGGATTTGGTTATATCCTGAGAAGGCATCCATGAAGCTCAGGAGCTCATGGCCAGCCGTCGCGTCGACTATGAGGTCGATCCGAGGCAGCGGGAAACTGTCCTTTGGGCATGCTCGATTGAGGTCGGTAAAATTGATACAGAGTCACCACTTGTCGTTTACCTTCTTTACCAGAACGACGTTGGCTAACCAGGTCGGGTAATCGACCTCTTTGATGGCTTTGGCGCGCGATAGCTTGGCTACCTCTTCGTTGATTGCCTTCTGTCTGTCCGGCACGAAGCTTCTCCTCTTTTGCCTTACCGGCTTGCAGTTAGGATCTACACTGAGGCGGTGTACGATCACGGCGGGGTCTATCCCTTCCATGTCTTCCAGCTTCCAGGCGAAGACGTCAGCGTTTTCCTTTAGAAAGGAGATGAGTTTCTCCTTGATGACTGGTAACAGCATGGAGCCCACAAAGACTACGTGCTCCGGGTCCTCACCCAGCTGCACTGGCTCCAACTGTTCCGAGGGGGCAGGTCGGGCTTTCATCTCATCCCTCATATCCAAGTCCTCCAGCTGGACCGACTCCACCTCTTTCTGCCGCATGGATGCCACGTAGCACTCCCTGGCGAGACGTTGGTCTCCCCTTACCACTCCGACTCCACTCTCAGTCGGGAATTTCATCACCAAATGATATGCAGAAGGTACTGCCTTAATGGAGTTGAGGGATGGCCTTCCCAACAAGACATTGTAGGCAGACGGGGCGTCCACCACTAAGAAGCGGGTGGTGGTGGTGACCTGGCAGGGTGGATCTCCTATGGTGAGGATAAGCGGTATGGAACCGACTGGCAAGACTCTTTCTCCCGAGAATCCCAAGAGGTGGGTTTTCACGGGTTCTAGTCTTGACCTTTCTATTCCGAGCTGCTCGAAGGCTGCTAAGAAAATGATGTCTGCCGAGCTACCATTATCGACGAGCACCCGATGTATGGTCTTGTTTGCTATGATCGCTTTTATGACCAAATGGTCGTCATGGGGGTGCTGGCATCCTTCTAGGTCTGCATCCGAAAAGGTGATCTCCACGTCTCGGCGGGGCATCTTGTTGACAGCCTGGACTGTGAGGGAGTCATCTGAGCGGGCTCTTCTGGCATGGGCTCTCCGAGCTGAGCTTGATTCACCTCCGCCAGCGAAACCCCCGAAGATGACTCAGATTTCTCCGATGGCTTGCTGGTGTTGCGGTAGTTCGGCGGCAGCTCGGGCTTCTCGCCCTCGATTGTTCTGTGCTCTCTGTTCCCCCGCCACGTAATGGCGCAGATGGCCCCTCTGAATCAGGTATTCGATCTCCTTCTTCAACTGAATACATTCATTTGTCTCGTGGCCTGTGTCTTTGTGGTAATCGCAGTATTTGGTGGCATCCCGCCTGCTGGGGTCGGACTTCATCCGAGGAGGCCACCGGACGAATCTCTCGTTCTGTACCTCGTGAAGGACCTGGGCTATCAAGGTGACGAGGGGTGGGAGCCGCGCTGGGACATACCGTTGCTGCAGTTCCTGGGGAGGAGGTCCCAGGCGATCTCGGACGTTCCCTCTCCTCTTAGGAGAAGGCTCTCTCCCTCTTCTCGGTGAGCGGTCTCTCCGTGGGGATCGATCACATCTCTTCTCCTTCCTGGGACTGTGATCCCTCTTCTTCTTGTCTCCGTCTACGGTCGTCGTGCTCCCCTTCAGGCGGAGGGCCTCCTCGCCGTTTATGTACTTCTCGGCTTTTGCCAATACCTCGGCCATGGTGGCTTGAGGATTCTTTGCGATCGAGAAGAGAAGATCCTTGGATTGGACCCTGAGCCCGAACATGAAGGTGGTCAGCGCGAACTTGTCGTCTACACTTTCTACCTTCAAACACTCCTGTTGAAGCGTTGTACGTAGCTTCAGAGGGACTCGTTGGGCCCCTGTTTGACGCTCAGCAAGTGATAGGACGGCTTTCTATAAGTCCTTGCCCCGATGAAGTGGGATACGAACTGTATAGACAGTTCTCTGAAGGATGAGATTGACGTTGCTCGTATCCGGTTAAACCAGGCTATAGCCGACCCTTTGAGGGTGATGGCGAAAGCGCGGCAGCGGATAGGGTCCGGGTATCCTTGGAGCTCCATCTGATTTTTATACAAGTTTAGATGGTCAACGGGGTCTTTGGTCCCGTCAAATGCCTCTATCGAAGGGGTCCGGAATTTTTGGGGAAAAGGGAAATGGAGGACCTCTGGAGTGAACGGTGACTCCGTTTGCTGAACCAAGGCGTCCATGGTGTCGGGGGTTCGCCCCTTAACCACTTCTTTCATATTGCCTAGCTCTCGCTGGAGCTCACGGATTTCTTGTTCCCAGGCATGGTCATTTATGTCCTGGGGGCAGGGCCTATCTTCTCGGTAGGCGGCCCTAGCCCTACTGTGAGCTTCATCGTCATCATGTTCTTCGGGATGTCTTCTTCGGTGGTTCTCGCCAGAATGGCTGCGCTCATGGAGCTCGGTAACCCCGTTAGGCGGAGCTTGGCGCTCTTGGAGTGGGGGAGCGACGTCGTGCTCTTCTCGGATGGGAGGGGCTCTTGTCGAGCTGGGGGGAACCGAGGGAGCTGATGAGTCTGTATCCAGTCCATCAGCTCCTGGTTCTGTTTCATCAGTTGTATTGTAGTTCTATGGTAAGTTTCCAGTTCATTGAGCGAAGGGAGGTTCGCCGCTGGGGGATGACCCTCAACGTCCTCCATATGCGTTGGAAAGTTTTCCGGTGGGTTGTGGTGGCCCTGGGGATTGGCAGGAGCTTTACTCATATTCCGAGTAGAGACAATCAAATAGATAAGATTCACAAAAGAACGATGAAAACCGTTCCCACAGACGGCGCCAACTGATGATGCCTCGGAATTAATCTCCCAGGCCCAGCTTGATATGGTTTCGCTAGGTTTTTATGGAGTAGGTTTAAGAAAATGGAAGTTATGCAATGACAGTCAAACAATGTAAGTGGTTCACCCAGCCGATGGACTTGGGCTACATCCACTGTAACGGAGGCTCTTGCTCCTTGATGGTATATATTGATCTTAACTGATTACAAGGAAATTCTAGGCGCAGGGCCGTAATGGATCCTTTCTCTCCTGGATATTCTAGGGTTAAGGGCCAAAAATACCAGATAGAAGGTTAGGAAGAAGGCTTAGGAGTCGATCCCTCTCCCTGCTTCTACTGTTCTATTTATATGGTATCCCCCCTTAGGGTTTGTTGCTCTTGTTCCTCCTTTTCTTGATCTTGTGGGGACCGTTCGTCCTTTCCCTGCAAGCCTCACTGTCCGCCGGCAGTACTGTGCCCACAACCACCTGGGTTCGTCCGGCACCACCTCTCTCTGCTTTTTGCAGGGAGTAACTCTGAGGAATCAGAGCTGGTTCCCTTTTGTCCCTGAAGCGTGTGGTGCAACGGGGCTTAACTTAGGTCGTGGGCTAAGAATCGGATCCGGGCTGGGCTATTGGCTCTTTGGTCTCTTAGGCCCCTTGCTCCCCGTGTGGGCCGGTTGGGACCATTTCCTTCGGGCTTCGGAGTCCACATTCAGTATTTTCTGAGTGTTTTGGGCTCGGTTATACTGGCGGCCCAGGCCCAAAAACCTATCCTCATCAAATATCAAATAAATTAAGATCATTTTTTTTAAAATTTAAACGGTTGAATATATCACAATAACACTATACATAATCTTTTCAAATATTTTCATATTTGAAAAAAGTAAATTGTCAATAAATTATGCATGAATTAAGGCAGGGATAATTAGGTAATATTAAAAAAAACTGAAATGTGTATTTACTTACAAATATTTTACCATTTAAAGGACTTACTTGCTTATATATTAAGCCTGAGAACTTATATTGAAATAAAACTCAAAAAATGTGCCCACACCCAATTTTCCCTTTAAATTTTGCAAGGAATACCAATGGGTTGATACATTATGAACTTAGGCTCCTATCTCTTGCGTAACTATTTGATTCAATATAGCTTTTTGAGTTCCTCATCCGATGAAGCACAAAGTGATGCAAAGCATAGCACAACTTCAAGGAATCTAGTTCAAGTTCCAATTGGGCCGGTTACAAGAGCACAAGCAAGGAAGTTTAAAGATGTACTCAACGGACTGATTGAAGAGGCATGGACTCAAGCAAATTCGTGGATGCCCATTGAGCATGATCCACTTGGGCAACAAAGAGTAATCAACATGATTCAAGTTCTAGAAGAATCTAGCTAAGGCTAAGCATAAATGGGCATGTTTTAAATTACTCTTTTTTGGGTCTGATTGTAAGGCTTGCATGCCAATTAATTTTCTTTTAGGAAAGTAAGGCTTTCCTTGTCTATTTAGGCGTGTGATCAGCCTATTAAAGGGCTGATTGTCTTTCTTTTCTTCTTTTAGGCAAGTAAGAGTTTTAGTCTTTAGTTATTCCTATTTGGGTTTGGATTGTCAAAATATAAACTCAGATTAGGATTTGTTTCCTTAGCAGATTAGGATTTGTTTCCTTAGTAGATTAGGATTTGTTTCCTTAGTAGATTAGGATTTTTAGGAATTTTCTTTGTAATGGTCAACCTATAAATAGGCGTCTAAATCAATGAAAATGTAGATTATTTTGATTCAGCAAATTTTTTGAGTATTTTCTCTACAGTTCTTTGAAGAACTAAACGAACTTATCGGGATTTTCCATGGCGTTCACCAGTGACTTATCAAACGGATTTCCACACCGTTTGTGGCGTCTTCCTTTATACCAAGGTTCTTGTTTCACACAAACAGCGGGTCGAGGTCATATATACCAAGGTTCTTGTTTGTCATAAATAACGGGTCGAGGTCTATCATTCAAATCTGATTGTAGAACGATCTTGGGTTCCTTTTCGTTGTTGGATCCCGTTATTTTGGCGGGTTTCACATCACAAAGGGATGGATTTTGTTCTCAAAAAATGAAGGGAGTTATTTTTGAAAGAGTGCTAGTTTGGGAATTTGTTTTAAAGCAAGTGTTAGTTAGGCCAAAAATCTTTTGAATTTATCCATTAATTATGTTGTTTAATTAATTGCTCTACCAGGCAAATATATGTGTCTAAATTAGGTCAAACACCCATAACCATATATTTGTAAAAAAAAAATTGCATATCCAGCTCAAGTATTACACACCCATCATAATAATTCTACATGATCTCATCTTTTTCTCCTTCATAACCTTCAATTGGATAGGGCGGAGCCAGAAATTGATATTTGGGTGGGCACTTTAATTACAAGTTTTAATTATATTTTTTACAAATAAAAATAAAATATATATTTATTTGTATAGTGGTCAATGTTTAGTATTTAAATATGCACTATTGTCATTATTGTTTGGTTAATTGCATTATTACTTAGGATTAGATGTGCTTGAATGAGGAGTTTTCGAATTTTATATCTATTTTGTAGTGATTGCTTGTTTAATAGGTAAATACATCAAAGTGATGATAATTGGATGCAACCATGCAAGAAAGATGGAATCCGAAGCTTTCGAATGAAAGAAACAAAGTCTTCTTCACAGAATGTTAGAGGTGTCCGGATGCAGTTTAGGACCGTCTAGAGAGATTGGTGCATCCACACACAAGAAACATGCGTCCGAACGCGGTTGACGAATGGCGAACAGTAGCTTATATGCATTCAAACACGCGTCGTCCGAACACGAGTCTTTTTACCAACGGTCCGGTCTTTCATTTTTACTAGGTTTAGACTTTCCTCGGGGACTATTAAAACATGTATTAACCCTAATTGGGGGATCATCCATCTTTTTGCCTCTTCTTCTAGTTTTTACTGCAATCTTGCTTATAGATTGCTACATCCCCAACAAAAGTTAGGGGTTATTCTTTCAATTAAGTATAATATTTATTTTTTATCCAATGTTTTTAATGCAAGATTTTATTTATTAATTGATCTTATGTTTTAATAAAAATTTTACACTGTAAAATCTATTGATTTGTGTGTCCATTGCATCAAATGTTTTAGATTCGCTGCGAGTCAAATAACTGGTTTTTTTATATCTGAATCAATTAATTGGGATTGTTATAAAAATAATTGGTTTCTTGTTTGACCTAAAAAGAGGTTTCTTGTGTGTAACCAAATATGTGTTTCTGCCTTACTTCACAATAAATGTTGATTTTCAAGAGAATGTGAAGAAATTTTTTGCTCTCTGGTCCATATTTTTTGGTTTAGTTCCCCTTCCCCCCGCCCCCCCCCCCCCCCCCCCAAAAAAAAAAAAAACTGGTTTTATCTTGATTGCATAATATCGATGGCTTAATTTTTTGTGCTTAATTAGCCAAATAAAACCGCAGTTTAATGCAAACGAAGTAGCAGATATTATTTGATCCTTCTGTGCCCGTTTCACATGTGCCGACTAAGTTCTTTGAGGGAACGAATATATAACGTAGGATAAATTACATGAATAAAACTCGAGTTCTTGTGAAATGAGACTGTTCCATTCAAATTATAAAAGTGACACAGAGATAACTAACTATACATAATTTTTAGTGAAAGTTGTTAATGAGATGATCATTCTACCATTATACAACTTCAAAGCTCATGGATTGCATTTAGTAAATTTGAAATATAATTCACTGTTAGTAGTAATATTTGATCTAGACTTAACTATCCATTCTGATTTACTCTGCTCAAAACATAATTAGATGACATTAGAATGCCACTGCAATCGATTATTTGAAACTGTTACATAGAGCATAATACTTGAAATAACAAGTACTATATTTGTTCTTGAAAAAGCACAGATACCCTTAGGAAGAAAAAGATAATACCACCTACTCCTCCGCTCTCCCTTATATGGGAGATAAGTAAATGAATAGTGGCAAACAAAGTTCATTGACATCAAATGATAGAGCTCAACATCAAATAGCGATTGCTTTCCGTTTTTTGGGTGCGGGTGTGGATTTGAGTGCGGGCGCATTCAAGAAAGAATAGAGCCAACCCGAGGATTTCTTTGCTATTCGCTCGTAATTGTTCAGGTAGTCTGTATAGACAAGGCCATATCGAACTGTATAACCTGATCCCACTTCCATGCAATCCATCAAAGCCCACATCAAGTAACCTTTGACATTTGATCCCGCCCTGCATTTGAAGAAAACACATCGAAACATTCAATTAAGACAACCATAGCTGATTATCGTAAGGAATAGAGGAGAAAAAAGAATTAGTTTCACTTACTTTAATGCTTCTGAAATTGCGTAAAGATGACCAATCATATGTTGAATTCGACCATTATCCTGTATGGCAGTCTCCACTGGAATGGTGTCGTCCCGTTTTTCGGGGTATCCTAGTGGGGAAAGTGAGTGCATCATTGTCTTAGTAGAAAATTAATAATAGTCAGGGTTTTAACAACTTAGTTGTAACTGTATTGAACTAACCATTCTCAGTGATTATGATTTTGGGATTGCCATAAGTCTTGGCTATATATATCAGCGCATCCCTTAGCCCTTGTGGGTAAATATAAATAGAATCACTCCCTGGTGCCTAGATTTGAATTAACCAAGACCACAACTTTATGATTAGTTGTAAATGTCGAGAATCAATTATATACGTCAAAGTTGACAGTGACTTGCAAATAAATTATCTTACCTGTGGCCCAATGAGCACCCCTTGGCTATTTGTAGCTGGGACAAGCATGGTTGATAGGAAGGTGAGATCAGAAAATTTTAGTTTGTCAACAACACATTTTTTGTTCCAAATTTTTTTTTATCTCAAATAATAAAAAAATTGTGGCTAAATTGCATAAAAAATGATTCTTCTATAAAACTTACGTGTGAGATCAACGCGTTGGAAATCAGCTTGGCTAGTAACAGTTGCACCTGGAGCTAGCAATGGAAGTGCATTTGCATAGCTAGAAGTATAGTAATTAACACCGATGAAATCATATGATCCTTGAACTAAAACTTTCTGGTCATCAGTAAATGTTGGAAGGTTATCGCCCACCAGAGCTTTCATTATGAATGGATAGTCGCCATATATCAGGGGCTCCAAAAACCTAGTTTTGGATCGAAAAGACATGTACTAAAAATTGAATCATTTGAGTTTAATCATTATTTGGTATCACTATTTACATTGCTTAATTAAGAAAAAAAAACAATTTTACTAACCATCCCGTGAGGAAGTCAAACGCTCTCCTAGCTGCATCGTCATCAGGTCGCCCGGGTTGGTATGCCTCAAACCATTGAGTCACCAGTGGAATACCAATCTCTCCTTTTTGAGTTGGCTAAGGGAAAATAGTATCTCAATCGACAAACTATACTATTTAAAAAGAGAGATCTGCATACATATATATGTGCGAAGTGACTAATTACCTGGTAAGTGTCTTTGTACAGTTTAGCAACTGTGGCATGGGCTAGTATGATGTTATGTGCAACAACGAATGGACTTGTTGCTGGGGTTGAATCTGGTGGGTTCAGCCCTGTTGCGTACCCATATTGTGAAAACACTTGTGGCTCGTTGATAGTAGCCCAATACTTTACTCGATCTCCAAATGTTTTGAAACAAAGATTGGCGTAGGCTGTGAAGTCATCTCTAAGTTGAAAAATCAAAAGTACTCAAAAGTAAGAAAATTTGATGGAATCTGGTTATCAAGAACTACCGTATCACTTGGAAAGTAGTTATTTTTTGGTGTTTCACTTTTTCTGTTTATTATTGTTTTGTTGAATTTTTTTTTTTTTTTTTTTGTCCTTTTCCTTTGCTTGCTCCTTTCTTCTGATCTTATATCACACCTAAAGTTAATTATGTATAAACGGATAAAATAGAGTAGTAAAAGTGAACCAAAAGAGCACTGCTATAAGAATCTTATTTGAGAATCTAATCAGGGATTTAATTGAAATTGGATTAGTTGTGAATTCTAATGTTAGATGGAGCACACTTTTAATCCAACAACTGTATTCGATTGGGTCGCAACATTAGGTCTAAATTGCTTTATCCAAACCAAAAATACTACCCATTGGTATTAATGTAGGTCTAAATACTTTTCTTCTAATCTCATATTACACCTATAATAAGGTTGAACTGTATTATAATACCACCCCTCTCATTGGTCTTAACATAGGATCAAGAGTACGAATAAAGCGTAATAATCATGTGCTTATTTTTACGTATATAGGAGTGTTTTTGACACCCAAAATTTAATATAAAGTTGGATTAAATTGTTTTAATTTGTTATGATTCCATAATTCAACTCTTAATACAAGTGTATTGCTTATAGGCTAAATTAGTTCTATATCATTTTTGCAAAATAGTAACTAAAAATGTAAATGTGGACAAGACACTTACATAATCTGGGTGCTCAAGAACCCCCTATACTTATTCTGCAATGCCGTGGGCAAGTCGAAGTGGAAAAGTGTCACAACCGGGGTTATACCTGCATTAAAATTTTTGTTCATCATGAGAGAGAGAGAGAGAGAGAATCAAAAAATGCTCTGAAACAGGTCAAACTACGAATAAATTTCATAGTCCTGTCCGAGCAGTTCATTAAAAGAGCTCAAACCAATTTAAATGAATAATTTCTTACCATTCTTGACTAGTTCATCAATGAACTTGTTGTAGAAATCAATTCCCTGTTGGTTTATACCGCCAGCTATTGTTCCATCTGCATTTTTTCAACATCAAGAACACCAATCAATGGAGATATTTGGCGTTTTAGCTGGAACACTAATGGTGGTGGTATGGATTATTGGGTCATGTAAAGAATAACATGAAAATAAGTAATACTTCTTGGAACTTAAAATTTAATCTAATTCTAATGAGTGACCAGTTATTACGAATTTTTTCTTATTTTATTTTTTTAAAATCATCTCTCCATTCACTTTGAAATGTTGATTATGTTTCATGCTACAAATTGAAATTTACAAAAAAAATAAAAAAGCCGAGGTTGAAACTAGTGCCAAATTTCAGCGGTTCAATCTATGCTAACATAAGTAACTCTATGAAATCACATATTTGTTCAGACTAAAGATTTGGAAGAAAAAAGGGCGGTAGCTACACTGTGGGGGTGTATAAATAGAAAAATGGAACAATAATGGTCCAAATATTTGGTTAGACTACCATTGGATATTTGGATTGATAATGAGTTCGAGTATAAGTTAAATCAAATCAAGTCAAATCAAACTAAACCAAGTTATGATTCATTATTAATTCAATGACCACAATAAAATTAAGTCAGCAAAGTAACTAACTATATGAAATCCAAAAAAATTTATTAAAAATGAATTATCATTTATAAGGGTAGCTAAGAACATACCAGGGAGGATCCTAGTCCAAGAGATGGATAACCTGTAAACATCAGCTCCCATTTGCACAAGTTGTTTCACATCTTCCTGTTGCACAATGCATACAAAATTATAGATTACTCAATCCATTTGGTAAATGTTTTTGGTTTTTTTTTACTGCTCTATTTTAAAAAACAAGAACAAAATATAGAAACATCTAAAATGATATTTTTAAAAACATCCAAAATGTAAACACGCGGGAGGTTCTGAAAGGACTTTAATGATGTCCAACTTTTGAGACACTAGAAGCACTTTATTGAGGTCCAACCTTCGAGTCCTTTTAACAGCAAATAAAAGATATTTTTTTGGCACATATATAAAAACCTCAAATTTCTTTCTCTCTCTATTTTGCCCCTTTCTCTCTTTGCAGTGCGGTTGGGTGTTGGGTTTAAGTGGTGTTGGGTGGTGGGTTTTGGTGGTTATTGGTGGTGTGTTTCGGTGGGGTTGGTGGTAGGTTTTGAGGTGGGGTTAGTGGTGGGTTTAGGTGGTGTTGGCTAGTGGGTTTCGGTGGGGAGGTGGGTTTTGAAGTGGTCTTGGGTGGTTTGTTTTGGTGGTTATTGGTGATGGGTGGTGAGTTTTGAGTAAAATATCAAACATATTTTTATTTTATTTTTTTATAATTTTTTAAATATAAATGACTATCAAATATATTTTATATTTTTAATTTTTATTACAAAAAAATAAAAATTAATTATATTTTTTTATAAAAAATATATAAAAACAAAAACATTATTAATCGCACTCTAATTCTTAAATTTTCTTCTAATTTTAAAGAAGGGCAAACTTCAGTTTTCCTCCTTATAGTTTTTCCTTAGAGCACATCACCCCCTTAACGTTTAAAAATAAGCTCTCAACCCCCCCTATGCATTTAGACTATGAACTATTAACACCGTTAACGGAAGTGACAAAAAGACCTTCATGCCCTTATCATCTACAGTATCTTAGATCTGACTTTCTCTTTCTTCACATTCCCACCCAGTGAATCACACTACTTCCACCATCACCCACTGCGCACTAATCCAGCCCACTGCTCACCGCCACTCCCACTGGAAAACAACTCACTGTAACCCAATCCTTCAACTCACTTCATCACTCAATTCATCTATAGTAAAAAACATCAAACTCAACCCAATTCATTAACCTAACAATTCATTAACCTAACAAATTTAACCCGATTCATCATCAAAAATTCAACCCAATTCATTACCAACAAATTCAACCAACCTTCAGCCACAAGGGGAGAGAGAGAGAGAGAGAGAGAGAGAGAATAATCAAAATAAAATTCATAAAATTGTATCAAACTCAAAATTAATTTCAAAATCAAAATCAAAGGTTAAATCAAATTGGAAAAATCAGAATATTAAAACTAATATTCAAAAAGATCAGAAATCAAAACTCGCTGAAGAATCATCTATCGTTGAGGAGAAATCGATCTGTGTATTTTACGTACGAGAGAAAAAGAGGGTGGAGCAGTTTAGGATTTTTTGTACCTGTGAGGAATAAAAAAGGAAAATGAAAGAGAAAAATGAAAAAAATGGTGCATAGGGGGGAAGGACCGGAGCAATTTTGTGTGCAAGGGTGTCAACAACTTGCACACCCATAATGGGGACTGCAACCAACTAGAGAGAGGAAGAGAAGATAAAAAAAAAAAGGGTATTATAGTCCTTTATACACATTCATTTTGGAGGTAAACACTTGATTTCTCATTCAACCGGTTATTTAGGCGTGTGTAACATACACCCAGTTAATTTTAACAAAAACTGTAACAGTAGCAAATTAGTCCAAATCCATAAAAGGGTTGAGTGCTTATTTTTAAATGTTAAAGAGGTAATGTGCTCTAAAAGCTAACCACAAGGGAATAAACTGAAATTTGCCATTTAAAGAATTATGTATGACGTGATGGTGATCAAGTAAGAGTATCGTTTTGAATATCATTTACTGGGTATAGGAAGTATGAGTCGACTGCGTCTTGTCCTTGTAGCATAGAATCCCAGGTGCTGGGTCCTCTCCCTCCTTCTGTTGCTGATGATTCCGTCTGCACCAAAGTCCAAATAAATATCACATCACAATACACATCACTTACCAAAAGAGAACCACAAAAAAAAAAAAACAATACACCCACAAGGAGGACCAATATGAACACATAATATATATAATAAAATAATTAAGAAGGTGAATTTAATCTCCCATATATTTTTTTTTTCAAAATCATCACATTATTCATTTTTACACATGTTCAATCATTTAATATTTGATTAATTTATAATTTAATATACTTTTTCTTTTAGATATTATTCATACAAGATAATATACATAAATTGAGAAAATTTTATCGAATTATGTATTTTGAAAAAAATTTGTAAATATTTTTTAAAAAATAATGAGTAAAAATAAATTTTGAATGATGTAACCAAAAAATGAAAAAAAAAATTATAATTTAATATAGTGAGATTGATTTTTCAAGGCTCGAATTTTATATTCTATCGTGCTTTCAGACAGGTTATGACATATATAGAGCAATGCTATATTTACCAAAATTTTTACCAAATAAGTTGACAACTCCATATCCAATCAAAAATATTTTGATCAACATTTGGTGGGTCCAAAAGTGATCTAGAACTGCCAACACATTTGATAAAAATATTTTTTGATAAAAATTTTGATATGCATAGCATTTTTCATATATATATATTTAAGGAGAGAGAGAGAGAGACCTGCAAAGCAGAAGTGGCGCAGCCAAAAATGAAATCAGGAGGAAAGTCTTGTCTTGTAACGGCTGTTGGGTCTGGAATAGGGGTTGGGGTAACTCCGCCATTGAAAAGGCGTCTAAGAATATCGGGTGTAGGGGCAGCAACACCTTTCAAACATCTGATGGTAAAAGAAGGAGACGAAGACGAACCCTTCCTTGTATTCTTCAGATTTGGGACTCCTCCAATAGGGCCAGTAATGAATTGGCTTCGTCTCTGTAAGGAACCTAAATGAGCCGGTGGACTCTTTGGTAAAACAGAACTGCCGAGTGTTGCGGTGCACAGCATAGCCATGGTCAGAGAGTGAGAGAGAGAGAGAGGAGTTTTGTAGTGGATTACAAAGGGAGTACTGATGGATGGAGGGTATTTATAGAGCAGGGAGATGGCAGAAAACTTGGATTTATTAGACTAATTAGTCATGCCCCATACAATGCAAGTTTTTTTTTAAAACGTATGAGTTGAGTGAATGTTGTTAAAAAATTAAAATTAAAATTAAAATAAATTACTATGATTAAAAGGTTAAAAATTAAAATTTTAATGAATAATCACAGTTAAAAAGTTATAAGGTAAAATTTAAATGAGTTATTGTGATTAAAAGATTAAATCGTAGTATAAACCGTAGTGGGTGGCGGTGGTAGCAATCAGTGGTGGGTGTTGTCGATGACAGTGATGGGTGGGAATGGTGGTGGGGTGGTGGCAACGATAGTGGGGTAGTGGCAGTGGTGGTAGTGGTGGGGTGACGACGACAGCTGTGGTAGTAAAGTGTTTTGTAGAGAAATGATTTTGAAGAAGTAAAAGTTATTTTTTAAATTTTTATTTTTTCTTCCTTATTTATTTAAGTGATAAGACTATTTTTGACTTATTTTGAAGTAACTAAAATAAGTTGTTCAAACACTAATTTTTTTTTTTTAAATACTTATGAGAGTCATAAGTCTTAGAAATACTTTTGAAAAATCATTTCAAACATACCCTTAGGAGACATATTTTTCCTATTAAATTTAGGGAATTAATATTAGTCGTCGGATTAACTTTAAAGTAAAATTTAAAACGATCTCAACCACGAAAAGTAAAAAATTATTTTTTATATCTTTGATCTTTGTATTTTATTGTATAGATATTTCATTATTCATATTTATAATGTTATTTCACTCTAAAGAGCAATGTTACATGGGTTTAAAATGTGGAATTAATCAATCACTGTCATTGATTTCAGTGTGAATCCCAATATTTATTGAAATCTACTACCTATTCAATGGTTGTGAGTGATCAAGTCTATATTTTGAGTCTAAATAAATAAAAACAAGTTGTATTTGTTTACAAATCACTTATGGCCGGAGTTAGAAATTTTGTTCAGTGTGAGCATCCGAATTAAAAACTTTAATTTTATTCTTGCTAATCATAAAAGTATAATATTTTTGAATATATTTTATTATATTTGATATTTAAATATTCATTAAATACAAACATATCAAACGATGTGCATATCATAAATAAACCAAAAAAAATCAAAAAAATTAGCTAGAACCCTTAACAAAAAATGACGCTAATTATAATTGATGATGTATGTAGCACTATAGTGAGCCGAGGTAAGAAATCAATGGGAACTGAGTTATTCAATCTGAGCTCCTAAACTCTTAGGATTTGGATCAGGGAAAGAGGATTAACACACAAAGAGTTTATAATGGTTCACCAGTTCGGGAGTTTGGTTAATCCACTCTTAAGGGAGTCTCTTACTCCTGGGACTTGTATTAATGAAGAAATGAAATTACAAAGTGTGATTCTGATTACAATTGCTTATATATATTGCTGGGGGTTATGCTCCCTATTTATAGTTGATCATGAGCTTTGTTTTATCTTTGGCAAGATCATTACTCCTCCTTGTAACGGTTGGTACTATCCTGCAATGTTTGTAGAGAGTGTTGGGACAGTTGCGATCATTTTGCCTGGATATACAACCGTTACTATCCGGGTAGTGCTTGGGTGGAAATCAACTGTCTTATGTGCTATCCTCCTCAAGACGCAGTTGCAGGGATGGGAGGTCTGACTTCGAGCTCCAGGGGCATCCAAAGCGAGCTGGGCTCCCGATCTGGGAAAATACGACCTGAATTATCGAGTTAATCCTTAAACATATTTGAGGTATCATCAATAATCATTTACGATTGACTCTAACAAGCTTTCAAAAATTAAGCGCTAGTTTATAATTTCACTATCAACGCAATAAAAAATATTTTTTATACAAATTATCAAGCAAATCATTTGATTAAGCAACCAAGCCTTCATAATTTTCATAACTTAAAATTTATAAAATGAACCAATGTCAACAAGTTGCCTAACGTTCATAATTAACGTGTTCAAAGTTTGTGTTTGAAAGTTTCTAGTCGTTTACGTAGAGGTCATTCTAATTGATATGATAAAAAAATGGTACGGTGGTGACGTGAAAATACATTTAAAAATTAATTAAGATATATATAAATAATATATTTTAAAAAAATCCAAGGTGGACCCGGGTCCCATGGCTACGCCAGTTAGGGGTGATAATCGAGCTGAATTCGAGCCTAATTCAAGCCTAATTTACACATAAACGAGCCAGCTCGTTTAACTATTTACACATAAACGAACCTAAAAAAATGTTCAAGCTTGGCTTGTTTAACAGCCCTAACGCCGGTGCTTACGGTGTTCCAACCAAATGAGTAAATATTTGCTATTCACTCTGAACCAAATCCACCAAGGCACCGACCACCTCTATCCTCATTTTCAAATATTTGTAAAAATGATGATTTACAGTGAATTTAGAATTTATTTTTTTTGTGTGCAGTTCTGCTTTGGAAGTTGGAACAGGTTCTAACCAAGGGTGGTTCTTTTTTCTCTTTTTCAACGGTTAGACTGTTTGACTAGCTTGCGTGCACTCTAATTAATATTTTTTTTGATTTGATTAAAAATAGGGTCATTCACGTTATAATTAAAATATTCATGAAAGACAAATCTCTCACAACATGTGTTTAAGGGATTGTCAAAAATTATAAATTTCGTTATTTTATAAATTTCAAGTGATAACAAAAACGAGTTATAAATTTAAATGTCCTGAGTTTGAATCTTGATAATTCATTGGAGTCATGCAATGAGGAATTCATTGGAGTTTGTCTTTGATCAAACAAAGAAAAAAATTAATCAAAGTAAGCATAAACTAGACCAAATACTCTTTACCATTAAACAATAAAAAAGAATTATGAATTTCGCTATTGTCACCGTCTTCAATATGGCAAATCTTTTCCTGTACTAGGGCTATAAAAACTTTAATATAAGGACTTGACTATGGTACCGTCAAAAAATAATTTGTATTATATCTCTAAAATTTATTTCTTTCTTTTTTCTTGGTTTTGGTCCAAAATTTACTACTTCAAAAAGTGTTTTTATAACTTTTATGGGTCATTTTATAGCTAAAAAAATTACCACTTTTGTTTGATTTACCACTTTTGTGAGTATTTTTACCACTATTGTAGATGTTTTTATCACGTGTAACTATTTTTACCATTTTTCTTAAGTACAAAAAGATTTATAACAAAAAGTGGGTAATTTACCATATTTGTGAATGTTTTTATCACTGTTGTGGTAATTATTTTTATCATTTTTTTAGGTACCACAATAATAATAAAAGTACCCATAAATATGATAAAAATTATCACAAATATAATAAATTTCGATATGATATCGAAATTCACCATAGTCAAGTCCTTAATATAATGGATTATCCACAATACAAGTACTTAAAAGTCATTGCCGGAGATTGGGACCCATCCGGTTTCGGTTTCTTCCAATTAATGGTACGGGTAATTAAAAATTGAGTAAATTGAGGTGAATTCTTGATACTGTAAATTGAATATCAATTCAAGTTACAATGACAAGTCACTGAATTTGAAAAAATAATCAATGTAATCCTGAACATTTTATAAAAAAAAAAAAAAGATTGAATCTCAATTTCAAGTAAGAATACACAGCTTCCTAACTGTACAAGTAATTATCAGTAAATTGTAGAGATTAGGTTCCGACCATTTCAAACTAAGTTTTTGTAGCATTATTCGTTGCATAATATTAAGGTTTTACTATACATTTTGGTGATTAATTACCCACAAAAATATTTGTTTATAAGGAAATGAGAGTAACATGTACGATTTGAGCCTTGGACTAAGGGGCTATTCACAATGAATTTGATATGCTTCCATTCTATTTTCTCTTAATATTTTTTTTTATGTTTTGTTTGGCATGATGGAAAAATAGAAGAATACAAAAATTAGAATGAATAAAAGTTGAAATGATAGATAGAATATCATGATTAGTAAAGAAAAAAAATATGAAGGATGAAAAAATGAATAAATTAAATCTTCCTTCTAACTCACCAAAATCTATATATCTATACAAAATATGGAGAAAAAGTGAAAAGAAAATTAGTTATATATTTTAAAATAAATAAGTATATGCCTTTATATCCTTTAATATAAGCATATATATTATTTATCTATTACATAATGATAAAATATGTATATATATTTTTTTCATTCTTTCATTTTTTTCAGCTCTCTCAATGAAAGACCATTAAATGTAATCACAGATAATATATTTAAATGAGACTGACTATTTGCAAAATATCCCTCCTACCAAACAACCATCGTGTGAAATAAATATTAAATGCAACAGTGATATCATTATATCAATGATGACCTACCAACCAATAATAAAACATTAAGTGGATAAGGTGAACTTCACTTAAGTAGTTATTTGCTTACATGAAAAAAGAGTGAATAGTTATTTGTTTACATGGAGGATTGATTATTAATTTTAATGGAACTCATTTGCTTATTTATTTTGACATTATTAATTAATAACACAATATCAGTATTATCACGTGATATCACTGTTGTAATAAATATTTTCTCATTTTTTTTTGGTACATCAGAAAAGATTCAAACATTAAACAGAATTTCTAGCAAAGGCCACACTTGCCATATCTGCTAAAAAAAAAATTAGCCAATTGGGGAGGGGATCCTCCAACTCAACAAAAGGATCAGACTGTTGGACGCCAAGATTGACCAACAGATCAGCACACTGATTGCCTTCCCAAAGGGTGTGGATTATGGAAATGTGGTTAATCTCCTTCTACATTGCGCAATGACCTTCCTGTTGGGGTGCGTGGCCTCCGAGTCCTTGGCCAGCAGCTTAGCAGTTTCGAGAGAGTCTGTTTCCACAATGGTTTGTGTGATGCTTCTCCATTGTGTGGTGGGTGAAGATATACTGGAAAATATTTGTGGTATCTTTATCTACTCAGTTTTCACATTTGCCTAGGCTACTAGAGACGGTAAAAAATTACACGTGATATGATATATTTTAATAACTTTCACAAGAAACCAAAACAAAAATTATATATATTTTTCGCGTCCATCAAGCCTCCAAGGGACCAAGTAATTTATCGGTCATAAATTGCCGATGGACCATTAAATGTAATTACATATATATAATGTTCAAAAAAGTAGCCTATATTTATTATATATAAAAGTACCATTGGTAGGTGGGTAATTAAAATTTAAAAGATATAATGGAAAATATCTGTCTTTACCTAATCAGTTGCAGTGTTTAACATTTGCCTAGGCTGCTGGAGAATTTTTTATTTTTGTTTTTGGTTAGTAGATTAGGTTTTACACGTGAAATGATATATTTTTCTATCTTTCACAGAAAACGAAACCAAAAACTATGTATATCTTTCACGTCCACCAAGCATGACCAAAAAAAAATAAAAAAAGAACCAAGTACCTGCTCTAATGTCAAACAAAAGTTAACAGCTAGCCTTTCAACCACTTCGTGGGCCAGAGTTTTTTATTAATGGTAATGGTACCTATCAGGGTATAATCTAGAGTATATTTACACAAATACCTTGATTTACACATATTTAGGTGTTTGGGTCAGTTTACGCTTATTTCGATTAGTTATCTTTCCGATCCAGTCAAATGAGCAATGTTATAGGGAAATTATTTAAAGATCTAATGATGTGGCTTCAATATAACAATTGAAATTAGTTGTGAGTTCTAATGTTAGATAGAGTCCACAACTAATTCAATAGTTCACCAAACAATTAAAAAAATATGTGATGACTTAAACGTGTATGCAATAATATTTATAACACCCCTGCAAAAACATTGTCTTAGTATGATATAGATAGATACTACTGGCGTTGTGCAGGCATGGTTGTTGCTCACAATAAAAAAGGCCAATAATTGAATACCCACTAAAGATGATGCGTTTATTTATATGACAAACCACGTGTATCATCTCATGATCAATAAATGGATCCATTTTACCCGCAATGGAATCAAATTTATTTCAGTACATGTATGGAATCAAATCTATTTCAGAAAAATGTTTGGAATCAAATCTATTTCGGCACATGTTTATTTAATTTTATTTGATTAATTATAAATAACTCACCATAATTTCTCAAAGAAAAAAAAAAACTCACTTTTTACAAGTGGGTCAACCACTCATGCATTCTGAATTATTTACTTTTAATGTTCCGTTTCATATAAAAGATAAAATTTTAAAAAGATAGAAAAATGTGAAGAATGATATTAAATAAAATTATTATACTTGACAAAGACATTGAATAGTCAGTCAAAATAATAGTTGGCATTTCCAAATGAAATGCGGAGAAAAGGGTAGTGATAACGCAGTAGAATGGTGGAGGGCACAAACGTAAATGGACATATTAATACCACGTTGGTTTATACCGCGACAGCCCATTGTTTCATCATCTGCATGTATTCAATAGCAAGAATTAGGACAAATAGATGGCGTTTTAGCTGAAAATTAGGCACGAATTGTTTTATATTCAGCAGTCAACTCTAATGTATCTATTAAGGAGCAGACTACATCATATCAACTAATGGCACCAACTCTCATGCATCCATAAACAATACACCATGGAGACACTCCACCCAAAAAAAAAACAGATGGGTCGATTAATATAATATTATTATTCATAACATATCTTTCTGTAGAAAAATATTGTAGTGACTGGCCAGTTGTAGTTAATGTTGAATAAGAAGCAATTTTACTTGGAATGAAAGATTTTTGTGATGATGCCAAATCTTCAAACCTCTCTCCTCCACGCCTTCGCCTTTACAAGTTATAAAATCCGCCATCATATTTCCTTCCCTAAAAACTAGGGCGGCTTAACAGTGTTATCAAAAAAATTTGGCTTCACACCTCATCTTTAAAGGTCTTAAATTTTTAGATATTATATAATCCATGTAAAAAAATTAAATTCGTAAATATTTAAGCCCCACAAAAAAACCTTATAAAAACACAAGTTCAAATTCCCCTCCCCTTCCCCATCTCTCCCCCCTCCCAAAAAAAATATATAAAAACACAAGTTCAATCAAAAAATATTTAAAGCCTCGCTTTAGGGAAGACCCCATAATTTATAGGTGTACATCAATAGTCCAAACAAAAGATTTCAACTTAAGTATTAATTTCAACATAATTACAACTATTAATCTCACTGTATATCTCAGTATTTATTGGGATCCACTAGCTATTCAATAATTGGGATTATCAAGTCTAATTTTTAAGTTCATCTAACATTACGCTAAGTATATTGGGCCTATTAATTCAAATGTGAAATTAAAATACCTTAAAATTTATTTTTTTAAATGAAGAAAAAAAAAGCTAACTGTAAAACTAAAACTAGTAAAAAATCTAGTTTTAACCCCCAAAAAATAAAATCAAGTTTAAACTTACCATCATAATTTTTCAATCATTCTTCCTCTCTCTTAACCATTAAGTTTAAATATGGTAACAAAAAGTTGAATATAAAAATTTAATTAATATTTTTGTATTTAAAAAATTAAATTTATTATTAATATTAAAAAAAAAAACCTCATATATCGTTTTCACTTTAGTCCCCAAAACATCTCGGGCCACCCCTACTAAAAACATAATAAATTTGGAAATCTTTCCAGCAAGAATACATCTTATTTGACCTACCTAGTTGATACCATAAGCCAGCTCATATCAAGTATGACTTTCAAACCATGTAATAAGGCATTGCAATCTGCTTCTAGATTTGTATAAAACCCATAAAAGTTGAAGCTGCGAAGATAGTTTGACAGCTATGATTTCACAAAATCATACCTTCACCAGACAATCCCGGATTACATTTACATGATAACTATAAACATAAACCAATTAAATATCATATCACAATACACACCAATGCTGCACGTATTAACATAAAGGCAAAAGATTATCTTTTAATAAAAAGTCAAACGTTACCTCACGGGATGTGAGAAGGATTATTGCCTAACAACTCGGGTTATGGGCATGGGCGGAGCGGAGCCACTTGGGGACCAGGGTGGGCATTTCCCCGGCCTCACTTTTGGACTACATTAAATGATGACTTGTAAAATTATTTTATACATTATAGTTGTCTCCCCTAGATTTTTGAAAATTTTAATAATGGTTCTAGTTTTTCCTTTTTTCAATAAATTAGTAGTCCACTAACCCTCAAAAATAAATATGTTAGTTTTAGATTTGAGTTAATTAGATGTAACTATTCTGATCTATTTGTATATTGATGAAAATATAATAATTCTCTTTATCTAACACAATATTCGTAACTTTTTAAGAACAATTTTTAGTTTTCATTTACCATTTTTTTTAGTAATAATAGTTTATAACCTAATAAAATACGATTGTATACAAAAGGCAAAAAGTTGTAACCCAAAAATATTTCAAACTATTTCAAATAAGAAATTTCTTTATAAGATTGATAATGATCTCAACTAAATTTTGCAACTAAATAAAAAATAATTTTATTACGAATATGTAATTGTGCGCATTGATAGAAAATTAGTGAAAAATTAATTTATATTTAATTCATATACATAATTTTAGAGATTTTATTGAAATATATTTAATTCTCACAACTGTTGGTGTTGTCTTTGGTGAAACAGCGTTAACTGGCTTTTGGATGTGTTCTTTGTAACTCTGCAATGGTAGCATCATCATCTGTTTTGTTGCATGTGAATATTTTGCTAAGGTTATGGTCAGCTTTTATATAGAAACAGAGCTATTTTTTTGTAGCTGGCGACTCCCAGATTCTTGTTTGTTGGGACTGAATTTGTGACGTTGATGGTTTTGATATGTCCCTGTTGATATAAGGATGTGACAGTTGGGGAATTCGTTGGTTGGATGATTTTTTTTTTTTCTTTCTGGTTGGTAATGAATAGTTATTGTTGTTGACTTTGCTTAAATGGCTGCTAGATGATGCATATTCTGTTGATTGGCCTATGGATAACTGATATGATATGGCCTGATCCTTGAACTAGAAGGATACGGATGGCCAAATATTCATTGATGTATTCTCTATTTTGAATCTTTGTGTTGGTCCATGTTTATGGAACCACACAAATAGATGTTGAAGAGTGTTTTTTTTTCCCTATTTTCCCCATATTGTAATAAAACTTCATTAACCATCAATAAAAATTTAGGTCAGCATTCTTGCAGTCAAGGAGCAGGGCCGGCCAAATAGTATGAAAAAAAAAAGTATGGACTTTAGGTCCAAAATTTTTAGAAGGTTTTATAATTTTAGGTACATCACTAACCCACAAAAAAAATTAAATCCAATCAAAATTTTTATTGCAATAATTTGGGTCTATAATCCAATCCATAACATTAAAAACTTAGAAATTAAAAAAATAAAAAAATATTCAAAAGTCAACTCATATTTACTCCCACCCACTTTCTCTCTCTCTCTCTCTCCGGTAAAAAAAAATAAAAAACAAAAACAAAAGTTGAAATTAAATACAATCTCTCCCTCTCTATGATAAAAAAAACAAAAGCAAAAATTGAAATATTTTTCTCGACAATATTAACATATTCTTCTTTTGTCTCCCTCTCACATAGAAAATTAAAAATTAATTTAAAAAAATAATACTAAAAATAAAAAGACCTATATTTAAGGTTTCCGCTTTAGGCCTCAAATTGGCTTGAAACGCCCCTGTCAAGGAGGACAGATAGTTACTTTTCTAATCCTGCCTGATGAGAGATAGACGAGAGGGAGTAAGTTTGAAATCCATTTCGTTAATTTGTCATTTCTCTTGTATAGTTTTTATGATGATCATCTGGAATCTTTCTCGTTGCGATTGCAGTTACAGTATGATTCAAGTATGAGTTTAGCAATTCAGAGTGAGACGGTTCCATGTCTTACAATGTTCAAACAACATTCTTGTCAGAAGGATTTTTTAGGAGGCTCAAACACCTACCGAACATCCTTGAAGGATGGAACAAGATGATGAAGAAGGCGGCGAAGGAATGGAGTCAAATCTAGGAAGAGAACAAGGAGATATCTGAAAAAGGGGAGGCAAAGAAGCAGTATAAATGTTGAAGATGATATAACCCGCTCTTGTACTTAAAAGAGATGACCGTTTTACCATTCCAAAACTTCAAAACTCATGGATTTTTCGTAGTAAATTTGACATATAATTCTTTGTTCGCAATGATATTTAGCTTGGAAGTGATTGTTCTCTCCTGGAAAGAATGAATGAGAGTGCAATTCTAATTTAGTGTCAAAACACGACGATGTGATATTAGAATGCCACTACGAGCTTTTGTTTGAAATCGTTTCCTTGTGCAGACATTATTGCTCATATTACATAGGGAAAAATACTTGAAACAAAGCACGCACACTTATTCTTGACAAAGCACGCACAATTTAGGAAACAAGATAACAAACCTCTCCTCTGTACTCTTCCTTAAGTGGGAGCTAAGCAGTAGCACAATGACAAACAAAGTCGATTGACTTAACTATCTTTCATACTTGAAGTTCTGGTTAATTCATGCAAATTTTGTTTCTAAGTGAATTATTTTCTTGGGAAATTTGGAGGCCGGTCCCCCTATGTGGACTTGCTTGGAGATAAGTCCGGCAAAAAAACTTGTTGGAGTCTAAGTCCGTGTTTAAACTTATATGTAGGTACTTAAGTCCACTTTTTTTTTAAATCTCAATATTACCCCTAACAGTGTTAATTTTGTCCAATTATGGAAAGTCCAATAGGTTAGATCTTTAAAGTATATATAGAAACCTTAGTTTGAGTTATATATGGAATGTATATACTCTGCTAGCTATATATAGAAACCTGATTGACGAA
Source organism: Ilex aquifolium (assembly GCA_951799425.1). Taxonomy (NCBI): domain Eukaryota; kingdom Viridiplantae; phylum Streptophyta; class Magnoliopsida; order Aquifoliales; family Aquifoliaceae; genus Ilex; species Ilex aquifolium. Next base: position 908,011 of record OX637391.1, read on the forward strand.
TTAATTCAGATCACAAGTTTTCCTTATCAATTCAAATCCAAATTCGAATTCTTAATCAATTTTAGTCTGTTATACTTTTGAATAACATACTTTTGTGTTTGACAGGGGATTTGAAGGTGATAGAAGCAGTCGTGAGACCCTGTGTTACTAATGATGTTACTGTCAATGTTACTATTTAATGATCATTACATACAGTAACCAATCGTGCAACAATGTTGAAGAGAACAAGGAGATATCTGAAAAGGGGGGGGCAAAGAAGTAGTAGAAATGTTGAAGATGATATAACATGCTCTTTGACTTAAAAGAGATGATCATTTTACCATTCCAAAACTTCAAAACTCATGGATTTTTCGTAGTAAATTTGACATATAATTCTTTGTTCGCAATGATATTTAGCTAGGAAGTGATTGTTCTCTCCTGGAAAGAATGAATGAGAGTGCAATTCTAATTTAGTGTCAAAACACGACGATATGATATCAGGGGCGGCCCAACAAATCCGGAGGCCCTAGGCGAGGATATGAAAGTGGACCCTATTAATAGACAATAATTATTAAAATATATTCATTTAAAAGATATTTTTCTAGCTTTTTGAGATGCAAAAATATTGATTAAATTTTTATATTCAAGTTTTGTTAATATATTTTTTTCAATAGATAATATAGCTAATCCATTTAATTTTTCTTGTGACAGTTGATCGAAGATAAGATTTTATTAATTTAAGTTTCGAAAAACTTCTCTCCGCTGAAGCAACTATTATTGGTATTGTTAACAATATTCTAAAAGCTATACATGCATTTGGAAAACAATTTAATCGTTTTATATAAGTTAGGGTTTCAGCTGGAGTATTAATTTCAGATTGTAGAACTTTTCTTAATATAATCCATTCTTGAAATAAATCTAAACCATTAATATCAGAAAATAAGTCATGCTTCAAAAAAGTTTCAAGGTTAAGACAATAACTTTTCAAATTATCATCATCTAAGGATTTTAATTTTTTAAAACAAAATAAAAAATATTTTCATATATTTTGCATTGTTCAAATTTACTCTTGATCGAAGAAATAGCTAGATCAACTATAAATAAGAAATACTCAATTCTAAAACACTCTTCAGCTGATAGTGTTACTGCATTCTCAATTGTATCACCAAATTATTTTTTTCTAAAAATTTTACGTTTTTCTCGAAATACTGGTTCTATTTCCATTTCAAGTGCAATCTCTTTTGATGAAATCAAAGCAGAGTAAAATCCATTTTCTCTATATGATTCCAAAAAAGAAATAAGTCATTTTAATTGATCAATAGTAACATCAATATGCATGTCTTTGGATTGTAAATTTTTACTAACTGTGTTGACAACAAATAATTCAAGGCTGCAATATTTTAATATATATACTCATAACTAAAATTCTTAACAGGGGCCCCAAAATTTTGTAAAAATTGGGGGCCCTAGGCGGCCAACTAAGTGGCCTAGGCCTAGGGCCGGCCCTGTATGATATTAGAACGCCACTACGAGCTTTTGTTTGAAATCGTTTCCTTGTGCAGACATTATTGCACATATTACATAGGGCAAAATACTTGAAACAACAAACACACTTATTCTTGACAAAACACGCACACTTTAGGAAACAAGATAACAGCTGATCAAAAAAAAAAAAGGAAACAAGATAACAAACCTCTCCTCTGTGCTCTTCCTTAAATGGGAGCTAAGTAGTAGCACAAAGACGAACAAAGTCGATTGACCTCGGGTGATAGAGCTCACCATTAAAAAAGGACTAATTTTCGTATTTGAAATTTGAATCTATACCCCACCCCCCACCCCCAACCCCCCAAAAAAAGGAAAAGAAAAAAGCATTGTTGTCGCCACTTTTAGACAATTTTTTTTTTGAAGTTTAGGGTGCAGCAAGGTTGTGGAGCTCGAATCCACGTCTCTGTTGATGGATATAGATAGTGGTGTTGCAAGTCTTTTTTTTTTTTTTTGACTTTACAAAGATAGGGTTACCTAAGTCCTGTGACTTAACTATCTTTCATACTTGAAGTTCAGGTTAATTCATGCAAATTTTCTTTCTAAGTAAATTATTTTCTTTAGAGATAATGGGATGTGAGTACCTTTTTCAAAACTTATTTGACTTTAAGTACCACCTCCAAACTTATCCTCTTTTAAGTCTTTTTTTTCATCAAATAGTTGTCAATAAGTATACATTTTAAAACAAATTCAAATTCTTTTTAAAATGTATTTCATAATTACCCCTACCATAAATAGTGCATATCTAATTGCCAGCTTTTATATTTCTAACATCTAAATATTAGAATGTGAAACTTTTAAGATTCCTTTTGATATTTGTGTATCTTTTGAATTTTATATATATATATATATATATATATATATATATACACACACACACACACACACACACATATATATATATATATAGTAACATCAAATAGTAACACGCTCAACAAAAAAATAGTAACATCAAACAGTAAACTCTCAACAAAAAAATAGTAATATCAAACAGTAACATCAAATAATAACACGCTCAACAAACAAATAGTAACATCAAATAGTAAAACTCTCAACAAAAAAATAGTAACATCAAATATTAAATTTTTAATTAAGTTTTTTATGGAGTATGTTACTGTTTAATGTTACTATTTTTTTGTTAATTAAATTTTTAATTAAGTTTTTTATGGAATATGTTACTGTTTGATGTTACTATTTTTTTGTTGAGCGTGTTACTGTTTAATATTATTATTATTATATATATATATATATATATATGAAATTTCAAAATTCAAATGATACACATATATCAAAAGGAATCTTAAAAGTCTCACATTCTAATATTTAGATATTAGAAATATAAAAGTTGTTATGCACTATTTATGGTAGGGGTAAAAAGGTTTTTATGACTTTTTTTAGGAGATGTACTTTTATCCCAATTATTTTAAAAAGTGTATTTTTATCCTATTAAGTTCTTAAGAAGGTACCGGCCTCCCTAAGCCCTTTTTCTTTACCATTCAAGGCCGGCCCAATAGTGGAGGAAATGAAGCGGTGGCTTTAGGCCCACCAATAAAGATGGCCCCAAAATTTAAAAGTCTAAGAATATAGCCCAAGTCCATTTTAACCCATTAAAATTAGTCTTATAAGAAAGTCCCATATGAAGGCCTAAACCAACAAAAAAACTCTAGACTGATTTTGGGCTCAAAAACTCAATCTATAATCTCACACAATAACATTTTACAAGAAAAAAAAAAAAGAAAATATTTTTTGTACCTAATTGAGTGATCTTATCTGGTGACATAATGAATCATAGCTGTGGAATTAATAGTGAGTCCCACCTAATAGTAGGATCTACTGTCAATCTAATGACATAAAATAATAAAGTTGTCAAATAAAATCACTAAATAAGGTTCATGTAATGTTAGTCTTTTTTATCATAATCTTAAAAAATCTAATCAAACATATATTTCATGAGTAATGCTTAATTCATAGAAAAATAATTTTATAAGAGTGTCAATGACGAGACAACATAGTCTGTCAAATAATTTTTGAATTTAAAAGTTTTGGAATTTTTTATTTAATTTTAAAATTAAGTCAATTTGATATATTTAAAAAAAAACCTCAATTGAATTTATCGCTTTAGGCCTCAAAACATATCAAGCCAACCCTTTTCCCATTAATAATCAGGCTGGATGTGTGATCAAATATGTGCCTCTATCTGACTTCCCAATAAATATTCAAGAGAATGTGAAGGAATTGTCGGCTCTTGAGTCCACATTTTTTAGTTTATAAATTTTTTAGTGAAAGTTGTCAATGAGATGATCATTCTACTCTTATACAACTTCAAAGCTCATGGGTTGTCTTCAGTAAATTTCACATATAATTCACTGTTAGCATTAATATCTGATCTGGAGTCCAAAGAAGCACGAAACTAACCATTCTGATTTACTCTGCTCAAAACATTATTAGGTGATATTACAAAGCCACTGCAACCTATTATTTGAGACTATCACATAGGACAGAATACTTGAAAAAATAAGTATTACATTTATTCTTGACAAACCACAAATGCCTTCAAAAAGAAAAAGATAACACCACCTCCTCCCCCCGCTCTCCCTAGGAGATAAGTAAATGAACAAGGGCAAACAAAAGTCCATTGACATCAAGTGATAAAGCTCAGCATCAAAAAGGGACTGCTTTTCATTTTTTTTGTGCGGGTTCGGGTGCTGGCGCATTCAAGAAAGAATGGAGCCAACCTGAGGATTTCTTTGCTGTTCGCTGGTAATTGTTCAGGTAGTCTACGTAGGCAAGGCCAAACCGAACATTATAACCTGATCCCACTTCCATACAATCCATCAAAGCCCACATGAGGTAACCTTTGACGTCTGTTCCTGCCCTGCATTCCAAGAAGCACATAGGAACATTCAATTAAGACAACCATAGTTGACTATCGTAAGGAATAAAGGAGAAAAAAAAAATTAGTTTCACTTACTTTATTGCTTCTGAAATTGCGTAAAGATGACCAATCATATGCTGAATTCGACCATCATCCTGTATGGCAGTCTCCACTGGAATGGTGTCGTCTCGTTTCTCAGGGTATCCTATTGGGGAAAGTGAGTTCATCATTGTCTTAGTAGAAAATTAATAATAGTCGGGGTTTTAACAACTTAGTTGTAACTGTATTGAACTAACCATTCTCAGTAATGATGATTTTTGGATTGCCATAAGTACTGCTTATATATATCAACGCATCCCTTAGCCCTTGCGGGTAAACATATATAGCATCACTCCCTGGTGCCTAGATTGGAATTAACCAAGACCAAAACTTTATGATTAGCTATAAATGTCAAGAATCAGTCATATACGTCAACTGTAACTGACTCGCAGATAAATTATCTTACCAGTGGTCCAATGAGCGCCCCTTTGCTATTCGTAGCTGGGACAAGCATGATAGATAAGAATGAGAGATTAGATAATTTTATTTTGTCAACAACACTTTTTTTGTTCCAAACGAGTTTTTATCGCAAATAATAAAAAAAATTATGGCTAAATTGCAAAAAATAAAAATAAAAACAGGATTCTTCTGATAAATCTTACGCGTGAGTTCAACCCGTTGGAAATCAGCTTGGCCAGTAACAGTGTCATTTGGACCTAACATTGGAAGACCCTTTGCATAGTAAGAAGTATAGTAATTAACACCGATGAAATCATATGATCCTTGAATTAAAGTTTTTTGTTCATCAGTAAATGTTGGAAGCGCATCGCCCACCAAAGCTTTCATTATGAACGGATAGTCACCATAGACTAGGGGCTCCAAAAACCTAGTTTGGATGGAAAAGACGTGTCATGAAAATTGAATCATTTGAGTTTAAGTAAGAAAAAAAATAATACAGCTTGACTAACCATCCCGTCAGGAAGTTGAACGCTCTCATAGCTGCATCGTCATCAGGTCGCCCGGATTCGTATGCCTCAAACCATTGGGTCACCAGTGGAATACCAATCTCCCCTTTTTGAGTTGCCTATGGAAAAACAATATTTGAATCTTTAAACTATACTGCATCTGGCCTAGGATAATTGCACACACATACACACATATATATGTGTATATGGACTTATGTATTTCTAAATTAAATAATTACCTGGTAAGTCTCTCTGTACAATTCAGCAACTGAGGCATGGGCTAGTATGATATTATGTGCGACAATGAATGGATCTGTTGCTGGTTGTGCATCTGGTTTGTTCAGCCCTGTACTGTACCCATATTGTGCAAACACTTGCGGCTCATTGATAGTAGCCCAGTGCTTTACTCGATCTCCAAATGTTTGGAAACAAAGATTGGCGTAGGCTTTGAAGTCATCTCTAAGTTTAAAAATCACAAAATACTCAAAAGTAAGAAAATTTGATGGAATTTGGTTACTAACAACTTCGGTAACACTTGGGAAAGTAGTTCTTTTTTTTTTTTTTTTTCATTTTCTTATTATCTTTTTTGTTGATTTTTTTTTTTTTACCTTTCCCATTGCTTACACCTTTCTTATAATCTTATATCACACGTATAGTGCCATAGAATAATATTGTTTGGTTGTAGTATCATAAAAAAAAAAAATTTGCATGAATAGTTCAGGCTAATTCGGTATAAGCGAGTAAAACACAAAATTAAATGTGAATCAAAAATATTATCCGTTGTAATCCGGTGTTTGGTAAGACACTAGTTTAAGAGTACTGGGATAATAGTTATTCAAACCAAATTTACATTTAGTTAGTTCACTTAGGTCATAGTATGAATGTCAGAGTACTAATTACATACTAATCAAAAACATCAATATAGTTTAGTTATCCATATTTTTGTTTATTATACGGATAATAGGAAATTTATAACATAATACGATTGAACTGAATTATAATACCACATTTCCAGGTGATATTAATATAGGATCAAGAATCCCAATAGAGGGTAATATTCATATATATACATATATTATACATGTACGAAATAAGCATTCACATAATACTGAGTGTTATTGGGAACTAAATTTAATATAAAGTTGATTTAGAGAGTTTTTTTCTATTAAGAATCCGTAATCCATCTCTTAATACAAGTGCACTGTTTATATAGACTAAAGTACTTCTAGATCATTTTTTTGCGAAATATTAACTAAAACTGTTTTTACTTTTTAGCAAATGTATTTTTTTGATTAAATAAATTATAGAGAAAAGAGGTTATCAAACAATAAATTAGTGTAAATGTGGACAAGACACTTACATAATCTGGCTGTCCAAGAACCCATAATACTTATTTTGCAGTGCTGTGGGCAAGTCGAAGTGGAAAAGTGTCACAACCGGAGTTATACCTACATTAAAAATTTTGTTTATCATGAAAAAGAGAGAATAAAAAATGCACTGAAACAGCTCAAACTTCATATTCCTGTTCGAGTAGCTCATTAAAAGAGCTCAAAGTAAGTTAAATGAATAATTTCTTACCATTCTTGACTAGTTCGTCAATGAACTTGTTGTAGAAATCAATACCCTGTTGGTTTATACCACCAGCTATTGTTCCATCTGCATTTTTTCAACATCAAGAACACCAATCAATGGAGATATTTGGTGGAACACTAATGGTGGTGGTGTGGATTATTGAGTCATGTAAAGAATAACATAAAAATAAGTAATACTTCTTGGAACATAAAATTTAATCTAATTTGTTGATTAAATCTAATAACTATAATGAATTAGATCGGTAAATTGAGTAACTATATTAAATATAAAGAGTATTATTAATAATGAATTTTGTCATTTATAAGGGGAGCTAAGAACATACCAGGGAGGATCCTAGACCAAGAGAAGGATAACCTGTAAGCATCCGCTCCCATTTTCACAAGTTGTTGCACATCGTCCTGTTACACCATGCATACAAAATTAATATAGACTACTCGATACATACATCCATAACCCATTTTCAACCATGCATTACCCATTTGCATCTCATAAGCTTGTAAACTCAATGTTAAACTTCCTTCTAGTTTTAAAAAAGTGTTATGTTTGACATGATATTGATCAAGTAAGAGTAGAGTTTTGGATTTCATTTACTGGGTATCGATTGTATGAGTCGACTCCAATTCCACCTTGGAGCATATAATCCCAGGTGCTGGGTCCTCTCCCTCCTTCTGTTGCCGATGATTCCGTCTGCACCAAAGTCCAAATAAATATCACATCATCGGCGGCCCAACACAATCGGATTGATATGTGTTATAGCAACATATAAAATATCATATCAATACTTAAACAGAGTTACTTAAAATTTATTTTTTTATTTTTTAAGATGTGAAAATATATATGGATCATATGAAAATAAAACATTACAAATAATATTCAACACAAGGTTAAATTCCAAATTGGACAGTTAATCCCAAATGTCCAAAAGTATTTGAACACTAAGTCATTGCCCATAAAAAATAGTAGACCTGAACAAAAAACAAGAGACATGGAAAAAAAATCACAATACACCCATAACAATGACCATTATGTAGAGAGAGAGAGAGAGAGACCTGCAAAGCAGAAGAGGCGGTGCCAAAAATGAAATCAGGAGGGAAGTCTTGTCTTGTAACGGCTGTTGGGTCTGGAACAGGAGTTGGGGTAACTCCTCCATTAAATAGGCGTCTAAGAAGATCGGGTGTAGGGGCAGCGACACCTTTCAAACATCTGATGGTAAAAGAAGGAGACGAGGACGAACCCTTCCTTGCACTCTTCAGATATGGAACTCCCCCAATAGGGCCAGTAATGAATTGGCTTCGTCTCTTCAAGGAACCCAAATGAGTAAGTGACAGATTAATCTTTGGTGAAACAGCGTTAAGAGCCATGGTCAGAGAGAGAGAGAGTTTATGGTAGGTTTGAAGTTTGAAGAGAACTTTGAAGTTTGAAGAGACTAACTGCTTAACGGTATTTATTTATAGGGAATGAAGATGGGGGGGAAATTTTGAAAAGTTAGGTTTGTTTCCACTGGTATTATAATTTATCTTGTGCACGTAACAACTGTTAAACTAAATGTGCACAAGATGTTCACGTTGTTCAAAGTATGAATGGTCAACAAATACTAACCTTAACAGTAAGTTTCATTCAAGCATTCTATGTTTTATCAAAATAACACAACTATCCCCTTTTTTTTTGTAGAATAACAAAGTAAACCACTTACTTTTGAAAATAGAGCACCAAATAACTATCAATGTGCATAAAAGAATCGTCATAATCATAAGTAGAATTAAATTGAAAAATATGTCTTTTATACAACTTTTTTTTTCCTTATTTCCTTTGTAATAGATAGCACAATAATGTCAAATTGTTTCACTAATTATCGTTACCTCCTCTTACCTTTACATAATTATCTTTGATCACAAGTTAAATTCAAACATTTTTGTAACAATGTTAATTTGACCCCCTCAATAATGGATCCTTTGTTTTTAAGAAGATGGGATGGGATGGGATGTTGCCCCCTGTCTAACGGACGTACATGTTATAAGTGTTTGTGTTAAGGGGTCATCCCACTATTTTGATAAAACTCAAAGGATCATAATGAAATTTGTCCTAGATGTGGAAACGGCAGAAAACTTGGAATTCTGAGGATGCTTTACCTTGATGTACAAATTGATTAGTACGTGTTAATTAGCATGTGGTCAAAGAAACGTATTATGGATGGTCCAGATAGGTAACCTAAATTATTCATTAGTCAGTTCAACTAAAAGAATAAAACACTCGGTCAATTAAAAAAGTAGTACTATTGGGATCTAATTCATTATAGTCATTAGATTAACTGTGTGTCCCATTAAATAACGAAACTTAGTATTAATCTAACGGTTATAATGAAACTATATCATTAAGTCAATAAATTAAATCAAATTTCTAATTTTTTTTATTATTTTTTTTATAGTAGATCATGTACGGTGATTCCAAGTAAGTCTTTCACTAATACAAAAGGGAATGATCTATAGATATATTAGAATGGATGTACATCTCGTTCATAAAACATAACGCTTTTATGCTAACATGCACCAATTAAGGTGGCGGCTTAATTAAACCCAATTCAACACGTTAGACCTTTGACAATAGCTGTCTATACCTTTGCCAAAAGCTGCCTAGTTTTTTTATTGGTTAAATTAAATTCAACCTCGTGATTTTTTATGTGTTTGGCATCTTAAACTATAGGTTGAAATCAGGCCTATCAATCATCTCGAGTGAGTGAAGCGGGTTCGTATTAAAAAGTATTTTATTTATGCCTGATTTATTTATTAATTCGTGTCTAACGAGTCGAGTTATATTGGGTTCGTATCGTGCATGAATCATGTAAAATCTGTATATAAATGAGTCGAGTCATGTATTTTTTTTTTATTGGTTTCACTATATCCAATTCATGTATTAACCGTGTCGGATTGGATCTACTAATTTATAAAAGTGGTGGCTTAAGAAAAAATCAAAACAATTAATTAGGCTATTATTACTGGGTCCATGACCCATATACCACAAAACCAAATTTTCAGTTGGATTCGAATTTGGACCCAATAGGACTGTGAATTCCCCACACCACTACTAGGTTTTGAGTCTCTTCAGTGAATAGCCCAATACAGTCCTTAATAGGCCAATGGCTTAGAGGCCCAAAACCATAGTAGGGAAACTCAGGTAATCAAATCATCATCGTCTGATCGTTGGTAATGGTAGCAGCGTTACAGTTGAATGATCGGTGCGGTTGGGGAAGAGAACACACAGTGAAAACATGACAGCCACAGCTCAATCTTTCAATGGCAACTTGAAGGTCAACTTTCTTCTAATTTTTCTCACTATTTTCTTTCTCTTTGTTTTTGATCTTCTTTCGTTACTTGCCATTTTATTTGGTTGTTGAGAAACCAAAGGAAAATGAAAGGAAAAGAGAAAAGAAAGGGAATATGACTCCAATTACTTGTGTTCCTTTGGTTTTTCAAGTTAATTGAAAAACAAGTCCAATTCGTGGGTCTAATACCGTTGTTTGATTTCATTTCCTCTGGTTTTAGTTAGATGTTTTGACATCCAAACGGGTTAGGTGAAATGTTGTATTGCAATAATCTTAGAATGCAAGTTATTACTGCAAGTTTCCAGTGCAAGATTGCAGGTGTTTGTCAAAGCATGCCACATGTTTGTGAAATGTACTGAGTGGCTTGTAGTTCTATATGTGTAGTGGAACAACTTTACATTGCCCACTTCTTTTTGGTAAATGTGATCTTTATTTGAATTAATTTTGGATACCTACAAATACCTTGGGTGTTGTCTGTTCATTGGGTCTGGTGTTTCCTGAAGATAAACCAAACCAAGCCTTATGTCCCAATCATTTGGGGTCGGCTATATGAGTCCGTCTTTGCCATTCATGTCAGTGTTTCCTGAAGATCATAAATACTATTTTGGAACTTTTGTCATGTGGCTATGATTTGGCAAGTGAAAAGAATATACACTTTGATATTCATGCAGAAAGCACTTGCTGGGTTAAGACGTATCAATCTTGAAGGGCTGCGATGGAGAGTGTTCGATGCCAAAGGCCAGGTGAGACTGCACCATTCCTTTTCCCCTGCTTTACTTCATATTGTTAAATTTGATGATTCATCAGGCTAAAATGCTTTGGCAACTGAGTTGACTGCATTAGATGAGACTTTAGTTAATAGAAACTAATGCAATTATTTTCTTCATTCGTAATGGACCTGAATTGCTGTGAAATGAGGCCTGAAAATTATGCTTGTCATCTGGTGTGAGCACAGATGTTTGGACCAGCATTTTCCTTCCTCTAAGTTATGAAATTCCAAATTTAAAAGTGATTTTCTTTGAACATAGGTCCTTGGGAGGTTAGCATCGCAAATATCCACTGTGATTCAGGGCAAAGATAAGCCAACTTATGCGCCCAATCGCGATGACGGGGATATGTGCATTGTTCTTAATGCAAAGGATGTTTGTGTAACTGGGAGAAAACTTACTGATAAGTTCTACCGATGGCATACTGGGCAAGTACCATTCTTTTTGGCCTTTAATATTATCATGAAACTGTAATGTTTATATGTTTTTGGTATTGGGCCTCCCCAGTTTGGTGCTATCTGGGACAGTAATGAGCTAATCAAATGTTATGAAAAGCGAAAAAGCTGAAGGCTATGATTTCATTGATGCATTTTTGGAATGCCCTCAGTTTGTCATGATGTTGAATATCTGTGATGTAGGTATATAGGCCATCTAAAGGAAAGGAGCTTAAAGGACCAGATGGCCAAGGATCCTACTGAAGTTATTCGCAAAGCTGTCTTACGCATGCTCCCGAGAAACAAGTTGCGTGATGTGAGTGCTGTTAAATTGTTGTTCTTTCCCTAGCACTTATTGTACAGCAATGTCGACATGTTTAGAATGTAGTCATGTACCATCATTTTAGATAGAAATTATTTCACTTCTCCATTAAGTACCACAAAGAGTGATTTACATTGCCCTTGTCGAACTCTCATCTCCTCACTTCCCAAAAATTATGCAAAAAAAAAGGGGGAAAGAAGAGAGAGACGTTGATTCTTCGTTTCTTATAGGGGAGGCACTTTGATAGGGTGGATTTGACTCGAAAGAAGTATTGATAATACCGTGCCATAAAATATGCCACAGAAGTAGTATTTTTTTATTGAAGGGCACTAAACCATTCAGTGTGTGCCTTATGTGGAACAAGCACTGCCACCAAAAGAGCATTTACAACGTCATGCAATTTCCTATCTAAGACACTTGTGTTCCTCTGGAAGAGAAGTGTAAACTGTTTTTTCATTACCCACCAGTGCCAAATGACTGTAATTCTTTCGGGACATGAATAGTGTGATCACCTCTTTAACATATCAAGGTGGTTGCTGGAGACAGGTTGAGGGTATTGTATGGATGATGGTTTACAAGCAAGTTGCGTTGGTTGGAGAGTAATCGAGGGAGGACTATTGAGCAGAGTTAATGTTTCATAAATCACTAAAGGTTGCTTGTTTGATCTTTTTATACTGGTAAGACACGGTGGATTCAAAGCAGTTTGTTGGTTAACGAGCTTGAAAGATATGATTAGATAATTTATCCTGGAGGCTTCCTGCGTTTCTGTACTTTTAATATTGCTGCTTCTTTGGTATGCAGGATAGGGATCGAAAACTGAGGATATTTGCTGGCAATGAGCACCCCTTTAGTGATAGGCCCATCGAACCAGCTGTGATGCCTCCACGACAAGTAAGAGAAATGCGTCCCCGCGTGAGGCGAGCTATGATTCGAGCTCAGAAGAAGACTGAGCAACAGCAAGAAGGCACTACGGATACAAGAAAAGGCAGAAAGAAAGAAGAGGTAAAAGCAGAATTGAGTGCCTAGAGAAGTATGGCAAGAGCTTTGCTTATATACTCCATGTAACCACTCTAGATCTGGTCATGGGCTGCTGCTGCTGCTTTTCTTCTTTTTTTTTTTTGCTCAAAAAATGATACTGGCATGCCAGCCTTGCCTTGGAATCTGTTATAATGTCATCGAGATTTTGTTTAGATGGGGTACTTATTTTGGCAAGCATAGTAAGAACAATGGGGCTTATTCTGCTACACATTCTATTTTTGGCGGCTTGCCGAGCTTGATCACTAAGCTCAGTCTTCCTGTTTAGAACCTTAATAATGATTGGCTAACTTGGAGTAGGCATCTTGCGTTGAAGCAATACTAGGCCTGTAGATTGATAGTTTTTTCAAATACATATTGCATTTAGCTGTGCTTTCTCTCTTTGGATTGTTTGAAACATCAAGATTGGTCATGGTACTGCATCAAGGATGTGTGTAATATATTCAGTACGCAAGATGCAGTGAACGCGGTGCAAACTGCCATTGAACATGAACATGAGATATACGTCTTATTTTGATGTGTAATAACAAAACGGTCTGCGATGTTACTTGTTTTCGTATTATCGTACCAAACTTCACATGAAGGGCTCATAGAGATGATTATAAAGTAAAGTACTAGGTTGAACATTAGTTCACCAAACTAACGCTTCACCAGGTGGCATTTTAAAATAACACAAACCAAATCAAGAGCAATTGGAGTTTGAATGAAATTCAGATCATTTCTGAAGCACAAAATTAAGAAAATAGAGTCCACCAACATGAGATCCTTATGTAATTGATTTTGGGGTTTACAAAACAAGCGAGACATCAGATAAATACACATTAGTTTTAACAATTGAAAATAAAAAAACAAAAACAAAAACTGGCAAAAGCAGCACAAATCAAAGAAGGCCAACAGCTTCATCACTACACAGCACAAAATCTCCTCTAAATTACCAAAAGAAAGGCAAAATAGGATGAGGCAAAAAATATCTAAGATCCTAATCACTTGACGATCCATCATCGTCGTTTTCATGCTCTGTAACCACCTTCTCTATAAACCTCTTCCTCACTCCGTCAAGGACAGCTTTTCTAGACTGTTCATTACCACTCTGGCCATCAGTAAGCACAGGATCCGACTGGCAGAGAACTAATGCAACACCTACAAATTTGGATGAGCAAACTCTTCAATCAGGACGTCTGAGAATCAGGCCAGCAGGTTAATCAAAAAACATGTGACCAAAATCATCAGATTCATGTTTTAAAACCTGAAGAAGCAAACTAAGCAGAATAACAGAAACCACTTTTATGTTTGTCCATTGAAACAAAAAGGAGTTCTAGAAGGAAATGATTGGCACTCAAAGAACACTGCATAAATGATAAACAACATTACTGAAACTGTTGGTTTATAACTGGCTTATGTGATATATCGATTTTTCAAGGCAACCCAGGGAAATAATAACCGCGGGTTCACATAACACTATATTTCTGCAAGTAACAGCAAAAGAGTACAGTAAAAACTAACTCCCTCGAATACCCACAATTAAAATTTCTCCAAGTACTAGGGTCCTTCAACCCATATTCCTCTGTAATTAGAAATATATTATGTAGTGACTTTTTAATCCTTGCAAGCCACTGATCATTGGACAGGTCCTCTAAGTGTTACAAACTCTGGCTGAGAAAACACAGTAGCATGTGATTCAAGCATAGAATAGACAAAACACTCCCATTCAAAAAAGGATCGAGGAGAAATGACATAGATTTTTTTTCTGCGATGATTTCCGATACACAATTAGGCACAAAAACCAGTCTGTGAGTAAAATCTATTTCCCAACAAGGACCATCACTTTAACTTCATGTGTCAAGAAATTCGTATGTGCCTTGAGTTTCTCATTTATAGATGTATGTATATATACAAACAGACACATCACATGCTTACATAGCAGTGCTAGAATTTGAAGTTCTTTTACCAGGAAAATGTTAGCAATCCTAATCCAGAAAAAAAAAAAAAATTAAACTATAACATATGCTATACTGCCCCAAAAAAAACAGAAGAAACTAGTCAAACAACGGCTACAGCTGCTAAAAACGACAGATCAATTAAGTATCATAACAAAATTAACATCTACCTATACAACTCTCCTGATGACATGATATCTACATAAAACTGAAGCAAACATCTGAAAATAAAAATTAAGATGAGCCATTTCTGAACATAATAAACAACCCAATCACATTTCAAGGGGCATATAGCAAAACAACTGGAGGGAGGGAGAGATGCTGGGCAAGATATTCGGGTAAGTTACCTTCCGGAGTGCAGCTCCAACCAAAACTATGCAAGCCCACATAATTTGCCTTAACAGCACTATTGTTGTACACCAACAAAGTGGGAAGATTACGATCTGGATAATTAGGAATGCAATCAGTAGAAATTATCTTAACAAATTTTGTTGCAGGGTATCTTGTCGCCAGTTCTTCCAAACATTGCAAAAGTACCCTGCATTCTGGATACCTATCACAAAGTACAGCAGAGTTAGACACACACGAGCATATTTGCTTATGTATTTTGATGTATATATGCATTTGTTATTCAAACAGATTTACTGAAACGATAGAACTCAGCACCCCCTACAGTTAAGCTATTAATACCATATACTGAAGTGAAGATTGAAAAAAGAATGAAGCTATCCATAACAATTACCCATCCTTGTACAAGATCACGACAACCCAAACGTCTGGTGGAGCTTGTGAAACCTCGCGCACAAAATCCGAACCAGAAATCGGAATAACTGATCCAAATCTCGAAACCTTAGCTACTTCTCTCATCTCTGCCAACCTCTTCTTCCTTTAAATACACAACCACCACCAAAATAGAATCACTTAATAGCAAACTTGAAACAAATACAGTTAATTACATCGATTGTAATAATTCAATCACCATTAAAAGGTTTTCAATTTTATTATGTAATTCCTTTCCCTTCGTGGGGGAATTGAAGGATAAAGAGAGAGTACCTGTATTCTAGGAGGAAGCGATCGTCGTCCAGATCGGGGTCGTCTTCGAGATCTTCGAGCTCTTCTTCGGTCTTGTCATCGATCCAAGCTTTGTCTTTGGGTTTGGAATCTAGTTCTTCGGCGGGTGCGAAAGGAGGGGGTTTGAACGCAGGGGGCTTTGGAGGGAGGTTGCCCAATTTTCTCTGAATATCGTCCCACTGCGTCGACGCTCCTTCCACGTCCTTGTACACGAAGTGGTAGTCCGCCATTTTCTATCGTGCTCTCTCTCTCTCTCTCTCTCACAGGGACCGGGTGCTTCGTTTTGCTTCGGGGAGCTTCTCTGATCTTGTGTTATGATTTGGGAAGAAACAATCACGGGCCTCCAAAACAGGCCCTTGATTGGGCCTTCTTTTGGGCCCAACTAAAGTAGAGTTCAAAGCATGAACAGTTTTGGCCCAACTGGCCTATTCAAATCAACAATTACAAAACCAAGGCCCACTTTCCCAGCAATGAGAGCCTGCAAAGAAATCCTAAAAATAGTCTCTAAAAACAATTTTTGATTTCAAAATCGCTTCAATTGAGTTGATCATTTCTAGATTGAAGCAGCAGAGGACAAATAGTAGTCTAATTCAATTGGTCTTTATTGTTCCTTCCTTGAAAGGGGTATAGTATAGGGTTAAGTATACCAGCATAGGACACGAGTTGGGGAAGGGGATGGGAATTCCTACACATGGAGCCATCACCATTGAAGGCAAACTATCCATGCAAAACAACCCTTCATGCGATGTGTTAAAATACACTTATAAGGTCATAACCACCTATCCATAAGTTTCTCCAGATGAGGAATTAGAACGCATGGCAAGGTAATCATTTCATAACAACACAACCAGCGGAGATAATCCTTTCATTAAGCATTGAATTCTCCACCAACGAGTCAAGAACTAAATAATAAGGCCAAGAAATAAGAAACTACCCGGCTCACAGGCACAAAAATTGTAAATCTAAATTGGGAATGCAATATGGTCAACATTACACAAACCGAAGATTCAACACACGTGAAAGAATGAAACCTGCCGCCAAAGAATCTTTCAATAAAAATGTATGAATCTCAATCACTTTCTCAACATCAACTACCTGATGACTAGTCGGTACAAGAATACAACACCACAAAGAATAACAACACAACAGAGGAAAATGAAAGAAAAAGAGGAAGAGAGGGGGGGGGGGGGGGGGGGGGAGGCCAAAGGAGAACATACAATGAAAAAAGCAGCACCTATATCTGCCAACTACCTAACCCAAGTAACTAAACAGAAATACAACACTATAAAAAATATATTCAAAACTTTCCCTGCCTTATATAGTTTTGTTGTTAATTAGCTTTGGTGCTTCTATCTTTACACAACATATGCCACTCTTGTAGCACAGCGGCCTGTAGAGCACGATGCTCAACCTCCTCCGCAGTTAACTCAAACAAAGTTGACGGTTTCTTAGACTTACCATCTTCCTCCCCATTTTCCTTCTTTTCCTTGTCCTCTGTCGTCTTTTTATCATCGTCTTCCTCGTCTTGCACCTCGTTGTCTTTTTCTTCTTCGTCATCAGATTTTGGAGCCTTGGGACGGGGTTGAGCAGCCTTTAACAAGGCTATCCGTTCCATTGAGGTCCTTAATCTCTCAGCAGCAGCCACCTTTACTTCATCTTCTGGCATGTACTCAACCCCGCCATCAGTAAGGTCATCCAACCAGGCCTGTAGGTCTGACTCAATCTCCTTTGTGATGGATGCATCAGAAGCTCGAACAACAAATTTGCACATCATGGTCGTTGTCTCATCACCCAGGTCCACATTTCTGCTCACTTCGCTGGCACCAAAAATCATCATGCCCAAGAAGCCTCCATACCATGTTTTCGCAGCAAAACAGAGCTGTTCAAGACCAGAAAGTAATTAAAGTAGACATTGGGTACCTCTGAGGGGCATCGGCAGTGAAGCCAAACCAGATCTAAGAATGACTTGATTTTATAGCTTTTGAAGAGGGGAGAGGAGGGTGAGCAAACAACAGTACCTTCTGGTTCTAAACTTCAGAGAGTAGTCATCAAGTTTCAACTTGTATTATATTGTACTTTTTGACATCTCAATTATTTTTTCATGATCTTTCCCTAAGACATTAATAAAATTTCTCTCAGAGAGTTCACCAGATAAAGTTAAGCAAAAAGGTAACCATATATGAGCCAGTAACTGATTTCAGCTCCAAACTTAACAAACTAATGCTCGCTTGAAGAGTGAAAGTTAGATTAAACATATCATGACAGTAAACAGCAGATGTGGGTACAGGAGCAATGCAAGGTCGATTTAAGTAATCACCAGTATGGAAGTTCAATTTCGGTATTATGTCGATGAAATGGTTGCACATCTATAATGGAAAGAGTTGGTACGTCAACAAAGAAATATCAGAATGTACCTGAAATCCAGCCACTGTCCGGATAATATGTGAGCAAACTCTATGGAAAGGCTTGGAAGACAGAGATTTCAGTCCACTCAGAAAAGGGGAAGCCCCATATTGCTGTGCAGCAGTAGCCTTAAATCCACTTCCTTCATATGTGTATGTGCCAGTGTACTCCACTATTGCAGGTAAACTAGGCCATAGGCGGAAATATTCAACAGGTGAGATTTTATGTGGCACGAGAATCTCAGACAATGGAATCTTGTAAGGAAGACATCTCAAAATCACAGGTTCTCCTAGTTCTGGCCTTAGACTTTTCTTTTGTCTCATGACTTGTGGATCTTCATCAGCATAGTCCCCTTCATAATCTCCTGGAGCACCACTACCATAAAAGGGGTAGTACAACACTTGAACCCAAAGAGCACATCTCTCAAAGTGGGAGACGCCTACAGTCACACTGCAAAGCACTGGATCCTACAAACAATCATATCAAGTAAATTTTAATATAAACCTACATATTTAAAATACTTTGGGAACAAGGAAAAACACAACTAAATTTTCAAAGTGAAAACACTGGTTATCATTTCCTTGTTGGATCAGAAATATAGGCTTAAACCAAAAACATAAAATAAACCAGTAAATAACACACACAAATGCTATGGAACTTGTAAGCGCACACGTGAAGCAGGAACATATAACTTTTGCTGGGTTCTTTTTTGAATTCTTATCTTGTTTTTTTGGACTTTGTGTGTGTGGTTTCTTAAAATTGGTTCAATGCAAGAACTGGAGTCCTGGGACTCACTAAAAAACATGCTTTTTCAGTAGACCTTGGACTTTTCTTCTCTCATCTGCACACACTCATGTGACCAAGCATTCCATAATTAGTATATCCTAATAGAAAGTTACTCAAATTCTAGGATCGTAGGACAGAAAGCTACGACTTTTTCTTTTTGGGAAATTGAGCAGCTGAATAAGAGAAACTATATCAAGGAGATAAAAAAGAGACAGAATAGTCCAAGCACACCCTACGTGTGCACAGAGCTGCAACCAAAAGAGACTTCATTGAAGAGAAAACCTCAACAAATAGAATCAAAAGACTCACAACTGTACATTACTTTCTCCCCAAGGCTGATACACATGCTTTAAGGTTAAAAATAGAAAAATTCAAGATCCAACAATTCGCTGTTTCCAAATGCACCATTATGAATAAAGCAAGGCGTTACACAGCTCAGCAATAAAGCAGTTCAGTTTTTTAAACCACTATCCCTTATACTTCACCAACTTAGTAATGCCTAAGTCCAGACAGACCATAGATGTAGCAACCATATGCCAACAAAAATCGTGCAATCACACCGAAGAAGAGGCTGTCATTGACGCTTTTAACCTGCTTATGGCATACAGATTATCAAACCCACCTGCAGTAGTTTTTGCTTCTTGTTTAAGAACAAAAATTCATGGACCAAGAAATTACAAGAAGTAAAAAAAAAAAAAAAAAAAAAGATGCATTGACGAGGCACAATCAATATATTAAATGATATCCCAAAGTAACCTGTGAATTAAGATCGCGCAATTGCCGCACTGCTTGAGGAGATCCATCCATAAAATATAGTCCACCAGATAGCCCAACTCGAATATCCACCCGATTCAGCTCAATTTCAGTCAAATTTAGAACCTACAACAGATCTGATTGTTAGCACAACAGGAAGCAAATCCCCCAAAGGCTTTCAGTTATTAAACTTAATATCACCTTCAAAATCTAATCAAAAAAGAAACTTAACTTGTAAAAAACAGAAAGATTATAATGCAAAGAATGAGAAAGTAGCATTAGGAGATAATACTTGAGGAGTGTGTTCAAAGAACTTGAATGATTTCAAAAATGCTACCTTCCTTCGAATAATGTCCCATAGAGTGCATTATAATAGCTATTTAATCATAGCACACCACAAAACCGCAAATTAAGCATATTCAAAATTAATGACAGGTCACCTTAATTTCATTATTTAATTCTTTTTTTGGTCTACAATATCTCTCCTTATTTTCCATTTCCCCATAATCTTATTCAAAGAAATTCTTGTGCATGTGATAGCACCATCACAAAATTTTCCTGTTTTAATTTTTAACAATCCATTGCCAATCTATGACTTTTAACTAGCCACAAACAAACATGTGCATAATGAAAACGGGTCTTTCATCTTTGATCTCATTCAGTTGATGGTACCCTTCCCATACAAAAGAGAACTACAAAAACATGCTGTAGAAGAACCCTATTTCACTTTAAAATTGACACCTTGAGTTATTTCTCCTCATATGAGAAAGGTGCCTCTCAGAACCTTCTTTGGCATATATGGAAGGAGCACAATACTAAAAGTTCACAAAATTTGGAGGTTCTGACTATTCAAGTGAGACTTTTACTATACCACTGTTCAGCTGGGGTGTTCAGCTGGCACTGGAATTCAATACCCATTTCTGAGTTCCTAGTCCCTACTTTCTATCTTGTCATGTGCTGCTGTTTGATCATTCTAGTGTCCACCTCACATGTAACCAGACAATGGTCTTTATTGCTTTATTCACTATAATATTTATTGAAAAAAAAAAAGGAACATCTCTATGCATACAACATTTCTGGCAAAAAGGAGTTTACAGACGCATCTACAACAGTTAAGGAAAGATGTTCTGACCTTGAGATGCAGAGTGATCCTTCCATCACTTGAATCTGTCAAATGATACGCTTCGACATAGCAAGGGTCACTACTACCAGTCAGAGTATATGCACTTGGAGGAACTTTCAGTAAAGTGGAGTCAATTCCTTTTGTCAGCAATAGAGTTAATTCATTAGGATCAGGGCTCCAAAGTTCTAAAATAGCCTTGTGAACCAACCCTTCCAACTTTCGGTCCTGAGCTGTAGATGCTTCATAAAACTGAACAGTTAATTTGTGGTGGCTAAATGGGTAATCTCCTGTGGCTTCACTTACACCAGCCCACCTGAAAAAGAAACGCAATGTAACTAATTATGTTTGAGACAGAAAAAGAGGAGTAACTATTCCCTGGAAGGACTTGTAGTCTGTAGATGAACACAACATTCTTGAGCCTAGGTTGGTGCTTCAAACTTCACACAGAATATAGGACTGGGTTATGTGGTCAAGGGATAACTCAAATCAGACAATATCACAGGCAGTTGTGATGGGTCATGACAGGCCCTTCGGATAGGCTTTGGTTAGCCTTCAACCCGCAGTCAAGTTGCAGGAAAAGAATTCTAACTTGGGCAGTTTGAACATGGTCAACCAAAGTCTATCCAAATGAGTAGTTGGCTCTAATTATAAGAGGTACCAATTCAACCAAGGCACATGTGGCCTGAAGTTGAGTGTGCTTGGCAATCTGATTTAGCCCAACCCTGAGTCCCTGACTACTGACTAGATATATTTATGTACTATGAACATACAACATAATACAAACAGTACAATAATTGTCAGAATTACTCAAACCTTGAATGCATTCTGGTCATTATATGCCCCTGTTGGTTACTCGGAGATTGGCATAGTCATGTGAAATGGCCGAAAATTGATTCCTGGGATTCTACTGGAGGTTGGGGGTAGGGAAGGTTGAGGATGGCAATAAGAAGTTGCATAAGCTTACAGTTCTCTAGGACAATGAAAAATGAAAAAGTTGTATGATCATCAAATAACAGGAAGTAAATCCACTATTTCAATGCTTCAAACACGGTACAATGCCAAGTAATTTTAAGGAAGTCATAAAGCTTGGACTTAACAGCAAAAACTGCAGCCTTTCACCTTTGGTTTCCTTTCTCCGCTGACAGGTTTTATTCCCATGTAAAAAAACTTAAAAGAGTCTTTTGTCCAAAAATAAAGGTTATATATATCCAAATGAAATTCCAGTGCATGGTATGCACTGTCCTCTTCCTGTAACAGTCATAGGACCTTAGTAAAATTCACACTTGCACCCAGATTATAAGATTCTACTCAGCCTAGTATTCGGAATTACAAGATAAGAATGGGATGCTCACTTGATTTCCGGATGACTAGAAACATATTTGATTCTCTGCAATATCAAACGGCATTGATGCTTGTTAACTGAATCAGCCAAGCTGTTGCTCCGAAACTCTTCAAGCTCTTTGGTCAGCAACTGCCCCGCCCTAGCATTTCGTGACCCCAGCCTCTGAGCACATAGAAGAACTGCCTGAACATCTTGAAGCCTATTTGTTGTAGTTGCAGATGATTCAATATTGAACAACATTTTATGGATATTGGATATGATAATGTTTAGCGTGTCCTCGGGATCATCAGCTAGAAGTGGATCCAAACCTTCTAGATCAATATGTTCTGAGATAGCCCATATTAGACGAGCAAGAATTCTAGGGGTATTCACCTGCCAAATGGAAATGATGTTAACTAACCAAGACCCAATGGAAATACCAAATGCTTGTCGTACACAGACTGAGAGTCAACACAAAAGATATACACATAGGAGCAGAATGCAGTTAACAAGAAAAGAGAAGAAGAGAAATAAGGAAAGAATACTCGAAACTTAAAACAAGTGAATTGATAAATAAGAAACATCTTTCCAAAATGGGTATAAGTACACTTTCCAACGAAATAAAGCCATAATAGAATCTGACCCCATAATACAATCTGGCGACAATGAAGTTAGCAAAGTTTAAAGCTTCAGCATATACATAGTGATATGTTCCCTGAAGCTTATGTCTAATATAATCTGACCCATCATTTTGCTCATACTTGAGAGTGGGAAAAGAGGCTTTTTTTTTAGAACCCGGTGAAGATAGGCTTTTTAAATGAATTTTTCCTTCCCTCCTGCCATATTTCAGCCTTTTTCATTGGGCTCCACTTATCTCTGCTCTCTTTTGGGAATGGAGGGGCCATTATGTAAGTAATATAAAAACTAGTGATACTAGTTGGGGGTAAATATCCAAATTAAACATGTGCTGTTATAATTATAAACTTAAAGAATGACAGTTTAGCTCACTTGTTGAAATAACGAACATAAACCTCATGACAACAATACATTACCTGCAATGCACAACATAAACTTATAGCATGTTCAAATAAACATATGTTCTGGATGCAGGACTAAATAAAATAGGTTGGAAAGAGCTAGGTGAGGCATCACACATATGCAACTTTTGAAGGTGTACAAACCTCGCGTAGATCTTTGACAAGTTCACGTTGCAAGTTTTGCAATCGTGTTTCATTTAAAATCTGATCCTGAGACGCCCCGTCCTTGACTCTTTTGACACCTCCCCTGGTATCATAAATATGACAAAGCCTAACCAGCAGCTTCAGATAGCAATCAATGGCATATGTTCGACCCTCGCAATCCCATTTAACACACGGCCTACACACTTCCACCACTTCCAAAGCCGGCTCTGTCCAATTTAGTGCACCGTAACCAGTTCCGTATGCCAATGCTCCAATCACTCTGCTCTCCATACCTGAATTTTTTTGTTCAGGCAAAGGCAAGGACAACTGAAAGCAGCTTTCTACCAATGTGGCAACTAATTCTTCTCTGAATAAACCTTTGCTTGTTACACTGTTGAGGTCATCTTTAATCCGTGCATCCTCAAAAAGTGAAGCAATATCAGTTCCAGGAACAGGTTTCTGACCTCTTCGAACGCTTTCCTTCGCAAACAGATCAACGCACAGAGCAGTCCTACAAATGCATGCTAAAGCATGCATGCGATCTGATTCAGCCCTCAAGTTTCTCACCATGAGAAGCAGCCTTTTAAACAAAGAAACCTGCAAGAAGAAAAAGATGACATATGTTTATGGTCACCTTGAGTCTATTAACATGATCCAAAGCATATACCATCAGAGAACTTTCTCATATTATATTATGTTACCTCTTATGTTGAGGGATGCAATGTTATGATATTATCACACCACAACCATATGAAAAGCAAATTAGCAAATGTATTCTCTTTGCATTTCAATGGTCATTGGAACATTAATTTATTCCAAACTCTTAAAATACATAAAATATATGAAAAGCATATAGGTTCTGGTTAAAAAACAATGTGCAGATGATTGGTTCAAATCTAAGTTCTTTCCACCATATTTAGTCCCCTTCTCTTCTTTTTTTTCATTGGGATGAAAGGCCACAACAGACCTGTCTTTCATAAAATGGCTCCAAGTTATCGAGATTTTAGTAAGTATATTCTTAGCTTGTTATGCTCCCAGCGGTGCAGCAAATTAGTCTATCTACTGTTTGTTACTTTACATGAACAGAGATTTGCCCACGACATTTAAGAAGAGGAATTAAGCAGGAAATGGGTAAACGAACCTGCATACTAAGATCAAGAAGATGTAGATTCGTAACAACAGCCCTCACAATACTCTCCCTTGCCGAAGAAAATTCTTGCCTGTCCCAAAGAGTAAGAATTGCAATGGTCGCCGAGGAAGCCCACTCTGGCTTGCCTCCAGGAACATCAGCCAAGTACAACATGTTAATCCCCACCTCAAAAATCAATGCCGGATCTAACGACGATGCCAAGAACGGTGCCAAGTGCGTAACCACATCCGACACTCCCACAAACCTCTCCCCATTACCGGACTCCATTCCATTGGCACTGGGACTTTTCGACGACCTCGAAAGCTTCCGAATCACTTCAATTGAACCCGAAGCGACTGATTTCACCGCATACACAAGTGGATAGACAGTGGCCCTAAAACTCTCCACTGGAAGAATTAATGACCTTGACATTATCGTGCTTCGCTTCCTCCATACAAAGTCAACCATGGATGAAACCCAATTTGATCGAATGGCAACGGAATTTTCACTATCTACTAGCTTATCACCAGCCAATCGGCTCATTCTTTTCGATTCAAACTCCTGAAACAACCTTCCAACGGACTCAAATGCGACTTTTGACACCGCATCAGACTTGTCCAGCATATTCTGACCAATTCTAGTCCACCAATTCGAAACCCTATCCAACAAATTCATGTTGTTCTCACATAACGTCACGAGATCATCCCGTGCGAGGATGCAACCAAGGGTTTCCGTGATGGAGAAGCGGAGATTGTCGCTGGGAGAGTCGAAGCAGTTGGAGATTTCTTTGTTGCAGTCGGCGATTAGCTTACCGAGACGGTGAGAGGGTATGGCGGCGAGTATGGAGACTGCGGCGGCAGTGACATCAGGATCGGGGAAGTCGAGATCGGAGCGAATGCCAGTACAGACGGTTTCCCAAAGGTCGGCGGTGAGGCGTGTTGAGCGAATTAAGTCGAATGCTAGCTTTTTCGATATGGCGGAGGCTGGAGAGGCCACGATCTCTTCCACGGCGGACTTAGCGATCACGGAGATGTCGCGGCCCGCCGCCGATTGTTGGAGAGCTTGAAGGAGTGCGCCGGTTTGACGGAGAGCGTCGTTGGACCGGAGGTCCGCTTGGATCTGAGCAAATAGTATGTCCATTTACGTTTGAGAATTGAGTTTGAAAATGTCAGGGTTTTGTGGAATTGCTCATACGCTATAATGAGCTCGATCTCTATGGTGTTTGAATTTGATGAATGAAGCGCATACTCAATTTTCCTGGGTTAGATTTCTCTCTGGTATACAGAGAGAGATGGAGAGAACTGAGAAGAACGGTCGAAGGTTTGCTTCGCACGGAGTAGTCTGTCGTGCTCTGTTATTCGATTTGGATCCATGGGCGCTGGTCGTTAAGTTTTGGGTCCGGGTTGTCCCGGAAAGATTCTGGATTTTTACGAACTCATCAAGAATAGGAGTAAAATCTCATTTTGACCCTGAAAGATACAAAAAAATTTAGTTTGCTCTTCAAATTATTAATTTTTCTATATTACTCTCTCAAAGAAATAAAAATGTTATAATTTGGTCTAATATCTTATTTCTATTTAGTCGGCCATCTATTTTGTACCAAATCAACCAATTAAAAATTACAAAACAGGCGAGCGATTAAACAGAAATAAGACGGTAGACCACATTAAAACGTTTTTATTTTTTTAAGAGAACAATGTAAAAAAAATTAATTATTCTTAAAAACAAATTAAAAAAAATTGTATTTTTTATAGGACAAAATGAGATTTACCCTAAATATTTGGTGTAAGGATCGTTTACTATTGTCAAAGGGACTTTTACATTTTTATATAGGCTTTAGTAACGAGGGTGAGATGGTGTTATTGTTACATTTAATATATATTTTCTCAAAAAATAGAATTTGCTATAAATTTTTTGATGTAATTTTAATTAAACAATCGTCAATCTTAATTTTGGCTAAATCTTAGTTGCTATTTTCATCAATAAGACTAACAATTGAGGAGAGAGTAAAACTTAGTCAATGGCTCTCTAAATTAGATGACTTGCAAATCATTAGTAACATTGAATTTAATTAACAAGTTTAATCTGAATAATATTATTCAACGAATGTGAAACTTTAAATCAATCGTTTTCACGAATATTGTTTCTAAATAGAAAGAGAGCTTGCTTGGTGTAAGCTATTTAACTGAAAGACTTGTGAATACAAACCTCAAAATTAAATTTGTGTACACAAAAATGAAAGTAAAACCAAAACAATCACAACTTTGACAGAGGCCCTGAGAAAGCAATATTTCTTAACTCCTTCCTCAATATTTTTCCTGCTGGACTTTTGGGAATGGAACTAATAAATGCTACGCGCCTTATTTTCTTGTATGGTGCAACCTGCAGCCAAGAGGAGTCAAAAAAACAATGCTATTACTATTAGCTTGTGCATAAGGATGATGACATTCTTGAGAAGTAATCAATCAAATTTTCAAGAATGGTGACCAAATAAATGATGTTCTATTTTTGAACCAAATAAATTCAAGATTCGTAATCTTGATCCGTTCAGAGCATCCCCTTCTTCCCTCTCCCTTCTCACGCCACCTCCTGAGGGCGGCGCTCAAAAATTGAACAATGGAGAAAAGATATTTACAAACAAAAGGCTTACACAAAAAGAGTGTATAATATATATATGTTTAAGGAAATCACCTGTTTTGCTACAAATTCCACTACTTGTGCTTCATCAAGGCTGCTTTGAGGACGTCTTACCACACAAGCCATGGGCACTTCACCAGCTTCTTCATCAGGGTATCTGTGAAATTATGATTTAAACTTCAAAAGCCAACCATAACAACATAAAAGTGCTAGTAAATATTGGACATTGAGCTTCCCATTGACGTTCTGTTGAACAATGAATCTTGATCTAATGCTTAATTAGATCTATGATTGACACCAGTATTAGCTCATCTCAATGCCAAACTTCATCTTGATCACCCCGGAATGTAAATTAATTGAAAGCCAGTAAAAAATAGGATGAAGAAGTGTCAGAAAAGTGCAGAATTCCATTTTAAAGCTTAAATTCTATGCTATGGAGGCAAGGTGATGAGTGTATTCAAGCAAAATCAAGGCTTACGGTATCACTGCAGCATCATCAATCTCCGGGTGGGACAGAAGCAATTGTTCTAGTTCAGCAGGGGGCACCTACATTTTATACATATATATACCATGTTAGTCCTTGAATTTGTAGAATTGTAGTGCTAGGTTTCACACACGTGGAATATTACCTGGTATCCCTTGTATTTGATTAATTCCTTAAGCCTATCTACGACGTAAAGAAATCCTTCATCATCAATGTAACACAAATCACCAGTCCTCAACCATCCATCACCAACTAGGGTTTCAGAATTTGCCTTCGGATTTCCAATATAACCTAAGAAAAAACACAGACAGTATCAGGAAATTTTAGTTATATTCTTCTATTGAGTATTGAAATGGTCGTTTAAAACATTGGGTAATGCTAGACCAATTAAAAATGGGATTAAATGATGTGTTAGTAGCGTGATAGTATTTTTAGTCTCATATTACTCATTTAAAATTCAAAATTTGCACATAATGGTTGCACCGCATCATTTGGTCTCATTTTTTGGGTCTGTCACCACTATCCTTACAACTTTCACTAGAAACTACAATTTAGATTGAGTAGGGCTGGCCCTGACCTGGTGGTTGGTGCAAGTGCAAAGAGGAACCAGGAAGGGTTTAAACTAGAAAGCATTACCTTTCATTACTGAGGGTCCTCTAAACCAGAGCTCTCCTTGCTTTCCCGGAGGCAAAGCAACGCCTGTGTCTGGATCCACAAGTTTTGCTTCACAGTTGGCAGATAGCCTTCCCACTGAACCCCAACGGAGACTTTCTTCTAGACCCACTGCTCGAAAGGCTGAACCAGTTGTTTCAGTCAATCCATAACCCTTGATCAGAGATTTAGAGGTCAGTATAAAAAAAACATCACAATTCCGAGTTACGAAATAGTTAAGAGTAACACACTGAAATGCTAACTGAATGATTGGACTTTTTCACATAAATAGTTAATTTTGCAAGACCATGGTGGATGGCCTAGATAATGCTGCTATAGACTAAAATGTAAGGTTGCTTGCTGCTTTGTAAGATCATGATATGTACTACTCCCATGAGCATCAATTCAACATTAACGATCAGTTCGTTTGCACAATCTGTCAAACAGCCTCAAATGTTGTGAAAATAGCAACAATATCTCCCATCAATTTTAAAAGAGCCAAACACATAATACGTAAAGCAAGCACTCCCAACCGGTGTGTTTGGTTTAAGTATTAGAAAGGATCGGATTTGGACAAACATGTCTATCCAATACTCATCAGTCCGACTAATATCTCCACATACCATGTTTGATTCAAGTATTAAAAAATAGTGGGCTCCACATTTGTCTCATCTAATACTTTGTTTGGATGAAATATTGAATGATGATATAAACATTTAATTACTAAAGGACCCTTAAATAAAGAGTGATATTTATATCCTACATATTCTTGAAGGTAAAAATGTATTTTATACAAATACTCCCCAACCGGAGTATTTAAACCCATCAAATAGATGGATTTATTTAAGATGCTATATTAGTGAATAAATTTCTTTTTGGTTTTGGGGTCAATCTTAGCCGGTGAATTGTAGGTATGACATTCCAATTAAAAGTAGTAATGATACTATTTAGATATAATTTGGTGATTTAATTCATTAAAATTATTAAATTAATATTAAATTTCAAATAAAATTAGAGTCTAATGCCAATCTAATACCAATCATTAATTAGATAATTAGATTGAGCCTTCAGTGGTGGACACTACTAACCTGATATAAGACAACACCCGGAAATTTTGTTGTAAATGTTCTGATCACGTCCTTGCCAAGTGGCGCACCACCACAACCAACCTTATCCAATGACCTCAAATCATAGCCATCCGTCACATCTCCCTTCGCCATTGCCACCAACACCGGTGGCGCCACTGCCACATCCGTCACCCTGAACTCCTCCACGGCTCTCAACATTTTCCTCAAGTCAAACCTCTCCATCACCACCACTGTCTCACTTAGAGCCACAGACTTCACACTGTAAAAAAACCCAAACACATGAAAGTAAGGTACCGTATACAGTAACACCTCCGGTGACTCCCTCTCCAGTCGCTGAGCTAAACAAATCCCTACGATCGCAATCAAGTTCCGATGAGTCAGCATCACACCTTTGACTTGTCCGGTAGTCCCCGACGAGTACATGATCGCCGCGATATCAGACTGACTCACTTCGACGGGGGGGCAGAGTTCACGACTTGAACTCGATAACATCGACTCAAACTCAGGCGAGTCAATAAGTATTGTCCGGTATCGCATGGTTGGGAGTTTGTGACACGTTGATGAAACGGCAAAGGCGATCATTGGTTTGGAGAGCTTGATTTGACGGGAAATCTCGGCCTCTGTGCTGGCTGGGTTGGCGGGAGAGATGATAATTCCGAGAGAGAGAAGAGAGAAGTATAGGATAGGAATTTGGGTTGAATTGGGAGAGAGAATGAATGCAGTGTCTCCTTTGGAGAGGCCCGTTAGGTTTTGCAGAGATGCGGCCAGGGTTTTGGTTTGGTTGGTGAATTCGGAGTAAGAGAGGCGGTGGCCGGTGGCTGAGTTGATCAGAGCGGTTGGGTTGGGCCATTGTGAAGTGAGTTGGAGTGAGAGAGCATAAGAAGCGGCGGAGAGAGGGGTGGTTTCCGGTGGAAGAGGGACGGGTGGTCTGAGACTGTGGAAAGTTTTGGTTTCTGAGCAGAAGCCACTCTTTGGGTCCACGGATTTGTCCATTGATGAAGCTCGGATAGAAAATTGAATTAGTGAGCAAAGCTAATTTCGATCGGAACTAGTAGCGTAGTTACCTAACCTGAGTCTTTAAGAGGGTATATATATATATATATAATTTTGGATTCTTTGTCGTTACTGTGATAATCTTTTGACGAGCAAGTGGACAAAGTTGGCTCCGGCTCCTTTGCTTTTGTTTAGTTGGTTTTGTCGTGGCATCTCCAAACATTTACTTAAATCTAAATAAAAAATTAAATAAAATATTTGACTTGATGTCAACCCCTCACTTAATTCCATACTCAAATTAATTTTAAAAAAATTTATATTCAATCGAAAGCTATTTTTTTTTTATTTTTTCTAACTTTATGGAAGAGCGAGATTGTTTCAGAGTTTTTTATATTTTTTTTTGTGAACAGATTGTTCCAGACCACAACAAAGACATCACCCAACATAAAAAACTCAAGCTTCATTCAATTCGAAGCATGCCCACAACAACAGAAGACCAACTCTTTTCACAATTTGGACTATAAATACAAAGAACCATGTGAGAATTAATTTAGAATCCCCCCCCCCCCCCCCCCCCCCCGGGGTCATCTTCTTCAAGTTCATCTCACCGAAGCTTGCTAGGTGGTTTTTGGGTATTCGGGTTCGAAATCGAACTATGTCGATCAAATACCATGGTTGATAGAGAGATGATTAGGGTTAGGGTTTTGTTATGGGCGCTATGGGGCTTCGAGGAAAGAAAAAGCACATATGATATGTAGTGGTCAGTGGTCGAAAGTTGTGAAGAGAGAAAAATAGAGAAGGAAGTCTTTGATAGAGAGAATACACAAAGAATTTGGTAAAATATTATAGTTAGAATTTGGGTAAAGAATTTGAGTCTCTTTTAATTTGGGTCAAGAATGAGTTCTTCCTCAATTTAATATAAATTTGGATAAATGGTTGAAGATTATTTTTAAACAATTTTTACTCAAATTTAAATTTGAGTAAAGATTAAAAATGGATTTAGAAAGATAAAATAATAAGAAGAGAAAGTGATAGAAAATTATGTGAAAAAAAATTATAAAAATTCTCATATACAATTCATTAGAATGAAATTTTTACATGAAAGTTGTAGGAAATTTTTATTTCTTGATTTGGAAGTCATTAAAGTTACAAAAAAAATTATTTTATTCGTCTATACTGCCTTTACACACCAAGCCATCAAATATAATTACCAATTAACTATTTTAGGAAAAGGGGTAAAATGAAAATGCAAATTATTCGTCACACTTTCTTTATTCTTTCTTGTAAGAAAAAGATAGTTATTTATGAAAAAAATTATTAATGTGAGAAAGCTATTTTATTTACTATTTTTCATTTCTTTCTAACTAAACACATCTAATATTTTTTTCTAACCAACCGAACTCTTTATAATAACAGGCTTGAGTTTTACCAAGTTACGAGTTGATTCAGATTCGATCAATTGCCAATTTGTTCATTTTCGTGTCCAAAAGAACGACACTTTGTAGTAAAACATACAAGGATTTAGACTACTAAACAAGACTAGAAATGACAAAATTAGAAGGCAGAGGTTACAAACCACAGAAAGTCATAACAAATTAAAATTTTCTAATTCAACTTTATGTTTGATTGTTAAAAATACTATGTGTTATATCTAGTCTTATTTCGCATATATATAAAATACATATGCAAATAATATGTTCTACTCGTACTATTAAACTAATTTTAATATGTAACACCCCGGTTTTTTTCGGACGCATTATTTGATTAAATTAATCAATCGAACACAATAAACCACAAATATTTTCGAATATAGGGACAAAACTCTGATTGCCTCAATAAAAATTATAATCGCAATTTTAAGCTCCAAATACCAATAAAAGTTAAAAATTATATCAAAATTTGTCCATCTTCAATTCCTCAAATATCAACTTTAGTCATTCTCTCCGAAATCATCCTGAAAAATATTAAAAGTGGAGAAGTATAAAATATAATAGAAAATAATATGTTCAACGAGAAAAATATGAATAATCAAATACAAAATAATTCAATCAATAGAAAATCATAGATAAAATAATCAATAATCCAATTCAATAAGTCACATAGCTCAATTTCTATCAAACATAGCCTCATACTTGATTTATATTTGTGATATGATAAGTGATACTTGGACATTTGAATTTCATACTCATATCGAACTATTACACCCCGCAAGGTTGTAATCACAATTGCACCCCGCAGGGGTCATAATTTATATTTCACCAATTATGCCTCAAGTACATTTCTTACATGTACCAATCAATTCCAAAGTATTTAACCAAAAATATAAGTCAACCAATAAAAGTGTCAGAATTTCATATCAATCATAATAATCAATAGGAATACAAATTTCAGATAATCAAATGACATTTTTTACAAAAAGATTTAAAAGATAGGAGCATATTATATACTACCTCGTACATCAAATCAATCAATAACTCCGATAGATATGAAATTCAAAATACCAAGAATCAAATACTTAAATTTTAGAGTAAAATCACTACTCAATTTTTGATATTAAAATCTTATAACTTTTTCTCCCTCCCCCTATTTTTTTTTCTTCCTCTCTCTCTCTCTCTTCCTTCCTTTGTTTTTCCCATGGCTTGCTCACTGGCATAGACAACTACTTATAGCCAACACATGAGGGCTTCATTTGGCATACAAGCAGTGGTGGATTTAGTATGGGGGCAGTGGGGCAGCTGCCCCCACTGAAATTTTAAAAAATTTTGGGACCTAGGTGTAATTTTAAAAATTTCAAGAATTTCTTAAACTTGCCCCCACTGAAATTTTCTTAAAATATAGGGCATATTAATATAATTTTTAACTGCCCCCACTGAAAATTTAAAAAAATTTGGGACCTAAATGTAATTTTAAAAATTTCAAGACTTTCTTAAACTTGCCCCACTGAAACTTTCTTAAAATATAGGGTATATTAATATAATTTTCAACCTAACTTTTGGCAGCTAACTTTTGGGCAGCTCTCCTTTTCACGCCTACTTTTTTAAATTTTTCTCGTAAGCCTTCGCTTCGTCTTCTTCGAGAGAGAATACCAGTCCAGTCCAGTGTCTAGCCCTCTTCTTTTTTTTATTTACTTTTTTTGTTAGTTCCTTATTTCCTTTTGGTATATTCATCAACAAATCAGTCTATTGAATTCAATCATTGTGCAAATCAAATTTGAAGAAACCCTAGAAGATTATGTTGAAGTTAAGGAGAGGTAATCCATTAATCAAAATTTTTAATAGTAGTATTAGCACTAATCTAAAATCAGGTTTTTTATATTATCAAATTAGTTTAGTTCTTGTAGAATTGATGGTTATTTGGTGTATTATTTATGGCTTATGTAGGTTTTCTTTGTTTCGTTTTAGATCACCACTCAACTATTTTGAATTTTTATTGAAGCCCCTGTTCAGATTGGCTATCTGAGATTCTTGGTTAGTGCTATTTTTCTTCCTTATGATTAAATTATTTTAATTGATTTCTTGAAATTCTAGTTTGGATTATATTTTGGATTTATGGATTATATTTTAATTATGTGTAGTCCATTACCTCATTTGTTACGAACTTAATGACAAACTCTTAAACTTGAATCTAATTAGACAATTTTTTTTTTTTTAATCAGCTATAGATAAGTTTCTTATAAGAAAATCAACATTGGAACAATCATCTCCTAGTCAAGAATGTTACAATTATACTTTGAAATTTATGAATTTAGATTGATGAAAACAATGTTACAATTATACTTTGAAATTTAAGAATTTAGGTTGCCCCCACTGAGACAAAATCCTGGCTCCGCCCCTGCATACAAGGCCATTACGTAAGTTGACTTACATTAACATGGTGAAGTAAGTGGACATTTTTTTAATTTTTATGGTCATTTTTGTTTTATATATAGAAACACTTGTCACTTTAACACCATACCATCCCCCACCCATTTATCACTTGAATAATGTACACATTATATATGTAACATATATATTATCCAACTATTATACCATTTAGATACTGTGATATTTTTATTTAAATACGAAATATGATTTATATTATAGTCATTCGACTCATTTTCTTATAAAAAAATTATATTGAAAGTCCATTTGAAATTTCTAAAAATGATTATTAATTATATAAAATTATAATTAACGACTTAAATAACATGTTAGAGATTAATTTGAATACAATTTGTCACATAATACCACTTGAAAATGTGATATTATAGTATAATAAAAACCGTATTAAGTTATATTGATAATTTTTTTTGCCAATATATAATTAGTGCTCTATTATCTTACTCTTATTCAATATCTTATCAAATATTAAATTATAATAAATATTATTTTTATTCTATATTTTATTTTTTTATATAAAATTAATTCATATTAATTAATACAATTATTTTTTATTAGTTGTCCATTGTATGGAGCAGACTACGGTACATACATGGAGATTTTCGGTACCATACCGAATATTCTAAATTTGTGGAAATAATTACAACTTCAATGGTATATTTACTAAATTTATGGATTATTTACAACTTCAATGACATTGAAATGACAACGGTTGGTAATTACAACCTTAGTGGTATATTTACTAAATTTATGGATTATTTACAACTTCAATGACATTGAAATAACACCGGTTGGTAGATAAGACAAGACACTTGTGAAGAGCCACCATTAAGTCAATTGAGGGCAAAATTACAAAATTAGTGGGAAGTTTACGACTATAATGAACAAAATTACAATATTAGTGAAAATTTTACAACAGTAGTGAATAAAATTACAAAATTTATGGGAATATTTACAACTTCAGTGGTATAATTACCAAATTTGTGGGAATATTTACAACTTCAGTGGTATGTTTACCAAATTTGTGGAAATCTTTACAACTTCAATGGATTCATTACTATTCCATGATCGATCAAATATGCTTTTGATCAATCAAATATCCCTTTTAATTGTACAAATCAGCAATAACATGATCGATCAAATATATGTTTGATCGATCGAATTTACTTATCAACGATTTGATCGATCAATATATCTTTCTGATCGATCAAATGCAATTACAACTGATTGATTAATCTAATTTTTTTAAAAAAAAAAATTTAAAAATGGAAAATTTTTAAAAAAAAATTTAAATCCAATTTGAAAAAAAAAATTGAAAAATATGTTTGATCTATCAAACATGTTAAATTCAATTTTTAAAAATCCAATTTTTTAAAAATTGAAAAAAATCTAATTTTCTAAAAATTGAAAAAAAATCTAATTTTTTAAAAATTGAAAAAAACCAATTTTTTAAGAAATTGAAAAAAATCCAATTTTTTAATTGTACAATGGATTAAAATAGATTAAACATATTTGATAGATCAAATATATGTTTGATCTATCAAATATACTTTTGATAAGAAGTAAAAGTACTTGGGAGATTTGATTGATCAAAACCATATTTGATCAATCAAATTGTTGCACAAATGTGGTATATTACCAAATTTATGAGAATATTTACAATTTCAGTGGTATATTTACTAAATTTGTGGGAATATTTACAATTTCAGTGGTATGTTTACCAAATTTGTGAAAAATCTTTACAGCTTCAATGGAATAAACATTACTAGTCCATGATCGATCAAATATATGTTTGATCGATCAAATATCCCCAAACTAGTCCAAAATTGAATGTTTACAAGTTCACTGAATTCTTTACGACATTTATGAGAATATTTACAACTTCAGTGGATTGTTTACCACATTTGTCCAACAATTTGATCGATCAAATATGGTTTTGATCGATCAAATATCCCCAGTAAAACAATTTTACAACAGTAGTGAATAAAATTACCAAATTTATGGGAATATTTACAACTTCAGTGGTATATTTACCAAATTTGTGGGAATATTTGCAACTACAGTGGTATGTTTACCAAATTTGTGGAAATCTTTACAACTTCAATGGAATAAACATTACTAGTCCATGATCGATCAAATATGCATTTGATCGATCAAATATCCTCTTTAATTGTACAAATTAGCAATAACATGATCGATCAAATATATGTTTGATCGATCAAATCTCCCCAGTACTTTTACTTCTTATCAAAAGTATATTTGATAGATCAAACATATATTTGATCTATCAAATATGTTTAATCTATTTTAATTCATTGTACAATTAAAAAATTGGATTTTTATCAATTTCTTAAAAAATTGGTTTTTTTTTTCAATTTTTAAAAAATTAAATTTTTTTCAATTTTTAAAAAATTGGATTTTTAAAAATTGAATTTAACATGTTTGATAGATCAAACATATTTTTCAATTTTTTTTTTTCAAATTGGATTTAAATTTTTTTTTAAAATTTTTCCAATTTTTTTAAAAAAATTAGATTAATCAATCAGTTGTAATTGCATTTGATCGATCAGAAAGATATATTGATCGATCAAATCGTTGATAAGTAAATTCGATCGATCAAACAAATATTTGATCGATCATGTTATTGCTGATTTGTACAATTAAAGGAGATATTTGATCGATCAAAAACATATTTGATCGATCATGGACTAGTAATGAATCCATTGAAGTTGTAAAGATTTTCACAAATTTGGTAAACATACTACTGAAGTTGTAAATATTCCCACAAATTTTGTAAATATACCACTGAAGTAGTAAATATTCTCATAAATTTGGTAATTTTATTCACTACTGTTGTAAAATTGTTGCACTGTGGAGATTTGATAGATCAAAATCATATTTGATCGATCAAATTGTTGCACAAATGTGGTAAATAATCCACTGAAATTGTAAATATTCTCATAAATGTTGTAAATAATCCATTGAACTTGTAAACATTAAATTTTGGACTAGTTTAGGGTATTTGATCGATCATGGACTAGTAATGTTTATTCCATTGAAATTGTAAAGATTTCCACAAATTTGGTAAACATACCACTGAAGTTATAAATATTCCCACAAATTTGGTAAATATACCACTGAAATTGTAAATATTCTCATAAATTTGGTAATTTTATTCACTACTGTTGTAAAATTGTTGCACTGGGGAGATTTGATCGATCAAAACCATATTTGATCGATCAAATTGTTGCACAAATGTGGTAAACAATCCACTGAAGTTATAAATATTCCCATAAATGTCGTAAAGAATCAATTGAACTTGTAAACATTCAATTTTAGACTAGTTTGGGGATATTTGATCGAGATTTCCAGAAATTTGGTAAACATACCACTGAAGTTGTAAATATTTCCACAAATTTGGTAAATATACCACTGAAATTGTAAATATTCTCATAAATTTGGTAATATACCACATTTGTGCAACAATTTGACCGATCAAATATGGTTTTGATCAATCAAATCTCCCAAGTACTTTTATTTCTTATCAAAAGTATATTTGATAGATCAAACATATATTTGATCTATCAAATATGTTTAATCTATTTTAATCCATTGTACAATTAAAAAATTGGATTTTTTTCAATTTCTTAAAAAATTGGTTTTTTTCAATTTTTAAAACATTAGATTTTTTTCAATTTTTAGAAAATTAGATTTTTTTCAATTTTTAAAAAATTGGATTTTTAAAAATTGAATTTAACATGTTTGATAGATCAAACATATTTTTCAATTTTTTTTTTCAAATTGGATTTAAATTTTTTTAAAAATTTTTCCAATTTTTAATTTTTTTTTTTAAAAATTAGATTAATCAGTCAGTTGTAATTTCATTTGATTGATCAGAAAGATATATTGATCGATCAAATCATTGATAAGTAAATTCGATCGATCAAATATATATTTGATCGATCATGTTATTGTTGATTTGTACAATTAAAGGGGATATTTGATCGATCAAAAGCATATTTGATCGATCATGGACTAGTAATGAATCCATTGAAGTTGTAAAGATTTCCACAAATTTGATAGACATACCACTGAAATTGTAAATATTCCCACAAATTTGGTAATTATACCATTGAAGTTGTAAATATTCCCATAAATTTGGTAATTTTATTCACTACTGTTGTAAATTTTCACTAATATTATAATTTTGTTCATTATAGTCGTAAACTTCCCACTAATTTTGTAATTTTGCCCTTAATTGACTTAATGACGGCTTTTCACAAGTGTCTTGTCTTGTCTACCAACCAGTGTCATTTCAATGTCATTGAAGTTGTAAATAATCCATAAATTTAGTAAATATACCACTAAGATTGTAATTATCAACCGTTGTCATTTCAATGTCATTGAAATTGTAAATAATCCATAAATTTAATAAATATACCACTGAAGTTGTAATTATTTTCACAAATTTAGAATATTCGGTATGGTACCGAAAATCTCCATGTATGTACCGTAGTCTGCTCCTGTATTGATTGGAAGGACTCTATACGCTCTGCAGTCCGGACTGTCCTAGATTTTCGTTTCCCTCCAATCAGCCCCCAGTAAGCCAACGCCAATTTCTGTGTCAATTCCATACTATATCGTCCCGTCTCTCTCTCTCTCTCTTATCCTCACATAACACTCCAAAACAATATCCGTAAGAAAATATCTGCAGCTCCACCAAATTCATATCTATTTCCTGCCAACTGGAGAACAATTACAGTTGTTCTCACTCCCGATTCTACACACTCAAAATAATCTCATTTTAAAACTTCAAAACCCTAACCCTAGCACTGAAATTTCCACTTGCGTTGTAATGTTTCTTTGAGAATTACTCACCATGGACGTCTCTTATTTGCAACAAAGCAACTGTATTTTGACTCCAATTCGTTATTGGACTCATCATCCTCTCTGTGTTCTCCCTAGGATTTCGATATCGGTCCACAAGAAGCCAAAAAATGTTGATCCATTCCGATGTAGGAACATGTGCTCGGCTTCCACTTCGACTTCAGAAACCTTAGTCACTGGATCGCGCAAAGAAGATGGGAAGTCAAGAGAAGTTGTGAGCAAGAAAGAAGATGAGTTCGGAGACTTGAAATCTTGGATGCACAAGAATGCACTGCCTCCTTGCAAAGTTTTTCTCAAGGAAAGGCATTCCCACGACTCGGAACATTGCTCCATACATTATGTAGCTGCGAGCGAAGATCTCCAGGTTTGGTTCTATGAACGATTTGGGTTTTAATTGTTTGCTGTTTGTTGTTTTATAGAGGTTTATTGATCGTCTTTATTTGTTTTGATATACTGCAGGCAGGTGACGTTGCATTCTCTGTTCCAAACCCATTGGTTGTAACACTGGAGCGAGTTTTGGGGAATGAGACCATTGGTAAGGTGCCGTGATAAATTATGCAGTCTTTCTTTTACTTGATTTTCGATTTTGGCTAATGGCAATGGCCTAAATAGTGATGTAAGGGTGGCATTGCGCATGCCATTAGTAATGGATATTAGTATGCATTTCGTCTATAGTTTGGACAGTAGGCCATGCACCCTGAAATTGCATAGGTGAAAATCAATAATCGTTGTTGGTGGTCTACAGGTTCAATGTAAGCTTTGATGTAAAATCTCAGCATGTAAGATCACAGAGCAAGAGTGAGAGAAAGAGTGTATGAGCAGTAGGATTAGTATTATTTTGATTGCTTATTACAGTGTTCATGTGATATGTCTATTTGCATGCAAATGTATGGCCATCCATGATTACACTTAAAAAGGTTAGGGACGGAGTGGTAGTTGCAATGTGGATGTCTATGTAAAGATGTGAGTTTTATCCTGGAATCAAAAGGCTTTTACCTTGTTTTTTGCTTCCGGTACATGTTTATAAATTCCACTCTTAAGAAGTGGAAAGCTAATAGTATCCACTGCATGACACCAAGATGAAGGTTATTGATGTGGGAACTTTAAAGCTGGGTAAGGCTGAGGATTCATGGTTCTGAATAATGTGGTTTTCAAGTTTGATATCCTCAAGGAACCTTATTGTCTTTGCAAAAATTGGGAGTTCTTTTGACAGCTTTTCCGATGGTTAACTTCGAGTTTTTTTATTGCAAAAAAGCTCAAGTCCCTTGAAGACAAGCTAAAAAAATGAATAAAGATGATGGTTCAAGGGGAATCCAAAACTTCATTAAAAAGGAAGAACCAAGGTATCCAAATGGCTTAATGAGGTGGAATGTGGAAGCTAAAATGAATTTTGCAAGGGTAGCTGAAATCGAAGAGCTAATTGCATAAGTAGCGAATGCGTAAATGTTGGATTTCCTTCTGAAGACTACGATTGATGTAACTACAGGGAAAGGGAAAAACATCTCTACAGGCATCATTGAGTTCTTTGAAACTTCATTTAAAGAGGAAGAAGATAAAATACCATCCGTAGATATGTTGAATTGGTATTAATGTAAGGGAGGTAGAGTGGTTTGAAATGGTTCCAGGACAATAGGTGCTATAGACGTCATTGAAAGTTTTGTTGATGGAGTGTTAGGAGCATTTTTGCTGGATCACTCTTACTAGAAGTTTTTATAGCAGTCAAGATGCTTTGGTCGGGGAGAATCAAAGTTTAGACGTAGTTCTAATTGTAAATGATTCTCTAGATTTTAGACTTAGAACTGTGTGGCTCTTGGAGAAAGCGGATTGAGTATTTATCTGAATTCTTTTTTTTTTTTTTTTTGGGGGGGGGGGGGGGGGGTCAATGACACTTTGCCCTGTCAAATTACAATTGAGTTTTTTGAATTTAATTTCACTTTGCACTTTGATGAGTTATGCTGTTCTGATAGCACGAGTACATGATAGCCAGTAGGTTACAATAACTGTGATGATGATACTGCTGCTCTTTTTATATTATTGATTGAACTAATTAGACATTATAAAGGGTGACTCTACGTTGAATGGGCCATTGGATTTCTGATTCAGCGGAACTCTTGACCACAAACAAGTTGTCGGAGTTGGCCTGCTTGGCACTGTACCTGATGTATGAAAAGAAGCAAGGAAAGAAGTCTTTCTGGTACCCATATATAAGAGAGCTTGATCGTCAGCGAGGGAGGGGACAGTTAGCTGTAGAGTCGCCTCTTCTATGGTCTGAAAATGAGCTGAATTATCTGACAGGCAGCCCTACTAAGGTATCTATTGCTTGCCTTTTGTTACTTGTGGTAAACTGAGTACTAATGCTGTCCTGTATTGGTTTTTCCTCCATAATACCAAATCGACAAAATACTTATTGGTTTTCAACTCCAAAGTGTTAATACTGCATTGTGATATTAATAGGCTGAAGTTTTTGAGAGGGCTGAAGGGATCAGGAGAGAGTATACTGAGCTTGACACTGTCTGGTTTATGGCTGGGTCCCTCTTTCAGGTCGCTTTCTTATGTATTTGGCAGACATGAAAGTATTAAATTGCAATTTCATAGAACAAACCTGTTGGCATTCTTCTCTACTTTCATTTAACTCTGATTACCTGTTTTTCGCTCTGCAGCAATATCCATTTGATATACCTACAGAGGCCTTTCCTTTTGAGATTTTCAAACAAGCCTTTGTTGCAGTTCAATCATGTGTTGTGCATTTGCAGGTTTGCTTCTGTGCTGAGTACTTTTTCCTGAACCTCTGAATAAGTTATCTGGCAACAATAGAATCCTTTGTCCTTTTCCATTTCTCATATTGATGTTCTTGCAGCCTGAAGCATATGTAGATCTCACGTATGAAACTGTTGTTTCTTGGATTACCATAAACTTCCCATAGTTTCTCCCTATATTAGATTAGTTCGTGGATGTAATAAGATATGAAGCACAAGGACACATTCAGTCCTACATGCATGTGTATACGTAATATATACTTGCAATAAAGTAATATCCAAGTGCTATATAAGTGCTGATTAGGTTCAAAATCATCATAGATGTTATGTTATTTTATCTTATGTAGGTGTAAGGTGGCAGTTAATAGATATGTTTCCTGATGGGCTTGAAGTTATGTTTAGCTTGTCATGCAATTGAATGATACCTGCACTCTCAAAGGCCTTTCTTAGCTATTTTTTCTAAGGTGACTTGGTGTTAGTCCATCATTGAATTATACAAAATCCTTTTGTGTTATGATGAAGGATATTAAGCAGGCTGTTAACCTGCACATTTTGAGAACCCCATTGGGTTGCTTTAACAGAACCCATCTTTCTTAAACAGTTTTATTATGAATCGACCACACCACACGCTAGTTTCTCTTCCTTATTTTTTGTTTTTAAAAAAAAAAAGAGGGGGGGGGGGGGGGGGGGACCACATCCATAGTAACTGTCTAACTCCCTTTGGACTCAGAAAGTCAGTTTGGCTCGGAGATTTGCTCTAGTTCCTCTTGGGCCCCCGTTGCTAGCCTATAGAAGCAACTGCAAGGCAATGTTAACAGCTGTTGATGGTGCTGTTGAACTGGTTGTTGATCGTCCATACAAGACTGGGGAACCTATTGTGGTCTGGTATGAAATCTTCTTTCATTGATGCATTAACTTGTACAGTTTTAAGGGAATGGAAATGCTGCCCTTGTAGTTTCTGTTGTAGTTTTGCTATGGAAATGCTGCCCTTCCTTGTAACTTTGCCTGTTTTTAATACAGAAAAATATTAGAAGGCCTTGACAATGTCCATGAAAAATAGCATCTGTTTGAGCCACCCAACAACTGAATTTGATAGAACAAAAACTCCTAAGATTTTAACAACAAATAGCATCCAAAAAAGTTCATATTTTGAGCACATTGGCCCTTAGCTTTTGTTTTATAATA
Source organism: Ilex aquifolium (assembly GCA_951799425.1). NCBI lineage: Eukaryota > Viridiplantae > Streptophyta > Magnoliopsida > Aquifoliales > Aquifoliaceae > Ilex > Ilex aquifolium. The sequence goes on from OX637391.1 coordinate 951,144, forward strand.
GGGCAATAATACTCTTTGAAGTAATACATTAATCTGTCAGGTAAAGCCTTGCAATTATATTGTTTTTTTTCCTGTCAAACCGACTAGGAAGGATTAATTGTTCTCTCTCTCTCTCTCTCTCTTTCTCTCTCTCCCCTCATAGGCATGCTCACCCACAGAAGTGCTTGTATTCTGCACTTGCATTCAAAAATCTCATTTTTGGGGGCTTCCTCACTTGAAAATCTTATTGCCATTTCCAAAGTACCGTACAACTGCTCAGACATGGGGCCATGGATCTACATGGATTATTTATAACTGATTTTTTCTAACACTTCCATGCTGGATTTTGGGCCTTTTCTTCTGTTTGTGCACGTGAAGGCGATTAAAAGCAAATGCTACATTTTTCTTGAACTTGAGTGATGAAAGAAGAGATAGACAAGTTCTTCAACATCTTCTATATTCACAATTGGCAAAAGAAAAAAATAGCTGAACATAGAGATCATAAATAATGAACCTTGATGGGGAAGGGATCCAGGTCGATGGATTGCGTTCACTAGGCAATGATAGGTGAAAGTGTATGCTTAGGATGTTCTTACTAGGGGCATACAAATGGAAAAAGGTATTTTGGTCTAAATCTTAACTTTTTCCAACTATGTTTGATGGAGAGTTAACAGCTGGGATTTCTGGTTTCAAGAATTTGGCTTTTGGATTTTTTTATGCATAAATTTTTTAGTTTTTTAATTAAATTTTTTTTTGGAGAGTTTTTGATATTTTCCTAGTTTATTATATTTTGTATTTAGCAAGAATGTTTCATAACCTTACTCCAAGGTGGCACATTTTGTAGGTGTGGGCCACAACCTAATTCAAAATTGCTTATAAACTATGGCTTTGTTGATGAAGATAATTCTTATGACCGTATGGTGGTTGAGGTGAAATTTTAGTCTACTATCTTCGTCCTGCATTTTCGCCTCGGTTCCAATTGAATGCCTTTGTGACTTGATATTGGTCATTAATGACACCTCCACCCTTCTCCTTCTTCAGGCAGCATTGAATACGGAGGATCCGCAGTATCAGGACAAAAGAATGGTTGCTCAAAGGAATGGAAAACTATCGGTACAAGCCTTTCAGGTATAACTCATTCTTTTCATGTAGATGGTTCTATCTTATATAGTTGTTCTCCACAACTTATTTAAGCCGTCCCTTACCACAGGTATATGTGGGAAAGGAAAGAGAGGCTGTTATAGATATGCTGCCTTATTTGCGACTAGGGTATGTTTCAGATCCTTCGGAGATGCAGTCTGTCATATCTTCTCAAGGTCCCATATGCCCGGTAAGCTCATTAACTTCATTTTTAGGTTACCACTCTGCTATGTAGCATAAGGAGGAGCTTTTTTTTTGTGTGTGTGTCTTTTTTTTTTTTTTTGGGGGGGGGAGGGGGCATGGTGATGTAATTTTACTGGATTTTGACGGTCCCAACTTAGGATATTTACAATAGATTGAGAAAATTGTGTGCTAATAATGCATTCAGTTTGTCAAGACCCCAATTTTCTGTCATGTGGTAGTGAACTTCTTTTAGTTTTCTTTTAGAATTTAAGCTTGTTTTAAGCTTTCTCAAAAGTGAACACGTGAGACCTCTATGCTCATCCTGTTTTAGGCGCCATAACCTGAGGTTGGATTTTTATTTTCATTTTTGACTAAGTCACAAGTTAGCTCCAATTTGAGAGAAACTGGGATATAGCCAAAAGTTGAAGTTTGTAGTTATTGTAAACTGACTTGATGGAGAAATTTCACGCTTTCTTGGAGAGGTGGCATGAAAACGCTGAAATGCTTGCATTTACAATAGTAGCGATATTCATGTAGAATTTTGGTCATATCTTTGTTTTGTCCTTCTTCCTCGCTAGCAAATCTGCCTGTAGGAATCGACAATTGTTTGTTTGTAACCTGTTACTTCAAACCCCACCCCTCCCCACCAAAAGAGAAGAAAGGAGAAGGAAAGCCAATCTGAAACATCTTCTTCCTTAGTGGATCTACATTAATTAGATTGGAGTGCCTGTTTGTTGGGTTTGGTAATGACTTGTTCATTAATACTGTAGGTGAGCCCTTGCATGGAACGTGCAGTTTTGGATCAACTTGCTGCATATTTTGAGACAAGACTGGCAGGATACCCTACCACTCTGAGTGAAGATGAATCGTTGGTAATCTTGCTTCGTCGGTAATTTTGCTTCCTTTAAGTTGGAAAATGAAACTTTGTAAGTGGGTATTGATATTTAACTCTTACATTTTAAATGTGCTAGTTGGCCGATTGTAATTTGGATCCAAAGAAAAGAGTAGCTACACAGCTTGTCAAATTGGAAAAAAGAATTCTAAGTGCATGCCTGCAGGCAACAGTTGATTTGATGAATCAGTTACCTGATCACACTGTATCTCCATGCCCTGCTCCTTATGCCCCTATTTTGGAATGAAAGGTCTCTCTCTCTCTCTCTCTCTCTCTCATGCATACATTGTCACTATACTTGTTCATCATATTCAGACTAAATGATCATATTGCAGATATTACCCATCTCCTGTTTGATCCTCTAAAACTGTGAGCTCTTTGTGATACTTTCTTATGTGGTTCTACATGGGCAAACACAGATGAGGTAAGAGCAGTGAAATTCATTTTATTTTAAAGCTGTGCTACCATTTATCCTTGTTTGGTTGTGATTTTTTTTTTGGAGGGTTTATTTATTTATTTATTTTTTTGGAGGGGGGGATGGTGGGGATGAGGTTCGAACCTGAAATCATTTGCAGACGTGAGCTATCTATCACCACTAGGCCACCTTTGGTTGTGATTTATGTTTGCATTTTTGGGGTTGAATAAGTAACTGAATCCAGGTACTTTTATTCCTACTTTTTATTGGAAATGGCTTACATATCAGTTGACAATGGTGGTGGACTTATTATGTTGAGATATGCAAATTCTGCATGAAAACCAAGATGTAAATATATTACCAACAAAAGAAGAATGAACGAAGGAATTAAGGGTTCAAAAAAGATAACTATGGACATATAGATTTAGCCCTTGGGAGGGTCCTCCAGACCAATGGAATTGCTGGTTCTATGTGGATGTCTGTGGACCTGTCTATATTGGTTGGGTGCTCAGAGGTATCTTGTCTTTCTCCAGGTCCTTGGTGTTAGGTCCTCTGACTTGATGATATTTTGTTGCATGCTGCCGCGTGTTGGTGGCATTTTGTTTGGATTTCATGTTTTGGTGCTATCAATAGACATGAAGTGTGTGGGCCTTAGATTTTGTGGCACATGAGGCATCAGGAGCCAATGTATTATAGGCAACTTTGCAGTTCTTTTAAGTGCAGTTCCCACCAAGACTACCACCCTTGGCTTTGCCATCCCATTTCAGCAATTCTCTGTCCTGCTCCACCCTATGTTAGTTAGGAAGTCTTCACATTGGTTGCCTTCTCTTAGACTCTTAGTATGTTGTTACTTGTTTCGACATTGTAGCAGCATGACTCTTGGTAGACTTCTTTCCTACACCATCTCCAGGCCTGTCCACATAGTTGAGCTCAGCTTCTGGGCTTGTGCATCTGACTAGGCTCCAATATTATCCAGCCATCCATCCATCTCCCCACATCATATGTCTTACCAGTCGCAACTGCTGAATTGCCTTGCACATGGCTTTTGAGTGCAGCTATTTAGTATTAATTGAAATGTGACGAAGGGAAAAAGAAAAAAAATGTTGGAAAGAAAGACATAAGTGGCAGTTTTTGTTTGTTTTTCTTTAGTTTGTTTATGGTTGCTGAATGTTACATTAGTGGGTTATAGTTTTTCTTCAGTTCAGCATCTATTTTGTCTGTTACATTCTTAGTTTGGGCGTAAACCAGAACCACTATACTCTGTCTTACACATTTATATTTTTGCAGTTAGATTCAATAAGCTGGGTATTCTTCAGGGCAACCAAGGAATGCAGTTATATTCTTCAGTTACCATTCTGAGCCTCAGAGCAGATGGCTACACTTGATACAGGGACTTGGAAAATGTACTTGATCTACTAGTATAAGAGTAATCTGGACGCTGCCCCTTCCTAAAACTTGATTCTCTATTTTCTGATTCTTGTTCATTCAATACCTGGGTGGGTATCCTCTGGGTGGGACTGCGAGTACCATTGTTGTGCAGACAATAAAGGTCATTACAAAATATTGCGTCATCTTATGCTGGCCCCAGGCCCTTCCATGTGAATACATTTTACGTTGATCAAGGGAATATAACTCTTTCTTGTAACCTTCCATTGCCTCTGAATTGAGTCAATTGTCTAACCATGTGTTTTGGAGTTCTTTTTTTAACTCGACTGGTTATGCTATTGGAAGCTACATCTAATGGTTCAATTTGCTAGACTGGACATGTGTGCAGGCCGTAGAGATATATTGTCTAACAGGTTTAACGAAAATGAATGGGGCTGTACGAGGAGCAGAATGCGTACATAGATTGAAGAGGTTTCAGCACAGGCTATTAGCTTTTTATTTTCTGCATGTAATACAAAATGACAGTTCTATGCTTCAGAAAAGGGCGAGCCTTGATAGGATGCTCTATTGTGACCCAGTCGCAGAGCTATTATTCAATATGATGATTGGATAAGTTAATTGTTTCAGCGTAGGATTAATCTTTAGGACATTTAGTTTACTTATGGCTACAATTGAGCAGCTTAATTGAACATTCTGATATGGCACGAGGAGTATAGAAGCCAGTTTTCCACAAGAATATCGAAAGTGAAAAATGATAAACAGGATGTTGTTTTTCATTTTCAAAGCTGGTATAAAGTATATTGCATGTTTCAATAGTATAATTCATAGGAATTATAAATATATATAGATCATCATGATTAAGTTCATATTTTTTAGCAAATAGATCCACACATTTGTTTGTTTCTCTCATCTCCTGCTTGACCCGCATTTTTTGGGATACAATTTATTTTTTCAATACTATTTTTATGTTCTTTTTATTTGTATTGTATGTTGTTCATGAAAATTGTGGTATTATATGATCGGTTATAATTTCTTGTTATCTTATTATTGAATTATTTTACTATTTTTAAATTTTTTTTTATAATCCTTAACTAGTTTATGTATGTAACGTTCACCTACTGTTTTATTGTGTTTTATTTTTCCCGATAACAACTTTTATTGAAAACTTTAGTTGATATTAATTATTTTTTATTGTGACCCCTTAATAAGAATGAATAATTTAATTACTTGGTGTTTTTATGTTTAAATGGGAATAAAATCGAGTTTGAGAGAAGTATAAAATATGTTTGATTTATTTTTATTTTTGGAAAAGAGATATGCTTACTATATTTTGGGTTAATTACACTAGATGTTCCTAAAGTATGAAGTTTGTTTTATTTTGGTCCATAATATTTTAATTGTATCATTTTGGTACATGAAAGTATTGAATATATTTTGATGTGATCTCTCAAACACACAACGTCTAGATTGTTAATAATTTTTTTTAATCATAAACTTGACACGTAGTATATAAATATGAGAAAAAAAATAATTTAGATAGCTTTTGACCAAATGTTTATCTAAATTCTAGTCAAGAGTTATCCATATTACACATTTTTTGTCAAAAGCTACCGAAATTTTAATTAAGAGCTATCCAAATAATTTTTTCTCCATATTTATGTATCAAGTGACAAGTTTATGATAAAAATTCATTAGTATTTAGATGTTGTCTGCTTGAGGGATTATATAAAAATATATTTAATACTTTAGGGATCAAAATGATATAATTGAAATATTAGAGATTAAAATGAGATAAATCTCATATTTTGGGGACCTATAGTGCAATTAACTCTTATATTTTTTTATTGAAGTGTTAACTCTTTTTCTGTCTTTTAAAATGTGTATGTGTGAGGTCTACTACATTTTTTGACCTAAATTTTAAATTTTATTTTGTTGATAAGGCTCGATTTGGTAACCATTTTTATTTTCTGTTTTCTGTTTTTATTTTTAATTTTTGCTGAAGGAAAAAATAAAAATACGTTTGGGTTGCGTTTCTTTTTATGTGTTTTAAAAACAAGGCGAAATTTTGCAAATAAGAATTTGGTGTTTGAAAAAACAGCAAAAAATGGAAACACAAGCGGGCACAGCTCACCCCTTTAATGAGGTCTGGATTTCGAACCCCATTACAAGCAAAAAAAAAAAAAAAGAATTTTCCGTTGGAAGTGAAATGGATTTCAGTTCCCTCAAACGTTACCAAACCCTACCCTCTCTCGTCCGTATCTCTCGGTCTCACGAAGAACTCAGCAGCAGCTTCCATTGAAGCAATCCGAAGCAGTTTTCTCGTCTATCTGAAGGTATGATATTCTCCTTTCTCCCAAACTCAGGTATGATCCATCTCCATCGATCTCTCTCTAACTCCCTCTGAATTTTTTTGTAACTTTTACACTATCTATATACATAGATCTATGTATATATGTGCATATATATACATAGATCAGTATATATATGCATTACATATATATACAGATCTTGAACTACCTATATACATATATCTATTTATGTACTTCGGTTAAAGTGTTCTTCAAAATTTCGGCCAAAGTGTTCTTGGTGTTTGGGTATTTGAAAATTTGGGCCAGGTGTTTGAAAATTTCGGCCAGGATTTTGAGAGAAAATATGGGTCTATGTGTTTGGGTATTCTTAACTGTTTGGGTGTTCAATTTTTATTTATTTTTGTTTATTATTGTTCTGTGTATGGGTCCAAAATGAATCTGTGGGTATGAATTTGTTGTTTATTATTGTCCTGTATGTTTGCAAAATCTGAGTTTAGCATCTGTGCTATGTACTGAAATGTTGGTTGGCAATTTGTGTTTGGAAATTTGTAATCCTCTTTTCCTTTAATCTCAATTTATATTTTAGAAAAAAAAAAAAACGTAGGACATAGGCAAACTAGGTGGCATAATTGGCAGACATATCAAAGCTAGAATTTGGACCGGTCTTACAGTCACTAAATATGCTCTATCGGAGGACTTGTGCAGTATATTAATTCTGGTTCAAGGAATTCCTTTCTTTTATTAAGTTGAATTGGAAATCTGTTTATAGTTTAACAGGGAACTTGGCTAAAATGGCTGGAGGTAGAGTGATGCACCAGTTACTGAGGGGAAGACTTCAGTCTCAGTCCACCGTAAGAATCTTTTTGGTGCTTAGCGTTGTTTCATACAATTTATGTTTAGTGCAATCTGATTATGATGTACTTTTTGTAGCCTAAGTTGTATTGATACAAATCTTGGTACCTGACTTATTACTTTTTTAGGTATTGACACCTTAAAAAAAATACATTTAAGACATTGATTGTTGTTGGTCATCATCTACTGGCTACTGCTTATGTTATCTACACGCAATTTGCAGGTGTCTCCAGGTCTTTTGTCCCTTTTTTCAAAGAAAGATCAAGAGGGCATTGGATCTGCTGGCATGAAGTCCCTTAGAGCATTTGCACTTCTTGGAGCGGGTGTATCTGGGCTTTTCAGTTTTGCAACAATAGCATCTGCTGATGAGGCTGAACATGGTTTAGAGTGTCCAAACTATCCTTGGCCTCACAAAGGCATTCTCAGTTCATATGACCATGCTTCGTGAGTTTCTTTTGAGCCTATCAAACAATTGTATGATAATATATGCTTAATTTGCTGTTCAACTTAGGGTTTATCCTGACTATTGGATCATATATGGACTCTTCATCAACGATTCAATTATAGTTGTCATATATACATTTGTATCATATACTTATTCAACTGAATTGAGAATCAATCAAATCGGGTGAATATCCCAAATAGGCAATACACATATAAACAAAATGAAGGATGATATAGTATTATATTGAGATTTATAGCATTATTATCCAATATATTGTAATTTATAAGATATGAGTTTTTTGTTGGTATGTGAACAAGTTTATAATATCCACAATGTTGCATCAACTCTGTGATTTTTTGCCAAGGGAAAAAAAAGGAGGGGGTATTGATCTCACAAGTAGAAGGGTGTTTATCCTCATACCCAGGGATGTCAATTAGGTTGTGTTGTGTCGCTCAATTTTGGATTCATAGAAAGGAACCCCTTGACGTGAACACGTACTAGTAGTAGTAGGTAGTAGTAGACTTGTCCGTAGATCGGATTTTAGTCCGAATTCAATCCAAATCCGTTTAATCAGATATAGACCAATATTTTCATCCATTTATTTGAATCAGTTTAAATATGGATCGGATCGGATATGATCGGATGCTCGAGTATAAGTAGATTCGGATATGAACTAATATTTTTATATCTGTCGGGTAAACGGATCTAATTCGGTAACAGATTTTTAAATTGGATTCGGATTCGGATAGACCCCGACCGGGTTGGATCCGTTGACTGGCCTACGCACTAGTAGTGAATCAAAAATATCTTCAATATTTCACCCAAAAAGAATTGCTTGAATATGCATTGCAATAGGATAGCACATTTAATGCATTTTAACATAGCATCCTTACCATTTTCAAATGCAAGCACATATTGTGACGTGGGATCATCCTCTCACGTCATTTCATTTGCCAATTAATTTTTAAATCAAATTATTGAAAAAAATAGAATTCCCTTGACAAATAATAAATATGTTTGGTAAAAAAGTTGGAAGCAATTCCCAAAAAGGGAGGAAATGGGGATCACAAGGATCCAATATTTGGCTCTTCAAAAAGCATTGATATATCTCCAACTGGACTTAAAAGAAAGGGAAATGCTATTTGAACCTAATTTGGGGACCTTATTTAGGGATCTAATGATGTACAACCATTGGATTGATTGCGGGCTCCATATAACATTGGAACTCACAACTAATCCAATGGTTACATTGAAGCCACATCATTAGGTCCCTAAACAAGGTCCCCAAATTAGGTCCCTCTAGCATTGCTCTAAAAGAAAAAGGAGGAAATCAATAATTAACCCTAGATTCTTAAGGGGGCTTTAGCAAGCTCATCTTAGAGGAGAAATGGGTAGTGATTTACAAGGTTTTATTAGTTCTCTACTCAATAGGTTACTGAATATTAGTTTGTATCGAAAAGGTGTTGAATTGAATCAAATCGAATCATTGGATACTGAATTGAGAACCGTAAGGTTTTAACATGAATTTGATCGAAAGTGTATCTTTGTCAGGAACTAAGTGCATCAGGCCTCAATCTTTACAACTCAGTTGAGTTTGTTACATATCTGATATATTGAACTCAATCTCCTATCTCGACCAAAAAAAAATAATCACCTATTCAGGGCTATTCATAAACATCTTTTCTTGCAATCTCAATAGGCATTACTTTCATCCCCTTTGACTTGCAGCCTTTTCAATTTGAAGTGTTATATTCCCTATTACTCCTGCACTATGCTAAAGATATATTTGGCTGTTTATTTATATTTACATAGTGTATCTTTTCGTTTCAGTGTTAGAGCATATTGTTTTATTTTTGCTTATTTGGAATTAATAAGTTGTTTCATGCAACTGAAACCATTAATTTTTGGTGGTTGATTTGATACAAACAGGATCCGTCGTGGTCACCAGGTTTACCAACAAGTCTGTGCATCTTGCCATTCAATGTCCCTAATTTCATATCGTGACTTGGTTGGTGTGGCATATACAGAGGAGGAAACAAAGGCTATGGCAGCTGAGATTGAGGTGGTTGATGGACCTAATGATGAGGGTGAGATGTTTACCCGCCCTGGTAAGCTGAGTGATCGTTTTCCCCAGCCATATGCAAATGAGCAAGCAGCTAGATTTGCGAATGGAGGGGCCTATCCTCCAGATTTAAGTCTTATCACCAAAGTAATCCTTGGATTCTTTCTTTTTTTTTTTAAATTTGGAAGTTTGTTTCTGTCAACAATGTTTTGACCATTTTTGTCTTTTCAGGCTCGTCATAATGGTCAAAACTACGTATTCGCCCTTTTAACTGGTTATCGTGATCCCCCTGCTGGTGTTTCGGTTAGATCTGCTTCCCACTCTTTCTATGCACATTTATCCATGAACTTCTAATAAATTAGATTGATGTTTACATCTGAATGATGATACAGTTGGCAATAAGATAATGACATTGTGATGAGCTGATGATTATATATTGATTAGTGATTCAATAAAAAGTTTACTTGTAGTATGTGCTGGCTTTTGAGGAAAAAATGCGCCGAAAGTTTTGCATTTTTTTATTGGGGAAACTGTTTCTTTTGGATCTTTCCCTTAATTAACAACTTAGTTTTATTTATTTATTTATTTTGGGGGATGTGGGGGAACGTTTGGGAGCCTCTTTGATTGGCCTTTTCTTTCATCATCTTTGGAGGGCTTGACATAGTCAAATTTATCCAAACTGATGTGTTCGATGGCATTGCATGCCAAACCCAGTTCTATACAATTTCAACGAAGTGGGCAATAAGATGGTTTATTATGCAGTCCTTGTTAAACTAGGCACTCACCATGGGTGTGCTGGGCTTCGATGGAATTTTGAAAAATGTTTTAGATCAGAGCTTCCACCATTTATGATTTGTTTGACTCTGGTTGTGCAAGTTACTTTCCCTTCGTTTCTAATTCTAGGTGCATGTGCATTACAACAAACCTTTTCTTGATAAATAGTGATTTGAAAGTACGTTTTGATCAGAAGCATTGATCTGAAGCATGATAAATTTTTGTGTTTCTATCTGCATCTCTAGTTCCTGTACGATGAAACACACCTCTGCTTAGAGGGAGGATTTCTCTTCTTTTTTAAGATCTTGTTTCAAAGGACTTGACACTTGTTTGCAACCTTTTTTATATCCTGTGGGTAATTGAATATAAAAAACTGGCTTAAGTCACCACTGGTCTAAGTCTAACTGATATAGTACCTCACTGTGAAAATATGTGACCTTGCTTTTGCTTATACGTATAGTAAGTGTTTTTTCATAGATTTTAGGCATTGTCCAGCTTCTTTGCTTAATGAGCCTAGGTTTAATGTATTGCAGATCCGAGAAGGGTTGCACTACAATCCTTACTTTCCTGGGGGAGCTATTGCAATGCCAAAAATGCTTATTGATGGTGCTCTTGAGTATGAAGATGGTACCCCTGCAACAGAAGCTCAGGTTAGTTTTTTTTATATTTCCCAGGAAATATTATTGTGTCACTTATCACTTAGTACTCATGGACGTGTATACATATTTGTGCTAAAATTCTTGGGGGTGCTATATGTTGTTGCAGATGGGGAAAGATGTGGTGGCATTTTTGTCATGGGCTGCAGAACCAGAAATGGAAGAGAGAAAACTGGTAATTTGATTGGCTTCAAATTCATCAGAAATACTATAAATAATAGTCATTAATTTCTGATATTTTCTGTTTTCCATTACAGATGGGGTTCAAGTGGATATTTGTATTGTCACTTGCTCTGCTTCAGGCCGCATATTATAGACGCTTGAAGTGGTCTGTTCTCAAGTCGCGTAAGCTGGTTCTCGATGTTGTCAACTAGAGCTTTGCTTCATCCTAAGCTAATATTTGTGGGATTGTTTGGATAGGAAATAATTATGTTGTTCAACAACTGTTTCACTGCCGTTTTAAGTTGTTTCCAGCTGTTCATCAGAATCTGAATGAGCTGAAGAGTTTTTTTTTCCCTTAAATTTGAGATACAATAAGAGATCAAATGCGTATACATTATTTTTTGTCCGAATACTGAACTGGGGGAAATTCCATTTTCATGCAAATTTTCCTGTTGTCTTCTTGTCTTGTTGGATGTGGGATTTTGAAATTTTTGCATTTAATTTTCACTTTTATATCTTATTCATGGATCCAAACAACCAAACATACCCAGCATCGACCACCCTTTATTTCTCTCCCATACCATAGTCGCTCCCTGTGCCCAGAAAAACACTACCTCCTCTCCCAAAAGATTACTACCCCTTCAAAATTTTACACTATCTCGTCTTTTCGTATCTCTTCTATCTGGTTTTCTGCCCCTTCTCTCTCTCTCTCCTATCAAAAGCATACACATGCACACAGACAAATACGTTCAGAAACACCCACTCTGGTCCCTTGTCATAAATTTCTCTGCTTTGGCCCGTATATACCCAGAATGAGTGTAATATTATGACTGGCTATTAAGGGTAGATTGATCACAAAGGGTTCAGAAGGAATTTTTTTTTTTGGTCACTATTTGAAATTTTTGTAGGAGAGGGGTTTGATAAAGTTTAAACTTGCGAGTTAGCAGTCTAACGACGAGTTGTAGAACCATTAGGCCATCGCAAATCTTTTCGGAACAATGCTCAGAACTTAGGACTGATGTGGAAATGGGGAGTGGAGAAATGTGAGCATACTTACAACAAATCCCTTGGCCAGAATTCGTTATGAATTCAATTGCTACTTCGAAAGGGAAATGATTGCACAGTATCAATTAGGAGATTATGCCTAGCAGTCGTGGTTTATATCATCTAGATGGAGAAGAACCAAAAGATTTTCAACAATGAATAGGAAGACATTACTGCAAGGAATTGTTTGAACTGACCATTTAACCATTACCCAATCCAGATTCAATTGGTTTACCTACCCAAAAAAAAGTCCAGAGAAAAAAAGAAAGAGTGCACGAGATAGGAGACCCGGGGGGGGGGGGGGGGGGGGGGGGGGGGGTGGGGTTGAGAAAATTGATGTTTGTATCAAATTTTTTATTAAATATTGTTTTCTAAAAGAACACCGAGTGCTTGAATCAATGGATTCTAGTAATACAAATTAATGAGATTGTAAATTATATTTTATTATTATCTTTAATTAATGGTTATAAATTAGAACAATGTTATTCTGCACAAATTTTTGTCCAAATTTTGTATCCCAAATCAATGCAGGTGGTTGGATTAGTGGGATCCACTAACTCCACTAAATATTCAATGTATGAGATTTTGACACATCACTTATGCTTTGTTTTGTATGATGAAAAAATAGAAAGTTGAAAGGATGGAAAGTTGGAGGGATAAATAAAATATCATGTTTGGTAAGGAAGGAATATAGGAAGGATGGAAAAGTGGATGAATTAACTTTCCTTCCAACTCACTAAAATCAATCTCTCCAAAATCAGAAGGAAAGTGGATGGAAAGTTAATTATTTGTGTTGAGATGTATCTTATGTATCTATATATCTTTTATATATACATATATTATGTATACATTAATTTCATATAAAAATACAATGATAAAATATGTATTTATATATATATTTTAAAAAAATTTAAAAAAATAAAAAAAAATATTTTTTCCATCTTAGTTAGGGGTGAAAATTTTCGACTTAACACGATAACACGACTCGAACTCGGCACAAATTTTATGACACGAACCTGATTATAACTCGACACAAACTTGAAAATGACCTGACACGCAAAAAAGAAATATAAATGGCTCATATCCAGTTCAATCCGTCAAACTCAAAATTGACACCATCAACCCGTTTATTTAAAAATAAACACTTTCTCTATTTTCTCATTTGTATGGTAACACGAAACTAACATGTTTATCATGGATTCAATTAAGTGAAAATAGAATATTAGCGTTAAATTTTTTATTCAAAGTTTATGTGGATCAACACGAATACGAATACGAACACGAACACGAACACGAACACAACACGAAAATAAACAGATCAACTCGACACGACACAATTAGTTAAATGAGTTGAGTTAGGTTTGACTAATATTCGACACAAATCCGCAACAACTCAACACGAACCTGATACGACATGACTCGATTGTCACCCCTAATCTTAACCAACACAAAAAAAAAAAAAAATTAATCATTTTTATTTTTCATCCATTCTACCAAACATAAAGGAAAGACAGTGTATCATTCATATTTTCCTTCCTCGAAGGATAGAAAGTGTATTTCTCCTACTTTCCATCATTCCTACCAAACGGAGCATTAGGATTATGATATAAGATTTGGACAATAATTTATGTAGCACAACTTTATCCCATAAATTATCAAAGCTAAAATCAGGTATTGAGATGAATTATGGTATAATATCAAAGTCGTTACCATAACTTCATTATTCTTTAAAAAAAAAACCGTTTATTTAGAATATTATTGTGATTGATACGAGGTTCATTTCAACTGATGTCACTGGTATATTGGTATTTAATCCCCCGGGGGGGGGGTATGTTCTAGATTAAAGCTGATGAAAGCGCATATCTCATATATTGCGCCGGTCGATTAATGGTGGAGATTATGCATTGCATCAAGACCTGCCACCCCTTGAGCAAGCCACGCGTCCACTTTCTCGAACCTTCACCGGTAACCTATCCACTTCACTCACAGGAACGTTACCATCATGAAAGCCACGTGGCTCGCTATTTCCTGAATTCTTGGCACCTTATTGGATGTTATACTAGCAAATCAGACCCCACTCAATACTTTGCACTTTTCTTGCTCAGTGGGACCCTTCGCTTTAAGCAACCAATAATCTCCCTTCACGTCTGTATTGTATTGATGCAATTTTATTCTGTAGCTTCCAGCTTTATTTTCACACTGAGGGAAAGGACTAAAGAGAAAGAGAGAGAGGACACTCGTGTCTCTATTCCGATCGCCGGCGTTGAGTCCCCTGTGAACAGCCAATCATTTTTCTTCACGTCTGTATTGCTGCAATTTATTCTGTAGCTTCCAGATTTAATTTCAACGAGAGAGAGAAGCCACTCGATCGATTTTTGCCTATATTCCGCTCACCGGCGTTCAGTTCCAGGTGAATCTCTACCGGTGAACAGTTACAAATTGATGAGAGAATAGGAATGTTAGGCTCATAGAAGCAAAATAAGGCAAGAGGAGAAGGAAATAACAACAAAAGATGTTGTAGATATAGAAGAAACTATTCACAACTGTTATGGGAGAGGACATCCAAAAGATCTAGAGCAGTCGCGTGATCCACCGCGACGATGGATACTCGCTGCCACAAACGGTGAAGTTGGCGTTGATGGTTGAGTTATCCGGTCATTGCAGACAGACAATGAACGCAGGACGCGTGGCGGAGGAGAAATGGTAGCATGTGGCGTCAGCTTCAAGTGTGGAAAATATACATGCACGAAGGATTGAAGTTGAGACAGCTATCAGTTTGGAGGCAGTTATATACCAGGTATTCTTCTGCTTAATCAAATAAATTATTCTTATAACAAAACAAAAACTGATCTATAAATGAACTAGCTAGTTATACAGTGCTGCAAATAGAGTCCGTCAATGTTTTTCTTCTTTTTATGTTCCTATTTAGACGTGACATGTAATTAAAGATACTTTATCCAGATCTGGATCTTATCATTTCTAATCTTGTCAATTTGATTAAAGTTTAATTATCCTCTGGCTTTTTTGTTTTGGTATGTGAGAAACTCAAAATTCTACTACCTGTTTAAACAATTTTTTTGTAGATATGAATGATTAAACTTGATTAAAATAGATAAAGAGTAAAACTATTTAGATCTAAAAATTTTGATTTAATTTATTGATATAATGATGTGTGGCTTCGGTAGAATCATTGGATCAACACCAAATTTCAATGTTTCATAAGACCCACAGTTAATTCAAAGGTTATAGTGAATTAGGTTAGATCTCAATGACATTGCTCATGGATAAAACTTAAAAAAGAGGGAATCCAAATCCTCCTTGGACCTTGGCTCGGGGAAGGTAACCCAATAAAAAGGGACTTAGCCAAGTTACAACTTACAATTCCTTTTTTTGTCCCCACTAAATTAGTTAAGTCTATTAACCGGAAAGAATACATGTGCAAAAAGTATACCTCAAATACAAATTAGAACAAAAGTCAAAAGGAAAAAAACAACGGGGGTATGGCCGTATGGGTATGGTAGATCTTCTAAAGACACGCAGGAGATGATCTCCCAACCAAAAACAGAGGAAAGTATATAGTTACAAGAAATTAAAAAAAAAAAAAAAAAAAAACATAGGCATCTATCTAAGAAAGCACAAAGTGGAGCAACATTGCACTGGCAAACACTCTCCTAAGCAAAGTCGGAGCTAAAAAATAACAAAAGACAAGGTATATATAGGATCCATTTAGGCAATTCAACATCTACAGCCTCAGGAGAGGACCCACCTTCAAGGACCCAATGCTTCTACACACCTATAAAATGTTAACATGCCTCAAGGAGGATAAAAAAATAGTGTTTTAAAGCGCCCATTGCCTCTGTAACCATACTTAGGAAGAGTTCTTCAATAACCTCTGCTCAAGTCCAATTCATATCTAATACAATCAACCACCTCTCTGCAGAGTGTAGCCACATCTTTATAAGCATTCTTGAAGGTTCTGCGACTTTCTCCTCTCCAGGACATGCAAACTGTGATGGATAGGATTAATCTACTGACCAATTTCTTCAATTCTTTGCAAGTGATCTTGGTAGCCAGTAAATAAGGTCTGTCCATCTGAGATTAGACCTTTGAAACACATCATATGATCTATAGTAAAAGTCCATAGCCTGCTGTTAAAAGGACAGTCAGCAAAGAAATGATGATGAGTTTCATTTATTCTCTCTGCAAAGGACACGCTAAGTTATCTCCACCGGTATGAAGCTTACCAAGGTTGTCAATCTCTCCCTCACTACTGTCCACAAATTGAAGTCGTATCTAGGTTTTGCTTTTGAGTTCCCAGTAATTCTAGTCCATAGTTGCTTCTGATTGTTTAACTCTGAAAATCTCCCAAAGCAAATCCGGAACACAATTTAGCCGCAGAAAGTCTGTTGTGGACTTGTGGACTTTGTTCTACTCCGAATCAGGGGTGGCTTTAGACAATTGGAGGCCTAAAGCGAAAATTTTTAACTGAAAAAAATTTATTATATCAGAAAAAACTTTTAAAACGAAAACTTCAATTTATTATATGAGAGAGACCTAAGAATGACGTGCTAGTGTTACTGAAAAAAATATTTTAACTTTTGTTTTTGTTTTTTATCAGAAAGAGTTTAATTTTAACTTTTTTTTTAATATTTTGTACTAATTTTTACACACAGAGAGAGAAGGAGTAAATATGAGTTGACTTTTGAGTATTTTTTATTTTTTCAACTTATGATTTTTAGATTTCTAATGTTATGAATTGAATCATGGACCCAAATTATTACAATAAAAATGTTCATTGTACTAAATAAATAGGGGCCTTTTTTAGAGTTTAAAATTTTAAAAAATTAATTTTTTTATGGGTTAATAATGTACCTAAAAATTTGGGGCCTTCAAAAAATTTGGGGCCTAAAGCCCATGCTTTTTTTTCAATGCAGTTGAGCCGGCCCTGCTCCGAATATGAAGCTAGTTTGGACTTTGTTCTCTTTAGGAATTTGAAAAGGTGTATGGCTTGAAATTCTACTTCAAGTTAAAAATCAATTAGAAACCCTATTGTATTAAAAAATAAAGTATTTTGGGTCTGTAAATATATTATAGACCACTCAGTTTCTTTTGAGAAATTTTGCCCCCAATTTTAAGCATCCATGTTTGGTTATATACTCAGGATTAGAGAATTTTGTGTATTCTCATTTTGTTGATGGTGAAATTTTTTCCCGTGGATGTAGACTCTCGAGCCGATCCACATAAATTTGTGTTATGTATTTTTCTATTTGGACAGGGGAATGGCTTGAAATTCCACTTCAAGTAAAAGATCAATTAGAAAGCTTATTGTATTAAGAGACAGTGTTTTGGGCCTGTAAATATATTATAGACCACTCAGTTTCTTTTGAGAAATTTTGCCCCCAATTTTGAGCATCCATGTTTGGTTATATACTCAGGATTAGAGAATTTTGTGTATTATCTTTTTGTTGATAGTAAAACTTTTTCCCGTGGATGTAGATTCTCGAGCCGATCCACATAAATTTGTGTCACGTATTTTTTTATTTTGTTCAGTTTATTTGTTTGTAGCCTTTGTTCATAACAAACTAATATCAGAGTTACGATTTTGGGATTGCTACAATAAAATTCAAAGTAGTAAATTTTGGTGATCAGAACAATTGCTATCTACAGAAGATCTAGATAGGCGATACTGCTATGATGAAATCGTTTGACAAAAGTTCTTGATGAGAAATTGTGATCAACGCTGATGGAAATTCAATAGATTTGCTATTGTGGAGAAGGCAGTTGGAAAGTTCATCTTTTGGTTTGATGGCTTGGTGGGCACACAAGCCACTATAGAGATTTGTCATGGATCCTTGTGATATTATGCCCTAGCGAGATTTGTGGAGAAGACAACTAGTTCATTCAATTTTGTTTTGATAGTTTGATAGAATACAAAACACCAAACAAATCTCCACATTAACTTGTATTCAACTCTTAGTAGGAAACTAGTTTGTACTTTATTCTCTTTAAGGATTTGGAAAAGTGTATGGCTTGGAATTCCACTTCAAGTAAAAGATCAAATAGAAACCCTATTGTATTAAGAGAGAATTTATTTTGGGCCTATAAATAGATTATAGATCACTTAGTTTTTTTTGGAGATTTTTGCCCCTAGTTTTGTGCATCCATGTTTGGTTATATTCTCTGAATTAGATAATTTTGTATAATCTCTCTTTGTTAATAGTGAAACTTTGCCTTAGTGCTTCGCCTGTGAATTTAAACTTTCGAAACGATTCACATAAATTTTTGTTTTGTATTTTTCTATTTTATTTCGTTTGTTTGTAGCCTTTGTTCATAACAAATCCAATGGAAAAAATCCTCCTGACTACGGAAGATTTGTGAATGTTTCTTTGACTCCCTTGGAGTTCTCTATTCCTAGTAGCAGACAATCTCCAATAGCCATTTGGTATTACTCTATTAACCATGGCAATCCTCCCAAGTCTAGAAGCTATAATGATTCCTTTGTCTCCCACCAGTTGCAAAAGTCAAAACATCAAAATATTGATCAACCATTTCCAACTTGATATCTCACCAATGGCAATTTCTTCTTTCATAATCCCATCAATTTCTCCCATGACCAAGAAGAAGTTTGTGCCAACTTTATTATCCAGAAGCTTTTTCCTTTTTGACAGATACATGTAAGTCCAGCTCACCTATATAAAACACTATCCTTGATGATCACACTCCAGAGATGCTTAAGGATGTAGCAGCATTATTCCAAGGCTCCATACTTTGATCTCAAGTCCTCATTCATCCTTAGGTAGGTAAACAGAAGACCATGCTACCCTAGCTCCACTTGCTCTCACATAAGTTCCAATCCACAAGAATCTTCTCAAGATTTGCAAACATAGAGGATCCCATCTTACATTGTCATAAGTTTCACAAGGTCCACCTTCAGAGTGCATCTAGGGTTAACCCCCCCCCCCCCCCATCCCAATGATAATTCTTAAAGTGCTCCTGAAACAGAAGTATCTGATATCTTTTTACCTTTAACAAATGCAGATTGTGATATGCCAATCAGGATAGGAATAACCAGTCTAATCCTATATTGGCCTCAATCTTAAAAATGCCTTTGTCGATTCTATTACAACAAGAAATGGGCACATAATCACCAAGCTTAGAAGGATTATATACCATTAGAATGAGAAAAAATATGGTAGAATTAAGCTCGTGCAATTGTCTGCCAAATTCAAAAATGGACAACACAACATTAGTAACCCATTCCCTCACAACACTCCTTTTTATTAAAAAAAATAGCAGAAAAACCATTTGGTCAACGTGTTTTACCCTCCTTAAGTGAGAAAACAACATATCTAGCTTTTTCCCTTGTCACCTCCTTGCCAACTATCTCAACAAGGTCTGTTGGGAATCTATTCCTCATACACTGTTCCACCCACCATTTGGGAATAAGCAGCCGGTGGAAAGTGTTTCCTGTAATTTCTTGTAGTAGTTGACAACTACAGATATCAATTCCCTCATATCAGTAACTTTAGTTTCATCCTCCGACTGTACTGAACACATCCTTCTCCATATCCTTTGATATTAATGGATTTAAAGAAGAAAGTGACATCCTTTAATTTTTTTTTGAAAAAAAAAATGACCTTTTTTCTCTTAGCTCAACATATCTGTTCTTGTCTTCTTCCCATAGCCTTGGATGATGAGGGTTGCTGTCAAATGTTTTCCTGATCTCATCTATTTTCTCTCTAGCTTCCAGGACTCTACCACTCTATCTATAAATATACACAGACATCGTTAGCATCGATAACTATAGTTGTCAAATCGCGTATCGGAAGACGTATCGTTTTTTAAAAATAGTGTATCTTATCGTATTAGGTATCGTATATCATAAGATACGCGCAATTTTAATTTTTAAATAATTATTAATAATATATATATATACTTACTTTTGTAAATAAGTCATAGACTCGTAATAACATAGTATTTCATTAATATTCCACAAACTATTCAAGTTCCCAACATACTTCAGTAATATCAAAATGCAAAAACCTCTAATTCAAACTTTTAACATCAATTGTTTGAACAATCTTAATATTAATCAAGAATTTTGAATTCAATTGGACAACATTAACAACATACTCTATTTTATTTTTTTTAAACCATAGCTACTGAAACGACGTTATTTCACTTGCTAGAGATTTAAAAATAAGTCCCAAGGTAAAATAATGTCATTTCAATCTCAAAAAACCAAAAAAAAAAAATTAAAAAAAAAGAATCGTCACGTATCGTACGTGTCATATTTTATCGTACATATCGTCTCTTGTATCGTACAATACAGTGCAAAAACGATACAGATACACGATACGTATCGTTTTTCAGGTGTATCGTGACGTATTGTACGATACTAATAACTATATTGATAACTATAACATTATCACATAATTATTACATTTATAATTTTTGGTCATTATCAATGTTCATAATAGAGAGTACAGAAACATACTTATCGTTGCATTTTACGGGACAGGCACTCAAGGAGATCCATAAGCACCAGTATGGGGGCAAAATCTGTCTTGAAGATATAATGTCAAATACTAGCCTTGATCAAAATCTATGACAGATCTTGTTCAGCAATCGAGTGAGTTTAATTTATTTGTTACTGTTCTTGTTTTGCATGAATAATTTCAAAAATCAGAATAAGTATTTGGTGTATATTACACATCCTCTTTAACATGTTAGGCTGTCACCGGCCGGAGTAACAAGTGGATTAGCACCAGATACAAGGCCCCGTTTAAGTCCTTGAGCAGTAGGCTTATGGTGCTTACCTAAACTGAGGATAAGAGTCGTAGGATTGGATCTAGATGATTCTTAGTTTTTCAGCACATTAGTGAGTAGTGGCAGGGTCCTTGGTCTTTGGAACACACTGACTTGCCTCTTGTACTGAATGGTTCTCCCTTGCTTTCTTCTTCATCCATCTAATGCCTTCACTGGTCCGTTCTTCTCCAACACCTCTGTCACCCCAGGGTATTCTACTATTTCCACTATAAGATGCCTTCACAAGGGTACCTTATTACTATGATTTTCGTAAGGTCGTGGTTGTCATGGTCCTTCCAAAAGGTAAGTGGTTGTTTGAGAAGCTCATTTTCAATCAGAAGTTCGATAATACTCTCATCCCTGTCCTTATCAAGATTAGATTTTTCTCTTTCGAGAACAACCTTAGCATATGACTGTCAACATCCTGTGGTTGAGGCTTCAAAATCTGGTCTTCTTCATTACTCTGCACCTCATTAACTCTTGTTGTAGCACTAATTTCCCTAAACAAACCTATGAATTGTACCATCTTTTGTTGCTTACATTCAATATTTTGTAAGTATTCTTAGATAGTGGCCACATGATTATCTATCTTCTTTTTGTAGTTGCCTCCGTTTTAAACTTTATGCAATCAAGCCAAGGATCGAGGTTGAGGCGGCTCTCTGTTTTGAAGCATTTACATATCAGGTATTCTTCTGCCTGCTTAACCAAAATATTCTAAACACAAATAAAATCTGATAAATAAATTGACTAGGTATATATAGGGTGCTGCAACTAGAGTTCATGAATATTCTTCCTTTCTTTTTTGCTTTAGCCGTGATAAGAAATTAGTTATTTTCTTTAAATTTAACGATAAATAACCGAATTCAATCGAAACTGATAAAATTTAAAATTGAGAGGATTCAAATCATACTGCTACCTTTGGGTAGAGGAAAGTAACCCGATAACAGGGGGCACAAGCCATGATACAGCTTACCAGTCATTCTCAGGGGAGGTGGTAAGCTTACACTAATTTTAGGGCAATTTAAGGTTGCTACAAGCATACAAGTATAAGGTCAAAACTCGCTGACTTTGAATCCAAGATTCTAACCCCATTATCAGATCATGGGATTAACCCAAATGCATTGCTGGGTGATGTAGATCATGATATTACTTAATACAGATTGCAAAAATTTAAAATTCAGAAGCTATTTCAAGCACAAAGTTCTATTTCCATCACAGTCCAATAACACAATACCCATTTTCTTAGAAAGAAAAACGACATCGCAAGAATTCATGAGAAATAATACCCTAGCACATAAAATCACTCTTACTATTCTCATTTTTGTATTTTGAAACAGAAAAACTAACACTAGTACTCTTTGTATCTAATTTGGGGATTTATCACGAAAGAAACAGATGTAGAAATAGAAACAACTTCCGAAACGAAGGGGGCTAAACAGGAATTAGAGGGATTCACTGAAGAAAATCCTTCTCCATTCCTGTTTTTCGGAAGAAAAGGAGGATCCGGACAAAATCGATGAAACGAAAGAGATCTGAGTGTATGGAAAGGAAAAAACAAAAGATGAATTTCACTTTCACTTTACAGAGTCATCGTATAATAAATAAGAACAAGTTTCTTCTTATCGGAATAAGAATCACGAAAGAATTAATAATGGAATATATTTGATGCTTGACTTCACCGCTAATCCAATAATGACAATCCTTTAGATTCCTAAATTAAGTTCCAACAACATGGCTCTTTCTAACATGTTGAATAAATATAAACAAACATTAATGATTCTTTTGGTATGATAGAGAAATAGAATAACGAAAATGGAGTAATAAATAATATTATATCTAGTTAGGAAAAAAAGGTCAAAAGAAACAAAAGTGAATAGATTAGTCTTCTTTTTAGTGGAACAAAAAATTTATTCATTCAAAAATTCCTCAAAAAAAATAAAGTATGCTTGTTCAATTGTAAGTTATTTCTTTTGGGAGAATTACATCCACGCCTTTTAAGATTTGTCACTTAATCACTCAGACCCCCTGATATTTGAAATATTACACACAGACCCCCTAAAATTTGTACGCGCGTAACACTTAGACCCCTGCGGTAAATATATCTGTTAATAAATTACACTCAGACCCCTTAAAGTTTGTAAACATATATTACTTAGACCTCTTAAGTTTAAAATGTTATACTTAAACAAAAAATATTTCAATCAAAGATAAAATATCAAATATTTTAAATTTTAGAATTAAAATTCATGTTTTATTGTATCTTTTATTGAATAAAATCAAAAATAAAAATTCAAATTTTTCTTAAAAAATCGTAATTAGTATACAATTATATTGTCTATTGGAATTTAATTTGGTCGTTTAAATGACCAAATTAAAATACCAAACTACCCCAATTAAAACAAAAAGATATTGTGCCTATTACAGTTTGACCCCTTATTTAATTTTTTAATTTTATTCTAATAGATAATATAATTATATACTAACAATGATTTTTTTTAAAACTAGATTTTCATTTTTGATTTTATTTCAATAATTGACATAATAGAACATGAATTTTGGATATAAAATTTATGTTCTATTATAAATGACTTAGACCCCTTGTTTGATTTTTTAGTTTTATTTCAATAGATAGTATAATTATATACTAATTACGATCTTTAAGAAAAAATTAAATTTTTAATTTTAATTTTATTTCAATAAATGATACAATAGAACATGAATTTTGGTTGTAAAATTTAAAATATTTGATATTATATCTTTAATTAGAGTATTTTTTGTCTAAGTATAATATTTTAAACTTAAGGAGTCTAAGTATTATATACCTACAAACTTTAAGAGGGTCTAAGTGTAATTTATTAAAGGATATATTTCTCGTAGGGGTCTAAGTATTACGCGTGTATAAATCTCAGGGGGTTTGTGTGTAATATTTCAAATGTCAGGGAATCTGAGTAATTAAGTGACAAACCTCAGGAGGTCTGAGTGTAATTCATCCTATTTCTTTTATACTCCTTGTTACAGATATACATTTACATATTTTATTGGTATGCTAGAGATGGATAACTTGATTTCATATGATGTAAAATTCGTGCTTACAAATTTTTTTCTCTTTACTAGTTTTTCATTTATAGCAAATGTAAAATTACTTATCTATCCTCTCAAACACAAAAAGTGAAAAAAAAACAACTTTTTTTCATTTAAAAATAGGAAAAATTTCAGTCACACCTCTTCTAGTTTACCATATCTTTAAGGACGCCTCTTCTATTTTCTGAATTTTCACTGACATCCTCTATTAGATTAAAAATGTTAAATAGAATATAATTTTATGAAATTGCCCATGATATATTTTAGGAAAAACATTATCCACACTTTCTCTAGATAGACATATCTTCAATGAGACTTTCTCTATTTTTTAAATATTTTTATGTATTAAAATTCAGACCAATTAAAACTCGATTCGAGTTAATTAAAATTTATTTTTATGTATTAAAATTCGAGTGGATTAAAAATTATATTTTTTACGTATTAAATTTTGTGTCAATTAAAATTCTATTCTAGCTAATTAAAATTCATATTTAATTGACTCGAATCAAATTTTAATCGACTCACATTGAATTTTAATCTGTCCAAATTTTGATACATAAAAAGATATAAATTTTAATTGACTTAAATTTTAATAAGTAAAAAATAAATTTTAATCAACTTGAACTGAATTTTAATTAAAAAATATAAATTTTAATATACTCGAAACAAATTTTAATAGGCACTAACAGTTTAAATAGAGCTCAAATCGAATTTTAATTAGCTCAAATTTTAATATGTAGACAAACGAATTTTGATCAGCTCAAATTTTAATATGTAAAAAAATGAATTTTAAGCTACTCGAATTTTAATTAAATTTTAGTTGGGAGTTTATGTAAGGATAATTTTGATATTTTTGATGATTTTATTTTGTTAGAATTGATCATTTATCCATCTGACTAAATGGCTCATAAGGGGGGAAAAATGATAACATATAAAGTACAAAAACGTGGCAATATTGCATTAAAATAACTGTCACCTCACCAGAGAGATTAATTTGTAATCAACCAGCACCACCTGAGCACACTTGGCCGGTCGTATTCTTCTAGACGATAGATGCCTCAAAACTCAGTTCTTTCTACTGCTCCGATCAAAGTACTATCTATCTTTTCACGGGGGCCTCACCACACACTGGTCTAAGGTCCAAACCGTCATCAGACCATCCACGCGGCCTCATCGTACGAAGTCCATGGCAATGACTAAATGGGAGTAATCATTTCCCACAGTCGCACTTAGTTCGCGCAAGCCAATTCGAAAAACACTAAGATATTTGAGTTTTAATTATTATAATAATTTTATAATCAGTATTAAGTTATTGTTAATAATTTAATGTAAGAATTAATATCATTTTTAAATTATTTTAGTGTTGTATTCCTCAAATTATAACTGCACGGGATAATTCCTGCAATTAATTTGAGATAGCGATTGAGCTGTTGATGAACCCTGAAACAACCACAAGGTTAGGAAAAGGGAGCCAGGCGCACGCCCGACTTATCCCCTCCGAAGTTTAAGTCAGTAAGAGAGGGAGGATGAAGCTCAATTGAATGTGTTCTCAATCCAGTTTGCGTACCTTAGTTCATTTTTCTGAGGGGTATTTATACCTGGACTTGAAATGATTGCTTTGACACAGAGGCCATCTCAACATTTAATGTCCTTCACGATTACCCATGCACAATGAGTGATTCTTACCTGGATTCCCGTGTCATCAATACTTGGAGGATGAGACCAGCCCTCGGGGCCACGCCGAGAACCTCCAGCTACCTCCGAGTACTTGAGTGCCTATGAACGGCGTCTGACACCTACTCCCGAGTAGTCGGCGTCTAGGGGGCAAGCACCCCTACTTCTGTGCTCGGCGTCTCAGCCATTAATGCACTCACTCATGATTGTCAGTTTGGGTCTTCGAGGGTGCAGAGGCCCATTAAATGCTCTGTCTGAGTCACTCACGTCTCCATAAATGCTGGGTCACATCGCATTAATTGCTGGTGTCAGAAGTTTGTACTCGGCTCCACGAAACCATCCTTCGTCGGCTCTCCTCCTTGTTGTCGGCGCTGGCCCCACTACTCGGAGTCGGCTTTATTCCTCGGCATCGGCTCCACGGCTTCATAACAGCTACACCTGTACACGTGTCACCTTGGGGTCTGCTGAGCCGCCTTGAGTCCTTCCAACTGCCCCCCAGCCTCCACTCTTTTTGCAGCGTGGGACAGGTGGCGCAAGGAGAGTGGCGGCTTACTGGTCACGTCCATTAAAGAGGGGCGGTTACTTGCACGTTTTGAGCCGCCTTTTTCAAATCTTCTAATGATGACAGTGTCTTCTCGATTCCCGCTCTCTCATTTGCCTATAAATAGGGGAAGTTTTGGCCATTTGAGAACTTTGCAACTCCGAATTTCCTTCAAGCAATTAGCTCCTGAGCACTCCTTCCTCTCCCCCCGAGAACTCCTCTTCGAAGAGTATTATGTAAGTATTCTTT
This sequence comes from Ilex aquifolium, assembly GCA_951799425.1. NCBI lineage: Eukaryota > Viridiplantae > Streptophyta > Magnoliopsida > Aquifoliales > Aquifoliaceae > Ilex > Ilex aquifolium. The sequence continues at coordinate 977,796 of OX637391.1, forward strand.
CCATTCTATTTCCTTTTCCTCTTCTCCTTCCATCCTCCCCAGAGTCTTTACCCATGGCTAGAAACCGTAGTAGCGAGGCTAGGGATCCTCCTTCACCAAGAACCCGTAGGTTGAAGAAGACTGTAGTCAACGAGGACAACATAGGTGCCTTTAGGGCCAAATACCAGATCCCTGAGCGCGTCTTGACTTTCCCATTCCACCCCACACACCATAACAGGGAACGTGGGAGCGTAGAGATGATGCCCTTTTACACCAAGGCCATCATGGAAGGGGGGTTAACCTTCCCGTTGCCTCCCCTCGTACTGAAGGTGTTGATGCAGCTCCGGCTGTTTCCACTCCAGTGTGGGGTGAACTTCTTTAGAATAGTCATGGGCGTAATTGCCCTGAATGCTCGGCTTGGGGTAGACTTAGGGGTAAACAAAATCTTATTCTGCTATGACCTAAGGCTAGTCGTTGGGGAAAGGTATTACCTCAAGGCCCGGGACACCTCAATGTACCTGGTCACCCACATGCCGGACTCGGACAAGGGGTACTTCGACGATCTGATCATGCTCGGCGAAAGCTGGGAGAAAGGCACATGGCCCGAGTATGATGGATTGTACTGCCCCAAGGTGCCGAGGAATGAAGGTGTGTTTTGCACCAGTTAACATTTGCTCGGCTTATAATCATCTTCACTTCTAATCTTGTTTTTCATTTTTGCAGAAGGATACCGACATGACGCCGCTCAGCCTCTGAGGTCCCAAGTCAAGTTTGCCGATTTGTTGAAGGTGTGGTCCTCAGAATCGGCTAACCGAGCAGCACACGTACTTCTCGGCTACCATCCGACCTACAGCCGATTTGCCCAGGTCCCCCCTCCTTTCGATCCTAAACGTTTGGAGGACCTTTCTTCATCAGAAGAAGACACCGAGCGAACCCCTTCTCCTCCCGTGCCCCTTTCTCCAACCGAAGACATGTTCAACGTTCCACAAATCTCAGCTGCCGCCATGGAAGCCGCCGCTTCTCGGCGAAGAGCCAGGACCTCGGGGCAGGGAGAACCCCCGAGCGCAGCACCGACTATCCCCTCACCAACTTTACCGTAACAGGATGCCCCTCCACCCCCATCGCGCCCCCGGTGATCAGTGGACCCAGCCATCCCGCCGAGAGACCAGACGCCAACCCGCCAACAACCAATTCGCCAAGTCCCCCTTACCGGCGGTCAGCAAACAGGTAGGAGGGGTCGGGATCCCGAGGGACCTGAAGAAAGCCGACAAACCGAAGAGCGCCGGTAGAAACGTCGCTATGATGCCCCGGGTGCGACCACTTCTACCCCTGGAGCGTCCACTTCCGCCGAGTGGGTTGCTCAGGCGGAAACTAGGGAGGGTCAAGTCGTCCTGGAGTTGGACTCTATCATGCAGGATAAGGAGGTGGCATTTGCCGTGGCGACGACCCTCCAATTATCGGCTGACATGAGGGTCCACCATAGTCAATCCGACAATGCGCTTCTCTTAAGCGCTCTCCAGAGCAACTTGGTGGTAAGTGCTTTGCTTTAACTTTACTCCATATACTCGGCACTCGCCTGACTTGCTCTCCTATCATTTCCCAGGCTTCCCAACAGCTGGGGGTCATCATCGAACGATTCTGGGAGCACAAACAGGCGGCGAGGAACGCCAAAAAGACGATCAAATCCAAGGATGCGCACATCAAAGGCGTTGAGGCGGTCCTTGCCGACCAGAAAAATTACATCACCAATCTCATCTGCCAACGCGACGCCCTGGATGCCCACTTGCAGAAGGTAAGGGCGAGTGAGGCCGCGGCGATGAAGAAAATAGAGGAGTATGAGCTCAAGATCTCGGCCGCCGAGGCCAAAGCTCTGGACTCCAAGGGCCTCGTCAGAGAGTTAACCGCCCAAGTGGACTCTTTGACGGCGGAGAAGGCGGAGGAGCAACAAAGGCTGCAAAGTGAGTGCGAAAGGGTGTATCTGGAAATCCAAGACCAGATGGTCCCTGCCTTTGAAGAAGCCAAGGCCATTTCTTATCGGCGCGGATAGGTAGATGCCCTGCACGCCGCCCTGGTGGACCCGGCTAATGAACTTTTCAAGAGGCACAACACTCTTGTCAGGGCTGAAGCTGAGGTCCTTCCAGAAGGGCAACTAGATGCCGAGGTGGGCGAAGCGGCCGAGGGAACCAGTGCAGCCATCACTGTAAGCGATAGCTCAGATCGCATTTCCCCTCTCATTGTCAGCCAAGACCCCGACCTTCCTCATTCGCCTGTTGAAGACCTTACCACGCACGAGGCGAGGTGAACTCGGCGGCGAGCTTCTTGTTTTTTTTTTTTTTTTGATATGTAGGCCACAGGGGACGCAAAGCCCCATTTTGACTTGCAATAAAATCTATCATTTCGTTTGTATTGAACTGTGAATGTAATCCACATTTACGCTGTCATTTTTTCTTTACATGTGTTCTTTCGTTTTTTCCCTTATTGACTGACTCTGAGTCACTTGATCTCTGGGAAGAGAAAACTAAGGCAGCAAGGCTTCATGTTGAAACCATGTGTTGAACCAGCCTGCCCCCTGTCTTGTACCACTAGGGGCCGATGACCATAATGTAAAGACGAGGAAACCCTTTAACTGCTGATCATTACGCTGTCACTAACCTCTCCTCGGGGCCAGGACCATGACAACCGAGAGCTTGTCTCGCTATTCTTTTGAGCGTTGCCCCAATCGGTGATGTCTTATACCCCTCGGGACCACGCCTCGAACGACCGAGAACTCGTCTCGTGTTATATTTTTGAGAGCGTTGCCCCAACGGTGAGGTCTTATACCCCTCGGGACCATGCCCCGAACGATCGAGAGCTCGTCCCGTGTTATATTTTTGAGAGCGTTGCCCCAACGGTGAGGTCTTATACCCCTCGGGACCATGCCCTGAACGACCGAGAACTCATCCCGTGTTATATTTTTGAGAGCGTTGCCCCAACTGTGAGATCTTATACCCCTCGGGACCATGCCCCGAACGACCGAGAGCTCGTCCTGTGTTATATTTGAGAGTGTTGCCCCAACGGTGAGGTCTTATACCCCTCGGGACCATGCCCCGAACGACCGAGAGCTCGTCCTGTGTTATATTTTTGAGAGCGTTGCCCCAACGGTGAGGTCTTATACCCCTCGGGACCATGTCCCGAACGACCGAGAGCTCGTCTCGTGTTATTATATTTCAAGCAGAAACAGGATACTGAACCCATATTAACAAAAATATCTTTTCAGATTAGATACATTCCAGGGTCGGATTACATCATTGCCATCCATATTCTGTAGCCTGTATGCCCCGGTGCCCCCCACTTCAACCACTTTGTAGGGGCCTTCCCAATTAGGTCTGAGCTTCCCTTCGGCGGGTTCCTGAGCAGCGCCTACTACCTTTCTAAGCACCAAGTCCCCCACTTTGAAATCTCTTGTTCGGACCTTCTTCTGATGCTGTCTTGACAGTTCCCCTTGGTACTTGGCTAATTTGATGGACGCCAGTTCTCTCATTTCCTCGGCCAAGTCAAGATCTTTCGCAAGCATCTGGTCATTATTTCCCAAATCGAATGCTTGACTTCGGATCGTCGGGAGCCCAACATCTAACGGGATGACAACCTTAACCCCGTATGTCAAGGCGAACGGCGTTTCCCCTGTTGAAGTCCTCGGCGTAGTTCTATAGGTCCACAGTACGTTGAGTAATTCCTCGGTCCATTTTCCTTTTGCCTTCTCGAGCCTTTTCTTGATTCTTGCTACCCAAACCGAGTAATTATGTTCTGCCACACGAATTTCTTTGTCTCGGCGTCTCGGATACGGCTCAGGGGCTCGACTTCGATCCACTTGGTGAAGTAATCAGTAGCTACCAATAAGAATCTCCTGCCTAAGGGGGCCTTCGGGAGTGGACCCACGATATCCATCCCCCATTGAGAGAACAGCCAAGGACTAGTCAGCAAATTCAGATCTCCTGCTGACTGTCGGATAATGGGAGCAAATTTCTGACATTTTTCGCATTTTCGCACGTAACTCTTCGCATCTTTCTGCATATAAGACCACCAATACCCTTGTGTCATTGCTCGATGCGCAAGGGATCTGCCTCCTGTGTGGCTTCCACATACGCCCTCATGGATCTCGTAGAGCAGAGGTTCCACCTTGTTTTCGGGGACACAAAGCAGATGGGGCCCAGAGAAAAATTTCCTGTACAATTGCCGATCGGCGGATATCCAGAACCTAGGAGCCTTGAGTCTGATCTTCCTAGCTTCTTTGGCATCCTCGGGGAGCACGCCCTCCGTCAGATATGCAACAATGGGTTCCATCCAACCCAAAGTTGATTGCGCCTGCATCGACAATACTTGCTGGGCACCTGTCTCTTCTATGCTTGGTTTTTCCCGGTTTTCAACAATGATACGCCGGGTTACCTCTGAAGCTAACGCCGAGGCCAGGCAGGCTAAGGCGTCGGCGTGGGTATTCTGATCTCTTGAAATCTGGAAAACTTCCACTTTTTTCAAATTTATCCATCTTGGATTTCGCCTTCTGACAGTATACTTTCATCCTGGTATCCCGAATCTCAAAGTCACCATTGATCTGATTCACCACTAGCTGGGAGTCACAGAAGACATGCAGGTGTCTGAATCCAACTGAATAGGCAATATCGATCCCTGCCAACAGTGCCTCATACTCGGCTTCGTTATTAGATGCTTTAAATCCCAATCTGATAGCTCGTTCTATTGAGAATCCTTCTGAACTGGCCAGTACTACCCTTACTCCTGCCCCCCTTGCGTTTGAGGACCCGTCGACATGAAGGCTCCAGTCAACATTAAAAGCGGCAATCTCCGGCGGGGGCTCGGGCGTAGAGAACTCGGCAATGAAATCAGCAAGGACCTGCCCCTTAATTGAAGTACGGGGTTTATACCTTATTTCGAATTCTCCTAGCTCCATAGCCCACTTGGCGACTCTGCCTGATATGTCGGCTCTCTGAAGGATGGGCCTGAGAGGGCGATAAGTCAATACCTCTATGGTGTGTGCCTGAAAATAGTGCCTGAGTTTCCTCGCCGAGATGACCAGGGTAAGAACTAATTTCTCCATCGGCAAGTACCTTGTCTCAGCGTCGAGCAAGGTCTTACTCACGAAATAGACGGGCCTCTGTGCCCCTTCACACTCCCTTACCAATGCACCACTGACAACTTCCTCCGAGGCAGACAAGTAGAGGTACAGTGTTTCCCCTACCCCCGGGACGGACAGGGTCGGAGGACACTTCAGATATTCTTTAACCCCTTCCAGTGCCCGACCACATTCCTCGTCCCAGACCCCTTTTGCCGCCCCCTTCAGCTTGGTAAAAAATGACTTGCACCTATCAGAGGATTTGGAAATAAACCGGTTAAGGGCGGCAAGCATCCCAGTCAACTTCTGGACGTCTTTGATAGTCCTGGGCGCCTGGACGTTTTGGACTGCCTGAATCTGCTCGGGGTTAGCCTCAATGCCCCTATGGGTTACCAAGTACCCCAAAAACTTCCCCGAACTTACCCCGAAGGCACATTTCGAGGCATTAAGCTTTAAGCCGTAGCGTCGGAGTATGGAGAATGCAGCGCTGAGATCAGTAAGGTGATCGGTGCACTCCTTACTTTTTACCAGCATATCATCAATGTATACCTCCATAGTGACGTCGAGAAGATGCTTGAACATCTTGTTCATTAGCCGCTGGTAGGTAGCACCGGCATTCTTCAACCCGAACGACATCACTGTGTAACAATAGATTCCTCGGGGCGTAATGAAGGCTGTCTTCTCCTGATCCGACTCCTCTAAAGCGATTTGGTGATAGCCAGCCCGAGCATCCATGAATGTGATGCGCTTGTGACCCGCGGTTGCATCCACCAGCTGATCAACTTTAGGAAGTGGGTACCCATCCTTGGGGCACGCTTTATTCAAGTCGGTGAAATCCACGCAAACCCGCCACTTGCCTTCCTTCTTTTTGGCGCACACCGTGTTAGATAGCCACTCGGGGAACTGGACCTCCCGAATGGTGCCCGCCTCTAGTAATTTATCCACCTCTTCGTCCACGGCTTTTGCGTGATGCGGGGCCGTCCTGCGCGCCTTCTGCTTCACCGGCTTGAAATTCGGATTAGCATGAAGTCGATGAGTCATGACCTCGGGACTGATCCCCGTCATCTCGGCATGAGTCCAGGCGAAAACGTTGGTATTTTGGCGCAGGAAAGAAGTCATCTCCGCTCTCTCAGCATTATCCAATGAGGACCCTATTAAGAAGTACCTCCCTTCATCATCGGAACTCAAAAGGACTTTGATCAGCGGCTCGGTGGAACGATCGGCTGGATCCACTGCGGGCTCATCTACCCCAAGCTGACCAAACTGTGATTGCTATTTGACCACCACCTTCTCGGGATCACGGTCTCCCGGTCGGGTGCCGAGTCCTGTCTTCATCGCGGCGTAGAAACAGTTTTTTACTGTCAACTGGTCACCTCGGATTTCCATGATGCCGCGCGGGGTGGGAAATTTCATTTTCTGATGATAGCTGGTGTGGACTGCTTTCATGGCATGCAGCCACGTCCTTCCCATTATGGCATTGTATGGGGAATCAGAGTCTATCACCAAAAATTCCACTGGGATCGAGACGATTGCCGCCCGAACCATCAAAGTGATCTTGCCGAGTGGAAGAGCACTCGAACCGTTAAAACCAATGAGGGGTGTCTGGACGCGCTTCAAGTCCCCGCGGGCCAAACCCAACTTCCGGAAGAGGTCGTCATACATTACTTCGGACGAGCTCCCGGAATCTACTAGGATCCTCCTCACATCATATTTGTCAATTCGCAAAGTGATCACAAGGGCATCATCATGCGGCAGGGCCACTCCCCCTAAGTTGGCGTCGGAGAAGCTGATGACCTCGTGATCCTGCCGGGGCCTCTTGGAGGACTGTCCTTCCCACTCGCCTTCTTCAACTTTCAGCGCTTCCGAAACCCTCTGGCGTTCAGCCCGGATGACGTTATACGTAGGCCTTTCAACTGTGCAGGCATGTATAACGTTAATTACAGGAACAACCTCTCGGGGCGACTCCGCCCTCTCCTCGACCGCCTTCCGGCGGGGCCTATGGTCAATGAACTCCCCAAGGTGGACCTCCCGGACCAACTGCTCGAGGAAGGCCTTGTACGCCTTGCAGTCCTCAGTCATATGACCAAAATCTCTATAATAGGAACATCTGGCTGTTGAGTCTCTCGTGGCCGGGTCACCTAACATTTTTGGGGGCCATCTGAAATAAGGTTGGTACCTTATCTTCCTCAGCATCTTGTAAATAGGTTCTTTAAAAACCGTGTTAACCCCTTGGAAGGACAAGCGGTTCGGTGGCGAAGTGGGTGCACTCCTCCGAGATGGCTGTTCTCTCTCTCTCTCTCTCTCTTCCTCGGCACCGAGGCCCTGTTCTCGGGAACAATGGCCTCTTCCTCAACTCGTGCATACTTGTCTATGCGCGCCATCAGGTCCTTCATGTCCTCAGGAACCTTCTTAGTAAGAGACCTGTAGAGGCTGGTGTCCCGGGACAACCCCAGCCTAAAAGACGCTACGACCATCGCCTCCGAGCACGCGTCCACCTCGTTAACCTCTTCCTAGTACCGTATTGCATACTGTCGGAGAGATTCCTCGTTCTTCCGCCTAAGTGTCAGTAGGGCGCCAATGTCTTTCGGCCTCTTAGTGCTGGTGATGAACCGCGCCTTGAAGAGCTCGGCCATTTGCCCCCAAGACTTGATGCTCTCCGGGGCCAAACTCTCATACCACTTCATAGCGGTATTTCCCAGGCTCATGGGGAAAACTCGGCATAACACCCTCTGGTTGGTGTCATAAATTGACATTAGTTGCTTATAATGCTGAAGGTGACTCTCATGATCGGTTCTCCCATCATACACCTTGAATCGGGGGACATAGAACTTCTTCGGCATTTTAGTTTCCTTAATAGACCGCACAAAAGGAGAAGAGACCTGCTCATCATCTCCCCTGGGCTGCAGTTCTCGGCGCCTGTCGTCAGGGTGCTCTCTGGGGTATCTAGCCTCCCTCGGCCCCCTCGTGGTAGACTCCGCCTGAGATCCCGTAGACATGGCATCTCGAGGAATCCCACGGCGGATGTCCCACCACGAAAGGCCTGTCCCGTGGCGATCTTCTCTGGACCCTTCAGCGGGCGCATGCTTCCCCCGATTTCGTGGACTCTGTCTATCGGCTGATCGTCTGTGCCGATTCCTCTCGGGGGTCTCAGGCCTCGCCCTCCTGGACTCCCCTCGGCTAGGACTCCGACCCTCTGGTTCTCGGGTACGCCAGCTGGCATTTGCTGACTGCTTGAACTCTCTGAGCCTACGCCGCACCTTGGCGTTGTCTTTCTCAAGTTCCCTGATGCGTTCCTCCATACGTTTCTCCACCATTTCCACGATTTTACGGGCGGAGGGGCCTTGCCCCCCTAGTCCTTGATCCACAAGGAATGTCCGTTGTGAAGAACGCTCAACCCCAACTGATTGACCCGCTGGGCTTAATTCTGTAACCACCGGGAGGCGGGTAGCCTCCATGTTCCTCATGCGTAAACTCCCTACCCCCTCACCTTGGGATCGTGTGTTCACCATGATGCAACCGCTACAAGGGAAAGATTGTATGTTCCCACAGACAGCGCCAAATTGCACGGGATAATTCCTGCAATCAATTTGAGATAGCGATTGAGCTGCTGATGAACCCTGAAACAACCACAAGGTTAGGAAAATGGAGCCAGACGCACGCCCGACTTATCCCCTCCGAAGCTTAAGTCAGTAAGAGAGGGAGGATGAAACTCAATTGAATGTGTTCTCAATCCAGTTTGCGTATCTTAGTTCATTTTTCTGAGGGGTATTTATACCTGGACTTGAAATGATTGCTCTGACACAGAGGCCATCTCAGCATTTAATGTCCTTCACGATTACCCATGCACAATGAGTGATTCCTACCTGGATTCCTGTGTCATCAATGCTTGGAGGATGGGACCAGCCCTCGAGGCCACGCCGAGAACCTCCAGCTACCTCCGAGTACTTGAGTGCCTATGAACGGCGTCTGACACTTACTCCTAAGTAGTCGGCGTCTAGGGGGCAAGCAGCCCTACTTCTGTGCTCGACGTCTCAGCCATTAATGCATTCACTCATGATTGTCAGTTTGAGTCTTCGAGGGTGCAGATGCCCATTAAATGCTCTGTCTGAGTCACTCACGTCTCCATAAATGCTGGGTCACATCGCATTAATTGCTGGTGTCAGAAGTTTGTACTCGGCTCTACGAAACCATCCTTCGTCGGCTCTCCTCCTTGTTGTCGGCGCTGGCCCCACTACTCGGAGTCGGCTCCATTCCTCGGCATCGGCTCCACGACTTCATAACAGCTACACCTGTACACGTGTCGCCTTGGGTTCTGCTGAGCCGCCTTGAGTCCCTCCAATAACTATATACGATTGAGTCCGCATGTTACATCAGACATATTGAAGCAATTTCTTGTTGGATATATTTGAGTATCAATGTATTTGTGACCACAAACAACTAATATTGTAATCACAATTAAAATTATTATTAATTAAATTAGATTTTTAAGTTTAAAGAGTGTTAACTTTAATTTGACATGTTCCTCACGAACTGGTTAAGTGCGTGAGTTAACATTTTAAACCACGGCCACGCGTCTATTTTCTGGAACTTTCAACCAAATGCATTTCTCCCTTTATTTTTGTTTTTGTTTTTCTGCTGGTTCGTCAAGGGCAATTCCACTTTGTTTAGATCAAGGCACGTACGAGTCCATCCTTTTCGCAGAGCTCGAAACGTGTCCATTTTCTTTTTCTCTTAGGTGTACATGTCGAGTTAGTAATTGGACTCCAACACAGACCAATAAAATCCCAGATACGACTTCTTTATTGTGGGACCCATTTGATCCACAGCAACCAATCAATGTTGTTCACTGTTTGAGTGTTGCTCTAGACACGTGTTGCTACTACACCCGGCGACTCAACCTCTACCTGCCCCTATCGATTACAACCTCCGGGCAAAAAGGAGTTCTGCAGAGTGAAGCGAACACAAAAGGATACCAAAGACAGAGGCACAGGTAGCCGGAGAAGGATGAACGATGGAACTGGGCGTTTTCCTCTACCCTGCGCCGGCGGTCCGCATGATAAAACGATAGTCAACCGTACCATGCTAAGATTCCGGCCAATTGCCCCGAAACCGGCCACCGACACTTCTTTTCCCGGTAATTCTCCTGCGGTCAACCAAAACAAGCCCATCACGAAACGAAGAGCCAAGAGAAAGTACGTTAGGGTTAGTAGGAACAGAAAGTATAAGAAGAATAAAGCGAAAGAAAAGATAGATGGCTTTGACGGCGCAGTTATGACGCTGCCGTTGCCGCCTCAGATGGGCGGCTTGAAGACCACATCAGCAGCAGCAGGAGGACCGCCACAAAATAGACACTTTCCGGTGGTAAAATCGGTACCACAGTTACCCTTGTTCATAAACTTGAATAAATCTGAGAGTGATAATATGGTAGCAGTTAGTGGGTCAGATCTGTCAGATCGGACGGCTGTGATGAAGTCCAGGAGAGTGGTGGAGTCATGGGTGATCGTGGAAGGCGTGACGGAGGGGTGCATGGACGGCGGAGAGCTGGGTAGTACGGACATGGAGAAAATGAAGAATCTAAAGATGGACACATGTCCAGGTCTTATATCGGACGGTTTTGATAAGGTGCAGTGGGTAAATCTACCATACATGAGGATGGTGGACCCACAGATCGACGAAGAACCACCGCCGGAGATGGTGGCTTGGCTGGTGGTGAAGGACAAATTACCGGTACAGAAGCCGGTGTTTGCATGCAGAGTACGAGTTGTGAACACGTGGCGGAAGGAGAAGCAATCACAGATAATGCCGTGTGATGTGTGGCGGATGGACTTTGGAGGGTTTGCATGGAGGCTTGACGTTAGGACTGCCCTTAGTTTGGGCCCTTGAGTTGAGAACTTGAAGTTGAAACAAAGAAGACACAACTTCACTTCCCTAGCAAATCAACATATAAATCAGGTAATCTTTAAAAAAACTTAGAAACCTGAACGTGAAATAATTATTTCTTATTGTGTTGCTGTGGAGCAGATGGAATCCGTAGCAGTTGTAATGTTTATCAATCAATCTGTAATATAAAGGTGTGTGCTGGAAAATTGCGGATTGCAAAAACTTTTTTAAAATAAGACCAGGCTGCAGGCAATCAGGTAGTGTTCTCACTTCTTATTGTTGGCAGAGTTTTGGCCAAAAGTACATACCAAACCAAGGTTTACAAATCATTCCTCTCATGGAACTTCTGGTTTCCTTGCTTGTCATAATGTGATATAATAATGGACTTCAATTGACAAAATGTGCAATTGGTTTGAAAAAAACAAATTGGTGCTTTCCTCTCTACGTGGCTTTATATGTAGGCTTATTAGCATCCACTAGTCTTTTTTTTTTTTTTTTTTTTTCCGGAAAGTAAACTAATATGTATTTATTATAGACCAAAAAATATACATTAGAGAAGGATGCCCTCCATCCAAAAGTAGGCATCACCTACTGCTCCATTTACATTGAAATAAAATACCAAAAAAGTATTATACTGATACTAAAATTCAATAATTCTGAGGAAAGTGCCAGCCTTGAGCTAGCACTTTCAAGAGAATCCTATAGTTCTAAAGCATAGATAAACTAGTCATCTTATGCAAGAACTAGGCAGTCAAATTTGTGATAACCGCATGTTCTAATGAAAAGCATCCACAGGTCATGTTTAAGGAAAACAAGAAATTTAGGCATTCACAAGTCAGTTGGACTTAATTTATCATTCCTATTCCATGTTATCGTTAATTTAGCAGTGGGTTTCAATCCTAATGATTCACGGTCAATCCAATGACAGTATTATATTAGATCAACAAATTAACTTAGTAAATTACGATATATTTTTTTTAGTTTAACGGTCAGGAATGTCTTAGTTTATAGCTAATTCTTGTTACCACTTGATCCAGAGCAGAGATAGGGACTTAATGGGAATTGAATTATTCAGTCTGAGCTCTTAGGCTCTTAAGATTTGGGGCCAAGGAATAGGATTCAACACACGAAGAGTTTATAGTGGTTTACCAGCTCGGGAGTTCGGCTAATCAATTCTTAAGGGAGTCTTTTGCTCCTAGAACTTATAAAAAGGGTTTACAGAATTGTTGTTCAGGCAACAATGGCTTGTGTGTATTACTGGGGGTTATGCCCCTTATTTATAGTTGGCCCCGAGCGTCGCTAGATCCTTGGCGTGATCCTTGCTCCTCCTTATAATGGTTGCTGCTATCTCGCAATGGTTGTGGAGAGTGTTGGGGCAGTTGCAATTCTTATGCCTGGATAAATGATCGTTGCTATCGAGGTGGTGCTTTGCGGAAGCCAACTGTCTTCTATGTTGCCCTCCATGAGAAGCAGATGCAGGAAGCTCGAGATCTGAACTTGAGTTTTATAGACAACTAAAGCGAACTGGGCTCCCGATCTAGGAGAGTACGACTCGAATTAGCAAGCTCAACCTTGGGCATATTCAAGGTACCATCAGTTGTCCCCTAGTCCCTGGTCAGGCAGAGTTATATGAGCTGGGACTGAACTCTGGCTTGGGCGAGCGAGGTTGTTTGAGATCGACCTTGAGATGTGCACGATGGGACTTTTTTGACTGTTATGGCGAACGTGCACTCATTTTTTCCTCGTTTCTCGTGCACGTCCCTTATCCTACGACTCCACGTGTCCGTCCGTACACTAGCCTTAAATACATCATCAGATGAAACCGCCTTCTTCATCATTTTGAACTCTCTTTGCCTTCTCTCTCCAGATTCTTCTTTCTTCCATTTCCTTCGCGATTTCGTCTTCCCCAATTCACCAGTGATCCAGGTATTTGCTAGCAATTTCCTAGAACTCATTCCGAAGATTCTGTGAGGCTAGCTTAGTCTGTTCCTTGGATCCATCTTGGGTCTTTGATCGTTGCTCAACTCCAGCGAGGTTACCCCTCCTTTTCTAAGTGTTCTTTCTGCTCGGTTTGGTTTCCCAAGGGGTATGCAGTATTGCTCTCCAAATGTGGATATTCGGTATTATACCATAGTCCCAGAGAAGGTTTGTTTCTTCATGACTTCTTTCGAGAATGGCCTTCGGTTTCCTATGCATCCCTTCCTCAAGAATGTTCTTCAACATTTCAACGTTTTTCCTGCTAAGCTTTCTCCCAATTTCTGGGGTGTTCTGGTGTGTCTTCTGGTTTTCTTCAAGAAGAACAAGCTTGGTGTCCCCACGATACCTCTGCTTATGAAGTTCTTTAACATCAATGTCACCCCTTCAAATGGCATTATATATATTGACAAATAGGTGAAGACCCGAGTTCTAATCTCCGACCTTCTGAGCTCCCACAAGGGATGGAAAACGCTATTCTTTGTGTCTGGGAAAGAATGAGAGTATAATCCTAGGGATGCGGCTGATACAGTCCCTGTACCTCAGGCTTAGTCTGCCCCAGATAATTTGGGTAAGTTCTGTCGGAGAAGACCTGGTCTAGCCTCACAGCCTAGTGTTTTCTTTTGCTGATCCTGTTTGCTCTTTTATCACTTTCAGGTATCCGACTCGACCTCAGTGTTGTCCTGTTGGGCTTGGAGAGCTGTGAACTAGAGAAGTATTCTAAGCTTCTCAGGCCTGCGGTACTCACTTAGTTCGGGTTTAGTCCTCCCGAAGTGAGAGTTGAAACTTCTATTCCAATATTTGTGGCTGATGCAGAAGATCCTGCTGGTAAGACTCTTCCTTCTTCTTCTCTAATTTTTTTAATGATCGGTTTACTCTAATTTCTCGGGTTCCAGCTCGATGGCTCCAGATGCTAAAGCTATGAGGGTCAAGGTGGCCCAATTTATGAAAGACAGAATTGGGGGAAAACGCAAGACCGAGGTTAGATCTGGGGAAGACCCAGGTTCTGTTCGAAAAACACCAAGAGTGAACTCGTCCTCTCCTCCACCTTCTCAAACGATCTCTTCACCTCCACCGGGTCCTTAGAAGACTTCTCTTTGATGCTGTTTGCAGTGGTTTACACTTCCCAAGGGATCCCTCTTCCCTGGATGACTCTAGCGGTATCTCCTCCTTCCTCCGTGGGGACCTCTGGACCAGCTGAGGTCTCATTTTCCCCTTCATCGATAGAGGTTGTTGGGGACCTTGAGGCCATAGCTCATCTCCTGTGAGAATTTTTTCCCTCCCGATCTGTCGAGAAGGTTCCTTGTTTGCCCGTGAAGGGCTCGTCAGGAAAGGCGACAAAAGGTAAGAGTTCGCTTATCAGGAACATGAACCTTGTTGCCGAGACCGTTGTGTCTGTTGTCCACCTTTGCCACAACTGCTTTGTATGAAGTAGCTTTGGTAAGCTCTGGACTCTCTAAACTCTATATTTACGTTGAGTAGATAGCTTTCTAGGACCTCAGCCTTTTCTTTTGCTTCTCTTAGCTGACCATTCATGTAAGTGCCTTGGTGAGCAGAGTTCGGGCTTTGGAGAGTGCTGACGAGATGTCTCAGAAATCCTCGAAGGCCTTCGAGCTCAAGGTTACAGATTTGACATTTACCAACGAGGACCTAAAAGCTCAGGTACATGACCTGAACGCTCAAGTCAAGGGGCTGGCCTCGACAAACAAGGGTTTAGAGGCTGAGGCAAAAAATACGAAGGATGAGCTCAAGCTTAAGACTGACAACTTGTTTCAGGCGCAGAAGAACGCCTTTGAGGCTTGCGACTTCCTTTAGTCCATGAAGAACGAATACAACATCCTGGCTGAGGTCAATGCCGCCCTGTTGAAGGAGATCGAAGCTGAAAGGGCTAGGGCTCGAGAGAAGGATACCTAGATTGCAGAGCTCCAAGATGAGTCTGCTACGAACTAGGCTACAAGGTATTTTGCCTTGCAAGAGTAGGCCATGGATAAATATAAAGCTTAAGACTTCAACTTTGACCCTCCTCTGGACAAGGAAAAAAAATCAGTTGCTAATAAGGAGGTCGAGATTTCTGCTTTTGGTGTTCCTAGTGGGGAGGAGACGCATACTGGTGATGGGGTCAAAGTCTCTGCTGAATCTGAGGCTCAAGCTTCTGAGCTAATTCCTTCTGAGGAAAAGGTGGGAGTTTCAAAGATTAACTTGGCCCCAGCTGACTCTGTTGAGGTTGATGCTCCAGCTCTTGTCTCTTTTGAGGCCCTTTTTGACCTTCCTCCTGCTGTTTCTTCTGTCCCCAAGCTGCCTGAAACAACTACTGATCCGTCTGTAGAGACTTAGGACTTCTGCTGTTTTAAGATTTCTTGTCTTTTGTAATAGTTTTTTCTTGTTTCTGAATGAAAGATTGTTTTTTCTAATTTTTGAATGAAAATATTGCTTTTTCTGAATGAAATATTATCTGCCCCTTGCCCCCTTACTTCGAGGAGAACTTTGCTCTTTTTGGGAGCAATTTTGTTTATGAGCGAGGGGGCTTATTTGAGCTGAAGAGTTCATCGTCATTTGAAGAGCGTATCGCGAGTTTTGAGCTGAAGAGCTCATCGATATTTTTATGAGCTGAAGAGCTCATCGTTATTTTTATGAACTGAATAGGTCATCGTTGTTTTTATGAGCTGAAGGGCTCATTGTTATTTTTATGAGTTCAAGAGCTCATCGTTATTTCTATGAGCTAAAGAGCTCATCGTTCTTTTTATAAGTTAAAGAGTTCATCGTTATTTCTATGAGCTAAAGAGTCCATCGTTGTTTTTAAGAGCTAAAGAGTTCTCTTTTTGCTAGAGCGACTATTGAACTGAAACTTTATCGTTTATTGCAGTGAGGTTTTTACAAGAGTGCAGTTCTTTGCTATTGGAAGAACTTTTTCAAATGCTCAGCATTCCAGGAATGAGACAAAATTCTTCCCTCTTCAGTTCGTAGCTCATAGTTTCCTGGTCTGATTACTCTGGATATGATGCACAGGCCTCTCCAATTGGACCCCTGCTTCCCATGATTGGGGTCCTTCCCAGCTGGAAGGAGTTTCTTGAGGACCAGATCCCCTACCGTGAAACTCCTATGTCTAACTTTTTTGTTGTAGATTCGAGCTGCTTACCTCTTTCTTCTTCATAGATGCCATGTAGCATTCTCGCACCACTCGCTAGTCTTCTTGGACCACTCCAACATCATTCTCAGTAGGAAAATTGATCACGAGGTGGTAGGCAGAAGGAATAAATCTCATGGCGTTGAGGGAGGGTTTTCCCAATAGAACCGTGTATGTCGATGTAGAGTTGACGACCAAGAATCTCACAGTGGTGGTGGATTGACATGGGGGATCTCCCATTATGAGGACGAGCTAGATTGAGCCCAGAGGTAACACTCTTTCTCCAGAGAACCTAAGCAGGTGAGCTCTTATTGGCTCGAGCTTGTCTCTATCAATGCTCATTTTGTCAAAAACAGAAACGAAGATGATGTCGGCAAAACTTCCATTATCAATGAGGACTCGAAGAACAATCTTGTTGGCAATGATGACTCTTACCACCAGGGGGTCATCGTGGGGATATTGGAAGCCTTCCAGATTTGTATCTGAGAACTTTATGTCCATGCTCAGTCGACAAGTCTTCAGTCCAGACTTCTTGCATATGTGCCTTCCTGGCAGAGCTGGTTTTCCCCCCAGCAAATCCTCATGATATTACTCTGATCTCTCCCATAGGCTGCTGATTCTATGGAAGAGCTGGCTATTGCGATACAGGAGGTGGGTGAGCTCGGTTTTGATTATCCTGTGCTATGGAACGACGTAACTGCCATATCTGAATTAGGAACTCGATCTCTTTTTCAGCTGGATGCAATCATTAGTGAGGTGGCCAAGGTCTCTGTGGTACTCCCAGTATTTCGTCGTATCCCGTTTTGCAGGGTCAGCCTTCATCCTAGGTGGTCACCTCAGAAACTTTTCATTTTGTACTTTGTAGAGGACCTGGGATATTGTGGCGCTGAAAGGAGCGAAATATAGTGGTGCGTATCTTGGTTCTAGCTCCTGAGGGGGAGGTCCTAGGCGATCTCTTATATTCCCTCTCCTTTTGGGGAGCGCTCTCTCTCTGCTCGTGGATAGCGTTCTCGACTTCTCTCCTTCCTTGGACTTTGGTCTTTCCTCTTCTCCTTCTCCTTGTGGGTAGTTGAACTCTCAGCCTTGGAAAATAGTGCTTCCTCGTCATTAATATATTTCTCCGCCTTGGCAAAGACCTCAGTCATACTGGCTTGTGGGTTCTTGGTAATGGAGAACATCAAGTCCTTCGACTAGACTCCCATCCCTGCAATGAAGGCAGTGAGGGAAAATTTCTCATCAAGGACATCTACTTTTAGAGATTCTGAATTGAACCTCTGAACGTAGCTTCGTAGCATCTCATTGGGTCCCTGTTTTACATTCAGCAAGTGATAGCTCAACTTTTGATAGATACGAGCTCCTATGAAGTGGAAAACAAATGAAACGGAGAGCTCCCTGAAGGAGGAGATGGATGCTAGGGTCAGCCTATTGAACAAGGCTAAGGCTGAGCCCTTCAATGTGATGGCGAAGGCTCAGCAACATATGGGATCTTGATATCCATGTAGCTCCATCTGATTTTTATAGGTGTTGAGATGGCCCATGGGGTCCTTCGTTCCATCAAAGGTCTCTATCTGAGGCATTCTAAACTTAGGTGAGAGGGAAAAATGCAACACCTCTATAGTAAATGGAGATTTTGTTTGCTGGACCAGGGCGTTCATAGTTACTGGGGTTTTGTCTTTTACAGCCTCCTTCATGTGGTTGAGCTCTTGTTGAATCTCTTTGAAGTGTTGCTCCCAATACTGTTCATTTCTCTCCTGCTGATGTGGGGAAAATTCATTCTTATGAGTTCCTCTTTTTTGACTCTATACTTCCTCGTTGTCTTCGTTCCTCTGAGCTCGACGATGAGCATTGTCCACTGTCTGGCTACACTCGTCCCCTCAATGATGTTTCTCAGGGGGTTGATGTGTTGTTGTTCCCCTTGTGGGGGACCGTCCTGGGCTGGTTGTGCCCTTTGGGGACGTTGGAGGAGGCTCAACAACTCTTTACTTTGTTGGAGGAGGCGCTGATTGGCTAGGCGAAGGGCCTCAAGTTCGTTATTCGGAGGGGGATCCATCATGGGTGGTTCAACCTCTAGATCATGCAAGAAATCACGAGGATTTTCCTGCTGTCTTCTAGTGGCAGCTTCTTGTTGGTTCTGTAATCGAAAGGGTTTCATCTGACTTCTGCTCATATTGTGCATAGAAACCATCAATTACTAAAGGAGATTAGTAGAACTTTAACAGGAACAGTCGTTCCCACAGACGACGTCAACTGATGATGTTTATAGCACGACAGAGCAAAGATAGGAATTTAATGGGAATTGAGTTATTCAGTCTGAGCTCCTAGGCTCTTAAGATTTGGGGCCAGGGAATAAGAGTCAACACGCGAAGAGTTTATAGTGATTCACCAGCTCGGGAGCTCGATTAATCCACTTTTAAATGATTCTCTTGCTCATGAGACTTATATTAATAAAAAGGGGTTACAGAATTGTTGTTGATGCTACAATGACTTGTGTGTATTACTGGGGGTTATGCCCCTTATTTATAGTTGGCCCCGAGCTTCGCTTGATCCTTGCTCCTCCTTGTAACGGTTGCTACTATCCCGCAATGGTTGTGGAGAGTGTTGGGATAGTTGTGACTCTTATGCTTGGATAAACGACTGTTGCTATCAATGTGGTGCTTGACGGAAGCTAGCTGTCTTCTATGTTGCCCTCCTTGAGAGGCAGATGCAGGAAGTTCGAGGTCTGAACTCGAGCTCCATGGGCAACTAATGCGAACTGGGCTCCCGATCTAGGAGAGTACGAGTTGAATTACCGAACTCAACCTTGAGCATATTCAAGGTACCATCACCACTTAAACAACCATCGGAGTTAAATATTTTTATTATTGAAAACTGGGTTTGATGTCTACTCATGAAATGTTCATATTAGTCTTCATTTATTTGTCTGCATTCATAAAACGTAAATATTACGATGCATTTTTTTTCCAAACCACAACTCAAATTTATTTTTAACTCCACTCGACAGCTTAATTCTCTTTTGATATTTTCTCACTCAAATCTCTTGTTTTAGTCTTTTAGACCCATATTCACACAGACAATCGGGCACGGGACCTTCTAGGACTCATGAAATGTCTACATTAATTTTCATTTCTTCTTGAATAATGACTCATAATTTCCTCTTTAACAAAACTTTATCGTCTGCACTCACGAAATATTACTATTACCCCTCATTTCTTTCCAAACTAACAGTCTAAACTCTCTTTTTGGTGCCACTCAACTGTCTAGTTCTCTCTTGTAAATTTCAATATCTCTCCTCCTCTCCCTCTATCTCACTCTTTTGCGGACATATCGACTCGGTTAATCATATGCCACACCATCTAGTAACCGTTCAATTGACTCGTATTAAAACGGTAGTTGAAATTAAAGATTCGCACTTGACCTCCAAAATAAATATATGAGATTCAGCCATTTGATGTTGAGAATTTTAAACAGAACTCGACGTAGGGTTACTGTGGATCAATGGTAGCTACACGAACATGATTTGGCCATGTGTGCGCACTTGGTCGGCTCTCCACCACCAACCTTTTTAACCCTTTATCCAAGGTCGACCCACGTGTCCCGCTATTCGCGGAGTGTTGTCGATTCATCTGTCAATACATTGGTTTCCACGTGGGGCCAATGGAAACTTTTTTAGATCAAATACTCCACCTTTTTTTCTGGGAAATAGTGTAGTGGCCCAACCTCATTCCCTCCCGATAACGTCTGTTAGCTGTTTGAATGCCGCCCTAGACGGTTGTTTCCCTCCCGATAACATGTGAACAGATCCGACAAGACATAGATCGCCGTTAATAGCGCCAACACCGGGCATCGATGATATGCTTTACGGAGAGTCTCATCTCGCAAACACCGGCCACCGGCGATATGGTTTACGGTGAGTCGCTTCTTAGCAACAAGTTAGTCTGGTTTCGTATCAAAGACGAAAAGGAAAAAGATTAGGTTTTGCAAAAAAAAGAGTTGTGGGAAATTGTATGACGTTGCGGCTACTGCTGCCGCTAAACACGTGCGACAATTATGTGAATATAATGTTCACTTGTGGATGAATGATTAGGGTTTATTTACCTTTGTTTTGCATGCGTGTTGACTGATGTACAAGTGGCGAAAGAAGTAAGTGCAAGCGGACGGTGTCGTGTTGACTTGTGGATGGTTAGCGACTTTGCATGCATGGTTCCATGACCGTGGAATCTGTATTGTGAGGTTCAGGCTACTCTCAGGAAGCTACCATGGCAATAACAACAGGTAATCATGTCCTGATAAATTTGTGAAATTATTATCTTCTCGCTTGCTCCAGATCGAATAGGAAATTTTTTGACAATAAGCAAATAAAAAAATTGAATTAATAAGAAGTTAAAAAGCTAAAACTTAACTATAAAGTAATATAAAGCTTTTCTATTCAATACCTTTAACAATTGTTTCTGACTGGTACAGGTACACTACTCACTCTCCATAGTGTGAAATCCTCGAACCATGAACTAATTCTACTTTTTCTTTTAAATTGTTGACGAAATAAAATTGTTGCCAATAGAATAAGGAATAGTCGACCTCAATGTTGATATGGGTCCATTGTTATCCAAGGGCAGTAATGAATTATATTAGCTAAGTAGGTCAATAAATACTATTATTTTTATAGAGAAGGAATGTTAAATAGGGAGAGAGAGAAAACAAAGAACTTTAGGATAATTCTTGATATTTTGAAAACTTACTAAGAGGATTACTACATTCCTTTTGGGGGTTTTGACTTTCTTCTCAAAATCTGAATCTTTGATCGATGAGGTACGTTACTTTTTACTTTTGCGTTTGTGCGAGAACTCTTTCTTTCCTTCACTCCTTTTTCTTTTTTTTTTTTGGATGGATCCGTTATTCTTCCCC
The DNA here is from genome assembly GCA_951799425.1 of Ilex aquifolium. Classification (NCBI taxonomy): domain Eukaryota; kingdom Viridiplantae; phylum Streptophyta; class Magnoliopsida; order Aquifoliales; family Aquifoliaceae; genus Ilex; species Ilex aquifolium. The sequence continues at coordinate 998,759 of OX637391.1, forward strand.
TTTCCCCTGCCACCACGCCCTTGTACTGGCAGAACGTCACCCTCTTGTAATGGAATTCTGTAAATTCTGTGACCTAAATAAATGAACTTTTTATCAAAACATTTGATATATACTTGAGCGGTGGAAGGTGCCAGAGACGAACAAAAAGTCTTATAGTATGTTTGGTTTGAAGGAAAATGGGATGGATGGAAAAAATTTCCATTGTTTGGTATCAAAGGATAGAATGATAGAAGAAAAATTAGAGGGAGGGCTTTTCGCTCCTGTCCACAATTTGCTTTCTCTCCAAAAATGGGTGGAAAATGAGAAAAAGACATAATAATTTGACTTTTGAAAGATTATTTTACTTTTTTGCCCTTTATTATATTCTAATAAATATTCTGCAAAATAAAACCCACTTCTCAAACAATAGACAACGAGTCACACTTTCTCAGACAAGGGTAACGAGACGGTGAACTCAATTGACAAAACCAACGGTGTTATTTAGAATACATTCTTCGACAATCATTTTAAATTCATCTATTTTTTGTAGGTTAATTTTTTTTGCTAATTATTTTTTTACTAATACACAAAATAACTAAAAAATAGAATAAGTAGGAGTAACTTACATTTCAAAATTTTTATTAATATTCGTTATTTGAAAAATAATTTACACATGCATGTTAAAAAATGTTTGTATTGCGCCACCCTTGATCGAAATATTAATTTGTTGACATACACATAGTGGTACACATAAGAAATGAACACCAAAATTTTCATATTATTTATTGAAAAGCCACAGGAGGAATCAATAAACAAAAATAAGGAGATTAAAAACTGGACCAAATTGATTGGATTGATTTGTAATATTAAAATTCACTTCATATACTTAAAGGGTTGAATTGTAAAATTGAGTATGCATGGTTTTCCTTTCTCTTAATTTTTCATCTAATATGTCCATTCTGTTTTTCATCCTTCCTACTAAACAAAAATGAGGAAAAATAACTTTCTTTCCTACATAGATAAAAAATTTAGTCTTTTTATTTTTCATTCCTTCCGTCTTTTCATTCTTCGTATCAAACGGGACATTAAAATGAAAAAAAAATCTCAAAAAATGCTACATTGACCTATCATGACACTAAAAATAAGAATCATATTATATTGCTCTAATACGGTGGTGAGTCTAGCATTCCTTAGTCTCATATTGCTTCTTGCACCTTGGTTGAATTGAACTCGAAATCTTGATTAAGGCACCTGAATTATTTATATTAAATAATTCCCACTCCGAGGCAAATCAATGATTACTCAACTGTGGGAAGCCTAATTAATTCATTCCATCTCTACTCAATATAGATTGCACAACAGACGTGTCCGATCTGTGGACCCTACACTTTAGTTCATGAACACTGTGTATTGCTAAAAAAATGCCTAGGTGTCCTCTTTCCTACGGCATTGCTGGACACTCTCTAATCTCTAAATGGCTAGTTTGCTGGAAAATCTATTGAGTGGGTCCCGCACTCAGATATCTGCATTATTTGAGCAGTGACCTAACATGTCACCAATATGTGTACACAGCTGCCACGCTATAGCACTTACCTTCCTTCTATATATATCCACGTCCATGGTGTTATGTACCTACACTTAGAGAGAGAAGCTGGACTCCTGCTGGAGGAGGAAGGATGGGTGGTAGGGGAGGAGGGTGCTGCCGAAGGAGATCCTCCGATGGTGCGCACGATAAGTCGCTAATCAATCGTGTACTGCTCCAATTCCGGCCGATTGCACCCAAGCCTGCCGGAAACGATTCTGTCTCCGGCGGAAAAACTCCGGAGAGACAAAAAATGGTGGTCAACGAAAGAAGGATCAAGAGAAGGTACACAAGGGCTCGAAAAAAGAGACAATATAACAGAAAAAAATCATCACCTGCAGAAGAATTGGAATGCGAAGATGGGTCGCAGAAAAGTGTTGTGACTCTGCAACTGTTTCCGAACAGATCAGACAATAAGGGATTGTTGGAAAGACGATCATCAGAGTGCACTATTGATCGCAACCCGCCTAATTTGATGGAATCCAGTGATCTTCTTATTCTGGATAAAGAAAAAACTGCTTCTTTTAGCCTTTATGTGACGCCGGTGGTGCAGAGGAAGAAGGTGGTGGTTGAAACGTCGGTGATGATGGAATGCATAACAGAAACAATATCCATAAATGGAGTAGGGTTAGGGTTAGAGTTAATTTCAGACATGGATAGAGTGAAGAAGCTAGAGGTTGACAAGAACCCAGGTTTTGTATCGGACGTTTGGAACAGAGTGCAGTGGGTGAATGAGGCGTACAAGAAGATGGTGAGCCAAGAAGAAAATGAAGTGAGTAGTCCACAGACTCCACAGGAATTGAAGGTGTGGTTGGTGATGAAACAAGATCAGCATCACCTGCCCTACTATTTGTACCCTGCTGCGTTTGCATGCAGGGTAAAACTACGGTACACGTGGCATGACCAGAGACGTTCCAGCACAGTGCCATGCGACGTGTGGAGGATGGACTTTGGAGGATTTGCATGGAAACTCGACCTTCAGGCTGCTCTCAGTTTGGGTCCTTCCACAGAAATCAAACTTTGAAGATTGAAGATAGTGAGTAATACATACAGGTAATCATTTCACTCACCAATTTATAGTGATTTAATTTTTTAGATGAAGTTTACTATCACTTTAATAATTATAATTAATTAAATTCCCAAATTGAATATAAATAACAATTTTCTAATTCTTTGCTTTGAAGAAAATATTCAATGTAACAATACCAACAAATCATAATTGTCATGTAGTGTCATCAATTAATATATGAATAAACATGTAGAACTAATGAATTCCTCCAAATTTTATAATCATCAATAACTTCCATATTCAACATTTACAATGCAAGATTCGTAGATTCACTTGTCCTGCTTTTTTATTTATAATTAGTCGATAACATTATTTGGAGGTGATCACGTATTATAACCATTACATGGAAGCATGTTTGGTTCCTATATACATAGTATGGAATGAAATTGAATAACTAATTCTATTCCAATCTATATATAGTTGTGGTAATTATGAAACAACTATTTTATTCTATCCCTATTATATCATTTTGGTTAGAGATTAGTATAAGAGGTGGGTTAATTAGTGTAATATCAATATCATATTTGGATGAGGAATTAATGCAAAATATTAAATTCAAAAAACAAAAACACCCTACATCAATACATAACTCTTTAGACTATAGATATTGCTGTCATTTTGGATATTAAAACCAATCATCACTCATTTTATACCATTTATAGTGTTAGGTGACATTTAGAATGGGGTTGGTACTAAAATACCTAGTTTGTTTCAAGGATTAGAGTGGTATAAGGAGGTGAGATTAGGAAAATAGTACGTGGGACCCAACTTATACCTTGTTTGTTTAGCATTTTACAGCCGATACTATTTTTCGGGTCGTAATACTGACCCGGTATGAACAGTAGTCATAATGCCTTGTAGTTGGTATTATGAATACCACCTACCCGATTGTATTATTTTCATGGGTTAAATGAAAGGACGGTACAAACATGAAAATTGACACAAATGCCCTCATTTGTTACGAGTTTACATATAAAAAATTTATTTTGAATTTTTTCCTTGTATTATGTTTAAGCGTACGGTGTCACCGATTTTTTTTTAATTTAAAAAAAAAAAATTTATTTTGAATATTTTTTTTGTATTATGTTTAAGCGTATAGTGTCACCGTTTTTTTTTTAATTTTTAAAAAAAAAATTATTTTGAATTTTTTCCTTGTATTATGTTAAAACATACGGTATCACCGGTTTTTTTTTTTTTTTTTAATTTTTTTTAAAAAAAAATTATTTTGAATTTTTTCTTTATATTATGTTTAAGTGTACGATGTTACCGAATTTTTTTTAAAATTATTTTAAATTTTTTCCTTGTATAGATGGTTAAGGGTAAAATGGAATGGATGATGTTAAGGGTAAAATGGTATATTTGTTATATAAGATGTGATAGAATAGATGGTTGTTTGTGGGACTTACCATAGTACCTATTAAACAAACAAACAAGGGGAATGATGGGATAAAAGTTTAAGACCGGGAATAGTATACTATTGGATAGGAGTGAAATGAAAATGATTTCTAATATCACCCAGATCTTATACTAGAAGCAAACATGCCCTTAATACTAGATCTTATAACTTGATTCAAACTTAGTATTAAATAATGATTAGTCTAATTTAATCCAATCTTATTCTTAATATCTCACACAAACATGACCTAAATATATGTACAAATGAGACCGACAAATGGTTTCAAATGATTTTGAAAAAAAAAATGATATTTTGAATCTCAATTAGTATTTTAATGTGATGAGTTTTTTAAATTTTGGTTCACAAATTTGCTTAATCTACTCGTCACATTAACACCATATTATTCGGTTTCTTTTTCTTCTGTTTTATTTTTTGATTAGTGTAACATTACCCATAATGTAGTGGCATAATTTTTTTTGGGTGTAGTGTTGTATATTAGAGCACATGGCTCGACCCATGGCTGTCGCATGTGCAAAATAAATTGCACAATCTCCTCCGGCCAATTGAGACCATTTAACTGTTGCTTCCTTGATTTTTGACCGTTGCTTTCTTGATTGCCTCATCAAGGATTTCTTTTCCTTTTCTTCTCCTTGGGCTGCACTATATAAAGCCTTGCTTGGAACAATTGCAAAATACAACAAGCAAACAATTTTTTTTTCTTGGTCTGCTCACCGAAGCTATCCTAAGCCGAAGACATCAAGTTTTCTTTAGCCAAAAATTCCGAAGCCTTCTTCTTTCTTATTCACAAAATTATTTCTTCATTAGTATTTTGATCTCTTTAAGTATTGGGTTAATCAAGTTAAAGTTGTTCTTGAATCCTTACATTACGAGTACACGTTTACGAGAAGCGATCGTTGTATCTTGGAGGGTAGTCGTAATTGTCCTATTGCACTGAACTTCATATTCCAAGGGACAAAATCTATCCTTAAGTGTAGTGATTACTCACACCTCGACCAAATAAATTTCTTTAATTTCTCTCTTTATTATTGTATTTAGCATCCCTATCCACAACTTTTTTACGACAGGTAGGTAGCCAGAAATTGGAGGAGTGATAAGGTGTTGATTTTTAAATTGCTATTCTGCCGACCAGTTCTTGATTTGAGAGATCTTTGCATGCAACGTCGAGGTTGTCCCATTGGCACTAAAGGATAGAACGCATGCAATGAAGCCTTGAACCAGTACTATTCCGCTTTTGGCCAAAAATAATTTTTTGGGTTGTGGGCATAGAAATTATTTTTCTACAAAGCAAGAATCTAAACTCTTAATTCCAATCTTCATGTGCTTTCGTAGGGTTGTGTCGGATTTGCATAGTAGTAGTGGTGTGGTGGAGGATGGTAGAGGATTGGGACGTAAGATTGATTAGGATCAAAATAGTTGAGGGAACATAGTTTAAAAATTTTGAAACACTGAAACTATTAATTTTTCAATCTAAGTACGGCGACTTGCTACTTAAAATCCGTATACTTTCTTCATTTAGTACCCTCTCGCCCTCTGTCTCGCCATTGTTGTTCGATTGAGAGTTTGGAAGATCAAAGAAAAAAATTGTGAGGTACTCTAGCAGTATATTGTTATCAATTGTGTGTTGGTTTCATATTCATAACAAGAGAAGTGGTTCTCATGTTTATAATTGCTTCTTTTTGTTTGTCCATTATCGAGATCTTGTAATCGGAATTATATTGCAGGACAAAGAGATCAATCTCGTCAACAGCCATCATCGTCAAGAGACGTATCTCCAGTAAGCTGAAAATAGACTACTGACCTACCAAGAAATTTCATAACTAGAATGGCTTACACCTTTGAAGTTGTTACTCAATTGAAGGGTTGAACATGTACATAAAGCATTAAGGTGCTTGAACTATTGAGCAGTCAGACCAACGTATGAATGTGTTGGAGAGACTGTAAAAGATTGTAATGACCTAATGACAACAAATATGAGTAAGTAATTCATTTTCTTTCCTCCTAGCCAAAAACGAACAACTATCCAGCCAGTCTATTAGTTCCGTTTGATCAGAGCATGGCTTCTCAGACTGGACATTTTTGGTTCCATTCTGTAGATTTTATTAGGTTTCAATCGACATTTGATGATTCTAGACTTGGGAAAGAAGTGTGATTAGTGGTTTGCTATCCTTGTGTTAAGGCATTCTAGAGGGATATAAACCTACAAGAGCAAACTGATTCTCCTCAAATAGAATCGAGATCTTGGAGTCGAATAAGAGCTACAGGACTAGAGAATGATATTAACATCACTAGTAGAAGCGTCTGGGTTGTAAGAGTAAAGTAAAGTTACTTCAGATGTTGTCTGGACTCTTTTAGACAGCCCACTTCATGTTGGGCATGGCCCCAGAGGAAGATCAAAGACGCTGTAGGCTTCTGTTTAAAGAGGCTTGATCCATCAATCAGCAAGTGAAAGGTCCATTTATCAATAAAAAGGAATATATGTATATATTTTTTTTTTTCACACAGCTTAAAACGATCTCCCTCAACTGTTTCTCAATATCTTCGATGGGAAGGCAGCCATCTATAATCTGCAAACAAACCATAAAAATAAGGTCAATCCCTTGATTTAAGACACGGTTGCTAGTCCCGACTTCACATGCAAATTTGTTGGGACGTGGAAGATCTTCGAAAATATCATATGCAAAGTTAAATGAGTTATGATGAGGTCTTAGGTGACACCTGCAGGATGGCATCAGACCCAGGAAACAAACTATGTAACTTTTGTCTCACGGCATCACAAAGGATCTGATACGATTGCACAATTTTCTTTTGAAACTCAAGTTGCTCATATCTCTCACCTCCATAACCTCCTCTTTCAGTGGCATTATGATAATCCCAAACATGACTTTTTAGTTAGCCTAACATCTGTTTAATTTGGATCAGAAATGTGCAAAAAATAAGCCAGTAGAATTGCTAAAACTTCATTTAATCAAAACAGGAAACATAAATGTAATCAACTATCGATTTTCTGGATAGCAATGAGGTAATCAGGAAAGATGGTATGATAAGTCCACTAAAGGATCATCAAATTTAGCAGATTCTTTGAAAAAGACAACATACAACATGCACATACAAATACACAACGTACCACATATAAGCAACAAAAATCCTTAACTCCTTCACACGATTGAAATATTGGTATAAAAATGAGCAGCCCCATCTCTGGAGGCTGCACAAACAGATCTCAGTATTCCAGTACCTCCAATAAATAAATTACTATATTATACATAACATGAAGAATGTCTTCACCTTCCACCATTCAATATTAAGTCCTTTGGCCAATGAGAAAGCTACCCCAGAATCAGAATAACAGTCAACGATAAGGGTAGTTCCACTCCTCAGCTTCTTTTCCATTAATGATCTACAAACACATTGTTGATGATTAAGTACATTAAGAATATGTTCATTCCATTCATCCATGACAGGACTTTCGGGAGCTATAAAAAGACCATAAAGGAGGTCATTGCCCACTGAAACTTCTACAAAGAGTCGCTTTTGACGTGTTTACAGATTATATAAACACTGAACAATTCTGAGAGTTTCAGTATTAGACGTAGCAGGACAATCACAATAAATATTTCACATGTGAAGAAACAACAGCCAAGCTTCTATTAAACTAGTAAAACATCACCAAACAACAACTGATAGAACCAAGTGAACATATCTGTGGGATTAGATCAAGTTTCTATATGAATTTATACTCAGCAGTACAAATCATGATGCATCGGATAACAAAACAAACCTCTTTCAAAAACATTTGCACTAAAGAGGAGATTGATTGCATGATCATCCAACTGCGACTTATTGGAAAAGATATGATGAAATCATTTGTCCAACACCGGTATTTCTATGAGGAAACCGCCATGATTCAACAGAATATCCTAGCTCCTCCAAGTATGATAGTAGTCTGCTAGACTGTGAGGTCTTCCCAGAGCGATCCAAACCTTCTAATACAATTAAAGCACCTCTTGAGTCAATGCTGTGATTATTTTCCATGTGAATTTGTCTACAAGAGCCCTTGAATGGTAATTTTGAATTCAAACGAAATGCCAAAGCTCTCCTATAGCCGCTACTGCCCCAAAATTTCTAAAAAAATCAGAAAAAAAAAATGTAGAGAGCTGAACTTACATTATATGTGCATATTCAGATCACCTGTGACTATAAATTCAATCCATTTAACTCAAATTAAGGAAAACTCAAATCTTTATATAAATCTTTAATTGTGAGATTTCGTCCTCTTAAAAATCTAATGGTTATCTCTCTTTCAAATGTGGGTTTCTCTTTTTTAAAATTTGAGTTTTTTCATTAGAGTCTTTTGTATCAAATCAAGTTTTTTATTCAAATGTTAATTTAAATTTGAGTAAAAATTTGAGTTTCTATTTATTTATTTTTTGAATTTGAGTCTCTCTTGATTTGGTATAAATTTGAGTCAAAAGTTGGAGCAAGTTTTTTGAATTTTTTTACTCAAATTTAAATTTGAGTTTAAAATTAGAGCAATGCTATTGGGACATAATTTATGGACATAATTTGGGAACATAATGAGTTGTCATCAATGATATGATAATGAATTCATTAATGCTATAATGAGACCCATCATTAAATATATTTCACTATCATATCATTATTGACAACTTATTATGTCATCAAATTATGTCCAAATAGCATTAGTGTTAAATTTAAGTCAAGGTTGAAGATGCTCTAACAACTAGTTCATGAAGATAAAGAGCAACATAAAATTCGCACATTACATTAAATAATAGGGTAAAAAACACAGATACTGACGAGTCTGAAATTGATTGGGCCCAGCCTAATTTAAGCGGACCAAGAAAGCCCAAAGAAAATCTCGGAGTTGAATAGCCCAAATCACAGAGGGCATAAAGGGAAACCAAAAGTACGGCTGCAAATCGATACGGAGTACAAAATCCAAGCCCATGAACCAAGGGGGCGACCACCCATGAGAGGCACCTTGGCCACGCCCAAGGGGGCGCCGCCTATGGAGGTTGTCCACGCCCAAGGGGGCGCCTAGGAGGCTGGCCACGCCTAAGTGGGCGCCACCCATGGGGGCGCCTGCCTTGCCTTGGCCTCCTCCTGCTCCTTTGTCTCCTCACTCCATGAAGGCCTCCTCTGACTCAAGCCTAGCCCACTCCAACTCAAGCCTAGTCCATCTCAGGACCACCTCCAACGGAATAGGGGCACGAGAGAGAAAATATCGGGATACGCACCGGAGATCTAGTTCTACCATAGCTGTACCTACCAAAGTGGTAGAATCCTACCATAACCATACTTACCAAAACAATGGTGATCGCCTCAACTCACCGCCTCAGTAAACCTATATAATGTAAGCTCTCTCCACTTGGAGAGGCATCCAATAATCTACACATTGCTCTCTCTCTCTCTCTCAAAGCTCTGTAACACTCCGGTGACTCTCATTCATCAATAAAGAACACCGGCCATCGTTGCCATTCCAGAGAGTGGACGTAGGTCATCTGAGACCGAACCACTATAAATTCCTATGTTGATTATCTGTTTATTGCTTTAAAGTCCATTGATTGCCATTGATTGCTCGTTAATTACGTCACTATTCATACTTGACTGTTGATCTTGCCAAAGACAATTTTGTGCATCATCAGATACCCCTTGATATTTTATGAATAACACGGAGACTCTCTAAAGTTTAAAATTCATTACACAAAGACCCCAACTGTCTCCTTTACATCAATGTTCCTAACGGAAAGTGAAGATTTTATAAATAATACAAATACCCCTTAAGGTTTAAAACTCATTATGCAGAGACCCCCCTCCGTCTCCTTTCCATCCCTCCGTCTCCTTTACATCAATGATCCTAATGAAAAGTGATGATTTTATCTCAAAAGAATTTATTATTTTCACAATTTCCCTTCTCAAATTTAGAACCCAAAAAAATTTTAAATTTAATAAAATCAAATAAATTTTTATTTAGTATTCAAAAAATTGATTTAATTTAGTATCTCAAAAAATTGATTAAATAAATTTTAATATTAATTTTATAGCAATAAAAAATAATTTGATATTAATTCGACAAAGTTGAATATAAATTGGATAAAATTAAATATCAATTTGATAAAATTATATAATCTAAGGTTCATTTCATGTTGAATATTATTTGGTGTTGATTAAACCAACACGAAATTGACCTTATAATTTTTTGTTGTATATGAAATTAAAAATTTATATTTTAACCCATAAATTTAAATTTTTGTTTAGTATAACGTCTTTCTTCTTACTATATCATAAACTATCTTCAACGTTAAGATTCGACCACGTATACTTAAACCAAACTAATCGTTCACCCCTACTCTTTTTTAAGAGACTCACTTACCTCCACTTGATAAACTAAAAAACCTATAGTTCACATGAAAATACGTGAAAGAAAATTAAATAGTTAACAAAAAAATTAAAAAGTTTATAATTTAAATTTTTAAAAAAATTTAGTACCAAAAAAATTAATAATATTGTCAAAAATATAATCTAAGATCAATTTTCGTGTTGATTTGATCAATAACAAATAAGATTTAAGACGAAATGAACTTTAGATTATAAAATATATTTAATTTTACCGAATTGACTTGAGCTCAAAATTAAAAGCCCATACCAGTAAGAATCAAACTTGATTTAAACACCACAATAATAACAATTTTCAAACAAAATACTGAAAATCCAGTGGGCATTTCAAAAATCTATACCCCATTATCCATATAATGTCGAATATGAACCAACTCGTTCCTCTTGTGCGATCCAGCCACCATTCCAGCATTTGCCTCTATATTTAACTTTGTCGAATTAATTTCAAACTAATTTTTCCTGCTATCAAATTAATATTAAAATTCATTTAATTAATTTTTTAAGGTACTAATGTATCAATTTTTTGGATACTAAATCAAATTTTATTTGATTTTATTAAATTTTTAATTTTTTGGGATACTAAATTTGGAGAAGGACAATTGTAAAAATAATAAAGTTTTTGGGATGAAATCATCAATTTTTGTTAGCAATATTGACGGAAGGGAAATGGAGGGGATCTCCGTACAATGAGTTTTGACGAGCCCAGATCTAACTGGGCCAGATCCAATAAATTTAGCAAGTCCAAGTCAACTAAAAACAAGCCAAGCCCAGTGCATCAATCCAACCCCAGTCCAAGATTCAAGGAGTTTAGGAATATTAGAGCACGTGGGAGAGAGATTATCGGGATATCCATTCTTGAAGATCAAGACTATCATAATTGTATTTACCTTTTGTAACTATTTTCTCCGAAGAATTAGTACTCTCACACTCACGTCACCGCCTCACCATACCTATAAAATGTAAGCTCTCTTCATTGAGAGAGGCATCTCACCACATCTCTCTATTCACACATAGTTTCTCTCTCTTTGTTATTGTACCTCTCTTGGAGCACACATCTTCCGGAGTTTTCTCTTTCTTCATCAATAAAGACCCCCCGCCACCGTTGCCATTTTCCAGAGTGGAGTAAGTCACTCGGACCGAACCACTATGTATCTATGTGTTGACTCAATATTTACATTATTGCTATTGATTGCTTATTTATTGTCCATTAATTTCACCCTATCACACACTTGACTGTTGATCTTGCATGAGACTATTTTGTGTATCATCAAGTTTCAAACTTTAGAGGATCTCCGTGTAATTTGTAAAATGTCAAGGGGAATGTCCATGTAATATTACCAAATTTAAAATTAATGTCTATATATTATTTTTTTAAACAAAATTTGATAAAAAAATTTCAAAAATACATATTATCAAAAAAATATCAATGTGTACATTGTATGAATAATATTCAAAATAAAAATTGTATTGAGCTATAAATTAATTAAAAATTAAAATAATTCACGATAAAAATATGAAATGTGATAGAAATTTGTGAAAAACATATGTGGGGATAAAATTCAAATGTTTAACTCACTTATTATGTAGTTTTTACCACTTTATGTTTTTGGTGGATTTTTAATTTATTGAAAAATAATGAGCAATAAATTTGGATTTATTGAGAGATAATAGAGTCTTAGTTTTGAATTTTTTGTTTACAAGTTATATGGGTCAATCTGAACCTAACACAATCATGATCAAAAAAAAAAAACCAACACGATTATAAATAAATCAATTTAGCATTATGACATCAAAAATAATTAGATTAACTGATCCTCGGTACAACTATATTGTCATCCTTTGATGATCAATTCTATTAAGTTAGATTGATCGGTCCTCGATACAACTTTATTGTCATCTTTTGATGATCAATTCTAAATATGACATACAACATAATACAAAATTCACAGAGAATTGAAAAACTCATCATCCCCGTCTCCTTCCCCTTCCCCTTCATCGTCGAAAAAAAAAATACATGAAACTCAATTAAACACCAACACACGACTTCTACAAATTCTAAATATGACACTCTCACAGCAATTAGGGGGTGTTTATTTGCCTGGATAGATGTAGATAAAAAAAAATTGAATATAAATAATGAGGGCCCACTTATTCTATGTTTGGAAAGTCTCTTAGAGCATCTCTAAGGCTGCCCAGCAAATAGCCCTTTTAGCTAGTTTGGCGAGCAAAATTACAAAATTGGTGCTCCAACCAACTCTTTAACCCACCAGCTATTTTACCTCCTCCAATTTTCACTCGCTACTTCTGGCTAGCAAGGTTCCCTCGCTATGTTTCCTTTGCGCCAAATTTTGTGGTTGGTCTTCATGCGCTGTGGCTTCATCGTCTTCGCCTTCAACCAGGTGTATCTCTCTCTCTCTCGATATGGCTTCATTGTCTTCGAAGTGGAAGGGTTGGATACTTCCATTGGTATGCTCCAATGGAGGGTGGAGGCGCCCCCCAAATTCTAAACCGCCCCTCCAAATAAATTCTGAACTCCCCCCCCCCCCCCCAAATTTTGAATATTGACATTTAGACCCTTATGAAATATTAATGTAAGTATTTGAAAAAATCTTAAATTTATGAGACGTATTGTGCAATTCATTTTTGTTATTTAAAGTGGATGGATGTTAAATTGCCATTAAGTTGTATTATTTAATGTTTAATTAGAATTATTATTATGATATGATTTTGGTTGGGTTGATGATTATACATGTTTTGAGTTGAATTTTTGAGTTATATTATTGAAAATTAGTTAAAGTTAGTTGAAGTAATCAGCTAAAATAAATAGCATGATTGGAGTGAATTTGAAAAAGTGAATAGGTAAAGTAGAGAATATAATATTTAAATATATTTTGAGTAGCTATTTTACTGAGCATGGTTGAAATTGCTCTTAGAGGATCTCCAAGGCTGCTCAGCAAACAACCTTTTTAGCTATTTTGGCGAACAAAACTATATAATTGGTGCTCCAAACAGCTCTTTATCCCACTAGCTATTTTACCTCCTCCCATTTTCACTCGCTACTTCTGGCTAGCAAGGCTCCCTCGCTATCTTTCCTTTGCGCCAAATTTTGTGGTTGGTCTTCCTGCGCTGTGGCTTCGTCGTCTTCGCCTTCAACCATGTATGGATCTCTCTCTCTCTCTCTCTCGTTGTGGCTTCATCGTCTTCGAAGTGGAAGGAGTTGGATACTTCCACTGGTATGCTCCAATGGAGGGGTGGAGGCGCAAGAACCCAGATGAGTGACACGCCCCCTCCCCCCCAAATTCTGAAAAACCCCCCAATAAATTTTGAAATCCCCCCAAATTTGAATATTTACATTTAGACCCCTATGAAATATTAATGTAAGTATTTGGGAAAATCTTAAATTTATGAGATGTATTGTGCAATTCATTTTTGTTATTTAAAGTTGATGGATGTTAAATTGCTATTAAGTTGTATTATTTAAAGTTTAATTAGAATTATTATTATGGTATGATTTTGATTGGGTTGATGATTATACATGCTTTTAGTTGAATTTTTGAATTATATTATTGAAAATTAGTTAAAGTTAGTTGAAATAGTCAGCTAAAATAGAGAGCGTGGTTGGAGTGAATTTGAAAAAGTGGATAACTAAAGTAGAGAATACAATATTTAAATATATTTTAAGTAACTATTTTACTGAGCAGGATTGGAGTGGCTCTTAGAAATGGGATAACAAATTCGGACCTTTCTCGTTCTACTGTTTACAGTTGTTGAAAACCCCTATAAGAGCATCTCCAACGCCCTCGCCAGTTGCTGCCTTTTAGCCATTTTAGTGAGCAAAATTCCAAATCGTGTGCTCCACCGCCCTAGCTATCCAGCTCACCAAAATAGCTGAGGTCTTCATCCTAGCCAGATCTGGAGAGGGCAATCCACTCGCCAGTTGCTGCCTTCCTTCCATTTCTGTCTTTATTAACATCAAATTGACCAAAAACACAAGTCTTGCCTCATCTGATACTTTCTGAGAACTAAATCCTTCACTTTTATAGGTAATCATGCTAAGCAGCCTTGGAAATGAGTGAAACTCAAATGAGTGGAAGGGGCTTCATCGTCTTCGAAGTGGAAGAACCCAGATGAGTGAAACGCCCCTCCCCCAAATTCTGAACCCCCCCCCCCCCAAAACAAATTCTGAAAACCTCCCCCAATAAATTCTGAAACCTCCCCCCAAATTTTGTGGAATGATTTTTGTTATTTAAAGTGGATGGGTGTTAAATTGTTATTAATTTGTACTATTTAAAGTTTAATTAGAATTATTATTATGGTATGATTTTGGTTAGGTTGATGATTATACATGTTTTGAGTTGAATTTTTTAATTATATCATTGAAAATTAGTTAAAGTTTGTAGAAATAATCAGCTAAAATAGAGAGCGTGATTGAAATGAATTTAAAAAAATGGATAACTAAAGTAAAGAATATAATATTTAAATATATTTTGAATAACTATTTTATTGAACAGAGTTGGAGTTGCTCTAAATGAGTTTTTTTTAACCCACCGGAAAGGTAAGATACAAAATGGCAAAAATTGCCACCAACCAGATAAACAACTAAAATTATTTCAATACCCCTTACATTGTATAGAAAAAACATGAATTGAATTAATATTGGGTGTATGATGGTAAAATCAACAATATAATAGTTAAAAGATAATGGGTGAATTATATTTTTGTACCTCAAAAAAATTTAAGATTCTCACTTTATAACTTTAAAAATTAAAATTTTTCACGCTAGATAAAATAACAAAATACATTATAATATTTTTAATTTATTGAACATATAATATAAAAAATTTAACCTTTAAAGATATAAAAAAAAAATAGTTATAAAGTACAGAAAGTGCAAAGATAATTCACATCATAGGTCAAATCAATAGGACCCACATCTCCCATTCGTCCTATCCAAACAATGAATTGGTTAGCTAAAAAGCCTTTTTCTTGGATTTATAACCCATCTCGTTGGACCGGATGAGCAAGAATTGGATTTAAAATTCCTATCTTATCCAATTCAAAATTTTGTGCCGAACATATCCTTTAGAGGCTGTTTGGTAAGTAGGATTTGGGGGGGGGGGGGGTTGGGGGTTTTGAAAGATGAGTTGGAGAAAAATAGTTTAAATGACACACAAAATTAATGTTTAACCAAAACTTTGAAGATTGGGTTACTAAACCCGGCCCACTATTGGTCCGGACCTTAAACCTTAAATCATGGGTTTCATTAAACCTATGGGGGTGGGTTTCGGACGACAGTTAACAGATTCAAGATACAAAAAAATAATTATATCTTATACATATACAAACATGAGTTTAGATTAGATTGGTGAAGGGACACAATAATCATTTATATACAAATATATTATCATAATAGTGATATATCCGTAGGCATACCAAACATGAGTATAAACTGGATTTAATGTTGAATCTCATTTTTATAAAGAGAGGTTTGAATTTAAAAAAATTTAGGAAAACCAATTCAAACCCTTCCCAAAAATTTATTCAAAACAAGCCTTTAGTGGAGCTTATCCAGAGTTAACTTTACGTGGTTGAGCTTCCTACTATCTAATTGTGTTCATGAATATCCAATTGGTGTTGAATGTATCATATGAGATTTAGATTACTAAATTTGATCTTAAATTTTCATTACGCCAGTATCTTAGTTTCATATATTTGTAGCTATTGATTATAAATTTAATAAAAAATAATATAATGAAATAAAAATTTACATTTATTATATTTTTACTAGATAAAAAATAAAAATATGGTACTAAAAAAATATGATAAATTATGATATTAAAAAAAGATATGAAATAGTAAAACAAATATATAATAACTTATGATTTAATAAAAAATACAATCCTTAATAAAATCTCCTCTCGAAATAACATTTATGTAGAAGACCCAACAAATGTTGGCTGTTTATTTAAAAAAATGTTGTGGCAGTTCCAATTTTGGCTGTCAATTTGTTTGATGTGCTTTTTTTTTTTTAGCAATTCTATATAACTCAAATCTGTAACTCAAATGAAGGGGATCATTAGATCAGTGGGTCCCATTTAAAAAAATTGATGGGACTCATTCATCTAACGGTTCCTCTTAATTTGAAATATAAATTTGAGTTACAAATTTAGGATATATAATATTTCCTTTTTTCTTTTGAAGTCAATTGTGGGTGCTCATGGCTATGTTTATGCGTGTGAGTGTGAAGATAGAGATGGAGAGAGGAGAAGTGGCCGAAAGCACAACGTTGGTGGTGACCGCATCAGAGGTTATTGCGTGGTGGAATTGATTAGATCAATTATTAAACTAAAAAAGATTATTGTTAGATAAGTAATAAATTAAAATATTAAATTAGATTCTATTTGAATTTAAAAATAAATTTGGTTTAGTTGATGTAATTGACTAAATTTAAGGTCAAAATAAAATTAATTTCAATTCAATGAATGGTAAATAATTGAATTGAATTTATATTATATTAGCAATTACATAAATTTGGTAAGGGCATGAAAGTTAAAGGGCTACGTCTGTTACTTTAGTGACAAAGAGTGTTAGTGTAATTTCAGAAAAGATAATGACTCTCGTTAAATGTTTAGGGATAATTTAAGTGGTTGAGTGTAATTTTTAGTAATTCAAATGTCTTAGATTTAACATTTCACATATTCGTTAAACGTCAGTCTGTTATGAACCCAACCATTGATCCAAATGCCCTAGGACTTGTGTGGGGAGCTCATACCTATTTGAACGTAATATTCCACCATATTCAGAGTCAAAGTCTACAGCACCTACCAGTATTCAATGCAATAGCACTATACCCATACATAATACTAACCCCTTCCGTGACTCGAACTCGTGACGTGATGCTTACTTTGATACCAATTGTTATGAATCCAATCGTTGATACTAAAGCCCCAGAATTTGTGAGGAGTTAGAGTTTATAATTGTTTGAACGTAACACAATCACCCTTATTTATTAGGGGAGATATTCTAAATCTGTTTGAGTTACGATGGTTAATATCTAAGTTCGAGGGAATAGTCGGTGGATACGTGTAAGAAAAAATAGGAAAATTTCAGCTACACACACCACTTCTAGTTTATTATATATTTAAAAACACCCCCTTTATTTTCTAAACTATCACTGACACCCCCTGTCATATTATATGTGTTAATTAGAATGCAATTTTATTAAATTGCCCATAATATATTTTAAAAAAAACTCCATCCAACCCCCTCTAGATAAGCATATCTTCAACGAGACCCCTCTATTTTCTAAATTTTTTTTACATATTAAAATTCAGACTGATTAAAATTCGATTCGAACTAATTAAATTTTATTTTTTATGTATAAAAATTTCAGTCAATTAAAGATTATATTTTTTTATGTATTAAATTTTGAGTTGATTAAAATTCTGTTCGAGTCTCAAATCAAATTTTAATTAACTTGCATTAAATTTAAATTGGCCCGAATTTTTATAAAAAATATATAAATTTTAATCTACTCAAATTTTAATACATAAAAAATAAATTTTTATCAACTTGAATCGAATTTTAATATATAAAAAAATATCAATTTTAATTGACTTGAAACGAATTTTAATTAGAACTAATAGTTCAAGTAGAGCTAAAATCAGCTCGAATTTTAATATGTAAAAAAATATTTTTAATAGACTCAAATTTTAATAAAAAAAAAATAAAATTTAATCTACTCGAACTAAATTTAAATATGTAAAAAAAAAATTAATCAGTTCGAATTTTAATATGTAGAAAAATAAATTTTAATTGACTCGAATTTTACATAAAAAAAATTGTTTGGGGTTAGTATTTTAGATAGTTTATTTTTGTTGTAAATGTTGTTTTGATGGCAAGGATGTCAGTAATGTTTAAATATAAATTAGAAGAAGTGTAAGTAATTTTTTGATAATAAAAGAGGTATTCTTAAAAATATAATAAATTAGAAGTGGGTGAGGTTGAAATTTTCCCAAAAATAAAAAAAAATATCGGATCTCGTCATATTTAAGTCTATCAATAGGGGTGTGGGTGAAAATTACAAGAAACATAGTTTTTTTTTAACACAACACTTACACAACCCTTTAAAAAAGGGAAGTGCAAGTGAAGATATTTAAATAACATCCACCCAAAACAATCCCGATGTGGGATACAAGAAACATAGTTGAACCGACCAATAATGGAGGTCTGCAATCTTACGACGAGTTAGGCAGGTTGTGGCTCCCTTCAAGGAGAGAGATCTTAAACTCCTCGAAACGTACGAATACGATCTTTCACTGCAATTTTCTCATCCACCGCCAACGCTCCCACCTACCAAGTCCCAAGTCTCTCTCTCCCTCTCTCTCTCTCTCACTATATATAGACTTGTAGGATCTTCTCAAATTGTTACTTACAGTCTCTATTTTCTCCTCTACTCTTCAACTCTTAATTACCTTAAACGCTAGCTAATTCAAACTCTTCCAAATCCAAATCCCCATTCGTCCTTAACCCAGATCAATTAGGTTTCAACATGGAAAACCCAACCCTAATTTTATCTCTCCCAACTCTCCCTCTCTTCATCTCAATGTATCTAATCATCTACCTCACTGCCTACTTCATTATCTTCCGTAAATGGAACCATAAGCTACGACCCGAGGCTTCAAGCTGCTCAATTTCCCTAGCCCACGGCACACCCGCCGTTTTCTTAGCCTCTCAGGCCATTTTATCCTATCCAAATCGCAGTTTCGATTCCAAAAACACCGGTTACCAAAACCTAGTTCTCGATTACAGCATTGCATATTTTCTGATGGACCTTTTCCACTATTTAATGTTCTATCCTAGTGATATTCTCTTCATCGGCCACCATTTGGCAACACTCTTCGTCTTCATCACGTGCCGGTACGTGGTTTTTCACGGGGCTTATGCGATTCTTGTCCTTCTAATTCTTGCGGAGGTCACGAGCTTTTGCCAGAACACCTGGACTCTCGCCGGTGCTCGGAGAAAGGATTTGGATTACGCCGCCAAAGTGTATGAATTTTTGTCTCCTCCGTTTTATGCTTTGTATTCTGTTGCTAGGGGTTTGGCTGGGCCGCTATTTTTGTACAATATGTTTGTGTTTTATTTGAGTGGGGCTGCAGATGAGGTGATTCCCAAATGGATTTGGGTTTCTTGGATTATTGTAGTTGGAATGGCTATTTCGGTTAGTATACTGTGGGTTTCTAATCTCTGGGTTGAGCTGTATAGGGAAAGAAAGAGAAAACTTGGGAAGAAAATTAGATGACATAACAAATGGGTTTTGGTTTTGGGGTTCTTTGTAAGTTGTATCCATGGTAGTGCTGGTAGCTTAATACCATTGGTTTCTTTCTGAATTAGTTGAAAATTTTCAATAAACTCATTTGCTTCTCCGGATTTACGTTTAATGCTCTGTATGTACCATAGTTGTTGTTTATTGATGTGATGAGAATGTTTGTTTGCTTTTTCCTTATCCCTGTAGTTGTTGAAATATTTCAAATTAGGTTGGTAGTTTCAGTAGCTCCTTGTTGAAGATTTTTCACAAATTCTAATGCAACTTTTCGGGTACTATACCCAAAGTTACGATAACATATGGATTAGGATACCACTCTATTCAATCTGGGAGGTTACGACAAAATAAAATTGTTTAAAATTGATCCCAACTTTTTTGTGTCAAAACTTGATTTCATTTAGTTGTAACTGATATTTTTGAGTGGTCATTTTATTTCAAATGAGTTGTAACTTGCCCTTTTTGTATTTGTAAATTTCGGTACAAAATCTTACCCTTGTTGCTATTGTTGTTCCACAAGTCAATGAAAGAGTCTGTGTCAGTACAACTGCCTTGCTAAGTTCTGCTTTGGCCATCTGAAAGAGAAGACTATCGTCTCAACCAAACATATAGTGTAGCCTTTTTCTTCATTGTAAAGTATAGAGGTCGTTAGCTTCTTGGAAGAGGCTAAGCAGAAATATATAATTCATTTTGTTGGTAGAAGTAGAACGGTCTTTGAATTTGGAAAATTGGTTTTGCTTGTCATATGTCACAGGCAGTGGTTGGTGACTTGCTTTCTGTTTGCTTCAGCAATCTAGAGTTTGATATATAAATACATTACTACCGGGTAGTGAAGATGTGATAGCTTAGTCATTCATTGTTTTGCAAGAATAAAAAGGAATTGGAAACCGATGCGGAAGAACTCAAAAATTAGGAAACTAGTTTTCTTTGTTTGGTAGCAAGCTGAAACATTTTACCTTCCCGAAAAAAGAAAGCCAAAAAGTTTACGTTTTATGAAGTTGCCATTTGCCAACATTAAAGTTTCAGGTTAAAATGGTGGGAATGGATTGTGTTGGGGTAGGTAGCTTTGGCCAACAAAGGTGGTTACAACATTTATTTATGTGTTGCTCTTTATTAATGCACTAAGATGGCAGTTGGATTTCCCAATCATACCTCTTTAGTAGAGAGATATTTTGATGGAGTTAGGGCCCCAGGACAGGATTACCATCTCCCAGGTTTTTCTTCATTATCCTCTTTTCACTGATGGTTTCGATGTTTGTGAAACTGTGATTTCTCCTACATTGGAAACCTCGGTGGCACTTTGACGTGAACAAGTAACTATTCAATGTAGATGTCCAGTGCACCTCTAAGCACAAACATATGATCAGCAAATCTAACATGCGTGGTTTCTAACTTAGCACACCCTTTAACAGGGTATTGTAGTTGATCAAAGCAACCACCTGAATTCCCGGCAGGAGGGGGGGGGGGGGGGGGGGGGGGGGTTGCTTTCAGGTGGCGTCGTCCTCTTATGATTAGGATGGGATTACTGTGAGATTATCTCAACAAGCTCATTCCACCAAAACACGAGGATGAATTAACAGTTTCACCACACCTACGCGAAAAAGAAACATGAGGGGAAGTGTAAACACAATTTAGATTACAAAGAAATCAGTATGATTTGCTTTCAGCTGATTGCAGGGCACAATCAAAAGAGCTTTTAGATGTTGCCATGGCCAAAATGCAAGTCGATATCTCCTGACTAGCTTATAGGGACGGCCATAAAAATAGGAAAAAAACAATACTCCCATCATCATTCCAGCAAGAACTGATGAAAACTCACTCTTATTGCACACTCCATCATATCATAAAAAGTCAATCTTATTGCATTAACATAAATCCTTTTTGGTGTTGGGAGATGCTTTAAGAGTAGAAGTGGTAGTTCTTGGTTTGGTTTATGATATTCCTTAGCCCTCCAATAGGTGATAAAGTCATTAGCAGAAGGCCTAGTGTGATGCAAATCTGTAGTTCATCAAAGCCAAAACAGAATCAATCAATTATTTCTTCTTGTTAAATCAAAAGAAAAGTGAATGATTTGTCAATAATTCTTACCCAGTTAGCACACCAAGATAAGCTGAACTTCTTTGGTTTGTAAATTGCAAGCCATATGATGCAAGGAAGCTGGAAAAATATATACAATACAGATTGCCAATTGTAGATATCGTCATTGTTGATCAATAAGCACAAAAAAAAGGCAAGAAAGGTGTCATGTTAGATTGTTTGGCTTACAAAGTATGTTGTTGGGGCAAAAGCAAATCCCCCGAAAAACCCCAGAAGACCACCAAAGAACGGGAAGGTAATGGCTACGAACATTGTAAGTGCTGCAAAGAAAGAAGGTTAATCCAGCTTATAATCAAATGAATTTCACCGTCATTTCTATCCAATCTTTTTTTGAAAAAGTTGGGTAGAAAATTTACCGACCAACGTATATTGATCCGCATGAGGCGTAATCCAAGTACAATTTTGGATTGATAGCTACCTGATAACTTCCGATTACATGGACAACAACGAACATGTTAGCCATTGCAATAAGCCATGCAGGCCTCTCTAAGGAGATGAGTATATTGTCTTCGACTGAATTCCCAAACATCCGATACCCGATCACGGCAACGGGGAAGTAGCACAAGGCAACGACGAAATAGGCTACGAGCACTCCTTTCCACATTGGTCCTTTTGAAGGCTTGTCAGGTGTAGAAGGGATGGTTGCTTGGATCTCCAAGACGACGTTGTGGCCGGCATAGGCGAAAGCAACATCGCCCAAAGCAGTAAAGAAGTTAAACACAATTCCTGGTGTGGTGGTTGCTTTGTAGCCATATTGCACATCTTCTTGCACACCCTTATGCACAGAGGCTGTCCAAGCGATTGTTGAGTAGCTGTATCATAACAACATTAGCCAAACCTCTTGATTTATGTAGGTGAAATAGGATTAGGGAATCTAACCTATATAGTCTGTCTGTATATAGGGGAGACAGCCTTTAAATCTTTTTGCAATAAGTCTACTCAATTGGGTTGTTCACAGGTAAAAATTGTAAATTAACCGAGGTATTCCAGCGTGATCATTAAATGGATCAAATTTTGATCAAATTTGATTACTCAAAATATGAATTAGCGTTTTTCAGTGAACGCCCGAGTCTAAATCCAGACATGTAATAACACACTTCATGGATTTTGTGGATCCTCAATAAGAGTAAATATTCAATACAACTGTGATTTCATGTCAGCAATGTTGACATGGTATCACCAACCAATAATAAAACACCAAGTGAGTAAAGTGAACCCCACTTTGATAGTTATTTGTTTACGTGGAAGATAAGTGACTAGTTATTTGCTTACATAGAAGGTTGATTATTAATTTTAGTGGAGCCCATTTGCTTATTTGTTTTCATATTATTGGTTGGTGATACCACGTCAACATTACCATATAATATCACCGTTGTAATGAATATTTTCTCCCAAAGCACATATATGAAATATTTGTCTATAAATAAGTATACAAGTGTTTAGGCATACGATGACAACAAATGATTATTTGATGAAATTATATTAAAATTTCGATTTGAATTGCTAAAATCAAATTATAATCGAGTTGTTCAAATCAGATAGTTTTAATGAATTCGGATATAGATTATAAAAATCAAATTAATGGATTATTGGATTCAAATTCAAGTTTTCAAAACATTCAGATACGGGTTATAAACATAAAATCCTTCAAAAATTCGAATCATGTTCAAACCCAGGTTTTCAAATCTGATTTGGATCATGATTAAACCTAATTGTCAGCAAATTGAAATACATACATATGTTTTCCTCAATTTTGTACCAGCCACTGGATTTTAGTTCACCTATTGATCAGTTATGTGACAAAAAGATAGTAAAAGAATGGAGTAGAAGAAGAGGTGAGTAGCAGTGTACCTCAAAGACATGACCGCTGCAGCCAGAGAGACCCCAGAAATAGAGTTGAAGTTTGGAAGGTGGGAGAGCACGAAATGGACAGAAGCGAAGATCATTATGAAGGAGGTAAGTTTGAGTTTTTGGCAGCTTCCACACTCTGTTTCATGGAACTTCTTCAGAGACTTCCCTCCAGTGACCATATAAACTATGTTGTGTATAAGGTGATGAGCCATGATAGTATTAGTATAACCACACCAGGCCCCCTAATTAAGATGGGATTTTTTTTTATTACTACAGAATTGATATGAGGAAAAATGAATTTGTTTTTGAGTAGATACAATACATACCATCCAAGAGCTGCCATGGCAGAAGGGAGACTTAAGACTCCAGCTCCAACCATGGCGGTGACATTGTGGAAGGCTGAGTACCACCATTTTGCGTTTCTTGATGAAGTGATCGGAAGCCAATCATCAATTGCCTTCTCCTCTGCTGTCTTTTTAATCTACAACATATGATAAAACATCCATTGCATCAGATGGATGGGGAGTCTGGCAAGATTGAACTAAGATGTAAAGTACAATCAATTAGAGAGAGAGAGAGAGAGAGAGAGAGAGAGAGAGAGAGAGAGAGTCTTTACATTAGTGGGTTTATATGAGTCGTAATCAGCAGGAGTTGATGTGGGAATGTAAGAGTTATCATCATTTGGAGCTTGAGTTCCCATGGCTGTAGTTCACAAAACAGAGAGATCGATGCAGGGAAGATGATGAAGCACAAAACAAAAAATTAACTAAATACACATTTGGGAACAATGAACTTGGGAAATATCAAAATTGTCTATACAGCTGATTAGTATATTCTGCAGGCTGCAGTTCAGAGAGAGAGAGAGAGAAACTTGCATGATTAAGTCATTGAGCAGTGAAGGATCTCATATGAACCAAATGAAGCAAACAAGTATTTTGAAACTTATTGGCTTCAAGCACCACATGCAATGTACATATAATGACATAATAAAGCTCGGAAAAGGATGCAATGGGCGGAGATTGCTGCCGACTTGCTATGTTTCCTACAGTATTAAAACAACTGTTCTTGTTAACATCGATTTAGATTGACTTCAAAGACAAAAAACAGCATTAAAAGATGTCGTTAAGTACCAAGGCAATTTAGAGATCTTCATCAGAGAGAGGACACTAGCATGCAGCACAAGGATGAAAGATGCAAGGAATCTTAACTGGTAGTTTTCGATACGGTTCCAGATACTCAGCCGGATTGTACATAACTAGCACTTAGTTTAAGGCTTTTATTTGTGTCTACTGACACTAACAACCTTAATTTTGTAGCTGGATTATTTTTTCGATTATCGAGAAAATCAAATAACTGCTTTGACGACATGATAGAGAATCTGAAGGAGAGTTGGAAGTATCAGTTTGTTTTTCTCTTGATATCTAAGCAGCAAGACAGGAAGTCTCGAGGGAAAATGTAACACATTCCTCTTTCCACGATTAGCAAGTTTGAATTGCAGTCCATTTCCTTGTCATTTGCTTCATTATTCTTGTTACAGGATGGATTTGACAACTATCTCACTCTTCAGTTTAAGGTGGGTTATATGTGATATGGGTAACTTGGTGGGACAAAAAAAAAATTGATCTTACCTGATTTGACGTAAGTTTTTATGTGACGCAATTGATTGTACTGAAAATGTCGATCATTATTGAGCATGTATCAAAGAAAACTGCAAATTGTTTTCGGAATGTGGCCAGCAAGGCACAAATTCCGGTTCTCAGATGAACAGGAAAAGAGCAATATGAAGGAAACTGCAAGTTTATACTTTCTAATGAGTTGTGGCAAATTGTCGGGATAGTTTGGACAGGAACTTGAGAACGAAATTGATAGTTTAGTACAGGAAGACAAAGAATAAAAACGGTAGTAGCGAAAAACAACAATCCCAAACCACCTGAAAATTGGATATGAGTTAGCAGGTGATCTTGTTTCCTGGAACTTCTCAATTTTTTGCATTAGAACTACCGACAATTTGAATAATTACATAGAAATTGCATTCAGAAAAACAGATTATTGTACTCATCATAATCTCAGAAGACTTTGGAACCCACATTCATTTCAGCTATAAAAATCAAAACATGAAAATACTCAAATGTATGTATACACACGTAAATAGGGGAAAAAAAAGAAAAAGAAAAACAGCAACAGTAAAGGTCTCCAGACGTTTCTATTCATAGTTCAGAAATCCTAATGAGGTTCCACCATTTATTACTTGACAAAACCCGCCCATTTATCATTCTGGTCATTGTCGGTATGATCATGATCTGCTTCAATATTATTGTAAGATTCTTGAACCGCTTCCTTTGGGGTTGCTGGACGCTTAAGAGTAGAATTTATAGTCCTTGGCTTGAAGTATGATCTGCCTTAGCCCTCCAATTGGTGCTAAAACCATCAAAAGAACTCCCAACACAATGCAGATCTGAAATTTAATTATGAAGCCACACATCAAATTAGATAAGACAGAGAGAGAGACAGACAGAGAGATGGGACATTTCAAATGGCACAACATACCCAATTAGCAATCCAAGATAGGCTGAATCTCCTTGGTTTGTAGATAGCGAGCCACATGATGCAAGGGAGCTGGGGACAGACAGAAAAGATATATCAAGAACTCATATGATGTCTTAGTTGCAGTGACACGAAGAGATCGAGAGTTGCTTACGAAGTAAGTTGTTGGGGCAAAGGCAAATCCTCCGAAGAATGAAAGAAGACCACCGAAGAATGGGAAGGTAATGCCAACAAACATTGTGAATGCTGTAAGCAAAGAAATATATATATCAGCTTTAAAGGAAATATATCTGCAGTGATACCACAAGCTTCCGTATATGAAGCAGTAAGGGGAAAAGCGGGTTGGTCACTTACCAACGTATAAATTTCTTGTAATAAAGCGAAGCATGAAACTTGGCCTGAACTTCAATTTCTTTACCAGCACAGTTTCTAACATGTCAAAGACTGGCATCGCATAAATCTAAATAAAAGCAAATTGAACACAATTTGGTAAACACTCATCTTATATTTGAACTCGTCTGTGAATTTTTTTTTTTTTGAAATAGCTGAAAAAGTTTGCCTCGAACCTGATAGCTTCCAATAACATGAATGACAACAAACATGTTAGCCATTGCAATGAGCCACACAGGTTTCTCTAACGAAACGAGGATATTGTCCTTCACTGAATTCCCAAAAATATAATATCCGATAAGAGCAACAGGGAAGTAGCACAAAGCCACAATTATATAGGCAACAATCACTCCCCTCCACATTGGCCCCTTGGATGGCTTCTCAGGTGTGGAGGGAATTGTTGCCTGAATCTCCAAGACCACATTGTGCCCAGCATAGGCAAAAGCGATTTCACCCAAGGCTCCAAAGAAATCAAAAACTTTGCCTGCTGTGCTCTTAGCTTTGTAGCCATATTGCACATCCGGTGCTACACCTTTGTCAATTGAAGTCGTCCAGGCAATAGTAGAGTAGCTGTGTGGCAACAACATCAAACATGTTATGCTTGAAACAAGGCAAATGTTTTTTTTTTTTAGCGCTTGTATGGCAGCTGTTAAAGGTTGATAAACACATTCAATACATTAACTACTTTTTTTCTCCACACCTTATAATCTCTGTAGCAGAAGCATGCTTTTTAATAGCTTTCAGTTATTTTTCCTTGGTTTTGATTGATTTATAGCTACAAAATCATGTGCTACAGTAACATAAAAATAATTTCCCAATAATATGATAAAATTGCATAGAGGAAACATAATAATATACCTCAAAGACATGACTGCTGCTGCCAAAGACACACCAGAAATGGAGTTGAAGTTGGGAAGATGGGAGAGAACAAAATGGACAGAGCCAAAGATCATAATGAAGTAAGTGAGTTTGATACTTTTGCAATCTTTGCACACTAAATCATGGAATTTCTTCAGTGAACTCCCTCCAGTGACCATATAGACTATGTCAACACCAACTTCTACAATTAGCTGTTGGGGCACTACTATCCATAGACCAAGCTTTTCACCAAAAGCATGCTGACCAAGCTCATGGTATCTGTCGAAACGCTTCCCAGGTACCATTTCATGCATCTCAACCATTTGCCATAAAGTGTATAGAGTGACACACCAAGATATGACCATCACAGTTACACCAGGTCCCCTGAAAAATGACAACTCATTTCAAAATCGAGACAATTCATGCACAAAATTCAAAGCATGCCTAGATAATTATAAATCATAGTCTTTTAAAAGTTTATGCTGGAACGGTTATGACAAAGCTGCCTAAAGTTTCAAATATTATCAGACACAATTCTATTGGTCTCAATTTGATCATACCATCCCAGTTCTGCCATGGCAAACGGGAGACCCAGGACACCAGCTCCAACCATGGCTGTGACATTGTGGAAGGCTGAGTACCACCATTTTGCGTTTCTTGATGAAGTGATCGGAAGCCAATCATCAATTGCCTTCTCCTCTGCTGTCTTTTCAATCTACAACATATGATAAAACATCAATTGCATCAGATGGATGGGGAGTCTGGCAAGATTGAACTAAGATGTAAAGTACAATCAATTAGAGAGAGAGAGAGAGTCTTTGCATTAGTGGGTTTATATGAGTCGTAATCTGCAGGAGTTGATGTGGGAATGTAAGAGTTATCATCATTTGGATCTTGAGTTCCCATGGCTGTAGTTCACAAAACAGAGAGATCGATGCAGGGAAGATGATGAAGCACAAAACAAAAAATTAACTAAATACACATTTGGGAACAATGAACTTGGGAAATATCAAAATTGTCTAAACAGCTGATTAGTATATTCTGCAGGCTGCAGTTCAGCGAGAGAGAGAGAGAAACTGGCATGATTTAAGTCATTGAGCAGTGAAGGATCTCATATGAACCAAATGAAGCAAACAAGTATTTTGAAACTTATTGGCTTCAAGCACCACATGCAATGTACATATAATGACATAATAAAGCTCGGAAAAGGATGCAATGGGTGGTGATTGCTGCCGACTTGCTATGTTTCCTACAGTATTAAAACAACTGTTCTTGTTAACATCGATTTAGATTGACTTCAAAGACAAAAAATAGCATTAAAAGATGTCGTTAAGTACTAAGGCAATTTAGAGATCGCCATCACAGAGAGAGGACACTAGCATGCAGCACAAGGATGAAAGATGCAAGGAATCTTAACTGGTAGTTTTCGATATGGTTCCAGATACTCAGCCGGATTGTACACAACTAGCACTTAGTTTAATGCTCTGTTTGGTACGACAGAAAAATGAAAGGATGAAAAATTGAAATGATGGAAAGTGGGGGGATAAATAAACATCATGTTTGGTAAGGAAGGAAAGTAGGAAGGACGTAAAAGTTGATGGATTAATTTTTCTTCCAACTCACTAAAATCAATCCCTCCAAAATCGGAAGAAAAGTGGATGAAAAGTTAATTATTTGTGTTGAAATGTATCTTAACTATATAATAAAGTAGAGCGAAGTTTGAATCCAAAAGATAAAGAGAGGTCCAGATCGTTTTGAGACAAAACATAAACACATCTTACGACCAACGTAATCCCAATATAAAAGACGGTTCAGATCATCTCAAAAATTCTGATCTAACGGTAACAATGAGTACTAAATTTTTTTTTCTCGCCCAACTCAGGCTTATCTCTCACGCGTCTCTCTCTCTCTCACGATCTATCACGCCTCTATCACATGAAATCCATCACAAATCTTCTCTCAATCTCAAAACTTACTCATAATACTGCCATTAGGACGGCTACAGTAGAGACAGAGACAGACGAAAGGCATAGAGAGAGCAGAGGCTTTGGATATTCACATCTCAAATCCTCTGTTTCTGGTACTATTTCTGTGTGTCTATGTATTATGCTTACATATGGGTTAGTCCAGTAGATGTGATTTCTTGGTAGTTCACCCGCAATGCTCAACTAGTGGATTTTTTGATCATGTAAAGTTTTACTCTGAATTCATATCATCATCTTAGGATTATCGTCGAAATATAGTAAATTTGTACTCTGAACAGACCACTTCTCTCTTACCTCCCTCATTTTCCCCTTCCTTTTCTTCCTCCACCCCTTCATATCATCAACACCCACCACGTGTTTGATGGTTTGCTTCAAAGAAAATGCATTATCAATTTCCAAGTGTAACATTTTCAAGTGTATGTTTCTTTTACCAGTTTGCATGATTTTGGATTTTAGTCAAAATAATCCTTGGCAAACTACAAATTGAAGTTTTTAGAAGTGAAAAACAAAGTTTGGATTTTTTATATTTGGTGTGCAATTATCAAGTTCTGAGTTTAACATGATGTAGATTTTATTTTTTCGGAAAAGAACCAATGTAGAGGTTAGTAAGCTCCTTCTTGGAGTTAATATAGTGGAATAGACTTTCTAATTTCATCAGAGTCTAGAAAAGTCTGGTGACATTGAAGCTTTGGAAGCACAGCTGCTGAATAAGCATGAAGCTTTCCAGTGTCATTAGAAGCATGACAAGTAAATAAGACATTAAGTATTTAATTTCATGACCTCTTTTGGTGGTTAAAGGGTCTCAAATGAAATCCACAAAGAGAACATCAGAGGATCTTAGCATCTAGCCTTTACCTTTATGATCTGCACAGATGCAATGGAAATGGCGATTATTTGAATTGTGAGTCAGCTATCATGAGTTAATTGATTTCTGTCCACTTTAGTTTTGCGCTTTGGTGATGGTTCTTTGGTTTATTTGTTACGGTAGGATTAGTACTTAAAACAAACATTGTGAGTGAAGTTACAGTTCTTGCCTGAATGGTGTTTGGTTGAGGAATTGGGTTGAGGAATTGGATATACACAGGAAAGATTTTTGTCATTTTATATTGTCTTGACCATTCAGGAAGATTAATATGCAGTCATTTTATATAGTGCTTGAATAAAAGTTATCAGTTTTCTTTTGGATAGTTTATGGTGCCTGGAAATGACAATTTGAATGGGTTCTGTATGTTTCAGGGTGTACCCTGCTCCTCTGTGCCACGGCGCAACAAACCAAGACGTGTTGATTTGTACTATTCAAGTCGGTGTATTCGTGCAGGTAATTAAGGCTTTACTGCTCAAGCTTTTTTATTGCTTCCACAAACATTTAAGCAATTTACTTGAAAGATTGATTGCATGCTAACCTAAACAACTATGGACAACATCTTTGGCAATAATCCTTGCAATTGGATCAAGAACTTTGATTGTTTATGCATGCCTTTTTCAAATTTCATCTGTTTGTATTTTGTACAAACCCAATTGAGATCGAGTATAATTTGTATTATAATTGGTCATTTGGTTTTTAAAGTGTCATTGAATGTGCTTATAGTTTTTTATTGGTTTATTCGATTGTATGTATACGCACGAATAACCTTTGTTTTTAGTCTCTGGGTTGCGAATTCGTAATTGTTATTCTAATCTTAGTTTTGGGTTTTTCAAGATTTCATTTCCACGTTTTGGGTTCAATTTCTCACATTCAAGGTTTTGCCTTTTCATGTAATTTCTTGTGATATTCAATTGCAGTATTTGGGACACCTCTTAAATTTTAAGGTCATTTCTAATTTTTGAATGCTAACAATATAGTTATACTTGACCCATACTTGAATATATCTTATCACCATTAGGTGACCATGTTTTTTATGTTAGTTAAATGTTTGGTGTCTTGAGCGGACTGTCACGGCATCAACATCGTTGATGGTTTTAGTTATGGAGAAAGAACGTTCAAGATTTAGTTGCGGGTGAAAGGGATATGGTGTTTATGGTTTGGGATTTTAAGGGTTAGTAATCTATTAAATTGACAGAAAAATAAAGAGAATCAAATTGGATTGAATTTTTGCTTCCAAATAATTATTTTTCATATTTGATGGGATATATGATGTATAACTGTTTTAATTCCCTCTTTCTTTTATGTTAATAAACTGCTTTTTTTTTGGCTTGTTACGGAAGGTATGGAGCTTTTGGATCTTAGTACAAAGATAAAGATGCATGTAATTTTTGTACGATTGATCTATGGAGTGTAAAATCTGAAAAAATAAATTAAATTAAATTAAAATTATTATTAAAATCATAATTAAAGGGGTAAAAGAATAATTAATTGTTAAAGTACGGGTCAAAAACATAAATTTTAAAAAAAATAAAATTTGACTATATATATATAAGTAGAAAACTTTTGTCTTCCACTTTTTCTTTCTTCTGGAGAGGCGGCAAGACAGAGAGTTAGAAAAGAGATAAAGAGAAAAAGAAAAGGAAAAAAAAAAAGTAGATCTCCTGACCTTCTTCCTCAGATTTACGAAGATTTACCCGTTTAATCGCTTCGGGCCAAGAATTAAAGTTGCTCTACGTAACGAGAGCTACGCAACCACACCAAAGATCGTATTTTTCTCCAAAAATATCAAGTACGAAAATTTAGACTTAAAGCTTGGGAAGCTAAATTTGGGCTTTCCTTGGAGTCTACTACGTGAGCTCACGCTACGAGAGGTAGGGTTTTCCCTATTTAGATGTAATTTCAACCTAAAATATGACATATGAAATGGGTAGGCTAAGGGTGTATTTCACATGTTAGGTCTTGACTAATGTAACTAGTGGATCAAATATAGGATTTATAATTAACCTTGTAATTAGTAAAATCCTATTGTAATTAATTTGGTGTAAGTTAATGTTAGTGGTTTAAAGTATGACTAGTGTAACATTAGCATGACTTGATGTTTTTAATGACATATCAAGTTTAATAAAATTATTAGCTTGTTATGTAATTATGAAATAATATGTATGTTAAATGATTATTTAGTATATGATTATTGTGGGGGACTTGTGCTTATGTTTATAGAATTAATAAACATGTAGCCATGTTGGAAGTAATAAACATGCTAGTTGTGTAAATTGATTGTGCCATCTAGGTGTTTTGTTTAAATGTCTAGGTGAATACAAGTATGTTAGTTGAGTTGATTATCTTCGATAGTATGCTTGAGATTGTGTTGAAAATGTCATTATATTGCATTCATTATATAATGAACATTATAAGTGGTACCAAATGCAATTACACATTGCATTGCATTATGCATGGATTGCACTACATTCATGGGCATTGACATGGGTGGGAGTGTGCGCATGGTATGAAATCAATCACCACATAGGTGGTTGATCGTGGGCTCGGGAAAGTCGCACCAAGGTCCTGTTGAGTCGCATGAAAAGTTAAATGGATAAACGTGTCGGGGATAGCAAGAAGGGCTAGATTCTCCCTCGGGTGCAAGACCCGCTTACTTGGTTTATACACTTTCCGGAGGTGCAATTCCAGAAAAGTGTAACGGCGGAAACGGAGCAGCAGGTGGGATGTCCTGAAAATCCGTTGATGGTTTGTGACGCCCCGATTTTCGGGGGTGATTTAAATATCTTTAATGTGATTTATGTGACAAGTAGAAACAATTCATCAAATGAATTGAATAGTTCATGTATTTTGATTTAAACTAGACAATCAGAGCATCTAACGTACTTTCAAGTAACTTAGGTACAAAGGATTTGTAATTTGGGCCTTCATTTAATATCATAGTCTAAGTACCCAAATTATACATTCATCCCAAAAGTCGTCCATAATCGACGCTATTACATCCCATCGGTTTCGAAAACACACCAAAGCGACAAAACACAATTCACAAATTTAAAATTTTTCCGAGCATTAACATGAAATATAATATCCCAAAAACAGCTGAGCACATATGTTCAAGATAGCTCTGGGAAGGAACCCCCATCATCTCTTGGTTTAGTCCCTGCAAAATGTTAGGGTGAGCCAAAGCCCAGCAGGAAAAACAACTACTAAGTTTTAATCCCATCCCGTAAAATATGTGTCTATAAGTTCATATCAAATAATATTTACCGTAGCAACCTGCTTAAAACATAGCATGAGGCATTATATAAACATTACCAATAAACACAAAACCTACGAATGATGCAAAATTTCAATTAAGCATGTAATTAATGATATTAAGCTCATAACATGCTTAAAGCAATACATATGACGTACCAACAAGTATAAATCGTTCGATTTAGTATGTACCCAACATTACCTATCCGTGTCATGGGTCACACTAGACTTTCACTCTTAGTCTTTATCCATTTAAGTCATTACACCGTTTGTTATGCACAAACACCTTGGGAACTCCGGGTCCCTTAGAGGGCTCTAACCTCGGGTGTACCCCACCCCCTCGTCTTTAGATGCTTTCAATCAGGGCACGAGTGACCCCGCACCTCGACGGATGTTACGCTTGATCAAGACTTGTTTTGGGTCTTTCACCCAAGGGAGGAGCGATCCCTGCTTGCTTGTCCCAATTTCATTTCGAGAATTATCATTTCATGTGTCTCAAAGTCGGTTGAGCACACTAACCAGAATAATCACAAATGATGTATTTACCATCATGATAACAACCAAAATACAAATAATATAATCATGAATATGCATTTCAATATCTCTTCAACATGCTTTCGTATACGAGTATATGCTACTCAAATCAATACATATATCATGATTAACATTCTAACTATGTGGAAGTGTACCACCTTTCACATATAATACTTCTCTTGTAAATTTTCATATATATATTAGTGGTTTAACTTTCATAAGTGACCACACTTTTACTTAAACAATGAATATATAATTTTTATCACCATGGGAGTAGTTTACAACTCCAAGAGAATACCATCTTAAAAGCCACACGTGATTTGGTGGTTTTTCCACATGGTTATAATCTTTTGGATTCATTCATGAATCTTTAGGAACTTCATTGCAATTAGAGGTCACTTTGTAATATTCAAAGGGGTCTTTAGATAATTTTTAAACACATGATCTAGCAATTTTTATAATCTCTAAAACAATCTCATAACTATTCGGGGCCAATATATAATTTCAGAAACATTACCTAACTACTAAAAATACTGATTTGTTGCTTTAGTAGTATTTTATGATCTTCTGGGGTCATTGTGTAATTTCAACAGGTGCCTATTTGTTACTCATGAAACATAAAGGGGGCTTTCTGCAACTGAACCAAACCTTGAACTTAACTTTGTAGTTTCTACAAGTAGGTATATGATGTTTCTAAAAACTAAGGGGGAAGTTTCTGAATTTAAGCCAACATTTCTTCATCTTCTCCATCGTCCAGAACCTGCATCAAGAAAGGTTCATCTCCCATTTTTCTTTTTCTACCATAAATTGTTTCTTTTATTCATTGCTTTCAAATCTAAAACTCCCCATTCATCACCAAGGACCTAAGTTACTTTTCAACAAATTTTCACCTCATTCCTTGCTGAAACTCAAAGACCCATTTATACAAATTTCATTCATATGCATGTATACATATATACTTATATATACATATATACCGATATATATATATATATATAGCTCATCCACATATCTTATTCATCGACATGCACACCACATATATTAGATCAATAACTTACAAAGCAAAAGAGAAAATTAAAACCGTAGAGAGATATGGAAGAAAACAAAGGAGTTGTAATTCCTACCTTTGTTTAGAGCTAGTAGTTGTAGGTTCAAAATTTCAGTCCTTAAGCTTCTCCTTTTCCAACAATGAGGTCCTCCCTCTCTCTGTTTTTTTTTTTTTCTTCAGTAGCAAGGCTGCCCGATTTCTTTCTCCCCCATTTTCATTTGTTTTGCCTGTATTTATACACTAAAGAGGGATGGCTTCAAGTCTTCAGTCAAATAGTAATCTATGGTCATGGGCGGCAATAGCAGGTAATTATGCTTCCTTGCCTTCCTAAAATGGTTAATGTCAGCTAAATAGTCATGGCAGGCTGCCATGACTGATATATTCATCATCATTTTTTTTTTTAATTCATTTTTTTTTGTTTAATTATTTTAACTTAAGCTAATTTTTTTTTTTTTTTCCGCGATACTAAACATAGTCAATATTATACTAGTCGGACTCGTTTTCATGAGGAGAATTAAACGATGAAGTCTATTTCTTCATCCGAGTTGTTTTATATCAAAAGTCAAAATTTTGATAACTTAATAGATATAATTAGAAATAGCGGGTTTTCACATGGTTGGTGTCCCATTGGTGTAATACCATAAATCATATCTCCACAAAGACACAAGAACATGAATTAATTAGTTATTGAGTGTATATAACACCAATGACAGGGGTTTGGAATGCCCGGATACATACGCATGACATTGCATGTATTGTGGGAGCTCATGATTGCGCTCGGTGTTGATATTGTTTGCATGAATCTCATCTCATGGCATGACATGATTTATGACATTTGTTCATAATATACATATTTGAATGAATGCATGAAATGATTGTTGCATGTAACATTTCATATGCATTTAGGTTGAGAAGAATTCTCTATAGGAGTCACCCTATTGAGCGTTGACTTACCCTTTATGAGAACATTTTTCAGGTATTGCTCAGGCGTCCACCAAAGGCGAGGCCATGGGCCCGCTTTGACGACAGAGCCGATCTGTGGCTCTTATTTTGACTTTGCAGTCCCTTGTATATGTTTACTTTTGGCCTTGTATAATTTTTGTAACAAAAATTTGTTTATATTTAAAAGGCATGTATATGAGACTCTTTTGAGACATTTATTCTTTTATGAATGAATGTACATAGTGATAATGATTATGGTAGTATCCAATACGATGCAATTGAGTATGGATGAATGGACCCGGTGTGGTCAATGTTGTATGATTGCATAGGTTGCGTTTTGGGTATAGCTCCCCGTACAAAGGAGATTCTGCCTAAATTTTGTTAAGTTATGGATTCCGGTAAATGAGGTATAACGGCGTGGTATCGAATTACATGGTATCCACGGGTATTCTGCGGGTTGATGGATGTTCAACCGGGTAATTACGGACACCCGGATATAGGGGCGTCACATGGAGCTTCCTTGGTGCCAAATAGAGTTTTTGGATTTTTTTTGGATTGTTGTGTTTTCTTTAAATTCATATGTTTCTTAAAAATAAGTAGATTTGTACTAATTATGTACACATGTTACTATTTTTTATGTTATGTTTTTAAAGTAAATTTTGTCATTTTTTTATATTAATTGAGAGTTTAGATTGATTTGAAATGGTGTAATAAAAAAATAAATTACATGATTAGTGCTCGATTTTGCATTGCACGATGTCTTTAAATTCATAAATTACATGATTTGTTCTAAACTTGATTATGTAGATATGTTCAATAGATAGTTTTACGATATTATGCTCTCCTCCCTGCTGGATATCTGCAAAATGGTCCAATTGTTGAATAGCTCTTCTTCTCCCTGCTAGATGCAGTAGCGTGAACAGCCACTGTTCAGCTACTGCCCTCAACTCTTCAAGACAGCAGCTGCTCTCCTCTTACCAGCTATTACTTCTCAGCTATTACAATGCGACTGGACCATTTTGCTCTGCTGGAATGCTGCAGCTGGATGTCACTGTACACGTGACTGTTCAGCACAACAGTTGGGCATTTGTTATTAGCTGACATGTCTGAGTTTTTCAGGTAGAATTTCAAGCTGGCATACGTGACATTGGGGTTGACGTGTGTGCGGCATCCAAATGTTTTCTATCGTATAGGTGTATATTCTTAGATGATAGTTTTGACTCTTAGTTCTAGCATTTTTTGGTAATTCTTTCAATGCGTATGCACATGTCAATGCTTTGTTCGTAGTTGAGATTTATGCAATTGATGTTGTCTAGGTAAAGTAACGTGATGGATTTTTGGTTGTCCACACCCACTACACACATATATAGTTTGTTTGATGAAATATCTCAGGTGTTAGATTGTATTTTAATATCTGTTTCTCTGTTTCTTTTCTTTGATCAAACTATAAACTCATAAACATAGTACTGTCATGAACAAATTAGATGATTTTAATTAAATGAATGCAAATGGATATGCGTAGGTATATCCTCATTTTTCTCGAGGCATCCAACAAAATCTACCAGTAAGACAAAACGTAAGTAAATAACCATCTTTGTGAAGCTAATTATGTATCCTCCCTTATGAAATTTATTTAATTGATTGCTTGGATATGAACCACTTAAACACTTTTGAATGTTGACATCATTTTTTAGACAGCATTTGTGAACTTATTTTTATTATGTAGATGGTTGCATTTGTGGACAGTTTTTTGTTTGAAATATGTATTACATGGGTGGATTGAGTTTATAATTATGTTTTGTTATTGAATTGGATTATGGTAATGATGACGAATACAAGAAAAAATTTATTGATTTCATTTATTATTTAAAGATTGCAAAATTTGATTTGGTTCTATTAGTAATTTTTTTCCTTATGTATTTGTATATGTGTTGTTGCGTTGGAGAATTTTTTGTTCATTTTTTACAAGTAACGTAGTGCCTTCAGGCACAGACAATTACTAGTTTGTCTATATGTATTTTAATATATACATATATTATATATACATTAATTTCATATAAAAATACAATGATAAAATATGTATTTATATATATTTTAAAAAAAAAATTAAAAATAAATAAATAAAAATAATAAAATATAAAATATAAAAATAAAAAAAATAAACAAGTCAACTCGCAACTCGACACGACACAATTAGTTAAATGAATTGAGTTAAATTTGATTAATGTTCGATACAAACCCGTAATGACTCAACATGAATCTGACACGATTCGATTGTCATCCCTAATCTTAGCCAGCACAAAAAAAAAAAAAAAAAATTTAATCAATTTTATTTTCCATCCATCCAACCAAACACAATGGAAGAAAAGTGTATCATTCCTACCTTCCTTCCTCGAATGATAGAAAATATATCCCTCCTACTTTTCATCCTTCCTACTTTTCATCTTTCCGACCAAACGGAGCATAAGGCTTTTATTTGTGTCTACCGACACTAACAACCTTAATTTTGTCGCTGGATTATTTTTTCGATTATCGAGAAAATCAAATAACTGCTTTGACGACATGGTTGAGAATCTGAAGGAGAGTTGGGAAGTATCAGTTTGTTTTTCTCTTGATATCTAAGCAGCAAGACAGGAAGTCTCGAGGGAAAATGTAACACATTCCTCTTTCCACGATTAGCAAGTTTGAATTGCAGTCCATTTGCTTCATTATTCTTGTTACAGGATGGATTTGACAACTAGCTCACTCTTCAGTTTAAGGTGGGTTATATGTGATATGGGTAACTTGGTGGGACAACAAAAAATTGATCTTACCTGATTTGACATAAGTTTTTATGTGATGCAATTGATTTTTATTGAGCATGTATGAAGGAAAACTGTAAATTGTTTTCTGAATGTGGCCTGCAAGGCACGAATTCCGGTTCTCAGATGAACAGCAAAAAAACAATATGATGGAAACTGCAAGTTTATACTTTATAATGAGTTGTGGCAAATTGTCGGGATAGTTTGGACAGGAACTTGAGAACGAAATTGATAGTTGTGCGTACAGATTTTTGCACAATATAAATGTTCGAGTAGAAGCAGGACTAGGGCGAACTCGTCTTGACCGTTGACGTCGAATCCTAGCGGTGAAGTGGATTGGCGTGACGTAGGCCAAAAGGAACTGGTTGGATTGACGGTGGCTCCTCCTTGTGGAACGGTTGAACTAAGCCTCACAAACGGTGTTGGACTCCGGCTTCTCCTGGACACGAAAAGAAGAGTTAGAAGGGCGCCGGAGTGTCTCCGGCATTCCCCCTCCGACGGACAAGTCAGTAGTCATTTTTGAGAGGGAGAGTATTCGGAGCACACTTGTTTGCATGTGTTGCGTACCTTCGATTTGCCTCTCAGAGGGCTATTTATACCTTTGTTGGTAGTAATCATTGCAGGCTAGTGCACAGTAGGAGATGTCAGTCATGGGGAAGCGTTTTTCTCCTTTTGCAGAGATATTTGAAGGCTCTTAACTGCTCGGAGTCCCGACCAATCAATGCCCCTTACCTCGGGCGCCCGAGCAATAAATGCTCTTATCCCTATGCAAATGTATTGAATGCTTGATCTTTGTAGCACTTAATGCGCCCCTTTCCGGGCTATCCCAGTCATCAAGGACATCCCATCATACTGAATGTTTATTAAATGATCCCCTGTATACCCGGACAATGACTGGGACCTTTGTGTAAAGCTATGTACTGCTCTGCTCACAGTACTACGTGTCCTTATCCCCTTGGTTGCCAACTCTGCTTACCCTGCCTGCCTTACTGAGTTGACGGAAAGGACAAGCCAGTGACTCCTTCCTCACCTTAGTTTCTATAAGCCGGAGACGTCGGGGAGCTTTTAGAGCCGAGATGACGTGTACCGGGCCCTCATATCCCGAGAAGACATAGGCGCCGAGCACACGTGTGAGATGAGGCAGCACCGAGGTTCATTGAGTGCCGAGATTACGTGTCATCAATCTAAACCACCCAGTGGTATCCGGACGCCGAGGACACGTGTCACCATTCTAGTACCGGGATCACACGACGCCGAGGACGTGTGTCATGACATCAGTCGTCGGAGCACAGTGATCCCCCGAGAACACGTGTTACCATCTGCTGAACCCACAGAATGTCCCATCAACTGCCCCCCAGCCCTTGGCCTTCGTACGACAGAGGACACGTGTCGTGGAGAAGGTGAGAGGGCTCACCAACTCCATCACTTCTGCAGCCGCAATCCCCTCTTCGGAGATCGTGCGCATTAAATGCGCCCCTCATCGTGCTTCGTGCGCAATGATGGGGACAGGTACTATATAAACAACACTTAGTTCATCCGTGCTTCGTTCTCGAAAGCTAACTCTGCAGAGCTATTCATCGCCGGAAAGTTCGCCGGAGAGTCGCTGCAACTGATTCACTTCGCCGCCTCATTTGACGTTTTTTTTTCTGAAGACCACAGCCCTCTGCCGCCACCGCTTCCTTCTTCATTCCTCATTCCGGTGAGTCTCCTTGCATTACTCGTTTTCTTTCCTCTATTTTCTTCGTTTTTCCGGCGACCAGTCGCCTTCTTCTCCTTCGTCTGTGTCAAGAGTGACCCTGCCTGTTCATACTCCGTCCACCGGTCTTCCTTCCGTTGAGCCCAGTGAGTGTACCAAGCAGAGAGAACACCCCCGAGGATCATCTTGTCCCCGAGGACATGACTAAACGTCGTCCCAAGAAGGTCCCCGAGGCAGGCGAGGCTGGTTCCTCTCGGCCTCGCAAGTACACCGTAGAGAGCAAGCAGCAAATAGTAAATTTTAGGACCCACTACTCCATTCCCCCCGAGGTCACAATAGATAAGTTTGACCCAAAAAAGCACAAGGTAGATGTCGGCACCGAGGCTGAGATGCCCTTCTATACGAAGGCCATAATGGAGGGCGGAGTTAGGTTCCCTCTCCACCCTATCCTCCTCCGTTTCCTCCACCGTTTTCGACTCTTCCCGGGGCAGTGTTGCCTTAACACCTTTAGGATCATCATGGGTGTCATTGCCTTGAACGAGCGTCATGACCTTCACCTCGGCTTGGACGACATTCTCTTCTGTTATGCCTTGGTGAGGGTCATGCCCCAACAAATGTACTACCTCAAGGCTCGGGATACCACCATGTACCTTGTCACCCACCTTCCAGATTCCGACAAAGGGTACAAGGATGACCTCCTCATCTTCGGTGGTCAATGGGAGAAAGGGCCTGGTCCAGAATACGCCGCTGACTTGTGGTGTCCCAAGCAGTGGAGGACTACGAGTACGTCGGCCCTTCTCTTGTCTACTTTTCTGCTTTTCCTCCAATGTTCTTCGGCTGATGATTGTTTTGTTTGCAGGGATCCCCGACTCCGAGACAGCTGCTCTTCCTCGGAACCAAGTGAACATCGGTGACATCAGCTTCGTCTGGAACTTCTTGGGGAACAAGGGCCTGGGTCGTGCTGCCCATCTCCTCCTTGACTACACCCCGGGGTACAAGAAGTTTAGCCAAACACCTCACAACTACGATCCCTTAGCAGAAGAGGAGCCCACTGAGGCGAACTTGGAGAACGACCCCGACAGGGCCACTGAAGCCGAGGTAGAGGGGGTCACCGAGGGTACAGCTGCTGAGGAGGAAGACGAGATCGTTGAGATAAGGGGTCCTGCTGCTACCACCGGTGCTGAGCCCAGTACGTCGGCGAGGGAGACTTGACCAAATTTCGAAGTTCTTGAGAGCTTGAACACAGAGGACGCTCTTGAAGTTGCGATGTCTGGTTATCGCTTGGACTTGAACTTGATTAAGAAACGAGCCGCCCTCAAAGACAGTCGGGGCCGAGGAACTAGTTCCAATGAACCTCCCCCCCCACCGCCAAGAGGGACTCCACCAGTCGATCCTCCTCCACCACCGAGGGGGACTTCTCGTTCCAACCTTCCTCCTCCTCCTTCCCCTTCTGGACCTTCGGGGCGCGGCCGGGGCCGAGAAAGAGACCCCCACCCAGAGGAAGAAAGGAGAGTGAAGCAGAAACATGATGTGGCCGGTCGGGGTAGGGGTACTCCCGCTCCTACTTCGTCATCATCAACTCCTGGCACAACTCCGCCTTCCCCTTCAGTGCCAATGACTCAAGCGGCGGAATGGCGTCCTCGAGTTCGGGATCGTGAAGGCAATCCGATCCGAGAGTCTGATTCAATCATCCATTCTCCTTACGTGGCCTATGCTGTGAGTGAGACCCTCCTCTTTCATGGCGACATGGAGGAGCACCGAGGCAGGCCACTGAATCAACTTCTTCGTAACATCATCCAGAATTCCTTGGTGGTGAGTGTCTAAGTCAATTTTCTCCTTTCACTTCCTTGTTTCATTAACTGTGCTGACTTCCCACCTTCTTTGCAGACTGCTCAGCAAGTCTCTGCTATTGCCGACCGCTTCTACTCCCAACGGGACGTGCTCCAGGACTCAGAGAAGCAAAAATCTGAGGCTCAGGCTGCTCTTGCAACGGCAAAGGAGGAAGTGGCAGCGAGAGACAAAACTTTGTCTTCTCAGTCTGCACAAATAGCTGCACTTCTGAAGGAGGCCGAGGGTGCCAAGACCAAGCTTAAGAAAACCAATGCGTCCCTAGCCGATGCCGAGAAGAAAATCACGGAATCCACCAAGCAACTCTCGGCGGCGGAAGCCAAGGTGGCAGAGTCAGAGCAGACTTGTTCTGCACTCACCCAGGAGTTGGACAAGGTCCGGGCAGCATTGGAAGCTGCTAACAAGACCCAGCAGGAGATCGTTGACCAGTGCGCCGACGACATCCTGGTGGCCTTCGAGGAGCAGAAGAAAGAGTTTTTCAAACTGGGCTGGGATGCGGGTCTGAGAGCCGCCGAGGTGCCTGAGGACTCTCCACTTTTTCAGGAACACAAGTACGTTCCTTCTGAGGAAATAGCAGCCGCCTCGGGGGAAGTTTCTGCCGACGGTGCAAATGTGGAGCAGACGGCTGCTAATCCCC
This sequence comes from Ilex aquifolium, assembly GCA_951799425.1. Classification (NCBI taxonomy): domain Eukaryota; kingdom Viridiplantae; phylum Streptophyta; class Magnoliopsida; order Aquifoliales; family Aquifoliaceae; genus Ilex; species Ilex aquifolium. The sequence goes on from OX637391.1 coordinate 1,041,893, forward strand.
CGGCACCTATTTCTGCCTCTGTGCCCCCCGCCGACGCCCCTGCTGCGGACACTCTATCTGCCAGCATCGATGAGCTCTTTGGAGACATAGGGGGCAACATCGGTGGAGAAGTGACTGAGCCCCCAGCGCAGTAGTTTAGGCTTTTTTCCCTCGTTTATGTAACTTTTTATTTTCAACCTGTAGCTCGGGGGACGCAAAGCCCCATTTTGGAAATGAAATTTGAACTTTGTTTTCCTACATACTTTTTCCAATGTACTCCTCTTGTGAACTCCAGGGATACACACTAAGTACTTTATTTAAGCAAGAAGTGTCGGGTGTTTCTTCCCATCGGGGTTTGATTTTCTTCCATTGGGCACCTGCTCGGGTATCACCCCGACGCGTCTGTCACTCGGGGTAACGTTCCCCTCGGGGCCATGTCCCCCTCGGGAAACTTTTACTTGTTTGTTTGTTTGGAGACAGGGGTTCGGGACTCCGTACCCTCGGGGTTATGCATTTTCCAGGAAAATGATTACTATAAGACTCGAACATCAAAAGAAATACTTTTTCAAATTCATTACATTCCATGGTCTTTTTACATTGTTTCCTTCCATGTCTTGCAACTCATACGAGCCGGAGCTTCCTGCTGACGTGACCTTGTATGGACCCTCCCAGTTGGGCCCCAGCTTGCCATCCGCCGGATCTCGGGTGTTTGCCACCACCCTCCTGAGCACAAGGTCACCTACTTTGAATTCCCGAGTCTTGACCTTTCTATTAGAGAGCCTGGACACCCCTTCCTGGTATTTGGCCAGCTTCAAGGCTGCCATTTCCCTCTTCTCCTCCACGAGGTCTACATCCAGGCCGAGTTGGCGGTCGTTGTCTCCTGTGTCAAAGGCCAATGTCCTTATAGTGGGAAGACCCACTTCGAGAGGGATGACTGCTTCAACCCCGTATGCGAGGGCATATGGCGTCTCCCCTGTTGACCTGCGAGGGGTGGTTCTGTACGTCCATAGGACGTTGAGGAGCTCCTCCACCCACTTTCCCTTGGCTTTTTCCAGCCTTTTCTTGATACTATTGACGATGGCTTTGTTCGAGGACTCGGCTTGTCCGTTTCCTTGAGGGTACGCGGGAGTAGAATAATAGTTTCGAATTTTGAGGTGCTCACAAAAGGACTTGAAAGGTCCGCTGTTGAATTGCGTTCCGTTGTCAGACACAAGGGCGCGGGGGATCCCGAATCTTGTAACTATGTTTTTCCACACAAACTTCTTGGTGTCCACATCCCTGATATGAGTCAGAGGCTCAGCCTCGACCCATTTTGTGAAGTAGTCAGTTCCCACTATCAGGAATCTTTTGTTGCCTGGGGCCTTAGGGAGGGGCCCAACCAAGTCAAGTCCCCACTGGGCGAACGGCCAGGGACAAGTCAATGGATGCAAGTCCCCGGCTGGCTGTCGAATAGCCGGGGCGAACCTCTGACATTGGTCACATTTTTGAACGTATGCCTGTGCATCCCTCTGCATTCGCGGCCACCAGTACCCCTGTGACATGATGCGGTGGGCCATGGTTCGTCCTCCTGAGTGCCCCCCACATATGCCTTCATGTACCTCATATAAGAGTGGTTCAACCTCGTCTTCACGGACACAGAGTAAATACGGCCCGGAAAGTGACTTTCGATACAGCCTCTGATCCGGAGAAGCCCAGAACCTTGGGGCCTTCATCTTTATCTTCCTGGCTTCCTTTGGACACTCAGGGAGTATCTCGGAGAGGAGGAACCCAAGCAATGGATCCATCCAGCTAGGAGGCTTTTCCCCCTGCTCAATGACAGTCACCAAAGGAACTGGATCTATGGCGGGACCCGGAAGGTACTCCACGGTGATTCTTCGCGTCGTGGTGGAGTCCAGGGCCGAGGCCAGACAAGCTAAGGCGTCGGCATGGGCATTCTCGGCCCGGGGTATCTGCTTGATTTCTCTTTTCTCAAATTTGTGGAACAAGGCCACGGCTTTGCGATAATAGGCCTTCATTCTAAAGTCCTTTGCTTCGAATTCTCCGCTGATCTGATTTACCACTAACATGGAGTCGCAATGGACTATCAGCCTTGCCGCCCCTGCAGCGTCGGCGAGTTTGAGCCCCGAAATTAGAGCCTCGTACTCCGCTTCATTATTGGATGCCTTGAATCCTAGCCGGACAGCTTGTTCCGTGACTACTCCCTCCGGGGAGACCAGCAATGCTCCTATGCCGGAACCTATGTTGTTGGAGGATCCGTCCACGAAGAGATTCCAGGAGGGTTCCTGGGATGGAGATGTAAGTTGCCTGACCGTGCCGGGGAGTTCCCCTCGAGGGGAAAGGAGTCTTTCCTTGGAGAATTCTGCTATGAAATCCGCTAACACTTGCCCTTTTATGGCAGTACGAGGTTCATAGCGGATATCATGTTCCCCCATCTCTACTGCCCACTTGGCGAGCCTCCCTGAAAGGTCGGCTTTTCTCAGTATAGCCTTCAGAGGTTGGTCCGTGCGGACCATGATTGGATGGGCCTGGAAGTAATGCCTCAGCTTCCTCGCAGCTGTGATTAATGCTAAAGCCAACTTCTCCAGTGGTAGGTACCTTGTCTCAGCGTCCAACAAGGCCTTACTTACGTAGTACACTGGCTTTTGCTCGCGTTCATGCTCGTGTACTAACACTCCACTAACTGCGAATTCTGACACCGCCAGGTAGAGGAATAGTGTTTCCCCTGGCATCGGGACAGACAGGGTTGGGAGGACCCTAAGGTACTCCTTGATCCCTTCGAGTGCTTCTCCACATTTATCGTTCCAAGTCCCCTTCCCGGACCTTCTGATAGCATCGAAGAAGGGCTTGCATTTGTCTGACGACCGAGACATGAATCGGTTTAGGGCTGCCAACATCCCCGTGAGTCTTTGGACTTCCCGAACCGTCCGGGGGCTTTGAACGTCTAGGACGGCTTGTATTTGTTCTGGGTTGGCTTCGACTCCTCGCCGGCTCACCAAGTACCCTAGGAACTTCCCGGATCCAACTCCAAAGACGCATTTTGCCGCGTTCAGCTTCAAACCATACTTCCGCAGGGTGGAGAAGGTATCCTCCAGGTCCCTGATGTGATCATCCTTCCTTCGACTCTTCACCAGCATGTCGTCGATGTAGACTTACATCGTGTCCCCTATCTGCCTCTTGAACATCCGGTTCATAAGTCTCTGATAAGTGGCCCCAGCGTTCTTAAGGCCGAAAGGCATGACCTTGTAGCAATAAACTCCCATGGGAGTAATGAACGCGGTCTTCTCCTGGTCAGATAGATGGAGGGGGATCTGATGGTATCCTGCCCTGGCGTCCAGGAAAGCCATGCGCTGATGCCCTGCCGTGGCGTCCACCAGTTGATCCACCTTTGGGAGAGGGAAGTCGTCCTTGGGACAGGCTTTGTTCAGATCCGTGAAGTCTACGCACACGCGCCACTTCCCACCTTTCTTCTTAGCACAAACGGTGTTGGACAGCCATTCCGGGAATTGAACTTCCCGGATGGTGTCGGCTTTCAGGAGCCTCTCCACCTCCTCGTTTACTGGTTGGGCATGATGCGGAGCCATGCGTCGTGGCTTCTGCTTTACCGGTTTGTGGGCGGGGTCAACATGGAGCTTGTGAGTGATAACGTCGGGGCTTATCCCCTTCATCTCCATGGAATCCCATGCAAACACGTCTGCATTCTTTCTCAAAAAATCCGTCATCTCCCTTTGCTCAACATGGGACATAGTGGATCCAATCAAAAAGCATCTTTCCTCGTCTCCTTCAACCAAAGGTATCTTCAGGAGATCCTCCATGGATCTGTCTGCCGGATCGATCCGCGGCTCGTCGACCCCGAGCCGCCCGGACTGTAATTGCTATTTGTTTAGCAGTTCTTCTGGGGGCCGCTCCTTTTCCTTGGAGGCGACTCCCGCCTTCACAGCGGAGTAAAAACATGTCTTGGCGGATGCCTGATCCCCACGGATTTCTTTTACCCCCTCTGGAGTTGGGAACTTTAACTTTTGGTGGTAGGTGGAATGCACCGCTCCTAGTGCATGCAGCCAGGCGCGCCCCATGATTATGTTGTAAGGCGAATCAGAGTCTATCACCACAAATTCTGTGTTTATTGTAACTGGCCCTGTGACGACGGGTAGCGTGATCTTGCCCAAGGGCAGGGCGTAAGAGCCATTAAATCCGACAAGGGGTGTGTCCACTTTGACGAGATCCTGGGGGCCAAGTCCCATGCGCTTTAGAACTTCGTAATACATCACTTCAGAGGAACTCCCAGAGTCCACCAGGATTCTCTTGACATCAAAGGTGCCGACCCTTAGGGTGAGGACCAAGGCGTCCTCATGGGGCAGCACGACGCCAGTCAGGTCGTCATTAGAGAATGTGATGTCCTTGTTGCTTTCCCGGACCCTCTTGCTGGGTCGTTCCCCCTTCTCCTCGTCTAGCTTCCTTGTGAAAGTCACTCTCTTAAGATCCGATCTGAGGGTATTTGACGTTGGGCGATCCGTGGGACATACGTGGATGACATCGATGACATTGTCCTGAACGTTTACCTGACCATCGGCGACACGGGTCTCCTTTGGTGCCGCTTCCTCAATGTACTCCTTCAGGTGCCCCTCCTGTACCAACTTTTCCAGGAAGGACTTGTAAACCCTACAGTCCTCGGTGAGGTGTCCCACATCCTGGTGGTATGAGCACCTTACTTTCTGATTCCTGGTGGACGGGTCACCTAGCATCTTAGGCGGCCACTTAAAGAAGGGCTCCCTCTTAATCTTGTTGAGCAGCCTGTAAATGGGCTCCCTGAACACGGTTTGGACCCCTTTGAAGGAGCCACTAGATGAGGGCATCAATCCCTTTCGGGGGAGGTCCCCTTTCTCAACTTCTCTTCTCCTTGGGGCCAAGAGTTTTCCTTTGCCCCCCAGCATTTCGTCTTCCACTCTGGAGTACTTATTTATCCGGACCATCAACTCCCCCATGCCAGTAGGCGTCCTCTTTGTCAAGGATCTATAGAGGTCGGTGTCCCTCGAGAGGCCAAGTCTGAAGGAGGCAGCCGCCATGACTTCGGAGCACCCCTCTACCTCGTTGACTTCCTCCCAATAGCGGGTAGCATATTGGCGGAGAGTCTCTCCTTCCTTTCGTCTCAAAGTTAACAACGACCCGACATCTTTCGGGCGTTTACTCCCTGTAATGAACCGAGCCAAGAATTGCTTGGTTAACTCCTTCCAAGACCCTATACTGCCGGGTGGAAGGGTCTCAAACCACTTCATAGCAGAGTCGCCTAGACTCATTGAAAATACCCGACACAGCAATCGGTGGTCCGAATGGTAAAGAGACATCATTTGCTTGTACTGCCTTAAATGAGCTTCGGGGTCTGATCGCCCGTCATAAACTTTAAACCTTGGCACGACAAACTTCTTTGATACCTCCATATTCGCGATAGCCTTGGTGAAGGGCGAATGAATGACCTCGTCATCCGCGTCTTCTTCTATCATGGTGTTGCCCCTTCGGGTGGAGTTCAAATGTACCCGGAGATCCTCTTGGCACCGAGATCTTACTTCTTGCTCATCCCGGCGTCTGATGGGACGTCCTGACCTATTGTTCCTTACAGAGAGTGTAGACCCCTCCTCGGATTCCTCCACGCCCCCTCGCCCGGAGAGTCTCCGACGGAGGTCGTTCCACGCCAATGACTTTGTCTTCTTGGCTGGGACCTCCGGGAGCTCCCTCCTGGCCCTCGGGCGCTTAGAAGCCCTGGAGCTATTCGATCCACCGCTGAGGCGATCTCTGAGGTCTCGAGCCTTCATTCCCTTGACAGGGGGCTCGTGTGATTGCCTCTGGTCTCGAGATCCTCCGCCGGAAAGTGTGAACTCATTGAGCCGGTTCAGGACATTGACGTTGTCCTCTTCCAACTGTCTCAGGCGATCCCCGAACTGGTCCTCTATCACTTCAGCAAGTTGCCGTGCCAACGGGGCTGCCTTTCCAGAGCCAACACCCATGTTGGTCTGGTGGGTCAGTCCTTTGGAGTGAACAGAACACTCCCTATTCACGCTTTCCACGCGATCCTTCGTTCTTGACATGGATGGGGCTGTTAACTCAACGTTCCTTTGCTGAGTGTTCTTTCCCTTTTGACGAGTATTCACCATGGTCACTGATCTTCGGGAAATATGATCTTTCCCACAGACGGCGCCAGATTGTGCGTACAGATTTTTGCACAATATAAATGTTCGAGTAGAAGCAGGACTAGGGCGAACTCGTCTTGACCGTTGACGTCGAATCCTAGCGGTGAAGTGGATTGGCGTGACGTAGGCCAAAAGGAACTGGTTGGATTGACGGTGGCTCCTCCTTGTGGAACGGTTGAACTAAGCCTCACAAACGGTGTTGGACTCCGGCTTCTCCTGGACACGAAAAGAAGAGTTAGAAGGGCGCCGGAGTGTCTCCGCGTTCCCCCTCCGACGGACAAGTCAGTAGTCGTTTTTGAGAGGGAGAGTATTCGGAGCACACTTGTTTGCATGTGTTGCGTACCTTCGATTTGCCTCTCAGAGGGCTATTTATACCTTTGTTGGTAGTAATCATTGCAGGCTAGTGCACAGTAGGAGATGTCAGTCATGGGGAAGCGTTTTTCTCCTTTTGCAGAGATATTTGAAGGCTCTTAACTGCTCGGAGTCCCGACCAATCAATGCCCCTTACCTCGGGCGCCCGAGCAATAAATGCTCTTATCCCTATGCAAATGTATTGAATGCTTGATCTTTGTAGCACTTAATGCGCCCCTTTCCGGGCTATCCCAGTCATCAAGGACATCCCATCATACTGAATGTTTATTAAATGATCCCCTGTATACCCGGACAATGACTGGGACCTTTGTGTAAAGCTATGTACTGCTCTGCTCACAGTACTACGTGTCCTTATCCCCTTGGTTGCCAACTCTGCTTACCCTGCCTGCCTTACTGAGTTGACGGAAAGGACAAGCCAGTGACTCCTTCCTCACCTTAGTTTCTATAAGCCGGAGACGTCGGGGAGCTTTTGGAGCCGAGATGACGTGTACCGGGCCCTCATATCCCGAGAAGACATAGGCGCCGAGCACACGTGTGAGATGAGGCAGCACCGAGGTTCATTGAGTGCCGAGATTACGTGTCATCAATCTAAACCACCCAGTGGTATCCGGACGCCGAGGACACGTGTCACCATTCTAGTACCGGGATCACACGACGCCGAGGACGTGTGTCATGACATCAGTCGTCGGAGCACAGTGATCCCCCGAGAACACGTGTTACCATCTGCTGAACCCACAGAATGTCCCATCAATAGTTTAGTACAGGAAGACAAAGAACAAAAACAGTAGTAGTGAAAAACAACAATCCCAAACCACCTAGAAATTGGATAAGAGTTAGCAGGTAATCTTGTTTCCTGGAACTTCTCAATTTTTTGCATTAGAACTACCGACAATTTGAATGATTACATAGAAATTGCATTCATAAAAACAGATTATTGTACTCATCATAATCTCAGAAGACTTTGGAACTCACATTCATTTCAGCTATAAAAATCAAAACATGAAAATACTCAAATGTATGTATACACACGATAAATAGGGGGAAAAAAGAAAAAGAAAAACAGCAACAGTAAAGGTCTCCAGACGTTTCTATTCATAGTCCAGAAATCCTAATGAGGTTCCACCATTTATTACTTGACAAAACCCGCCCATTTATAATTCTGGTCATTGTCGGTATGATCATGATCTGCTTAAATATTATTGTAAGATTCTTGAACCGCTTCCTTTGGGGTTGCTGGACGCTTAAGAGTAGAATTTATAGTCCTTGGCTTGAAGTATGATCTGCCTTAGCCCTCCAATTGGTGCTAAAATTAGCAAAAGAACTCCCAACACAATGCAGAACTGAAATTTAATTATGAAGCCACATCAAATTAGATAAGTCAGAGAGAGAGAGAGACAGAGAGATGGGACATTTCAAATGGCACAACATACCCAATTAGCAATCCAAGATAGGCTGAATCTCCTTGGTTTGTAGATAGCGAGCCACATGATGCAAGGGAGCTGGGGACAGACAGAAAAGATATATCAAGAACTCCTATGATGTCTTAGTTGCAGTGACACGAAGAGATCGAGAGTTGCTTACGAAGTAAGTTGTTGGGGCAAAGGCAAATCCTCCGAAGAATGAAAGAAGACCACCGAAGAATGGGAAGGTAATGCCAACAAACATTGTGAATGCTGTAAGCAAAGAAATATATATATCAGCTTTAAAGGAAATATATCTGCAGTGATACCACAAGCTTCCGTATATGAAGCAGTAAGGGGAAAAGCGGGTTGGTCACTTACCAACGTATAAATTTCTTGTAATAAAGCGAAGCATGAAACTTGGCCTGAACTTCAATTTCTTTACCAGCACAGTTTCTAACATGTCAAAGACTGGCATCGCATAAATCTAAATAAAAGCAAATTGAACACAATTTGGTAAACACTCATCTTATATTTGAACTCGTCTGTGAATTTTTTTTTTTTTGAAATAGCTGAAAAAGTTTGCCTCGAACCTGATAGCTTCCAATAACATGAATGACAACAAACATGTTAGCCATTGCAATGAGCCACACAGGTTTCTCTAACGAAACGAGGATATTGTCCTTCACTGAATTCCCAAAAATATAATATCCGATAAGAGCAACAGGGAAGTAGCACAAAGCCACAATTATATAGGCAACAATCACTCCCCTCCACATTGGCCCCTTGGATGGCTTCTCAGGTGTGGAGGGAATTGTTGCCTGAATCTCCAAGACCACATTGTGCCCAGCATAGGCAAAAGCGATTTCACCCAAGGCTCCAAAGAAATCAAAAACTTTGCCTGCTGTGCTCTTAGCTTTGTAGCCATATTGCACATCCGGTGCTACACCTTTGTCAATTGAAGTCGTCCAGGCAATAGTAGAGTAGCTGTGTGGCAACAACATCAAACATGTTATGCTTGAAACAAGGCAAATGTTTTTTTTTTTTAGCGCTTGTATGGCAGCTGTTAAAGGTTGATAAACACATTCAATACATTAACTACTTTTTTTCTCCACACCTTATAATCTCTGTAGCAGAAGCATGCTTTTTAATAGCTTTCAGTTATTTTTCCTTGGTTTTGATTGATTTATAGCTACAAAATCATGTGCTACAGTAACAAACATAATTTCCCAATAATATGATAAAATTGCATAGAGGAAACATAATAATATACCTCAAAGACATGACTGCTGCTGCCAAAGACACACCAGAAATGGAGTTGAAGTTGGGAAGATGGGAGAGAACAAAATGGACAGAGCCAAAGATCATAATGAAGTAAGTGAGTTTGATACTTTTGCAATCTTTGCACACTAAATCATGGAATTTCTTCAGTGAACTCCCTCCAGTGACCATATAGACTATGTCAACACCAACTTCTACAATTAGCTGTTGGGGCACTACTATCCATAGACCATGCTTTTCACCAAAAGCATGCTGACCAAGCTCATGGTATCTGTCGAAACGCTTCCCAGGTACCATTTCATGCATCTCAACCATTTGCCATAAAGTTTATAGAGTGACACACCAAGATATGACCATCACAGTTACACCAGGTCCCCTGAAAAATGACAACTCATTTCAAAATCGAGACAATTCATGCACAAAATTCAAAGCATGCCTAGATAATTATAAATCATAGTCTTTTAAAAGTTTATGCTGGAACGGTTATGACAAAGCTGCCTAAAGTTTCAAATATTATCAGACACAATTCTATTGGTCTCAATTTGATCATACCATCCCAGTTCTGCCATGGCAAACGGGAGACCCAGGACACCAGCTCCAACCATGGCTGTGACATTGTGGAAGGCTGAGTACCACCATTTTGCGTTTCTTGATGAAGTGATCGGAAGCCAATCATCAATTGCCTTCTCCTCTGCTGTCTTTTCAATCTGCAACATATGATAAAACATCAATTGCATCAGATGGATGTGGAGTCTGGCAAGATTGAACTACGATGTAAAGTACAATCAATTACAGAGAGAGAGGAAGTCTTTACATTAGTTGGTTTATACGAGTCATAATCAGCAGGAGTTGATGTGGGAATGTAAGAGCTATCATCATTTGGAGCTTGAGTTCCCATGGCTGTAGTTCACAAAACAGAGAGATCGATGAAGGGAAGATGATGAAGCACAAAACAAAAAATTAACTAAATACACATTTGGGAACAATGAACTTGGGAAATATCAAAATTGTCTATACAGCTGATTAGTATATCCTGCAGGCTGCAGTTCAGAGAGAGAGAGAGAAACTCGCATGATTTAAGTCATTGAGCAGTGAAGGATCTCATATGAACCAAATGAAGCAAACAAGTATTTTGAAACTTATTGGCTTCAAGCACCACATGCAATGTACATATAATGACATAATAAAGCTCGGAAAAGGATGCAATGGGTGGAGATTGCTGCCGACTTGCTATGTTTCCTACATTATTAAAACAACTGTTCTTGTTAACATCGATTTAGATTGACTTCAAAGACAAAAAACAGCATTAAAAGATGTCGTTAAGTACTAAGGCAATTTAGAGATCTTCATCACAGAGAGAGGACACTAGCATGCTTCATCTTCAGTTTCAAATGGCAAAACATCAGTCCTTTTTGTGCAAAAAAAAAAAAAAAAGAGGACACTAGCATGCAGCATAAGGATGAAAGATGCAAGGAATCTTAACTGGTAGTTTTCGATACGGTTCCAGATACTCAGCCGGATTGTACATAACTAGCACTTAGTTTAATGCTCCGTTTGGTACGGCGGAAAAATGGAAGGATGAAAAGTTGAAATGATGTGAAATGGGAGGGATAAATAAAATATCATGTTTTGGTAAGGAAGGAAAGTAGGAATGATGAAAAAGTTGATGGATTAACTTTCCTTCCAACTCACCAAAATCAATCCCTCCAAAATCGGAAAGAAAGTGGATGAAAAGTTAATTATTTGTGTTGAGATGTATCTTATCTATATAATAAAGTAGAGCGAAGTTTGAATCCAAAAGACAAAGAGAGTTCCAGATCGTTTTGAGACAAAACATAAACACGTCTTATGACCAACGTAATCCTAACATAAAAGACGGTTCAGATCATCTCAAAAATTCTGATCTAACGGTAACAATGAGTACTAAAATTTTTTTTCCCGCCCAACTCAGGCTTATCTCTCACGCGTCTCTCTCTCTCTCACGCCTCTCTCTCACTTCTGCCTCTCTCTCTCTCTCTCTCTCTCTCTCAATCTATCACACCTCTATCACATGGAATCCATCACAAATCTTCTCCCAATCTCAAAACTCACTCATAATACTGGCATTAGGACGGCTACAGTAGAGACAGAGACAGACGAAAGGCATAGAGAGAGCAGAGGCTTTGGATATTCACATCTCAAATCCTCTATTTCTGGTACTATTTCTGTGTGTGTCTATGTATTATGCTTACATATGTGTTAGTCAAGTAGATGTGATTTCTTGGCAGTTCACCCGCAATGCTCAACTGGTGGATTTTTTTATCATGTAAAGTTTTACTCTGAATTCATATCATCATCTTAGGATTATCGTCGAAATATAGTAAATTTGTACTCTGAACAGACCACTTCTCTCTTACCACCCTCATTTTCCCCTTCCTTCTCTGCCTCCACCCCTTCATATCATCAACAACCACCACGTGTTTGATGGTTTGCGTCAAAGAAAATGCATTATCAATTTCCAAGTGTAACATTTTCAAGTGTATGTTTCTTTTACCAGTTTGCATGATTTTGGATTTTAGTCAAAATAATCCTTGGCAAACTACAAATTGAAGTTTTTAGAAGTGAAAAACAAAGTTTGGATTTCTTATATTTGGTGTGCAATTATCAAGTTCTGAGTTTAACATGATGTAGATTTTATTTTTTCGGAAAAGAACCAATGTAGAGGTTAGTAAGCTCCTTCTTGGAGTTAATATAGTGGAATAGACTTTCTAATTGCATTAGAGTCTAGAAAAGTCTGGTGACATTGAAGCTTTGGAAACACAGCTGTTGAATAAGCATGAAGCTTTCCAGTGTCATTAGAAGCATGACAAGTAAATAAGGCATTGAGTATTTAATTTCATGACCTCTTTGGTGGTTAAAGGGCCTCAAATGAAATCCACAAAGAGAACATCAGAGGATCTTAGCATCTAGCCTTTAGCTTTATGATCTGCACAGATGCAATGGCAAATGGCGGTTATTTGAATTGTGAGTCAGCTATCATGAGTTAATTGATTTCTGTCCACTTTAGTTTTGCCCTTTGGTGATGGTTCTTTGGTTTATTTGTTACGGTAGAATTAGTACTTAAAACAAACATTGTGAGTGCAGTTACAGTTCTTGCCTGAATGGTGTTTGGTTGAGGAATTGGGTTGAGGAATTGGACATACACAGGAAAGATTTTTGTCATTTTATGTTGTCTTAACCATTCAGGAAGATTAATATGCAGTCATTTTATATAGTGCTTGAATAAAAGTTATCAGTTTTCTTTTGGATAGTTTATGGTGCCTGGAAATGACAATTTGAATGGGTTCTGTATGTTTCAGGGTGTACCCTGCTCCTCTGTGCCACGGCGCAACAAACCAAGACGTGTTGATTTGTACTATTCAAGTCGGTGTATTCGTGCAGGTAATTAAGGCTTTACTGCTCAAGCTTCTTTATTGCTTCCACAAACATTTAAGCAATTTACTTGAAAGATTGATTGCATGCTGACCTAAACAACTGTGGACAACATCTTTGGCAATAATCCTTGCAATTGGATCAAGAACTTTGATTGTTTATGCATGCCTTTTTCAAATTTCATCTGTTTGTATTTTGTACAAACCCAATTGAGATCGAGTATAATTTGTATTATAATTGGTCATTTGGTTTTTAATGCTTATAGTTTTTTATTGGTTTATTCGATTGTATGTATACGCACGAATAACCTTTGTTTTTAGTCTCTGGGTTCCGAATTCGTGATTGCTATTCTAATCTTAGTTTTGGGTTTTTCAAGATTTCATTTCCAAGTTTTGGATTCAATTTCTCACATTCAAGGTTTTGCCTTTTCATGTAATTTCTTGTGATATTCAATTGCAGTATTTGGGACATCTCTTAAATTTTAAGGTCATTTCTAATTTTTGAATGCTAACAATATAGTTATACTTGACCCATACTTGAATCTATCTTATCACCATTAGGTGGCCATGTTTTTTATGTTAGTTAAATGTTTGGTATCTTGAGCGGACTGTCACGGCATCAACATCGTTGATGGTTTTAGTTATGGAGAAAGAACGTTCAAGATTTAGTTGCGGGTGAAAGGGATATGGTGTCTATGGTTTGGGATTTTAAGGGTTAGTAATCTATTAAATTGACAGAAAAATAAAGAGAATCAAATTGGATTGAATTTTTGCTTCCAAATAATTATTTTTCATATTTGATGGGATATATGATGTATAACTGTTTTAATTTCCTCTTTCTTTTATGTTAATGAGCTACTTTTTTTTTGGCTTGTTACGGAAGGTATGGAGCTTTTGGATCTTAGTACAAAGATAAAGATGCATATAATTTTTGTACGATTGATTTATGGAGTGTAAAATCCGAAAAAATTAAATTAAATTAAATTAAAATTATTATTAAAATCATAATTAAAGGGGTAAAAGAATAATTAATTATTAAAGTACGGGTCAAAAACATAAATTTAAAAAAAAATAAAATTTAACTATATATATATATAAGTAGAAAACTTTTGTCTTCCACTTTTTCTTTCTTTTGGAGAGGCGGCAAGACAGAGAGTTAGAAAAGAGATAAAGAGAAAAAGAAAAGGAAAAAAAAAAGTAGATCTTCTGACCTTCTTCCTCAGATTTATGAAAATTTACCCGTTTAATCGTTTCGGGCCAAGAATTAAAGTTGCTCTACGTAACGAGAACTATGCAACCACACCAAATATCGTATTTTTCTCCAAAAATATCAAGTACGAAAATTTAGACTTAAAGCTTGGAAAGCTAAATTTGGGCTTTCCTTACAGTCTACTACGTGAGCTCACGCTACAAGAGGTAGAGTTTTCCCTATTTAGATGTAATTTCAACCTAAAATATGACATATGAAATGGGTAGGCTAAGGGTGTATTTCACATGTTAGGTCTTAACTAGTGTAACTAGTGGATCAAATATATGATTTATAATTAACCTTGTAATTAGTAAAATCCTATTGTAATTAATTTGATGTAAGTTAATGTTAATGGTTTAAAGTATGTTAATTGTACATTAGCATGACTTGATGTTTTTAATGACATATCAAGTTTAATAAAATTATTAGCTTGTTATGTGATTATGAAATAATATATATGTTAAATGATTATTTAGCATATGATTATTGTGGGAGACTTGTGCTTATGTTTATAGAATTAATAAATATATTGTCATGTTGGAAGTAATAAACATGCTAGTTGTGTAAATTGATTGTGCCCTCTAGGTGCTTTGTTTAAATGTCTAGGTGAATACAAGTATGTTAGTTGAGTTGATTATCTTAGATAACATGCTTGAGATTGTGTTGAAAATGTCATTATATTGCATTCATTATATAATGAACATTATAAGTGGTACCAAATGCAATTGCACATTGCATTGCATTGCATTATGCATGGGTTGCACTACATTCATGGGCATTGACATGGGTGGGAGTGTGCGCATAGTATGAAATCAATCACCACATAGGTGGTTGATCGTGGGCTCGGGAAAGTCGCACCAAGGTCCTGTTGAGTCGCACGAAAAGTTAAATGGATAAACGTGTCGTGGATAGCAAGAAGTGCTAGATTCTCCCTCGGGTGCAAGACCCGCTTACTTGGTTTATACACTTTTCGGAGGTGCAATTCCAGAAAAGTGTAACGGCGGAAACGGAGCCGCAGGTGGGATATCCTGAAAATTCGTTGATGGTTGGTGTCCCATTGGTGTAATACCATAAATCATATCTCCACAAAGACACAAGAACATGAATTAATTAGTTATTGAGTGTATATAACACCAATGATAGGGGCTTGGAATGCCCGGATACATACGCATGACATTGCATGTGTTGTGGGAGCTCAGGATGGGGCTCGGTGTTGATATTGTTTGCATGAATCTCATCTCATGGCATGACATGATTTATAGCATTTGTTCATAATATACATATTTGAATGAATGCATGAAATGATTGTTGCATGTGACATTTCATATGTATTTAAGTTGAGAGGAATTCTCTATAGGAGTCACCCTATTGAGCGTTAACTCACCCTTTATGGGAACATTTTTCAGGTATTGCACAGGCGTCCACCGAAGGCGAGGCCATGGGCCCACTTTGACGACAGAGCCGGTTTGTGGCTCTTATTTTGACTTTGCAGTCCCTTGTATATGTTTACTTTTGATCTTGTATAATTTTTGTAACAAAAACTTGTTTATATTTAAAAGGCATGTATATTAGACTCTTTTGAGACATTTATTCTTTTATGAATGAATGTACATAGTAGTAATGATTATGGTAGTATCCAATACGATGCAATTAAGTATGGATGAATAAACCCGGTGTGGTCAATGTTGTATGATTGCACATGTTGCGTTTTGGGTAGAACTCCCCGTACAAAGGAGACTCTGCCCAAATTTTGTTAAGTTATGAATTCCGATAAATGGGGTATAACGGCGTGGTATCAAATTAGATGGTATCCACGGGTATTTTGCGGGTTGATGGGTATTCAACCGGGTAATTACGGACACCCGGATATAGGGGCGTCACATGGAGCTTCCTTGGTGCCAAATAGAGTTTTTGGATTTTTTTTTTGGATTGTTGTGTTTTCTTTAAATTCATATGTTTCTTAAAAATAAGTAGATTTGTACTAATTATGTACACATGTTACTATTTTTTATGTTATGTTTTTAAAGTAAATTTTGTTATTTTTTTATATTAATTGAGAGTTTAGATTGATTTGAAATGGTGTAATAAAAAAAATAAATTACATGATTAGTGCTCGATTTTGTATTGCACGATGTCTTTAAATTCATAAATACATGATTTGTTCTAAACTTGATTATATAGATATGTTGAATAGATAGTTTTAGGAAATTATGCTCTCCTCCCTGCTGGATATCTGCAAAATGGTTCAATTGTTGAATAGCTCTTCTTCTCCCTGCTAGATGCAGTAGCGTGAACAGTCACTGTTCAGCTACTGCCCTCAACTCTTCAAGACAGCAGCTGCTCTTTTCTTACCAGCTGTTACTTCTCAGCTATTACAATGCGACTCGACCATTTTGCTCTGCTGGAATGCTGCAGCTGGATGTCACTGTACACGTGACTGTTCAGCACAACAGTTGGGCATTTGTTATTAGCTGACATGTCTGAGTTTTTCAGCTAGAATTTCAAGCTGGCATACATGACATTGGGGTCGACGTGTGTGCGGTATCCAAATGTTTTCTATCGTATAGGTGTATATTTTTAGATTATAGTTTTGACTCTTAGTTCTAGCATTTTTTTGTAATTCTTTCAATGCGTATGCACATGTCAATGCTTTGTTCGTAGTTGAGATTTATGCAATTGATGTTGTCTAGGTAAAGTAACGTGATGGATTTTTGGTTGTCCACACCCACTACGCACATATATAGTTTGTTTGATGAAATATCTCAGGTGTTAGATTGTATTTTAATATCTGTTTCTCTGTTTCTTTTCTTTGATCAAACTATAAACTCATAAACATAGTACTGCCATGAACAAATTTGATGATTTTAATTAAATGAATGCAAATGGATATGCGTAGGTATATCCTCATTTTTCTCGAGGCATCCAACAAAATCTACCAGTAAGACAAAACGTAAGTAAATAACCATATTTGTGAAGCTAATTATGTATCCTCCCTTATGAAATTTATTTAATTGATTGCTTGGATAGGAACCACTTAAACACTTTTGAATGTTGACATCATTTTTTAGACAGCATTTGTGAACTTATTTTTATTATGTAGATGGTTGCATTTGTGGACAGTTTTTTGTTTGAAATATGTATTACATGGGTGGATTGAGTTTATAATTATGTTTTGTTATTGAATTGGATTATGGTAACGATGACGAATACAAGAAAAAATTTATTGATTTCATTTATTACTTAAAGATTGTAAAATTTGATTTGATTCTATTAGTAATTTTTTTCCTTATGTATTTGTATATGTGTTGTTGCGTTGGAGAATTTTTTTTTCATTTTTTACAAGTAACGCAGTGCCTTCAGGCACAAACAATTACTAGTTTGTCTATATGTATTTTAATATATACATATATTATATATACATTAATTTCATATAAAAATACAATAATAAAATATGTATTTATATATATATTTTTAAAAAAAAATTAAAAATAAATAAATAAAAATAAATATAAAAAATATAAAAAATAAAAATAAAAAAAATAAACAAGTCAACTAGCAACTCGACACTCGATACGACACAATTAGTTAAATGAATTGAGTTAAGTTTGATTAATGTTCGATACAAACCCGTAATGACTCAACATGAATCTGACACGATTCGATTGTCATCCCTAATCTTAGCAAGCACAAAACAAAAAAAAAAAAAATTTAATCATTTTTATTTTTCATCCATCCAACCAAACACAATGGAAGAAAAAAGTGTATTATTCCTACTTTCCTTCCTCAGATAGAAAGTATATCCCTCCTACTTTTCATCATTCCTACTTTTCATCTTTCCTACCAAACGGAGCATAAGGCTTTTATTTGTGTCTACCGACACTAACAACCTTAATTTTGTCGCTGGATTATTTTTTCGATTACCGAGAAAATCAAATAACTGCTTTGACGACATGGTAGAGAATCTGAAGTAGAGTTGGGAAGTATCAGTTTGTTTTTCTCTTGATATCTAAGCAGCAAGACAGGAAGTCTCGAGGGAAAATGTAACACATTCCTCTTTCCACGATTAGCAAGTTTGAATTGCAGTCCATTTCCTTGACATTTGCTTCATTATTCTTGTTACAGGATGGATTTGACAACTAGCTCACTCTTCAGTTTAAGGTGGGTTATATGTGATATGGGTAACTTAGTGGGACAAAAAAAAATTGATCTTACCTGATTTGACATAAGTTTTTATGTGATGCAATTGATTTTTATTGAGCATGTATGAAGGAAAACTGTAAATTGTTTTCTGAATGTGGCCTGCAAGGCACGAATTCCGGTTCTCAGATGAACAGGAAAAGAACAATATGATGGAAACTGCAAGTTTATACTCTATAATGAGTTGTGGCAAATTGTCGGGATAGTTTGGACAGGAACTTGAGAACGAAATTGATAGATTAGTACAGGAAGACAGAGAATAAAAACAGTAGTAGCGAAAAACAACAATCCCAAACCACCTGGAAATTGGATATGAGTTAGCAGGTGATCTTGGTTCCTGGAACTTCTCAATTTTTTGCATTAGAACCACCGACAATTTGAATGATTACATAGAAATTGCATTAAGAAAAACAGATTATTGTACTCATCATAATCTCAGAAGACTTTGGAACCCACATTCATTTCAGCTATAAAAATCAAAACATGAAAATACTCAAATGTATGTATACACACGATAAATAGGGGAAAAAAAGAAAAAGAAAAACAGCAACAGTAAAGGTCTCCAGACGTTTCTATTCATAGTCCAGAAATCCTAATGAGGTTCCACCATTTATTACTTGACAAAACCCGCCCATTTATCATTCTGGTCATTGTCGGTATGATCATGATCTGCTTCAATATTATTGTAAGATTCTTGAACCGCTTCCTTTGGGGTTGCTGGACGCTTAAGAGTAGAATTTATAGTGCTTGGCTTGAAGTATGATCTGCCTTAGCCCTCCAATTGGTGCTAAAACCAGCAAAAGAACTCCCAACACAATGCAGATCTGAAATTTAATTATGAAGCCACACATCAAATTAGATAAGACAGAGACAGAGAGAGACAGAGAGAGGACATTTCAAATGGCACAACATACCCAATTAGCAATCCAAGATAGGCTGAATCTCCTTGGTTTGTAGATAGTGAGCCACATGATGCAAGGGAGCTGGGGACAGACAGAAAAGATATATCAAGAACTCATATGATGTCTTAGTTGCAGTGACACGAAGAGATCGAGAGTTGCTTACGAAGTAAGTTGTTGGGGCAAAGGCAAATCCTCCGAAGAATGAAAGAAGACCACCGAAGAATGGGAAGGTAATGCCAATAAACATTGTGAATGCTGTAAGCAAAGAAATATATATATATCAGCTTTAAAGGAAATATATCTCCAGTGATACCACAAGCTTCCGTATATGAAGCAGTAAGGGGAAAAGCTGGTTGGTCACTTACCAACGTATAAATTTCTTGTAATAAAGCGAAGCATGAAACTTGGCCTGAACTTCAATTTCTTTACCAGCACAGTTTCTAACATGTCAAAGACTGGCATCGCATAAATCTAAATAAAAGCAAATTGAACACAATTTAGTAAACACTCATCTTATATTTGAACTGGTCAGTGAATTTTTTTTTTTTTTTGAAATAGCTGAAAAAGTTTGCCTCGAACCTGATAGCTTCCAATAACATGAATGACAACAAACATGTTAGCCATTGCAATGAGCCACACAGGTTTCTCTAACGAAACGAGGATATTGTCCTCCACTGAATTCCCAAAAGTATAATATCCGATAAGAGAAACAGGGAAGTAGCACAAAGCCACAACTATATAGGCAACAATCACTCCCCTCCACATTGGCCCCTTGGATGGCTTCTCAGGTGTGGAAGGAATTGTTGCCTGAATCTCCAAGACCACATTGTGCCCAGCATAGGCAAAAGCGATTTCACCCAAGGCTCCAAAGAAATCAAAAACTTTGCCTGCTGTGCTCTTAGCTTTGTAGCCATATTGCACATCCGGTACTACACCTTTGTCAATTGAAGTCGTCCAGGCAATAGTAGAGTAGCTGTGTGGCAACAACATCAAACATGTTATGCTTGAAACAAGGCAAATGTTTGTTTTTTTTAGCGCTTGTATGACAGCTGTTAAAGGTTGATAAACACATTCAATACATTAACTACTTTTTTTCTCTACACCTTATAATCTCTGTAGCAGAAGCATGCTTTTTAATAGCTTTCAGTTATTTTTCCTTGGTTTTGATTGATTTATAGCTACAAAATCATGTGCTACAGTAACAAACATAATTTCCCAATAATATGATAAAATTGCATAGAGGAAACATAATAATATACCTCAAAGACATGACTGCTGCTGCCAAAGACACACCAGAAATGGAGTTGAAATTGGGAAGATGGGAGAGAACAAAATGGACAGAGGCAAAGATCATAATGAAGTAAGTGAGTTTGATACTTTTGCAATCTTTGCACACTAAATCATGGAATTTCTTCAGTGAACTCCCTCCAGTGACCATATAGACTATGTCAACACCAACTTCTACAATTAGCTGTTGGGGCACAACTATCCATAGACCAAGCTTTTCACCAAAAGCATGCTGACCAAGCTCATGGTATCTGTCGAAACGCTTCCCAGGTACCATTTCATGCATCTCAACCATTTGCCATAAAGTGTATAGAGTGACACACCAAGATATGACCATCATAGTCACACCAGGTCCCCTGAAAATTGACAACTCATTTCAAAATCGAGACAATTCATGCACAAAATTCAAAGCATTCCTAGATAATTATAAATCATAGTCTTTTAAAAGTTTATGCTGGAACGGTTATGACAAAGCTGCCTAAAGTTTCAAATATTATCAGACACAATTCTATTGGTCTCAATTTGATCATACCATCCCAGTTCTGCCATGGCAAACGGGAGACCCAGGACACCAGCTCCAACCATGGCAGTGACATTGTGGAAGGCTGAGTACCACCATTTTGCATTCCTTGATGAAGTAATAGGAAGCCAGTCATCAATTGCCTTCTCCTTTGCAGATCGTTCATCAACCTGGAATTGATGGAGACATTTCTTTCATCAAATTTTGAATGCTTTTCACAGAAGGATCAAACTACATAATCCATACTTATGCTGTTCAACCAGTAATTTAGAGACATCAATGTATAAATTTCAGACTTAACGATGCAATCAAATTGCTAAACAACAAAACAGCATGTCTTCTGTTTGCTGGTTTTTTTTTTTTTTTTTGACATATTGCTGGATGAATCATTAGTATTTTCGAAATCCACAAAGCCATTTGTTGGTAATCAAATAATTTTTTTTGTTAAATTTTTTTGGTAGCTTGTAACTCAGAAGTGAACAATTATTTACCTTCTTTCTCAGTTGTAAGTTAAATAGTTTCTGGGGACTTACCAAAAAAATATATAGTTCTGGTGATTGTAATCTTTTATATATATATTATTATAGGGAAGTATCAAAGAAACATCAGCAATAGAGATGTTCAAAATAATATTTGATTCAGGAAATATAAACAATGAAATGAATGAATCCACCTTCCATATATATATTACAGGCAACATGGCAGAGAATATGCAAAGTTGCCAGCCGTCCTAATTAATATTGGATTTACGTGTTGACCAGGATGTAGCAAGCCATGTGGTTGAGCCTAATCCTAATCCTAATAAATATGAATTAGGTGAAACCCGAGAACACATGGTTGGGTTGTCTCTTAAACTCGGTTATTTTCCTTCAACTTTTTTAATGGTGTGTCAATGAATGCAATACCATATCTGTAAATGTAAATGTTCTAAAAGGGATTGATCCGATTAGAGGGAAGTCACGGAATCAGTGGCACAAAAGACGGTGAGACCATAGGATGGATGATAGATAGTGAAGCAAGGTAGTGTATGAAAACAAAACATGAGCAATATCCTTATTAGATTGGAGGGATGGGATGGCCAACTATTATACCAAGTTTTCTGGGTCAACTTTGAAAAAATCTATTATTATTTTGTTTTGTGTTTAATATGTTGCCAGCTACTATCTTTTATGAATCAATCAAGCTGTTGTTGCCGTAAGTTGAACGACGTCTCTAGGAGGGTTCCAGTCCAACTAGGTTGTTTCACCCTATCGTGTTCCCATGGTGGGATGGGATGGGACCCTATTCCCTTTACTCCAGAGGAAAACAACAATAATGTGTCCCCTCAATTTTTTATTTTTTATTTTTTTTTTAGTTCAACGGTAGTAATTTGGATCAACTTATATGCACTTCAATTAATCTTCTCTCTAATTTAATCAAACACAGGTCATCCACGTCGAGACTTGAGAATTCACGAATGGTGAATTTCTCGTGACTTGACCCAAAAAATTATTAAGATTCAAATTCAAGACATGTAGATTTACAATTTATCTTTCTTACCATTTGAGTTACGTTGTCCCCTCGAATCTATTGAATCTTGAAAAAAGAAGGTAAAAAATTGAAAAGGGTAGTGAAAGAGGGAGGGCCAAGCAAGTAGGTAAGGAAGGACAATTGTCTATAATTTGTGCAGGAAGATGAACTGTATGCACGTGAACCGATTTGTATTATTCAGGTTAATTGCAACTTTGTTCTGAAAAGGCTAAACACAGAGTTAAATTTTCTTGCACCAGAATTTGATGTTCTAAACACACAAAAAAGGAGGAAAAGTCCTAATTCTCTCTTTTATTATGTCGATGCGCAAAACTGTAGATTAAAGATAAACAACTCCAACAAATTTGTGCACTACTAGTACGAAAGCATAACAGGCCTCCATTAATGTCTATTAAATGTAGACAAACACACAGAGAGAGAGAGAGAGAGAGAGAGAGAGAGAGATGTGCTCACATTATTGGAGTAATAACTCTGGTCAGTTGGAGCTTGAGTTCCCATGGCCGTACAGTTCCAGAAAAACAAGGGAGACGAAACAGAGAAGAACGAAGAAGAGTTCTAAAAGACACCAAAGTGATTTGGAACTTGTACTCTGAAAATATAGAAACGTCGGTGTTATATAGAGAAAGAGAGAGAGATAGGGAACTGGGAAACCCCCAGTGCTTTACAATTTGCGTGTGTGTGTGTGTGAGAGAGAGAGAGAGTCTGAAGTTAACGTTTTTGTTTGACTTTGGGAAGTCTTAGATGAAGACAACGGCATTATATTTTCTCAAAAATAACTAAAAAAAAGGGAGAATTACATCAAGACCCCTTGAGTTTTGTCACTTAATCACTCAGACCCCCTGACATTTAAAATATTACACACAAACCCCCTGAGGTTTATACGTACGTAATACTTAGACTCCTGCTGTAAATATATCCGTTAATAAATTACATTTAGACTCCCTTGAAGTTTGTAGGTATATAATACTTAGACCCTTTAAGTTTAAAATATTATACTTAGACCAAAAATACTCTAATCAAAAATAGAATATCAAATATTTTAAATTTTACAACCAAAATTTATGTTCTATTGTATCATTTATTGAAATAAAATTAAAAATAAAAATTTAATTTTTTCTTAAAAAATCGTAATTAATATACAATTATACTATCTATTAGAATAAAGCTAAAAAATAAAACAAGTGGTCTAAGTCAGTCATAATAGAACATAAATTTTACATCAGAAATTCATGTTCTATTATTTCATTTATTGAAATAAAATCAAAAAAAAAAATCTAATTTAAAAAAAAAAAAACATAATTAGTATAAAATTATACTATCTATTAAAATAAAACTAAAAAATTAAACATGGAGTCAAACTGTAATGAACACAATATCTTTTAGCTTTAATTAGGGTAGTTTGGTATTTTAATTTGGTCGTTTAAACTACCAAATTAAATTTCAATAGATAATATAATTGTTTACTAATCACAATTTTTTAAGAAAAAATTGAATTTTTATTTTTGATTTTATTTCAATAAAAAATTCAATATAACATGAATTTTAATTGTAAACTTTAAAATATTTAATATTTTATCTTTGATTGAAATATTTTTTGTCTAAGTATAACATTTTAAACGTAATGGGTCTAAGTAATATATTTACAAACTTTAAGGGGTTTGAGTGTAATTTATTAATGGATATATTTCCAGCAGTGCTCTAAGTGTTATACGTCTACAAACTTTAGGGGGTCTGTGTGTAATATTTTAAATGTCAGGGGGTTTGAGTGATTAAGTAACAAACCTCAGGAGGTATGGGTGTAATTCTCCCTAAAAAAAAAAAAAGAAGCAATCGACCACCTTATTCACGGGTTGGTTTTGCTTCTTTCTCAGCTCAGTCTCTGAAGAAAATTCCACGAACCACGTTGAGGCCTTGGCCTCAGGGTAAATTGTATTTGCCACTATATTTTGAGGTTATTACAGAAATTTTCTAATCATTTTATAATTATTGTTATTTCTATTTTATTCGATGTACTAGTGGTTAATTCGTGCTTAAAAGTATTTTATAATAAAATAATAATAATTTAAAATTTAACTAATTAAATAACTAATCAAAAAAAAAATAACACTGAAATTAAAAGCAATTAGTGAAACAATTATTTCCCAAGGAAGAAAATTTTAAAATTCAAATGAACAAATAATCTACTAGAATCAAAACTAACCAATTCCGAAGTACCATCAAATCATCTCATGTATATTGTAAGTAAGATCAAAAGATTCCTGTCCGAAGCTGTATTTTCGTAGTTTACAAGAAATTTAGAGCAAAAAACTATGTTCCTTCACTTCTTTTCTAGGGACATCCATTGAATTTTATTGATTGTGACCCACTTGGCCTAAATGAAGGTGGTGGGGACAGGAGGTTTGTACATGATAATTTCCTATGAAATTCCAGGCAGTTGTATTGTTGTCAATCACAGCTCCACACTAACTAATATTGACTTAAAATAACAGCAATAATAATATAGGGACGTAATTTAACAACTTACTTAAACACTTAAAAATTAAATTCAAATATTATTTTGTGAAAATTAGAACTAACAATAATATGATAATTTGTTTTGTCAATAAAGACAAATGCAAATTTATTGGATCATTACAGATATATGATATGTAATACTTGGTAAGCAAATTCAATGGGTTCCTCTTTTCTTTTTTTCCTATTTTGACCTTCGGTTGTTCGCATATTTGCTTCTCCATCTCTCTCTCTTTTCTCCCCCTCTCTCCTCCTCCGGTGTGAAACCACCGATGCTCCACTCCCGACGATAACTAATTACACCACCTTTCTTTCCGATCAATTCCACTTTGAAAATTCTCTTTCTTTTTCCCTTCTAATTAATTTATTCAAATTTATGAGAAAATCAACAAAAATGATGGGATTTGAGAGCTAAAGCTACCGGGAATTGCAATGGTGGCACTTTAATTCAGAACCCAAAAAATTATGCTGAACTTTATACAGGTATGTAGTGCTACATACCAAAAATACATACTAGCAAAATACATTTTATCCCCTTTTTTTGTCATGCCTCACTAAAATCACCATGTTGAGAAACTACAAATTCTGGTTTGGATTCATGACATACATGTTGAAATCTGGCCAGATCCCAATATTATTTAGATGTTGTGCTCTATCACTGACCGATTATTTTCTTTTCTCCTTTTTTTTTGGTTGAATGGTCAAGGGTGTCTAGGTCAGCTTACACATACTTCGACTAATTCCTTCTTTAATATGGGTCAAAGACAAGTCATCTACGTCAGGACTAAGGTATTCATGAAGGATAAATCTCTCATGACCTGATGCCCAAAGAGTTGCCAAAATTTGAACCCATAACTTCCTAATTTACAGTTCATCTCTGTTAACACTTGAACTATCATTTGGAGTTTCTGAGGATTATTTTCAACCACGATCATTTATCAGCCCAAATTACAAAATGATTACATGAATTTTACCCCCTTTTTTTTTTTACCTGTGTTATACCCTAAAACCACCATGACAAAGAAGAATAATGATGTGTATATTAAATTTTAAATACCAAATGATGTGGCTTGTTGACAACCATCTGATGATTAGTGAAAATAGAGTATGACCCACTAATTCAACCACTGATACTGATTGATTGTTAAGAAAATTTTGGTAAAAGAGTTTTACTTATAACTACAATTATAAGGCCTTTTTTTTTTTGTTCTCTTCAAATATCCTTGTAGGAAAGTCTCTGTTTTCCAATGGATTTTTCTGCTTAATCAATTGCCAAGTACTATTCATGTGACATACAGTGACAAGTGAGTGAAAACAGAGGTACAGTCCATCCTTTTTTTGGTTTTACATCCTTGGTTTATGTGGTTTTTCCTATGTTCGTTTTCTATGCATGTGACGTCCACAGAAACGTCAATCATAAGAAAGGGGTTCACATAGGTTGATTTTTGCATTATATTTGACAAGTTACTCAAACCGTTTAATACGCTGCTGCTGCTTATTATAATGTCAAATGAATAATTGTATGCCTGCATGCATGTGCGTCTCACGAGGTCTCCTCGATGTAAACGCAATGTACATGTGTAAACTTTTAAAACCCTAACTTAAGGATAGACGGCTAGGAAACTTTGAGCCGTTTTGATATGTATATAGTTCACAAAAAGATAGTTTAATACACAAGACTCTCTAATTTTATGAGATTGGTGAGCTTTGCATGAAATGTACAAGTCCTCTGCTGCTTTTGTGATGGGTGGTCTATTGACTCATCATCATGGTTATGAACTGGAATTCACCAACTGGATACTTTTTGAATGAGTTTTTTTCAATTTCAGACAACTGAGTACTATGAGTGATGTTTAAGGATTCATAAAACTGGTTTTCAACATTCAAACTTCAGACACGTGACGCAATTGCCTTCCGTCTTTTGAGCCTCCTTTTGCTTTCTAATGTCTGAATTTGATTTCCAAGCACACACACAGAGACACAATATCATGAAAGATGAGAAGGTTGACTTTTAATATCTCTTTTTTAAATAAAAACATCCATAGAATCTCTCATCCTCTATAAGTAATAATTTCACCATGTATAGTTTGAAAGCAACGAGATCGAGTTAATTGATTTTGTTTAAATAAACAAAGTGTAATATAATAAATTAATTGATTTTGTTTAATCCCTTCAATTAAAAAATTATGATTCACGACTCGACGTGATTTCTGAAATGAGAAGGAGAAGAATTTGTCGGCCTCGAAAACACCACTTCTCATCTTACTTGCATTCGCAAAATTGCATGTGTTGTAAAATAACTTCGAAGCTCAAAAATACCTTTTTCTAATTTTCCAAATGCTGTTTTATTTGCTGATGAGCGATGACCAAAAGTTCCGTTCATACAGAATCTTCCTCCTCCCATTTGTACTTATACTTAAATCAATGAATGTGGGACTCATCTCAAGCATCATCATATTCTTGGAAACTTGCTAGTTGCTTCAGCACCAAGTGGGCTATGTACCCATCAAGCTCAAAGTGTATTAGTGGGAATGAACCACGCGCTTGCTACACCTTTGTGGAAAATTCAGAGTACGTACACAACGACTTGGACTAAGGTATTCAAGTCAACACTAGCTGCCATATGGGCATATTCACCTTTTTGGGTATCGGTCGACAGTCGGATAGCGACGTAAGGAAGTTTTTGGAATGAATTTAATCACTAATAAATTATACACATTGAGTAAATTAAGATAAGTTTTACAATACTCGATTTTTGAGCCGCGTATAAGTTGATATAGTGTTTCATTACGAATTACCGAAACCCCTTACATGTTGAACATTTATCAGTGTTTAGTTGAATAACTAAAAGTTTTGTGACTTAATAGATTATCTACTTGAAGCTTAACCATTAGAAATCAGTCAACCTAGTTAGGCCAACTTAGTTTGAACGCAGGCAACAACTATGTCCATTGTCCACAGCTTTGAATAGCCTTCAAATCAGTGAGAAGGTTGTTAATCAATTACAAGAGAAAACTGGTTCCCTTCCTCCTACTCCAAGTCATAGCCTATCTTATCTAAAAAACACAGGGCAGGACTGACATAATCGAAACCGCTAACATATTCCTTTCAACTCTATCCAGAAAATGTTTAGAAAATTATTTAAGAGGGTTATTACACTAGGTACTAACTACTCAGTCACGTTCAGGTTTGGATTTGAGTTCAGGTGTAATTTTTTCAAAATGACCTTATCAATATGAATACAAAAATGTCATGCTCATAGACCTCACCAGTATTGAAAATTGTGGTTGGATTGTCCTGATGATGTTACGTTGAATCAAAAGTGGATGCTTTTGAAATTTTGTACTTTGGAAATTTTTGCCTCGGTGACTTACAATTTTCTAAATTAATGATGACGTGGTGTCAAAAAGTTTACTTGGACAAAAGGTATTTAAATCACCATGGTGCAATAACTAAGTCATAAAGGGTAGAGATCTGATCAAAGAAAAACAGTAACAAAAAGGGGAGATAGCTTATACCATTGATACGGAATGGAATTTCATACTTTTTTTTGTTTTTGCTTATTGAAAAATGGGGTGGGTGCAAAGAAGAGTACTCAGAAGCCACCCCAATAGGCTTTTACTAGTGAAATCATGAGGTTTTTGACCGTGCTCATTACTTCTCTCGAAACAAACTTAGCTAAGTTAACATAGAGATCAACCACTGAACTCCAATGTGTATTCCAAAATTCGAACCTCTAACTTTAGAGTAAGAAGTTCTACCGATACCCCACTGAGTTAGCCCACTCGGTGGTATGGAATTTCATACTTGACTTCTTCTTTTTTTAGTTCAACGGTCTGGAGTGGTCAGACCAGCTTATGCACACGTCGATTAATCACATCTCCGATCCAGTCAAAGACAAGTCATCCACATTAAGATTAGGGTATTCATGAAGGATATATAAATCCCTCACTTGACCTCAAAAAGTTGTCAAAATTTAAATTCAAGACATTTAAATTTACAATTCATCTTTATTTTTACTTGACCTACTTTGGGGTAAAATTATTTTAACAGTCCAGTAGTAAAAGAAAAATGAGAGATGGTGCATGTGTGAAGTCAAGTGTGCAAAAGTCATGTGGTTGGTTGAAGTTGGAGTTGATTTTTTTAAAGATTCGAAGCAGTGTCGTGGAAATATCTCCATCGTTTTCCAGGAGAATACCCAAAGGGCCCCACAGCCCTATACAATCCCGGTGTTACAAGACACGGAAATTTCGTAACATGATGGTTGATAATGTCGACCAGGACTTTTTTAATTTGTTTTCGATTTATTATTTCTTAATTTCTTTGAATGATGGATTGTATAATTGTAAGGATTATCTAATTATTAAAAAATAATAATAATTGAAAGAAAACAAATCTGTTGAAATTAATTCGTAATATAATAAGCCCATCAGCCCACAAGTAATGGATGGGCATTCTGGGCTTTAGTTGTAATGGGTCAATTGCATGTTAGGATCAGCCTTCTAGTGCATTAACTGGGTTTCTAGCAGAGAGTTAAATGTACGCAACTTTATTCCAGTAAATAGGGATACTGTTTTCACGACTCGAACCCCTGACCTCCAGATCACAATAGAACAATCTTACTATTGCGTCAAGGTCCGCCCTCGTAATAACACATGAAATTTTGTAAAGAAAGGGAAAGTCGTATACAACACTTCCGCCACCAATAAATCAGAAAAAGTTCATACTGGTCGAACATCTCGTGTGGCTATTGCCTGGCTACCGACAGGGGCGGATCTACAGTGGGGGCAGCTGCCCCCACTGCAATTTTAAAAACCTTTGGGATGTGTTTAGAATTTTCAAACATTTAGGATATTGCCATCCACTGAAATTTTTCAAAAGATTTAGGAGTATTTATGTACATAAATTGTGGGTGGGTCTCGGCTATTTTGTATTTTGGTAGACATGCAAGCTTAGTAGAGCTCATGTGTCGGCCACTAGTGAATTTGATAATCTTGTCCAACTATTGAATCCAACATATCAATTGAAACAAAGTCATCCTAGCCGACTTTCCTCTTGAATCCAACATATCAAATGAAACCACAATTTGATTAACTCCCACCAAAATTGCATGGATGACTAGATTAAGGAATACACCAAAAAAAAGGTTTGATTTGGGTCAAACTCGATCACAAAAAAGGGTTTGGTTTGGATCAAACTCGATCACTTTTCGTCAATGACTTCCATTTTTCATATTTGGATAAATCTCTCTAACTATTTGAAGTGCTCACAAGTCATAATTTTATATATGGCCAATATGTCACAAAATTAACGTAGAATTAGGGGAGTATTTAGCCTTAGTAAATTTAGATGATAAATGAGTTTGTTAGATCACCCAAACAAATAATTGAGTAGACAGTAAAGAAAATGAGAGTTTCTGAGATTTTATCAAAGCTTTTGTGAGAGATAATACATAAATGATTTCTTTGATTTCGTTAGTTTTTGCATTTTTTTTTTTTGCTCTATAAATAGGGTTTGTATTATTACTACAAATTTTTTTTTGCTAACAATAGACATTAGAGCTTTGATAATTTGGATTTGAATTGAAATAATTGTGTATCAATTTCTTTAGAATATTATGCACAATGGTCAATCTCTTAGAAAAATGGATATTTAGGAGTGCATAAAAAAATTTAATTCTGAGAGATGGGTATATTCAGATGGTCTTGATTGACATTTTTTTTTTCTGATTTTTTTACATTGCTTTTTTTATGCAGTTATTTTTTGAAAAAAAGATGAAATATTATTATTACATTTTACGTTGCCCCCACCGAAAAAGAAGTCTGGCTCCGCCCCTAGCTACTGGTGCTTTCACAGGTTTGCCAGGAGCACCAAAACAAATGCATTGATTCATCACCCTCTTGTTGACCGACCCATGTCTGCGAATTGAGCTTGGTGTTCCATCATCACTTATTTGAGTAGAGCAAGATGGTCCTGCAATAACATTCGAGAAGTTCTACCATCATTGTTTTTGGCTAAATACAGTTGTGCGACAAAGCGATGGATGTGCCCATCTATATGCACTCTGTTGCACCACTCTCTGGCGGTGCACTTGCAGAAATATGGTTTCTTCCTTTAATTTTACTTACTGAAGATGCTTGATTATGATACTTATGAACCATTTTGTTATGAATGCAGGTAGTTAAAGATCTTGTAGCATCTTTCGACACCATCAACTCCTCAGACAATCATGGCAACACAGCACTGCATGTGGCTGCATACAGGGGACAATTAGCTGTGGTTGAAGCTCTAATCCTTGCAACCCCCGCATCCATCTATTCCAAAAACAATGCTGGAGAAACTTTTCTGCACATGGCTGTAACTGTTTTCCAAACTCCTGTTTTCATAGACTACTCTATGAAAAGCTACTTTTGAGTGATATCTTCTTTCTTCGTCCAATCATAACATGACTTCTGAAATGCTTTATTATTTACTTCATATTATTATTTCAACTATGAATAAGAACAAATAACACAACTCAATTTCAAAAGATTAATTGTTAGTGCTATAGCCTTTACCCAAGGAGGAGGACATGTGAGGACCAGCTTTTACTTTACGGGTACTGAAATATAGAGATTGTGGGGGTGGGTGGGCTGCATAGCATGCTTGAACCATAACAATGCATGTGATGTGAAACTGCAGTACCTTTCTAGTTACCTAACTTTTTATATCTAGTTTGTATAGCCATAAATCTTATTCTATTCATTGAGATATGTTGACTTTATATATCATTCCGTTGTAAATAAACGATCTTATCATAAATCCATTGTAGTCTTGAAATTATATAATAATGAAAACAACAACTCTAGTCACCATCTTTATATCTAGTTTACTTGTAAGTTTTGTTCAGTTGAAACGAAGGGATAATGGTTGGGATCCCTGAACGAGTCAAAAGTTTGGAACCTGTGTACCTGAAAGGATAATATAGACTCAGAAGTTTGGGAGCAAGTGAAGGTGCCTCAAACCTGTCCTCCGACTGTGGCGTGGTGGGTGGTGGTGTGGAACATCTAGTCCAGTGTACAAAACTGTGTTGAAGGCATTGGGCTGACTGCAATACCATCCATGTGCACTTGAGACGAGGTGCCTAACGACTACTATACAAGACCATTTTCACAGCAAAATGTTTCTATACTCCCCCGGTCAAATACTTCAAAACTAACCCACTGTGAAAGACCTCAAGTGCTATAAAATTATCCCACCATCAAGGAAATCAAGGCTACCAACAAAATGTTAATCAACTTCAAGGCTACAGACAAAATGCTAATCAACTGTCTGATTGAAATGGAAAAACAATCCAAAGTAGTCTACCAGTATTTATAGAGCTGAGAATAAGTGTTGAGCAATAACAGACCACAAAATACTTTCCAGCGTCGATAAACCACAAGCTTCGAAACGGCAATAAAGATTTTACCAAGGGGAGAAAAATAGTAGGAGCTACAGTTATTCCTAACGCACATGTACTTTCTCCTCAATCCCAAGGATCCTATGCCAACGAAACATCAAAGAATACAAATAAATTCCAGACTTTCAGACTTCCTTTTAGTTTTTGGCCCTGGCAGAGTTGTTCTCCTTGATCCTTGCTCGATTATCCAACTTGACAAAGCGTTTGAGGTCCTCATAAGGGAGAGTTTCTGTATTCTTCCTTCTTAATTCACTCAATGCTGGGTGTTTGTCGAGCAGGTGCCACAGCCAATCTGGGTATTCAGAGTCTGCCAAGATTTTAGGGTCCGTTCCATCTTTGAGGATATTAGCACCAACAACTGTAGTGGACTTGACTTCTTTGCTGAGTGTAGATGCCTTCGGAGCATCAGTCGCCCCACCACCTTTAGATCCCTTCTTTGCTTTACCAGCAGAAAATGTTCTCCGGCCTATCACCCCAACTACCTGCTGAGGTGTGGCAATGCTTCTCAACGATCTGATGTAGTTAATTGCCATCTCTTTATCCCTGCAACACCAATTATAATGATTGCAGAGTATTCATGCCCATGAATATAAAAGCACTCATGCATGTTGGCTCCTGCAGACAATATCATCTCAACTTAACCCTAAGCAGAATGAACTACAAAATCTGCTTGACTACAAATCTCTGAGTCAGTATTTTGAAGAATAGAAAAAGCTAAATATCTGCCTGCTCTACAAAATTCATCATACAAAAGTAAGGAAGTTCAAATCCTCACACTTTGATGTTTGTAAACCATGTCCTTTTAGCCATCTTTCTTGGTCTATTAAATGTCATGCTATGATTCGCAAATCTTCCATCCCATCGAAGCTTATCCATCATAAAAATTCATGCATGAGATTGTTCTAATTGAATAAAATTCGGGTTAAACGTTTTCATACTCTCAGACGGGCATTTTATCAAACAGGTGACGGACAAAAACCAAATTGTGCATAATAACACCAAATAATCCAACAATAAAAAAAAATGAAGAAAAAATACTTCTTTACATGTGAACTCCATGAAATGAAATGACTCATTTCTTCCACTTTTATGTTTGATCTTTGTTTGTTTGGGGTACTTTCCTTCCTCCTATTCAATCTGACATGAATAATCTCAAGTGTACTAGCAAGAGATGTGCTAGATCGAAAATTAAGATCAAAAACAACAATCAGTTACTATTATTATGATAAAACCACACCTGGGTCAGAATGAAATCTTGCCGTCGCGCTGCCTTTTACCCACAAGCAGTGCTCGGAAATGTTCGTCAAGCAATAGCAACAGAAAAGGAGAGCGCAAAAGAAGGCAGTAGTAACTGTGGAAACCATTCAAAGAGGTACGAAATTGGGCCCATTTAGCGCTGGGCTAGATTTCGTTTGGAGTATAAGGCCCATTAATCTTTCTTTGGTCTATTAAATGCCATGCTAATCCATGAGATTGTTCTCGTCGAAAATATGGAATAATTTCAATACAATTTTTTAATAATAGCTTAATTTCATCATTATTTTACATAAATATAAATGAATAATTCAGATCATATTATAATCAAGTCGAATATTAGTATGTTCAAATATAATGGATTCAAATTCAAATTTGGGTTACATATAAAAATATCAATCCATATATGTTGAATTTTTATTCAAATTCGAGCTAAATTCAAATAAAAACACCGTTTATTGACAGGCCTACATGAAACAGTGGCCATTCCGATGGCAGCTATGGTTGTCAACCTGGGCCAATTCAGCTCTAGAACTCTCTGTCACTTAAAAGTATTATTGGGCCATCATGCCCCATACAATCACATCTTTTGCCACAACTTTAATAGGCCCAGATAGAATTAATTAGCTTTAGGCTGAAGAATCAGGCCCAGTCTTGGGCCCAGGATCAAGCCCGCCATCATTTAGGGGTTAGGGTTTTACACTGGACTGACTTGGAAAACACTCTACTTTCTCTCTCTATACACTCCCCAGACCCAAAGAGGTCAAAATCCTCATCCCTCTGGCTAAACCCTCACCTTTCTCTCTCTTCAATTTGCTTCTGATACAATGGGTAGCAGCCAAGCGGCAGTCTCATTCCTCACCACCATCGCACGCGCCGCATTCGGCCTTGGCCTCGGCGCCACTGTTCTCAACTCCTCCCTCTACACCGTAGACGGTGGCCAACGCGCCGTCCTCTTCGACAGATTCCGTGGAGTCATCGACGACACCGTCGGCGAAGGGACCCACTTCCTGATCCCATGGCTCCAAAAGCCCTACATCTTCGACATTCGCACTCGTCCCCACACATTCTCCTCCATTTCAGGCACGAAGGATCTCCAAATGGTCAATCTCACCCTTCGTGTCCTCTCTCGTCCCGAGGAGTCTCGTCTTCCAGACATATTCAAAACCCTGGGTCTCGAATACGATGAGAAAGTCCTCCCTTCGATCGGCAACGAAGTCCTCAAAGCTGTTGTTGCTCAATTCAACGCCGATCAATTGCTCACTGAGCGTCCTCAGGTCTCAGCTTTGGTTCGCGAGAGTTTGGTTCGAAGAGCCAAGGACTTCAACATTATGCTTGATGATGTGGCGATTACGCATTTGTCGTACGGAGCGGAGTTCTCGAAAGCCGTGGAGCAGAAGCAGGTGGCGCAGCAGGAGGCGGAGCGGTCGAAGTTTATTGTGATGAAGGCAGAGCAGGAGCGGCGCGCGGC
This sequence comes from Ilex aquifolium, assembly GCA_951799425.1. Lineage (NCBI taxonomy): Eukaryota > Viridiplantae > Streptophyta > Magnoliopsida > Aquifoliales > Aquifoliaceae > Ilex > Ilex aquifolium. Next base: position 1,076,876 of record OX637391.1, read on the forward strand.
GATTATTAGGGCTGAAGGAGAAAGTGAGTCTGCGAAGCTGATTTCAGACGCGACTTCGTCCGCTGGAATGGGTTTGATTGAGCTTAGGAGGATTGAGGCTTCGAGGGAGATTGCTTCCACACTGGCCAAGACTCCCAATGTGGTATACCTGCCTAAGGACAACAACATGCTTCTGGGCCTTAATCCTATGGTCGGCCGTTGAGTTGGTAATTTTGTTGATACTATTGTTGTCTGCACTTATTTTGATTTACAATTACCCGATTATTCTTCAGTCGAATTGTTGGTTGCCTTTGGGGATTTATGGTTCTTGTTGCGTGTTAGTTTACGACGTGAATTCCATAATTTGAAACACAAAGTCACTTTTGCTATTAATGCAGTATATTAGATGGTTTTATAGGGGCAATCTGTTTAAGGTAATCACTATAACAGGGCTCATTTTATTACCTTCATTTCAATTCATTGACGACATGCATTGGAAATGGGCCATTTTGTCACTGTGGTTGATGTCAATCTAGTTTTTATTTGCTTTGATTAACTGGTTTTGAGTAAGCTATGCTGGCAATTGTGGGCTATTGAGCTGCTCTAGCATGCATTCCTCTGTGTTTCTCCACGTACTTGTTAGTGTTAGTAATTGTACCTGGACGGTGATTACTGCATAATAAGTTTTCTTCAATCTGCTATTTCCCTTTTTTTTTTTTGTATTCTCATACTGTAGTCTGCTATTGTCAAGCCTGAATCTGTCTGTCTGTCTGTCTGTCTCAAATTTGTGGGATCAACATAGGCATAATAATCAACACCTTACATTCAGGAAAAATATTCTTGTCGGTAAAAGACATTTTTTCCTGTTTTTGTTGACCCGTGGAGATTTGGTTAGAATGTCAAGCTAATATAGCGTGTGGCTTTTATCATTTCATAGGATATACCAGAAGTTGAAGGGTTGGTTAAAGGAACTACAATTATTTTAAACTTAGGAAATTGAAGAGCAAGTAGATTATGGCTCAAATAGATGTACCGTGTCGTGTGTAAACTGTGTTGAAGGATCATTTATGGCTTCATTGTTACCTTTTCTTTCAGAACTGCTGCTTTGCATTCACTTTCCACAATAAAGTTCATGATTCCCACCTCTATCTTTGCTTGAAGTAGTGCATGATTACTTGTGGGTTCTCGCTAATGCTTACTTTCAGTTGGGGGTGTTATCCTCTACTGGTCGTTTGCTTTTGCAACTTCTAAACCTATCTTCCCTCAATTATATAGAACTTCATTAAGAAGCTATAGAGCCTGTTGCAACAACCAGCACCAGTTACTTTTTTTTTTTTTTGAAGGTTTATATATGAGCCTATATAGATACAGGCAATTTATCATGATTCATCCATCTTTTTTGGACACTGTATCTTAGTTGTGATCTATTAAAAACAGTGATCTGAATGCATATTCCAGCAGGAGTCATGAAATGCCCCTTCTGCAATGCAAATCTTATGGCACAGAAAGATTATTACCCTACCCATTTGCATGCATCAAACTTGATCTAGATCAGGTGGTTCAAAGAATTCGTGTAGAGATATTCACAAGAGCACTGTGGCTGCCCTAACCCAACCCCAAAATAATGTTGCATCCTTGTTGATTGCTCCATTACTTTGTACAGCCCATTTCAGACTTTTCTAATGTGCCTTCTCAAAGAGGAGGAAAACCAAGTGAAGTTGATAGCGCAAGTTGGTATTCATGATTTGTTGATTTTAATGTGAACTGTGATAGAGCAAGACCAAGACATGTGCATGTTTTTCAATCCCAAACTTGAATGGGTAACCTGGACCAATTGGAGTTCAAGCACCTATGCTCACAACCGTCAAATAGTGAGTTCGTGACTTAACCTAACACTACAGATTGAACCCCAAAAAAAACTGCAGAACCAGGATAGGAAAAACCCCTAATAGTGGGTGACAATTGTGCTTGATTCTGCCTTATAACAACGTATACACTTATAATTAAGCCTGTAACCGCTTTTTCCTCCTATTCCCATTAATGGCTGTGTTTTTCTTACCAGCCAGATTTCAACTCCTTTCCAAAGATGTCTTTCATCTGTATTTGTATCTGATCTGTGGTGTATCATGGTGTAATTTGAGAATTAACTAGTTATCCTCGTGTATGATGATTTCTGCTTCTTAGAGTCAAAAGGTGGTTGTTTTGGTCTTCTGCCTGTCCCCTGAAGTAGAAGCAAGAAAGACTAAAATTTTCTGCAATTTCTATGTGGCCGGAACAAACTTGGATCCTTATCTCCCAGTTATGTTTTCATACCCACGTCCTAAACAATCACATCAAGTCTTGTGGAGGATTACATGGGTTAAATTTCAATCGCAACACGATATTCATGTGAAAGCGGCATAAACGGTTGTATTATGTTCTCGTAAGTCATGTTTGCATTAGGAGTCTTAGAGTGATGGACTGAGTCACGGAAACAGTGTAACCCTTCCTTGAGAGCGCCTTGGCAAAGGCCTGCCCTTTTATGTTGTTCTCATACCCACGTCCCGTATCAAAAAGGAAGTTTAGGAGGAGAGGGAAACACAGCTACTGAAATAGCCCCAACTCCAAAAAACCCCCCAACAGTAGAGTTCCCATGCTGTATAACCAGTTTCAAAAAAATATATATCAATTAAACATCTCAATTATTCCAAAACAACTCCCTAACCATGGAGAGCTGTACTTAAACAGGATGCTCAGCCCAAGAAATGGTTGCCAACATGTGACCCCGTGTAAAAACAGCTCAATGAGCTGACGCCATCTGCCTAATCAAGTCAATCACGCGGTTACTGCAACAGAGACAGCATTCAATCAACCAAAAGCCTGTATTAAAAGAGAATTCCTTAATTCTCATACACAAGTGTTATATATTGTAGAAAAGGCATTGTTTTCCTCAACTTAAATTCTCCCATATGGCCTATATGTAAACCACACCCATCGTTTTTTTCACCTATTCCACTTTAATTTTCCAAAAATCATCATTTTAAGCAGTCCCACCATATTCGCAAACTACTCCAAATTTAAATTTTCAATATCAGTTAAGCATTTGAAGTAACAAATTTTCCATCGATGTTTGGGTGGGACTGGATGTGAAAAGAAGTTGCAAACTGAATGGGTCCGCAGCTAGTTTGTATATAAGAAAATCATATATTGGTAGAAATGCTTACCTATAACCCCACTCATTGTCATACCAAGAGACAACCTTCACAGAGTTGCCATTCAAAGCGATACCAGCCTTGGCATAAAAAAATGCTTGACCTGAAAATGCAATGTGTCACGAAGTAAATCATTATTCTTAACCTGCAGCATTCAAAACTATTACAGAGAACTAGAAACTGTAAAAGCATTGGAAGCAACTGTAAAATTGGAAACTTAAGACTAAGAGAAAAGAAACCCCCACAAGAAAAAGTGACAAAGAAAAACAAGCAAAAGCAATATAACTTAAAAAGATAAAGTGAAAAAGTGCAGTTCTCCAATAACAAGCAATAAGCTCGCCCTCCCAAGCAAAAGAAAAGCAATTTTGGGAGAGAGAAAGAGAGACAAGAAGAAAATTCAACCGTGCACAATGACTTGGACAAAATTGATGAAGATGAATAACAAGGTCCCACCTGCAATCACCCACGAAGTCCATTAACACTACGTCATCTTCAGTGTAACCAAAAATTCCCTTCAATTTACCCTCAGACTCCTCCCTACACAAAAATTAAAAAGGGAAGAGTATGAAGGATAAGGTGCTTCAGTGCATGAAAAATGAAATGAATACAACATGGGATAGGCAGATAACATGTATAAGCACCAAGTATACTCTCAAAAACCCAAGTCTTACTTGATAGCAGCTTTGATTTCATCATACGAGGCTGCCTTCTCAAGTCTGGCAGTGAGGTCAACCACTGAAACATCAACAGTGGGAACACGGAAAGCCACCCCAGTCAGCTTTCCATTTAGTGACGGCAGAACTTTCCCCACAGCCTTCACAATTACAAAGCCATGTCAGTCATGTTAGAGAAAATTGTAAAGATTAACAAGCATAATGTTATGACCACTAACAAAGAAAAATTGAGAAATAGTGCTTGAATGGGAAGACTTTTTAAGTTGTTTTCTTTCAAAAAGGAGCTTTCAGAGGGATTGGAACCGTGTGTTGCTTAAAGATAGGTTCAACCAGCCTAAGAAGAGAACTTTAAGAGTGAAATCACCTTCCAGAGATAGTTCTAAAATAAACAACCAAGTTTTTTCTTGATATTGATCAAAGGTACTTCGCAAAAAGTTTTACCAGATAGTGCCAACGTGAAAAAAAGTTTAACTAATTCCTTGTATGCAACTAATACCTTGGCAGCTCCAGTACTGCTGGGAATGATGTTGAATGAAGCAGCTCTTCCACCTCTCCAGCCCTTCATTGATGGACCATCAACAGTTTTCTGTGTTGCTAAACAAACATTGAAAATAAATTAGGTAATAGTCAGATCTCTCAAATCCAATAAGACGAAAACCGAGAATATACTTACCAGAAATAGAGTGAACAATTGTCATGAGAGCCTCAACAATACCAAATCTGTCATGAAGAACCTGGCAAGATTATTTCCCAGAATCATCAGATAAAAATTCTGTCTTTTCATAAATAGAGCAAAACTTTCATGAGTGCCCTTAACAACTAAATAGAGTAATAAAGCAACCTTCGCCAATGGAGCAAGGCAGTTGGTGGTGCAACTAGCATTAGAAACAATATCAATATCTGGCTTATATTCCTTCTCATTGACACCCACAACAAACATGGGAGCATCCTTACTTGGGGCAGAAATGACAACCTTCTTTGCACCTCCCTGGTACAAATAAACAGAAAAGTTTAGAACCACTTGAGGTAATTTTAGCATCAAATGCTAATAATGACAAAGTCGCCAACCAACCAACAAAATTAACACTGCATTTGGCAGCTTGAACCTGGGATTGTGGATTGGAATTGGAGCAAAATCAGTACAAAGTTCAAATTAGTTCTTTTCAAATTCGAATTCCAAGCTGCAAAACACAGCATTTACATTTTTAGAAAATGAGCAAAACATGCTAAGATGAGCATATATATCCATTTGCTATAGCTATTAACCCCACTAGCATTTGCAAAAGCAATAAAATCTAGAGCAGCAGAAAGAAGAAACTAAGAAAATGTCGTCAACAGCTCAACGCAGAAGACTTCTCCTCTTTACCAATCCCTAAGAATAGATAGACAGGACATGAGCAGATCAAAGCAAACCTTCAAATGGGCAGCGGCCTAGTCCTTATCAGTAAAAACTCCTGTGGACTCGACAACATAATCAGCTCCAGCCTCACCCCAAGGAATCTCCTCCGGGTTCCTATATAACAAGGAAAAGACAAAATATTAATCAAAGATCTCCCACTTTGATCGACGATAAAAAACTGGGAATCCAACTATACCTCACACCAAAAAGACGGAGACAGGTTTATCACCAAAGAGAAGGGTCTTAGAATCCTGGACCTTAAGCTCATGCTTTTTCCATTGTCCATGAACACTGTCATATTTGAACATGTAGGTCTACATTACAGAAGATCAAAATCAAAGTTAGCAAGATACGGATATGCATTAAGGAGTAGGACACTAAGTGAATTTACTAGGGGGGATCTTATAACCAGATCATTCGTTCATGTGAATCTACACGTGCATATAACTCCTTCGATTGTAATCTTCTTCCTTTTATTTCCTTATATTTTTGTCCTTAATTTCCAAGGAAAGTTAGGATAAAACATCACACAGGCTCTCCATCTTCAATGTAAATATGATATTGAATCTCCACTAAACAAATGCATGCAAGGACATCGCAATAACATTCAAATCCACCAGTGATTTTACATGATTTTGTTGCATCCATTCAATTTCTCGCATTATATGATTGGATGAAGCTAAATGCTTTGGTTCAAAACTAGCAATTACCATACAATATGGAGTTGCTAATGAACAATTATGTATGCTATTTCTTTTGTCTAACCAAATGCTGTGGGAGTGAACTTCAATAGTTATAGCAAAATCATCACAATCAGTGGTGGAAGTAATAGTTATTAACATCCTACAACACGCATTTGTATTTATGAGTGGATTTGTTTCAGTGATTTGATTTCACTGAACACTACACAAGCAATTGAAGCAAATCACCTTTGATCCACACGAGGAACCATGGAACCCTTATTTCGGGGGATCCTACAGCCTAAGATCTACTGTTGAAATGAAAAAAAAAGACGTAGGTCCAAATTAACATAACTATATAAGGATCCTGAAACCTACACTATACGCAAGAATAATGTGCCACACTTGAATCATTATTAAAGAAATGGAATTTCTACCATGTAATCAGTGATAATAAATGGATCATTAACAGCAACGAGTTCAACATCATCACTTTGTAAAGCAACTCTAGCCACCAGACGGCCAATCCTTCCAAAACCTGCAACATATAATTCAGATCATCATCGAAACCAAAAAATGAAAAACTAAAACGTACGTATGTAATCAAACGAAAAACACATTAGAAAGACAGATGAAAACACCGCTGATCCGATCTTTATTTTGCCCATGATTGTTGAGAGCAACGAAGAGTTCTGAAGAAGAAGAAGAAGCACTAGCAGTCGAAGAAGAAGAAGCACTAGCAGTCGAAGAAGAAAAAGCACTAGCAGTCTGAGAGAATGAAAATGAGAGTGCTAGTATTTCGAAAAGGTTGTAGGCCAGTGAGGGCGGATTTATCGACGTTTGAAGGAAGTGGGACCACTTACAACGTCGTGATGAGCGATTTTGGCGGGAAAGAAATCGGAGGGTGTGAGTGATGTAGAGGTGGACACATTGCCGTTGATGGGGTGGGGGTGGGGGGTGGGGGTGGGGGTGGGGGAATAGTCTCCAACTCTATATCTGTTTCAAAAACATTCGTCAATCTTCGATTCACCCTCTTTAGCGAGAAAAATTTTAATTCTCGTCCCTGACTTCACCATAGTCTCTGTCCATAATAATTAATTTTTATGATTTTTTTTAAAAAAAGTTGACAAAAAAAATCATAAATTATCACAAATGAATATATAAGAATGATGAAAACTCATTATATAACAAATAGATAAAAAAAAAGAGAGAGAGAGAAATGTAAGTGTTGTTTTTTGCAAAGAAAAGAGTGCGTGGGTGAGTGAGATTTGTGATATTATATATTAATATTAATAGGCAGGTGCGCGGGTGGGTGGAGTTTATATATATATAACGAGTTTAGTGAAGCGGGACGGGGCGGAGGCGAGGCAAGGAGGAGTTTCAATCCATCCCCGACTCCATCCCGCAAGAGTTTATATAGATATTTTCGTATACGTCTATCGTCTAATACATATGGTCCATCTTCAGTTCAAACAGGACGAATTTGGACAAATACCTATTTTTTTCTGATCCACTACCATCCATAATCTCATATATTTTAATAATCACCCCTCCATATCATTTGATAACCACTAGTAAAGTAGGGTTCATCTCGTCCACTAGTATGTTCATTATAGAATGATGATATCACGTGATAATAGTGACATGATATCATCATTACACCCAATATTTATTCATCTGGGTGAGATGGGGTTTATTTCCACACTTGTATACATTTTTCCACCCTATTTAACTTTTTAATTATTTAATATAAAATTATTAAATTCACTTCATCTATATTCACGCATCGGTGATTATAACTTCATTCTATCTATATTCATCCATTAATAATTAAGGCCACCAAATTTTTTCCTCACCTATTGTTGTGATGGAAGGAGTCAACAAAAAGTGTAAATACAATGTTTGAGTTTTGATTTGTTCAACAGAACAATGCTCTAAGTAGTAGTAGTAGTAGTGACGATTGTGTGCGATATTTGAAATTTTATTCTATTGTTTTCAAAATCGATACTATGCATGTCTTCTCATCTTATTTTGATATTATAAAAAACTCATTAATGGATTTAGTTAATATTCTAAATTTAAAAAAATGATTAATTCTATAAGCAACAATGGAGAGAGTGGTTATATAACTTGTACCAATTTAATTTAATTGGATAAAATCATGATTTGTGTGAAATAAGGAAGAAAGCTTCCCTGTCCTTCTCCAGTAGTTTGATTCCTTTCATATATATAATAGTATGAAATAAACGAGATGAGCCTTATGCTTCCATGCAGATTTGGAATAAACACATCATGGCGATAGCCTATAAATCCAAATGAGACTCACTGCACATCTGTATGGTGGTGAAAAGTAGAAAAAGTAGAAGAAACAAATATTCTGAAAAAGACCAGATCACTACAATGTGAGCCAAGTCTTTCTTGGTTGAAGTGAATTGCCCGCAACAGGAATGCTGAAAGACAATGGTAGAAGTGTTGGCAGAGGTACAAACCAGAAACATGGAACAACATTTTGCTCTTAAGACTATATTACAAACAAGCGACTCGATGGCCTAATGCCTCTCATCCGACTCCAACTCGAGGCGGTGAATATGTCTAAGCTATATGACCACAGGTTGAGACATTATTGCTTGTTAATTTTGGAGGATTAACATAATATTAGAGACAATATTAAGAGGGAAACAGAGAGGTTAAAAATTTAACCTAGCTCTCATACATCACTTGTATTTATAGTTAACTCACAATAACAAAAATTACACATACACCCTCTTACTATTAACAATTTACACATACTACCCTAATATTCTTAACACTCCCTCTCAAGCTAGACTATATATATCATATAATCCAAGCTTGGAACAAATCGCTGTAAGACGTGTACGACTCAATGCTTTGGTACACATATCTGCAAGCTGATCTTCAGATTTCACAAATGGAGTTGTAATCTCCCCAACTACTATCTTGTCCCGAATAAAGTGACAATCAACCTCGATATGTTTGGTTCTCTCGTGAAACACCGGATTGACAGCGATATGGATAGCTGTCTGGTTGTCACAGAACAACTGTAAAGGAAGTTGAACTGGAAACCCAATTTCCTGAAGGAAGTGTAGTAGTCAAGTCAACTCACTCGTCGTATGTGTCATTGCCATATACTCAGCCTCAGCACTGGATCTTGCTACCACGGATTGTTTCTTACTTTTCCATGAGACAACATTACCTCCTAAGAAAGTACAATAACCAGTGGTTGATCTCCGATCCGAAGGAGAGCCAGCCCAATCAGCATCTGATAAACCTTCCACTCTAAGATGTCCATTAGCTCGATATAATAGTCCAGGTCCAGGTCCAGGAGCACGTTTGAGATATCGCAGAATACGAATAACTGCTTCCCAATGTGGTACTCTAGGACACCCCATGAATTGACTTACTATACTAACTGCATAGGAAATCTCCGGTCGAGTAATAGTGAGATAATTGAGCTTCCCAACCAATCTACGATACCGACCCGGATTCTCAAACAGTGCACCATCATCCATCAAAAGTTTTTGATTTGGATCAATAGGAACATCAATAGGTCTGCCACCCAGCAAACCTGCTTCCTCCAGCATGTCAAGTACATATTTCATCTGGGATAAACAAATACCTTGTTTAGATCGAGCCACCTCAATACCCAAGAAATACCTGAGTTTTCCCAAATCTTTAGTATGAAATCGATCCTGCAATAATATTTTTAACTTGGCAATCCCCTCAGAATCATTTCCAGTAATCACAATATCATCTACATAGACCACCAATAGAACATATCCAGCATTTGTCTGTCTATGGAACACAGAATGATCTGTCTGACATCGAAGAAGACCAAACTCTAAAACTGCATCTGAAAACTTACCAAACCATGCTCTCGGTGACTGCTTCAAACCATACAAAGATTTCTTTAACCGACTCTAAAACTGCATCTGAAAACTTACCAAACCATGCCCTCGGTGACTGCTTCAAACCATACAAAGATTTCTTTAACCGACATACACTCTTACCATACTCCCCCTGAGCAGTAAACCCAGGTGGCTGCTCCATGTATACCTCTTCAACCAAGTCACCATGTAGGAAGGCATTCTTGACGTCTAACTGAAACAAGGGCCAATCAAGATTAGCAGCCAAAGAAATCAAGATACGAATAGAGGAAATTTTGGCAACAGGAGAGAAAGTCTCCTCATAATCAACACCATAAGTCTGAGTAAAGCCATTTGCAACAAGCCGGACTTTGAGACGCTCTACAGAACCATCCGGATGAAATTTAACAGTATACATCCAACGACAACCAATAGTTCGTTTACCAGAAGGTAAAGGAACGAGATCCCAAGTCCCATTATAATGTAAGACATCCATCTCCTCCTCCATAGCTTTCCTCCAACCCGGATCAGATAATGCATCCTGTAAATGCTTAGGAATAGATATAGTAGATAATTGGGAAGTAAAACAAGAGAAGACAGGAGACAATGCATCATATGAAACAAAATGAGCAATGGGATGATTAGTAACACACGAACGAGTACCTTTTCGAAGAACAATAGGTAAAGAGTCTAAATTACCTAATGTACCAAGATCAGAAGGCAGCAAGGAAGACGGTACGGGCACCTCAGTCGATGGGCGAGGACGGCGAAAGTAGACACGGAGAGGTAAAGTAGATGGTAACACAGTGGGCAGCGGAATATCTGAAGATGAGGAAAGAGATGGTGGTACAGGAGATGACCCAAAGTCTAGATCCAAAGGCTGAGAAGATGCTGGAAAATATGGAACAGATTCCTCAAACGTGACATCGGCACTAGTAAAGTATCTGCGCAGAGAAGGATTGTAGCAACGATACCCCTTTTGCGTGCGAGAGTAACCAAGAAATACACATTTGGTAGCTCGAGGGTCAAGTTTGTCAAACTCAGGACCCAAATTGTGAACATAACAGACACATCCAAAAACCTTAGGAGTCAGGGAAAATAAGGACTTACCAGGAAAAAAGACAGAATATGGACTTTGCCCATTTAACACAGATGATGGCATACGATTAATAAGGTGACAAGCAATAAGAACAGCATCACTCCAAAAATATCGGGGAATATTCATCTGGAATAACAGGGCACGAGTGACTTCCAACAAATGACGGTTCTTGCGTTCAGCAACACCATTCTGTGGAGAGGTGTAAGCACAAGAAGTCTGATGAATAATGCCAATTTTACTAAGATAAGTTGAAAAAGGATCAGATTCATATTCCCGAGCATTATCGGAACGTAAAGTACGTATACGACAACCATACTGAGTTTTTATCTCCTTACGAAAGGTCTCAAATATAGAGAATAATTCAGACCGAGCTTTCATAAAAAACAACCAAGTCACACGAGAATAGTCATCCACAAATGTCACAAAATAAGGATATTTATTAGATGAAATATTCTTTATTGGACCCCAGACATCAGAATGTACTAACTCAAATGGACTAGACACACGATTATTGACTCTAGACTGAAATGACACACGGTGATGCTTACTAAGTTGACAAGCTTCACAAGGCAAAGACGACACATAACTAAGACTGGGAACTTGACGCTTCAGATTCTGGAGAGAGGGATGTCCAAGACGACAATGCCATTGAAAAGGAGACAACGAGGTCTGTAGAGCCCGGGTAGGTGAATCAAAGTCAAGGTAATATAGACCACCAGCTTCATGCCCCGTACCAATCTTCCTCTTCGTCTTGAGATCCTGAAAAATACAATAAGAGGGATAAAAGGTTACAAAACAATTGATAGAACGGGTAATCTTGCTAATGGAAAGTAAACTAAATGGAAACTGAGGAACAAATAACACAGAAGATAGGGACATATCAGGATTCAAGTGAGTGGTCCCCAGACCTGAAACTTTAGAACAAGTACCATTAGCAAGAGTAACACTACGTGTGGAAGTAGCAGACTGATAAGTAGAAAAAACTTCAGACGCACCAGTCATGTGGTCAGAAGCGCCAGAGTCTATGATCCAGGGACTGCGAGTGGAGGACAATAAACAAGTGGAAGCAGTACCTGACTGGGCAAAAGTAGCAGTGGAGGGAGATGGAACAGCCTGCTGCTGGGATAGGAACTGAGCATACTCCTCTCGTGTAATAGTAACCGACCCAGTGTCGGGTGGAGCTGACGGAGGTACGGAAGCAACAACAGAGATGTCATCCTGATAGGAAGACCTGGTATCTTGCTTGGGTTCCATAATAGTGCAGCAAATAGCAAACAAGAAGTGTTGCAATGCTGAACCAGAAGAAAATTGGTTGTTGGAAGACTGAACCGGCCTAGAGAACCGCTGAACCGAACTGGTTTAGCCCAAAGGAGGCTGTTGGACGGCTGAACCAGCCTAGAGAACCGCTGAACCGGACTGGTTTAGCCCAAAGGACCACTGAACCGACCTTGCTGAGGCTACTGGAAGCTGAACCGGACCACTGTAGTCTGCTGGAGCACTGAACCGGACCAGAGAAGTCCACTGGACCGCTGAACCGGTCTAAAACTGATTGAACCGGTCCTGAACCTGTCTAAAACTGACTGAACCGGACTGCTGGAAGCTGAACCGGACCACTGTAGTCTGCTGGAGCACTGAACCGGACCAGAGAAGTCCACTGGACCGCTAAACCGGTCTAAAACTGACTGAACCAGACCTGAACCGGTCGAAAACTGACTGAACCGGGCCTGAACCGGTCTGGTCTGAGGCTATTGGATCCGAGTCTGGATCCGGGTATGGAGTCTGGACTTCGTCTTCTTCACTGATCAAACCCTAATCTCTGCACCCAAGGTCGACTACACCACCACGAAGCAAGGCGCCACCAAGTCGACTGCCACCACCACGACAAGCAACAGACGACGGTGAACCAAACGACGGCGAACCAAGCCCACCACAACACCACGCGACGACTACACCAACGTCGACTGACGACGGCACCACCAAGTCGACAATACCACCACCAAGTCGACAATACCACCACCAAGTCGACAATACCACCACCACCAACGTCGACTGACGACAGCGCCATCAAGTCGACTGCACCAACGTCGACTGTCACAACCAAGTTGACAATACCACCACCACCACCACCACCACAATACGTAGATAATGCTTCGACAAAAGGCAACACCACCACAACAGTACCACCACCACAGACAAAAAATTAATTTATTTAGAATATATATTTATTATCGTAATGCTCTGATACCATGTTAACTTTGGAGGATTAACATAATATTAGAGACAATATTAAGAGGGAAACAGAGAGAGGTTAATAACTTAACCTAGCTCTCATACATCACTTGTATTTATAGTTAACTCACAATAACAAGAATTACACATACACCCTCTTACTATTAACAATTTACACATACTACCCTAATATTCTTAACATTGCTAAAAAAATGTAGCTCAAGTTTTCTTTCGACGTCCTTGAAATTTACGTCTAAGGTATATTAATGAAAAAAAAATACTACACAACCCAAATGAAATGTACTTTGGTTGCCAAAAGGATTAAAACATTCAGCCGGAAGTCTAAAAAACCGGAATTCATAATGATACTTACAGATAATTTAAAGTTTACAGGTTCAACCTGCAAAACTAAGGGAGGGGCACAGGAGGTAGAGCTTAAAACCAGTTCTAGAAGATCATATCAAACTTTCTGCTCCAAGAAAACAAGATTCTAGTCCCCCAGAAGTCTCACCTCCTGATACATTGCACCGGGACGGAGATCATCCAAATTATCAAGGCATCGGTAGCTATTAATCTCCCTCAAACCAATCAAGCCACGGTGAGTGAGGAAATCACGAAAATCATTTTCACTATAAAGCGTTTTGTCCTCCGCACGAACAGCCATGCGATCAGGATCATCATAAAGGCAAACCTTTATGGACACTCCTGCAATTGAGAAAAAATTGTCCATCCAACAGATCTCCATAAGAGTACAGTAATGTTGTAAGATCAGTTAAATTAAAAATTATACCATACCTTCATCAAGATGAAGTGCATAATTTCCCAAAGGCATGTCTCTGTCAAGACTCCGGACAACAGTATCTTCATCCTCCAGCCAAAAGGCCCGTTTAGTTCGCAGGCCAAAAGCAGATTTGATAGCCTCCTTAATTGCATCAGCAGTTCCATCAATACCAACTCTTCTAATGTATTCCCCCCACTTAACTGTTATGACCCTCCCACCATACGAAGAGTGCTCCTCCCCACCTGCATGAAGAATGAAAGAAAAAGAACTGCATGCTTACAACTGGGAGCGAAGAGGATCAAGTTAACGATTCCAATTAAACGCTACAAAGAAAATATCAAAAGAGTTGCAGAAACTATAAACATGACAAAGCAGGACATTCATTCCAAGCATCTAGATTTGGACTAACAAAAGTCTAAATCCAATTGACCAGCAAGCATGAAAAGGAAATTATCAGAACCCAGAAATCTTAAAAAAAAATTACAGTATATGCATACAAAGGTTGCCCAAGACTGGAGTGCGAGACTTGGGTCAGCTGAAATATTTTGACGTCATATTAGAAACTATATTGGAAAACGGTTAAAATTACAACAGGAATAGCAATTAAAAGTAGAATGACTTCTATTGGTTGCTCTAATCAGCATCAAATTGGCTTAATGATTGAGTCACTAGTTCCTAATTTGATTAAGGCTGCATTCAAGTCTATCCCTGAAAAAAGGCTTACCTCCACTGCAAGTCTTCTTGCAATTAGGAAGTTTATAATGGACAGATTTCAGGTACAAATCAGAACACAGTCGGTCTTCTCTCGCTCTTGGAGAATTGCTATTCTCAGTACATGCAGAGGTTGAGCAGTTCCAAGGTAACACATAGTACTAAGACATTACAGGACTTACATAAGGAAATACACAAGATTTCAAAGTGTACATGCCTCGTGTAAAACCACTAGAAAAATAGTCATCTTTTGCCCCTTCAATTTTCATGCTAAAAGTGTCATTGATATGGTTAGCAGAACACGGGAATCAAGAAATGAAAAAACAAAAATATATTCGCATGTAAGGCAACAATATGATTCAATATCCAAAAAAAGTTCAGTTGAGAGGTGGGTGAATGATTTTAAATTAAAAAAAAAATAGCTAGGAATGAAAAACATTTTGCTACCATAACGAATGTAGAAAAGAGCTGATTTTTTTTCAGAAAGATTTCATCTGCTAAGCAAGCAAATTCCGTTTCGGTGCATTATTTAGGTCACTTAGGAAATGCAAACATTTCGGAACTGTTTTGCACATAAAATGGAAACGAATAAGAAATTCGAGAAAATCTTGAAACACCTCCAAACACCGAAACATTAGTGGAAACATGCCAAAATATCTCGAAACATTTGGAAACATTCCGAAACACCAAGAAACATTGAAATTTTGACCCAATCCTTGATTCGTTTGGTCTCCTTGAAAGAGGAAACGTTTCGGCCATTTTGACCACTTCCAAATGAAATTTTGATCTTTTTTGCCAAGTTTCCAACAGAAGTTGTACATTTTAGATCTATAAGGGCGTATTTGATTCCAGTACTGTGACTTGGGAATGGACTAATTTAGTGCCTTTCGCACTTAATAACAGCTTTGGTTGGTTAGGCCCCTGTCTTGCTTGAGTTTGTGAATACTGGTCCGATGATACGGTGTAAATAACACCACATACATGGTACAACCAAGCTCTGTGTGGAAAGTGGTAAAATATTCACATCCGATTGGTATTCGGTGCGAAATGGCCATATAATCCCATCCGAACTCAGTTTTGGATGGGATTGCCTGTAAAAGTGCTTTCGTCATTTTTACTCATCATATATCAATCTCTAGTCCCAATTTAGGAATGGTAACCATGGACCCACACCTTATTCGTTATCTTATAAAATAGACAAATACCATTTCCAGGGGTCTCTCTCCAATTCCAAGGGGGAACTCCACTAGCTGCAACTGCTTCAGCTGCAGTAAGGGCAAGTGGGTCCCCATCATTATCCAAAGGCCTTTCAAGGTTGACATTTGACCGGCCATTATCTGTATAACAATCAGAAAATGTTGATTAGAAACTCAAATCAGAAAATCATAAAAGCATCAATCAGTAGCACAAAATCAAGCTTTCGTAGATCTTAGGAAAACTAGGAAAACCATTGCACTAGACCGAAAATTATAAAGACATACAAACAGTAAACTCTAGCGTCTTAAAAGTGATATACTAATATCCAACAACTTGCACAAAGTAAATAACTCAGTGTGCAACTTAAAAATATTCATAAGCAGGTTCCATTATGCACTATATCCTATCCACAGAGTTGGATACTCCACATACCTAACAGAAATACAAGACATAGCCACAAAGGTTATGTGCATAGATGGAACTTCAAATAGAGATTTCACGACTAATAGTCTCAAACTGATCGCATTTCACAGTATTGTATATCACTCATACCCCTCCTTAACTTGACATGGTTGTGCGGGTGCAATAAACTAAAGTGTCTAAAGTTGACCAATAGAAAAATAAATAAGAGATGAGCTAAGGAAGAGAGGAACTCAAACAACCAAAAGTGGTGTACTGCCATTGAAGATAGTGCTCATCATCCATGCCAAAACTATATTCCAAACCACATGTGCAACAATTTTAATTAGAAACAAATTTAAGTGACTGGCATGGGCAAGTGTCGGCGTGTGTACATGAGTGCTCACAGAAAGCAGAGAACAACTAGGTAGTGTACAAGAATTCAAGAACCATAAGTAAAAATAAAGTAATGGTCCCTGAACTATGCATTTTGCGTCACTTTGGTCCCCATTCTTTTAACTTTATCACTTTAAGTCCTTCAAGTTTCCAATTAGCGTCTTACCAAGAAAACGTTTCCAATTCATGTCACTTGTGTCTCATTTGACCACACTTGTGGGATCACATAACCATACTCGCGGAGTCTCTTTGGTCCCTCAGGTTTCCAATTCGTGTCATTTTTTTTGGCTCCATTCTTTTCAATTTTGTCCCTTTAATCCTCAACTTCCCAAAAAATGTCCCTCACGTGACCACATGAGATGCACCTAACCACTTATGTTACTCAGATTTAATCACCATTTTCAGCTAGTGACACAAATTGAAAAGTTGAGAATCTAAAAATTGACAAATTTGAAAGAATAAAGATCAAAGTGGCATAAAGCACCTATTGATGGATCATTGTATTTTGCCCTAACCATAAATTGAGAAAAACTGTAGAAGAACCAGCAAGAAGTAATCCATAAAACCCTGATGCATCAATTCTACATCAAGAATTCCTACAAAGGAATCTTAATTTAGAAAGGTACGGGATGGAGCCCCACTCTAACCTAGCTTCTAGGAAGAGTGCTGCTCCTTTCATCGGCATTATCCTCAGGATGCATTTCCGATCAAAACCCTACATTGACCCAAATTAATCTTGCAAACCCATTTCCAAGCAGCCTCCCCCTCCCTCAAATGATCAAGTTATTTACTCCTTTTTCCATCGAATTTTGGAGCAAGCATGCAAGATTTACAAAGAATATAACTAAAATAACATATATAACAGCAGTTATGAGTTATGACTCAAATAATCATAAATAGATGTAAATCATGTACAAAAAAGACCAGATCTGGTTATAGATTATAGGGAAAAATGGAAATGTTATCAAACTTGATTCTGAAGACGCGTTCGTCATGTGCGCTGATGGTGGCGCCGCAAATATTCGTTGACGATTGCGGAAACGAGTGCGCCTATAAACAACCACTGTGGCGTTTGATAATTCTGAAGTCACATTCCTGATGTGTGATGATGGTGGCGCCGCATATATTCGTTGACGATTGCGGAAACGGTTGCGCCTATAAACAACCACCATGGTGATGGTGGTGACAACAAGATGAGATGACGAAGTGAGTAGAGGGAGCGTGCCAGAGAGTAACGCTAGTGTATTGTACCCATGAAGAAACCCTAACCCACCTTTTATGAGTAACGTCACTAGAGAAAAAGGACAAAAAACTAGTAAATGAAAACATATAACCAGGGTGGGGCCGGGTCAAGTGCTCCAACCATGTCCCGGTCACCACTTCCTCTGGAACCCGCATCGATCCTGTTTTAAGCCCTTCCCATATAGTTCCAACAGGTGAAACACAGGGTGGGTGCTTAACTTTGTTTGCAAACAAAGTTGCAATTCCCAAATCCAAACAGGTAAATCATATTATGTATAGCTCAGCACCGAAAAATAGGCATCAAAAGCATCAAAACATAAACCCAAATAAAGCATAATGACATGTCTTCACCCTACTAAAGGCTCGTAACTTTCTCTTGCTCTCAGTTGATACAATTACTTAAAAAAATTTGGCGGAATGCTAAAACCAGTTGGAAAGTGGTGATGCCACTATTTGAAGATTTTTGCCTCATGTAGCAAAACATCCTACACCTGACTTTTTTTCTCCTCAATTTTCAGAAAAAGTGATTTTGGACAACAATTAACTTCATTCTAACAGTCCATATTTTCAAAATTTACTGTAACGGGAGAGTTGAAAGTAAAGTGAAGAGATCTCTTCAAAACAAAAAAAATTAAGTAAATTCCAAGTATGGAATCCAGGCCAGAAGCTTGATCCTGCTCACAAATTTGCAACCCTATCACCATTCTATTCTTTTTTTGATAGAAGACAACAATTTTATTAATGTAAGAAAAAAATATAGAGCATAATGGTAACATGGGCAAGGCGTCCATACACCATCCACAAAAAGCAACACTACAGAAAGTTACAATCGGTAAAAAACCAAAACAGTTCATTCACAAGCCGCATGCCAACTTGTCACAATACTAAAGAGAGGAGTTGGAGCAAAATCGTTCGAAATAGATGCCCAAAAAGAAGCCAATAAGTAGATACGGAGTTCCATAAACCATCAACCCCCTCGTACTTATTTTCAAACACTCTTGCATTCTTCTCTAACCAAATCATCCAAATAATAGCAAAAGTTGCACAATCCCTAAGGGTAACTTCTTTACTTCTTCCAAAACCGTGATAGTCCACACAAAACATTGCTGATACAAATTTGGAGCTACCCATGAAATCATCACCAACTCAAACAGCTTATTCCTACCACCATTCTATTCACCAACTCTATTTGGCGCAAATAAATATAGCATCACAAAGAACTACAATGATATGGAAAGAGAGAGAAAAATCCACTAGGAATGGAAAATCACAGCCTTTGTATTATTCTATTTTAAGCATCATATCAATTCTCTATTGATGCTAATAATTAAAACTTGTCACGAATCATGATTAAACGTAATGATGAAATATATGTGGCTTATATTTTATATGCACATGCCCTAATCTGATAAGATACATCATGTCCACCGCAGTGAGATGATTCCATACATGAGACTCGTGAATCATAAAGAGTCCAGGCATAGGTGAGGTTGAGAAATATACTAGAAGCCAAAATGAATGACAACACACTATCAACTTTAAAAGGTATTATAAAATTACTAAAATACAACAATATTGTGATTTGTAGTGTGATACCTTCCACTGGTCCAAAAGGGATATTGCCATCCTCAAGACCTGAGTCACAATAACAAACCACATAGTTACCAGATGTAGTACCAGCACCTTCATGATAAAAATCCAACTTCCAATCATAAGAGTTACTAAGAAAAAAATATGGAACAATAGTTTTTTTTTTGGCTACAGGGTGTCTAGGCTTGTGTGGACTACTCCCTCGAGTTCTGAGCCATTTATTCAACAAATTCAGTAATAAAGAAAAATTAATTTTCTCCATGACTTGATTTCGTACAGGTAAAAAAAGAGGAACAGATTTACTAACATAAGTGGCTAATTTCACATTTACAACTACAACAACAAAAGGAAAGAAAATTGTTAGAGGTGGCATTTCATAATGAAATCACCAAAAGCATCCAGTGATTATGGCTTAAGTAGCATCTTGTGTTAGGTATCAAGACTTGGGGAGAGGGCGGCTCGTACCTGATGATAGGGGTGGCAAATGGCAATAAACCCAAATGTGTGTGTGACTTGGCCCATCCCACCCTTACTAGAATGGCCTTGTTGGTCACAGACAACTAAACACACAGTGGCCCCGACTGGGAGTCTGGGATGGGGCCGCAAAAAATTGCAAAGATCGTTTTCTCTTATTTTCCTCCCAATTTAGAGGATGCTTGACATAATAAAAAAGTCATAATCGAAGGGAAAAAAAAAAGGTAAAGAGAAGTGCTTTCATTTCCACTCTCAGACCACTTTTCCTATAGTTGCATGGGTTATTCAATTCGTTTTATTTTCTCGAGTTTTTAACAATATTTCGTCAAAGTCTAATAATGGAATTGAAGATGTATCCATTATTGGAAATTGTGAGATACATTAGGAGCCAGTTTAATGCATACAACTCGTGTAACATGAAGAAGGCCATTGGCGGTAGGGTTGGAGGTGGTATGGGCAGGCCAGGACAGGAGATAACCATATTACACCTTTCTTGTTGCTATCCTTACGCGTAGAAACCAAGTAACATGACAGGTATCCTAAATGCCTTCGGCAGGTGACGAAGTGAAAATTATATGTTTCCTTTGAAAGTAGGAGTTTCATGAAACCAATGTCAGATCTATTGTCAAAAAATAGCTGAACCATTTGTATTTTCCAGAATTGGTCAAATTTGTCCACATTGAAGTATTACATCATGCTGAGCCTCCCCACACACTAATACACTATTGCATTTCAATCCAAACCAAACAATGCCCCAGCCTATGAATAAGATCACTACTTAAACAAGAAGAAAACATGAACCCCAAGCAGAAGCGCACACCTAAAGCTAACCATAAAATATCCATTGCTAACAAAGAAATGGCCTGAACAAACCCTGAGCAAAAGCTCACATGTAAAGCTAACCATAAACATCCATTGCTAAAAAAATGATGGCCTGAACAAATTAATGTTAATTTCACCCAATAAAGCAAATTTCAGTATGGTCTCACCTGACATTTTGAAAGAAATTCTATTACTTGCAAAAGAAAAATAAGCTATTCTTTCTGTTTTCTCCTTCATTTTATTTCTCCTTTCCTCAGTCTTCCAGTGAAAAAGAGGAGAAAGATAAAAAAAAACTTCCAAGTTCAAGCAGTACGAAAATATATTCTCTATCTGCAACCTAACACCCTAATATCACCATGATTAGAAGTGTGAAACCTCAAAATGTTAGACATAATTAAATCAGATAATCCCAGAAACTACAGATAGAACAGAAAATCAGTAACTACCTTTATCGGAGAAGTGAATAAAGGAATCGACTTTGGAAGAAGTAGGACTCTTGTACGGACCGTTCTTAGCTCTGTCTCTGAGCAATTCCTCAAGCTCCTGGTAGTACAACATCTTAGCAGAACCACTCCCCCTGTCTTGCTGCTTCACTTTCTTGAATTCCTTCAACAAATTCCTCCACTTATCGGTACACATGGTCGGGGAGCGATCGAAACCCTTGTCTCTCATCTTGGCGGAGATCTGTTCCCACAAATGCTTGTTGGACTTGGAAGTGTTGAAAAGACCATCAACTTCGCGGCGGAAGTTGATCAAGCTCCGAGTCTCTTCCTGAACCCAAGTCTCGGCCCTTTTCTTCGGAACCTTCACTTCGTGGTCTTCGCCGCTGCTTTCGCCGAGAATCATCTGTTGGTGCTGGAGTGGATGGTGAGGTGGCAAGTCTCCATTGGAGGAGACCTCAATCACCATGTCTCTCTCTCCTCCTCCTCCTCCTCCTCCTCCTCCACCTTTATAGAAGTCAACCGGACTAGGCTTTTCAGATAAATACATTTTCGTGACCACTATCCACAACTGAGGATGTAAGACTAGAGTAAAAACCCTAATTCTTAATTTACATCAAGGAATTGTAACTTCTGCGTTGAGTTTTTAGTCTTCCAGTGTGGAGAGAGAGAGAGAGTGGCTACGACAAAGACAAACGTGGTTTTGTTTGATCGGTGGATGGATTTAAGGCTTTGGCAGTACGGTGGAGTTGTGGGGTTTGCGCAGCTGAGATCTTTTGCGTACTTCCAACTTCCAAACGCTCACCACGTTGATGTTGATGTTGATTGCCACGTGTTCTTTTCGCGTCTATTTTCACCATCAAAATCAAAAATGTTAATTGAACTTATGTCGCAACCTAATTTAACTTAATCACTGCATTAAATTAAATTTTTCGATTAGATCCCTGAAATTAAATTTCTATAACATTGTTCCATCAAAATTAAGAAAATCGTCATTATTATCACATATTTTATTACAAATTAATAAGATAGAACCAATTTTAAATCTATTTTTACTTCAAAATTTAATCCAATTTTAATTCATTTAGGAAATCACAAGGACGGCTCAGATTTAATCTACTTTTAATTTAATGGCCTAGATTTCATCTTTATTGTTCCAAGTTAATCCAAAGGCTGACAATGCATCCCACACAAAAAACTTATCCCGCCCAAACCTTTTGCACTGCTCACCAGTCACCTCTCACTCCTCTGCCATGGCTCATGGCTCAACACGCTACCCACCCCTACACTCTACCCAGACCCCTTATACCCCTAACACCCCTTGGACTGCTCACCTCTCACTCCTCTGCCATGGCTCAACCAACGTCCTTAGCGGCAGCACAGCGGCGATCAGCGACAGTTCAGGTACAGCCCAGGATCAGCGACAGCCCAGCAGCAATCAACACAACGGCGATCAGCGACAGTTCAGCCCAGGTACCTCCCTCTCCCCCTCTCTTTCTCTCTCTCTGTCTCACTCCCATGGAAGCATTAGATGGTTTCATTGTGGGTTTGGGTTTTGTTGAAGTAGCAGCGGCACTGAAGAGTTGCTTCCCCACTCCCCCAGTTTTCACTTCTCGAATTATTTCATAACCATTAGTATTTGTGGTAGAATTTAGTGACGGGCTAAAGGGTAATGGTTTAAATGTTTGAGCATAAAGGGTAATGGGTTTTTATAATGCTGATTGATTCATATGATTATGTTGACTGTGATGAATGATTTGGAAGATGCATGTGAACTCGCCTATTTAATTTTGCCAGACGGTGGTGTCGGTTTGAATGGGGCTGGTAGTGTTTTGGTGATCGCAACAGTAGCATGTGTTCTGTACAGAGAGGGGGGCAGAGAGAGAGTGTTAGATATGGTGATTATGTTAGGTGAACAAAGAGGGAGACTGTGTGCTCTGTATTGTGTGGACAAAATATTGTTCAGCTGTTGTGGGTGTGGGTGAGTGCACCAACTGTTCAGATTCCTTATGATGCATTACATTCAACTCTTGAAATTGAATTCTTGAAGATGCCACTCCCTCTCTACCCCTTCTTTTTTGAAATTGAATTACCTCTCTATCTCTTCTGTTTTTTTCTCTAAAACTTCAACCCATTCTTAAAATTGCAGTGAACATTCTATCTGATTTTTTTCCCTTTCTTTGCTGTTTGGAAGCTTTTTTTTCCTATCTCCAGAAGGTTGGTAAGGCATGAGTAAGGGAAGGGAACTGCCAGTTGGTTGTGGGATTGGGCAGCGGTAGTTGTGGTTTTGGGTGGAAAGAGGGAAGACCTGGGGGTAAATTACATTACACCCCTTGAACTATTACTCATTGGTTTTCAAGCATTACATGTTTGATGAACATTTGAGCAAGAAAACTCTGATTTTCTTTCCATCTTCCAAACGGTGCTAGATGGACTCTTATGTAAGGCCACTTTGTGTTTGCTGCTTTGGATTTACATGCTTTGGGTTTACATGCTTTGGATTTTGTTTATTTTTTGTTCAATTTTATGAATTTTTTTTTCAATTTTAATTCAGATTTAATTCACTTTTAATTCAAATGTCCAAATTTCATCTCAATTCTTTCAATATAATCCAAAGGCTCAAAATACATCCCATACAAATGTTAAAACTCGGCTTTTCCATGACATCGTGTTAATTTAATCATTTATTTTTTTATGGGTATTTTGATTGAATGCTAGAGTTATGGTCTTAAAATTAAAACCAACTTTGTTTTAGGCCCAGACAGTCTGTGGGATAGACCATCCCCATCAATGACCACACAACTTTTCTTATCTTGGCTTATTAGTATAGATTTATGCATTTGATTTGATATTTTTTTTTTGCTGGTTATTTTTATCTAATTTGTTTTAATTTTTCGATCATAAATAGTTGAGACATGATTTTATCAAGTGCGGCGAGCCGTTAATATTCTCGACAATACTATAGGCCGTCACCTTATTTTTCTAATAGTTTAATTTGGGCCTGTTTTTTCGAAGTGTCACTTCTTATTTCTGGAGTTTTCTTGGACATTAATACGACATGTTCTATAAATGCATTGGATATTTTTTTTTATTTGTTCTACAGAACTTGATGAGAAATTTACTCATCATATTTAAATGAACATCCAAACCCACGAACCTTCAGCTTTACTTTCTCTCAGCTATCAAATTTTATTTTTTCCTATTTTACTAGCATTTGACTTTCCTCATGTTACACTATTACACATAAATCTCTTTATATTGCACTATTACACATAAATCTCTTGATTGTAAAACCCAAGATTTTTCTCCCACTTCCTATCCCTCTTTCCATAGACAATTCCCAGTTGAGAAAAAGGCGTAAAAATGTGGTTTTGCTTACCATCTTCTTCATTTGTTTTTGTGTCCAAATTGCCTATTTTGTGATTTCAAGAAATCCAACAGCTCGAGGTCCAAGTTAGCTCCTCTCTCAAACTTGACATTAAATTATTTTTGCTTCAGTTTTACTTCATCAAATTCTGACATTAAATTATTTTTTGCTTCAGTTTTATTTTTGCCTATTTTTGTTTCAGTTTTAATTATTTGTGTGTTCACTCTATCTCTCTCTCTCTTTCACAGCAACACACACACACAACAACAACAACACACAAAACACACACACATTTGCACACAAACACACACACACATTTAAACTGGGTGTCTTTCAATTGGGTGTTTAATTGGATTTTTTTTTTTTGTTACGAATGTTAGGTTGTTTTTTTTAAATTGGGTGTCTTTTAATTTGTCAAAGAGAACGATAGATTATATACAATGGACCTTTGTGGATGGGGCCGGCGTAATCAGGTAAATCTACTTTTACGTCACTGCATCAAAATAACTTTAGGATTGGTGGCAATATATATATATATATATATTGTGTTAATTTTATTGTTTATGTGAATAATTTAGGTGGTTGTGTATTCTCCTCATTGGGAAAAGTGTGTTCGTATTGATACGAGGACATTAAGGATAGTGATGAAGAGAAGGTTTAAAGGAATGAAGAGGACATTTATGTGAGTTATTGAAAAATGACATTATCTCTGAGAAAACTCAAACGATCTACAATCCAGTACCGACCTGTCCACTTTTTGATGATGATTAACCCACCACTGATCAAACAATTGTCCAGGTGTGAAAGTCTCTCTTAATGAGGATCTCTATATTTCTCTACTTCTCATGCATACACACAACACACATGCAATACATGCACAAACACACACAACTGTAACCAATCAAACACTTGCACATCGAACTCACACACCATTATACTGCCACCAATAAAGATTTATGATTAAAATCATTAGGCAAATGAACTGAGAAAGACTTATTTGATTGTAAGTCTTCTATACACTCCATATCATTTCTTAAATAAATTGGTAATTTGTTACAATCTTTCTAAATTCTTACCTATATCAATCTAAATCATCCCCCTCCCCCCACTACATACAAATGTGTGTGCTCATTTGTTTTTTAGATAATTCAGTGGAATTGATAACAATAATTATGTTGAATCAAACTAATGAAAAAAATAATGAGTCTTATGTTTCGGATTTACAATTGTTTTATTTTGCCTCACATATTTCGATAATTTTTATATTTCAAATATTTTCAGGTATACATTGAAAGATACTTGGTGTAAGCTATAAAGAAGATGAAGTTGTTTATCTATGTGTGCATGTGTGTATTTTGTGTGTTCCGTTTTTTGTAAAATTAACTAATTATACATGGTTATGATGATTTTGGGTATGGAATGATGGTTGTTTTGGTGGTTGGGTATATATTGATGATTGTGGTGCTATGATGTATTATGATGATTGTTATTGATGATTGTAAATTTTGTAGACATGTTTAGATTTTTCTGTGCTTCTATTTTTAAAGGAAATTCTGCCGAAATTTCTTGAAATTAGTAGGGATTAGCTTGATGTTTTGGTGGTTGAATATGTGTTGATGATTGAGTATGTATTAATTATTGTGGTGGTATGATGAATTATGATGATTGTTATGTCTGATTGTAAATTCTATAGAAATGTTGTTTTAGGTTGCAAAGAGTATAGTATTTTTTGAGTTTTAATCTAATTTTTTGTTATGCTGTACCTTCAGATACGGGCAATTACTAGTATTATTACAAATTGAAAAGTCATTTCTCTTATAACACTATTATGTTATTATTATAACGTATAATATTAGTTGCTTGTATGTTAATTTAATATTAAATTATAATATTACATGTCAGCGATGGCATAATATTAAATATTTTATCCAAAAACTCATCTTTCTTATTTCCATTATATTTTAATTTATTGAGTTAAAAAATACAATTTCTTCAGATCAAATTTCAAAAAAAAAAAAAAAGAATTGCAAGTGACCAACTATTACTGTATTTATCCATCTGCTCAGAAAATTAATACATAATGTGGAAAACAAAACTGTTTTCAAAACTGAAAGCATTAAAAGGAAATATCACCCCAAAAAAAAAGCTTTGAACACCTAGGCACCATTATCCATTCTTGACATCATTTCACTTGCCACCAGTTTCTCTATGATCCTCTTCAACGCAGGAGCGCTCACCCCACATTTGCTATCAGTGAAGCAGGATCTACCTTCTTCAGCTGCTTTGCACAGCTGAGGATCCAATGGCACCTTCCCAAGAAACGGAACACCCATATCCTTGCACATTTTTGTAGCGCCGCCACCACTACTATCAAAGACTTCACTGCAAGCGACCAAATTTAGCATTTCTGGGGCTTTCTCTCTCATATACTCCATTACCCACTCAGTCACATCATTTTGCTCACCTGCGTCTGTCATCCTTGAGAATTTGAAATCTGACAATGGTTGGCATAAGCTACTCATGTTCTCAACGACGCCAAGAACCTCTATCCCAACTTTCTTGCAGAAATTCACTTCTTTCCTGACATCTATCAAAGACACCTGTTGTGGGGTGGTCACTATGATAGCACCATCTAATCCACCCGCTTGGAGGAATTGTCCAATAGAAATATGCTCATCTGAAGTCCCAGGAGGAGCATCAACCACAAGAAAATCAAGTTCTCCCCAATCAACATCTTTCAGGAATTGCTTAATTAACGCATTCTTGCGTGGGCCCCTCCAAATCACAGGTTCATCGGGGTTGGGAAGCATGAACCCAATCGACATTACCCCAAGATTGGACTCAACGTAGACAGGAGACCAGCCAATGTTACTCTGATGAATCTCTTGGCCTTCTAGGCCAAGCATCTTGGGGATGCTTGGGCCGCATATGTCAATATCAAGCAGACCCACTTGGAAATCCATAGCTGCGAGTGCAAATGAGAGTTGAGCAGAGAATGTGCTCTTGCCAACCCCACCCTTGCCAGATAAAATCAGTATCTTATGCTTCACTGTTGCCATTCGTTCTGCAATTGTGACCAAATCTGCCAAAAATAATGGAAAAAAACAGAACATTAATATCCAAAGAGCATATTTATCCTATAGCAAATTCTACTTATTTAGGGTGTACGAGGATATTTGTCTATATTCTTCTGAAACCACGTTAAAACCAGATGCATTTCTATTAATGCCTCCTAACATCGCTCAGTCCATTTTGATCTAATTGGCTAATCAGGAAATTGTTTGGGACATTATTGAGTCTTGATAAACTATGGCTTGTCTACAAGAATTTATTTGTCAAACCAGAGTGGAAAGCCTAAAAACATGGATTGACCATGAGTATGGGGAAAATGATCTCACAGGAATTATTGAAGAAGAAGGTTCGGGATACTGTTGAAGGGCCAAAAAGAATTATGCACCCAAGCTATAGAGGCTGGCAATTCAACAATAGTGGGATTCAGTTGGCCACAATACATCATCTAGAAAGCTACTGTTCTAACACCAATGATGTTCCATTGTTTCCTATCAGACATATCATAAATATCCCCCAGAGGTCCAAGAGACATGCTAGAGATCCCACTGCATGTATACAATTATCATCAAAGACAATCCATCAAGAATCAATAATATGGTTGTATCCCTTAAGCCATTTGGTCTGAGAATGTAATGCCTGAGTGGCTGAACCTCGTTATCCCTCTGTGCTATCTTGTCCTTCGGTTTCTATCTTTGCTCTCTCTACATGCAAAACTTCTTCATAACTCAAGAATCCAAAATCAACATTCAATTTCACAATCACCTTTTTTTTCCAAGAGGATCAATGCATTCTCAGCATAATTTTTTTTTTTTGATAAGACATTCTCAGGATAAAATTATACACCTAGAATCATGTCATCCATACATAATTATTTATTGGAGGAGGTCAAAAATCCTTAAATTTAATAAAATCTAACTATTTTAGACTTCTCAAGTTAAAAGAAAAAGATCATCAATTTCTTTTTTACCTCTCACGAACAGAGATGAACTGACCTTGTCAGCACCCCGGTAATCACTATAAAGTCATTACGAAATCAACCCGTCTTAGAAAAATCAATAGGGCCAACTACAGATAACAGTCTAAGTCAATAAATTCTACACAAAAATCATCCTTCAAGAGCACATCTATACGCATATAAACACATATAGATACACACACACACACACACACAGAGAACCTGGGTCTGGGCCTTTAGGGGCAGTAGCACAAACTTGTTGATTAGGGCAACCGTCGCAGGCATCAGATTTTCCAGCAGAGTCCGATTGAGGCCCTGGGCAATCTGAAACAACAACCAAGCCAAAAGGATTTCTAAAAATTCAAGAAAATTTTATCAACCAATAATATTGAATTTTTAGATATAAAAAAAACATACGTTCGTTGGCGTTTTCAGGGATTTCACCGTCTCCTCCGTTCTCCATCTTCCTTTTAGCTTCCAAGTTCTCGACTTTCGCCCCAAAGTAAAAGCAGTGAAGAGCTCTCTCTATATATGAATGTGAAAACCCTTACTTATAGATATGTCTCGCCGACTTGTATCTTCCGAACAAGCATCAATTGTTTGACTTTTCAAACAAGAAACGTCGTCGGATCTTCATCTCGTCCAGGGTGCGACGTCGTATACTAACTTAATCTTTAATTCTTAATTCCTATGGTAAGCAAGTTACAACCATTTCATCAACTTAAAACGGAGGGTCGGGATGAATTGGGTTGGATGAATTAACTTAATCTTTAATTCTTAATTCCTTACTAAATAGTAAATTACAGTATTTAAATGAAAATAAAAATAAATTTGAGATATAACATTTGGTAAATAAATTTAAAAAACAAAATTTTATCCCAAATGAATAGTATATCATTAAAAAAATTATGAGAAAAAGATATTAACGAGAATCTCTATTCAAAGTTTACTACCAGTAACTAGGGTTGGGTTCTTTGAGCTGTAAAGTAGCATGGCAACTCATTAACAATTAATCAATACTATACTAGAGGACTATTGGGCTTGGAAGACGATCTCTTTCATGTGGTAGAATTCACCTTGAAAACTCATTTCATCAGGAAACCACTTGCTAACTTTCAGCAGCATAGCATGGAGACCTGGAAATCAACAAGAGTCCACCACAAAAGGAAATTTAACATTACACAATTAGTTTGCCAAAGCATATTTTTTGAGTCTTTGACCTTGGAGATCAGCCTTTCTTGCTGAGAGAGATAGGGGCCCACCTAACCTAACCATGAGTTGTGATGGGTCAAGCCCAAAAGGCCCAAAACTATACTGAAACCCAGTTGCAATTAAAGGCTCAAACCCATGAAGACCTAGCAGGTCCAATGAGATTCTCAAGCTCAATTAAGTTCACCATGGAGCTACCTCAGCTTAGCTACAAGATCCAGAGAGTATTCAAGACCCCTTACCTCCTCTAGCACCTTGGAAGCAGTCAAACGGGGACCCGGTCTTGTGGGGAGCTCCTCAACGGTCACACCCGTTGAGGAGAATCCGCAAAGTCCACTAGAATAGCTGAGTATGACCTCTTAGTAGCTCCATTCGGTTGAGGGTTGAGTATAAAATGTAAGCCCCACCAACACTTGGGGGGCATCACCTTCTACAGAGCACAATTCTCTTCCACCTCTCTCATCTGTAATCTCCTCGTTCACCAGAATCAATAAAATACCGGCAACCCATTGTCATTCCAAAGTGGACGTAGGTCATATTGGCCGAACCACTATAAACTCTCTCTCTCTACTTTAATCACTACCTTAATTTCTAAATTACTTGACTAGTGATGTGCAAAGTCGATTTTGTGCATCATCAGGTTGGATTTTGGTCCCTCTCTTTCATCATCCATTACGTCTAATTTATTTACAAAAGCATAGTGCAATCAACGATTCCAAATCGAGAATAAAAGCTAAAAAAAAATAGCATTGAGGAACAAACTCAACTCATTTAGATCTTATATTAATTATTTTGGGGTAGACTATTTGAATCTTGTTCCACCATTCTTTGCACCAAATCAAGCTTAGTAGGAGCATTAACCGACAACATCCAAGTTGTAGGTATTTGGAAGGGGAGGGAAGAAAGGTGGACAGTTGCGAAATCAACCCCTGTATGCTTATGTTCTGGTTTTGTCTTGATTACGATACGAAGAAGGCTAATTCTACAAGAAGCATCAGTCACCAAAACCACCCACAAATTTTAGCTGCCATCGAATATTCATTTTAATGTTGGCCTAAAGAGTACCCAATTCCAATAAACAATGCAAACACGAGAAGCATATCATTCATCACAATTTCAAGAAACTGGAAGTAATATAATGAGGAAAGAGTAATCGTGTACGATCAAGTAACTGAAATTGGAAAGGCTACTCGAAGTTGGACTTGGTCATAGAATTAGAAAGGGTATATATCATAATCATTCATAAAGAAGAAAAGACATCCATGTCAATAATAAAATAGCAAGCACAATGTAGTAAAGCAACTGCATAACAATTATTATTTATCGTGTGAAGGTTGTAAGTGGTTACAGCTATTATAAAGAAACAGAGACTAAATACTACTGCTAATTCCTGTCTGTCTTCAGCTTGAACTTAATAAAGCCATCCAGAATTTGCAAACAAAAACGGCAGCTTACATCACTTTGCAAACTCGATGCATATTTTTCATATAAGATTCTTCAATATCTCACTCGTGGTTGTTTTAGAGTCCCCACGCACCATGAGGAAGCATCTGTTTAAGCTAAAATTTGACCGGTAAGCAAAATCACTAGACCAGTAGGCAGTCTTCTATGCTGCTGTTCTCCTGTCATCAACCTCCACAATATGCAAAATATTCAAGGAAACCATGTATTCCACTGCTAGGCAACCAAGCATGTAATCGCGTCAGAAACTTCAACCATGAATGACGCAGTTGCCAATCCATAATTAACAGGCAACAGGTATATGAAGCATCAATCTCTTCTAGCCACAGAGATACAAATGGTAACTTTCCTGCTGATGGAAAACAGTCTGCCTCAAGGGAGTGCTCGTTTCTTCCTGTTTCTCCTGGCAATTCAAAAGCTGCTTGCAACAATCCATACAAATCAAGTCCAAACAGAACGTCTCTTGATATTCACATCCACCAATGCAACATCCACAACTTATACAACGAGCAATGCAAAGAGTGCAAGCCCTGCACAACTGTGTGGCATGATGTTTCCCTTGGCAACTCTCTGCTGGGCAATCATAGACCTGTCTGACTTTCTGGCATCTAGGACATGGTTCAATATCAATTGCACGATCATCATCAACAGATAGATACAACTGCCCTGCACCATAAAACCGTGGTTTCTGGGCACTGAGCTGCTTGTGGTTGCCTGCACCTAGCAAAAACTTGAACTCTTCAAACTGCTTGCTTGTCACACCAAACCCACCAATTCTTAGGTGCTTTATTCCAGGCGTGCCTGCAGACTTGAAAACCTCTTTTAAGCTACAGAGGATACCTTCAACACTGAGCTTCAAACATCCTGGAACACTTAACTGCATGAGGAGAGAGAAGATTTCTTCAGTCACTCATAAAAAAACAAGTAAAAAATTATACCTTTAGCGCAATCAGCATCGAGAACAAGTAAAACATTGATGAGAATTCCTTATTGGACAAACGAAACCACTTGAAAACTACAGCCCATAAATGCAGCGAAAACTTAATAAAAGAAATTGCATGAGCTGCAAGACCCTTATTTTTTTCAAAAGCTAATATCAATCTGGTTATCAAAAAAGGTAGTGCGAATATCAAATCTTGAGATATATGACATCACCAATAAAAACTAGGATCCCATACCAATTGCACCGCATTCACACTTTTCTGCTCTCTTGTTTAAATTGTGACCCAAATGCTAAGAATAACAAATAAATTGCCATTTAAATGCTGTCCAAAGGAATTAAGTTACAACAATTTTATCTGATGTTCTATGGACTGTTTAAGGATTCCCTCAGATGTCAAGATATTCAATGTCTACACATATTACATGCTAAAAAACTAAGAAAACATATCATGGGAAAACCAAAAAAACCTCAGAACAAATAACATGGAAAAACAACACAATTAGAAGCACTAACAAAAAATAAGATTGAACCATTAGAAATGAATGCTGACCTTCGTAAGCCCCGAATTGCTTTCAAGCACGCGCTTTAAGCCACTATCAGTAATCTTCAAGCACTCCACAAGACTCAAGCATTGAAGATTGCCTTGAGCCCTGCTAGCTAGTTGTAAAAGAGCATCATCAGTTGTTTTCATACTTAATGGATGATCTATGTGAATACTTCTCCACAGAAGGGGATCGTTTCGCACTGTATCACGCAAAGATTTGCAAACTCTTTCGACAGAGAGAAGGTCACTCACACCCAGATAGCCGAGAGCAAAAAACAAAGCATCATGGGGAGCGCCTACATTACCATCTATATAAACTTCTGAACACCCTTCTTGTTTTGTAGCAGCAGTAGCAGAATCCCAACGTTTTCCATTGCTAGAACCCACAAAGTCTTCTGCGTTGCTATCGAAAAGAAAAGAATCACCACACAACGCATCACATAACTGTTTATCCATTGCAGACCCCATTGCTTTTCTGTCTGTCCCTGGATAAAACCCCATGGCACCGTTCCAAACCAAATTCAATCCTGCAAATAATTGATGATCGTCCCCTTTCTTGACCTCAATTTCATCAGTCCCAAACCCAAGGGTGTTTAACCCAAAATCCATCTCAAGATCCCCAAACCAACCCGAGATTGCCGTCACCGTAGCAGACATATCCATACCGAAAGGATCAGAGGGCAATAAATCAAGGATATCATCATACAGCTTCTCAGATTTCTCCTTTTTATAATCACAAATACTCTCTGATTCCCACTCGAGATTCCAATAATCACCAAATCTAGCCAATCTCTTATCTGGGCACTCCTCCATCAGGTACACATTATCCATCTCTTTCGCAGAAAACAAACTCTTTTCTGTACTAAACATTGGATCATTGGAAAGATTCATTGCCACAGTATCTCCACCTACCTAATGAGCACAAAAGAAACAAAACCCTTCAAAAACCAAACGAAATTACGCTTTACAAGAAAGCCCTCAATTCTTGATCGCAAACTAAAACAGAGTACCAAAAATTTCAGAGTTCCTCGTGAAAAAAACCTAAAGCTGGGGCTCAAACAAGACCCAAGGAAATTACAGAACTTCCTATAAAATCTAAATAGTTTCCGATGGGGAAAAAAAAGAGATGGGTTGGAGAACAAATCTAAGATTCGTGAAAGAACAAGAATTCAATCAATGGATAGTTGTCTAGGTAGCAACCCTAGGTCTAAAAAGTAAATATATATAAATACGAGAGACCCAGAAAGCAAAAGAGAGATGGAATGTAAGACAGAAAGAGAGCCAGATGTAAAAGAACAGTAAAATCAGATTTGGAAGTGGATTAGGAGAATGTGATAATACAGAATCTAATCCGAAGACAAATCGAAACTTTGCAGAAGTATATGAAGAGAGATAGACATGGTGTACACGAAGCGTATATGTGTGTGTCGGTGTATATAAGTGAGCTAGAGAAAAATCCAAAAATAGGAGGAGATGACAAACCGAAATCGCTAAATTTGGTGGAAAGAGAAAGGGAAGGAGAGAGAGGTTGAAGACGCGTGGTGAGAGAGAGAGAGAGAGAGGTATTTTTCAGGTGTTTGGAAGTGTGGCGTGACCTATTTCTATCCCAGGTGGGAATTCCTAATTCTAAGGCAATTAGGGCTAAGGACCCCTGGTTGGTGGGGGATTACTGATAATTGTATCTTGACACAATAACTTAAAAGAGAGAATTACACCTAGACCTTTCTGATATTTGTCATTTAATCACTCAGACTTCTTAACATTTAAAATATTATACACAGATCCTTTGAAATTTGTACACGCGTAATACTTAGACCTCTTGAAGTTTGTACACGCGTAACACTTAGACCCCTGCTGCAAATATATCCATTAATAAATTATATTTAGACCCCCTAAAATTTGTAGGTATATAATATTTAGACCCCTTAAGTTTAAAATATTATACTTAGACCAAAAATACTTCAATTAAAGATAAAATATCAAATATTTTAAATTTTACAACCAAAATTCATGTTCTATTGTACCATTTATTGAAATAAAATCAAAAATAAAAATTTAATTTTTTTTCTTAAAAAATTATAATTAGTATACAATTATATTGTCTATTGGAATTTAATTTAGTCGTTTAAATGACCAAATTAAAATATCAAACTACCCCAATTAAAGCTAAAAGATATTGTGTCCATTACAGTTTGACTCATTGTTTTTTTTTTTTAGTTTTATTCTAATAGATAATATAATTATATACTAACTATGATTTTTTTTTTAAAAATTAGATTTTTATTTTTAATTTTATTTCAATAAATGACATAATAGAACATGAATTTTGGATGTAAAATTTATGTTTTATTATAATGACTTAGACCCCTTTGTTTGATTTTTTAGTTTTATTCCAATAGATAGTATAATTGTATACTAATTACGATTTTTTAAGAAAAAATTAAAATTTTAATTTTAATTTTATTTCAATAAATGATACAATAGAACTTGAATTTTGATTGTAAAATTTAAAAAATTTGATATTCTATCTTTGATTGGAATATTTTTGGTCTAAGTATAATATTTTAAACTTAAAGGGTCTAAGTATTATATGCTTATAAACATTAAGGGGTTTAAGTATAATTTATTAACAGATATATTTAAAGCAGTGGTCTAAGTGTTACGCGCGTACAAATCTCAGAGTTCTGTGTGTAATATTTTAAATATCAAGGGGTTTAAATAATTAAGTGACAAACCTCATGAAATTTATGTGTAATTCTTCCTAACTTAAAAGAAAAGAATTAAATCCGATTTCTCATTCTTTGTAAACGTCTTTGATCCTTTCTGTTTAAATTCATCCCTAACACACTATACAACTGTACCGTGATACCGAGTCATGTCAAATATTATTATTTATCACTTAGCCAACTTTAAAAAAAAAAAACTATTGATTACCATACTTGGATATACTTAGATCATTGCAGTCACATATAGTCCCCCATTTCGCATGTGGATTGTGGAGTTAAATGAGACTTGATCATTTTGCCTATGTTTTTTTTTTTTTTAGTTCATCGGTCAGAAGTGTTTGAATCGGTCTACTATGTACATCTCGATTAATATTTTTTTTTGACAAATTATTCACACTAAATTAAAATATTTATAAAAAACAAATCTTTCGTATGATCCAAATAAAACAAGGGGCTTAGGGAGGCCGGTACCTCCCAAAAAACTTAATAGGATAAAAGTACACTTTTTAAAATAATTGGGAAAGAAGTACATGTCCTAAAAAAAAGTCATAAAAGTCATTTTACCCCTACCATAAATAGTGCATACCTAATTGAATGTGAGATTTTCAAGATTAAAATGTGAGGCTTTCAAGATTCCTTTTGATATTTGTGTATCATTTGAATTTTGAAATATATATATACATATATTTTGTCCACTCAAAGAGTTGTACCTAAAGAGGGAGTCGAAAAAT
This sequence comes from Ilex aquifolium, assembly GCA_951799425.1. NCBI lineage: Eukaryota > Viridiplantae > Streptophyta > Magnoliopsida > Aquifoliales > Aquifoliaceae > Ilex > Ilex aquifolium. The sequence continues at coordinate 1,113,071 of OX637391.1, forward strand.
TGTCATGCAAACAGTGTCACCAAAGAGAGACATGATATAAATTGTCATGCAAACAGTGTTACCGAAGAGAGACACGATATAATAACAATAGGGGTTCAATCAGTGGTATCATGTAATGCCCCCTTCATAGTGCCCAAACAGTGTCAGTAAAGAGTGACAACAGTAGATTGTACTTAAATGATGACAATATATATTTTGTCCACTCAAAGAGTTGCACCTAAAGAGGGAGTCAAAAAATTGTCATGTAAACAATGTCACCAAAGAGAGACACGATATATATATATATATATATATATGAAATTTCAAAATTCAAAATTCAAATGATACACAAATATCAAAATGAATCTTGAAAGTCTAACATTCTAATCTTGAAAGTCTCACATTCAATTAAGTGTGCACTATTTATGGTAGGGGTAATTATGGAATACAATTTAGAAAGAATTTGAAAATGTTTTAAAATGTGTACTTATTGACAACTATTTGATGAAAAATATGACTTAAATGAGGATAAATTTAAAGGTGATACTTAAAGCCAAATAAATTGTAAAAAAAATACTCACATCCCACTATCTTGTAAAAACAAATTCTACTGAGCCGACATAGGGATTTTCCATATCCCAACAATGTAAATCTTTAGGTCAAAGTCTCCATTCCCAGAATCCAGATTCTGTGAATTCTAGAATCAATGAAAGGAATATAATCATATCACTCACCAAAGGATGGATCAAATATCTCTGGCATCTTGACTTATTCAAACCTTATCCCAAGCAAAAGTTTTTTTTTTTGCCCTGATCAATTATGCATATGTCAAGAAGAAAGTGTTAATATTTATAATATAAATCACCCAACAGTTTTAAATAGATTTATTCAACGATAATTAATATTTTTTTAAAAATTATTCACATTTTACTATGCCTTCAAACACGAGTTATCCTAGTGCACAATTAATTGGGGATTGATTTCTTACAATATTCATTTTTTAAAATTCTTATCAAATCATCTTTCACGAATTCAACTTAAATGCATTAATTATGTATAAGTGGATAAGAAACAAAATGAATCTGAATATGAATTAGTAGAACAAATTCACCAGGCCTTTAGTATCAATCAAAAAAATTTTTTTTTTTTGAGTTAAACAGTCAGAAATGTCTTGATCAACTTACACGCACCTCTATTAATCCCCTCCTCAGCCTAATTATAGGCAGATCATCCACACCAGAACTAATATATTCATGACAGATAAATCCGTCATGACCCCGTCCCAAGGGATTGCTAAGATTGAACTTAACATATCTGAGCTTACAACTTGTCTTTATTACTAGTTGGACTATCATTTTAAGTTCAATCAACTAGTTAACTTCTAATACTATTATACTCATAAAAGATTAAATGCAATTAACATTCATTTGATAATTTATTATTTGATAGTGATACTATCGTCATCAATAATAAAATAATAATGCCGTCACAATAAATATTTAGTCCATATATATATATATGTGTGTGTGTGTGTGTGTAGTTGATCAGCTGTAATTCACTTCCTGCTTCCATCTCCATTCCTCACGAAAGAGTAGATGTCTTGGTGGGGAAGGAACGTAAGGTCTCCACTCTCCACAGGATTAGTATCAAAGGTGATATAATTGAATAGTAGAAAGAGGTTAAAAGGTGAGCATGCATAATTGACTACATGCATGACACCGAGATTTTATGTACTATATTATTCCATTTGAATGAATACTTTTTCAACTAATATCTTCCCCTTCCTCTTCTCTTCCCAATCTATCAATTATCAGCTCCTATGTTCCAAATATGAAATATTAAAATAATAGTGAAGCACTAGTTATTTCTCGTGCCTGAAATTACAAAATAATAATAAAAAATGTTCAACATATTTGTATTAATACCCAAAATTAAATCACAAACATAGAGGAAATATAAAGAAATTTAAGTACCGATTATAGTGGGGGTGAATGGTGGTAGTGGTGATGGGCGACAATGGTGATGGTGGGAGACGGTGATGATTTTTGTGGGTCAGGTGACGACCGTGGTAGTGGTGGTGGGCGACAATGGTGATGGTGGGAGACAGTGATGATTTTGGTGGGTCAGGTGACGATCATGGTAGTGGTAGCAGCCATGGGTGGCAATGGGGATGGTGGTGGTGGGTTTTGAGTGACGATGATGGTAGTAACAGCCGTGGGTGGCAACGGTGGTTGTGGTGGGTGTGGGTGGTGGTGGACGACGGTGATGGTGATTGGCAGTGGTGGTGGTAGGACAACGACGATGGTGGTGGTCGGTGATGATGGTGGTCATGGGCAACGATGGGTGCTTTTAGGCGACAGTGTGATGGGTTGTGGCGAATGGCGACGGTGGTAAGTTTGGTGGGGGAAGGTGACAGTGGGTGGCTGCAGTGGTGGACAATGACAGATAGTGGTGGTTGATGGTGATAGGTGTGGTGTGGTAGGTGACAATGGTTGGTGGCGATGGTGGACGACGATGGGTGGTGGTGGGTGCTGACAGTGGGCGACAGTGGTAGTGGGATGATGGTGGTAATGGTAATAAATATAAAAATAAGATGACGATGGTGGTGGGTGGTGGCCATGAATGACGATGGTAACAATCGGTGGTGGGTGGCGATGGTGGTGGCGGTGGGGCAGTGAGGATGGGGTGGAGGTGGGGCAGTGGCGATGATGGGGGTGGCGGTGGTGGTGGTGGTGGTAGTTGTGATGGTCATGGGGTGGGTGGTGGGGGTGATAGGGGTGATAGTAAGACAGTAGCGGTGGTGGTAAGGTGCAACAACAGTGGTGATGATGGTAGGGTGCGGTAGCAATGGTGGTGGGGATGATGGTGGTGGAGCGATGGAAGTGGTGGTGGTGGTGGGACGGTGATAATAGTGGTATTGATGATGGTGGGGGTGGTGGTGGTGGTAGTGGGGGTGATGGTGGGCGGTGATGGTGGGCGGTGATGGTGGGGCAATGAAAGTGGTGATGGTGGTAGTAAAGTGGTGGCAACGGCGGCGGTAGTGGTGGTGGGGTGGTGGGTATGGTAGGGTGGCGATGGTGACGGCGACGGTAGTGGTGATTGTGGGGTTGTGGGAGTGGTGGTGGTGGGAGTGGTGATGGTGGTGGAGCGGTGGGGGTAGTGGTGGGGCAGTTCCAAACACTATTTTTATTTTTAAAGTACTTATGAGAAATAATTTCTAGAAGTACTTTTAAAAGTCACTCCAAACACACCATTATTAGCCTATTTTTCCTATTAAATTTGGGGTGTTAATATTAGCTGTCGAATTAATTTTAAAGTAAAATTTAAAGAGATCTCAAACGCGAAAAGAAAAAGTCATTTTGTTTATCTTTTGAGATTTTAATTGTATTGTACTTTATTTTATAGATCTTCTTAAACTATTTCATTCACTAGCTTGAATTACTTTCATACTAAATTTTGTTTTCTTTTTTTGACAAATATTATAATTAATATTCCAAATAATTAGATCATTAAACCATTCTTATGCGTTTACATAATTTTTATGTCACTATCAAGTTGCCATGTCAGTATTAAATGTGATAAAATTATTTACTAAAAGATTATTTTTTGCAAAAAAACTCATTTTATTAATTAATAGGAGTTTTTTATTTTATTTTATTGAAAATCTATGTAGGTAAAATGTTTGCATTATATTTGATATATGGTATGCATGTGTATCTTATATTTTACATTGTAGATAATCTGGTGTGTAGAGTTCGACTTATGCATAGAAGACCAGATTATCGGATCCTTGTATAATATGAGTATAGGTTCACAATTCTAGATGGAATTGGACATACCATCAATATGATTATAGTGTAAATTTTGACATAGTCTGTCTTGACTATAGGAGATTATTTGATGTCTCGAATTATTGCATTAGTACACTTTGTGTATTGAACAGACTCATGTTGAAGTTATTATCTGTTACTGACTGAATAAGATAATAAATACCTCATGATTATTATAATTGCTTATACTTTTAATCTCGAGATATTTAATCGTCACGTGCATATAATAATTGTCACTTTAATTCATTAAAGAGGGAGATTCATATTGAAACAATAAACTCCGTGAATTGGAAGATGATATTATTTGTATAGTGAAAATTAATTATTAAAGGAAATCACGTACTGGTATTTAAATGGGTTGATGATATCCTCTTAAGGAAGCTCATAAGTTTTATTTATATCAAATCCTGTAGGTGGATTAAATTATCCAACATGACAAATAAGTTGAGTGGTAAGGTCTCAAGGAATAAAAGAAGTCAATTAAATATAGTTGTCAGTAATTTATTTAATTGATGGACATCTGTAATCATAAACGTGGAGAGATTATTAAGCATATAATAATAAGGAGCTTGAAACATAATTTTGAGAAAAGACTCAGGAGATCAATAATAAATTTTTAGTAGACTTACTTATTATTAATGGACTACATGATATTTGTTTTGGGTTGAACATAAGAATCATAAACCCATTGAAAGTCCGACCCTTATTTCTCCTTAGGGTTTCTGTCGTAACCTATATATAGACGTCTAGACTCTCTAAATCAAAATCACCTTTATTATTCACGTTTTGAGGGAGGCTAAGAAAGAGAGCAGAAATTCGGAGGTCTTTACAACCCACACTGCATCTGAATTTTGGCATTGGGGGATGTACGACAGAATATTGTGAGGTTCATCGAGCTATTTTCTGCATCTGTCTTTAGATTCTGCATTCGTGCTGAGACGAAATCAATCCAAAACGATCTCGAAGATAAACCCTAGTTCCGCTTTGTAGGGTTTTAATGATTTTTTTTTTTTTTGTATTTGATACATACTATCAATGATTCTTCGGACTTCCATTCCAACAAAATGGATTAGGACCTATGCAACCACTGGATTGGTACCAAGAATTTTTTTTTTGTTCAATAGTTAGGAGTGTTCAGGTCAGCTTACGCACACCTTGATAAATCTCATCTTCGGTCTGGTCAAAAACAGATAATCCACGTCAGGACTTAGTCATAAGGGATAAATCCCTCACGGATTGGTCCCAAAAGATTGCCAAAATTTAAACACAAGAAAGTTGACTATTGATTTTCGAACTATAATTTGTTAGGGTAAATGCGATCGAGCAAATAATCCATTGAGACCATCCTAAATTATTGAATTCTAGTGATGCACAAAATTTGTTTATGAACCACCTATCAAGTATTTAATGCAATAATTATGAAAGAAACTCAACACAAGCAAACACAAAAATTAGTTAGTTCGGTTTAAGTGACCTACTCTATTAGGAATGGCGACGGTGCCCTCCATGTGTAGGCGGAAGGGGGGCTTACAATTTATAGGTGAAGTTGGCTCCAAGGGGCTCTAACTAAGGCGCCATCTTCGTAACAAGGAGCGGGGTGATTCCATAAAGCTCACCTTATCCTCGTAACAGGCGAGGTGATCTTGTAAGACTGACGATGTGTCCTTGATAACTGTGTCCCCACGGATTCCCTCTCCTCGGATGGAGATTCCAACGTGCATTGATGATGGGTTAGGTCTATAAGGAAGGTGGGCATGGCCCAACTAAAATTCCTTAATCCTTGATCATGTGGTGGGCTTAGTCTATATATTTGAGTTAGACTGTTCTGCATCTCTGATCTAAGCCTAGTTTGAACTGGCCCGTCAAATTCAACTAATTGAATTAAGGGGAAATTGGAAGGGGGTACACCAAATTGGAGTTAATTGTAAAAAAATACACAGAAAAAAATGTAGAGTAAAGAAGTCCTTAATTTTGATACTTATTTGTGTCCAAGTACATTATTTGAAATTTCCAGATTTTCTTGTGACATTTATGTCCTCCATTGATCCATGCGTATTTTTTTTTGAAAAGTGGTTCTTTTTTCAAATTGCATTTATGCATTAAACATTTTCTAGTTTTATGGGATTACTTTAATATTACATTTATTTATGCATTAAACATCTCCTAGTTTTAGGATATATTATTTTGTTTGAATTTTAAATTTTGAAACCTTGCCTTTGTGGAGTTAATTGTAAAAAATTACACAGAAAAAAATGTAGAGGAAAAAAGTCCTTAATTTTAGTTCTTATTTGTGTCCAAATACATAATTTGAAATTTTTGAATTTTTCTTTGACATTTGTGCTCCCTTAAATCATACGATTAATTTTTGGAAACTGATTTTTTTTTTCAGATTATACGCATGTATTAAAAATCTCCTAATTTAATGGAAGATTTGATCCTTCCATTTTTTTTGAGGATAAATGTATGCATTAAAAATCTTCTAATTTAATGGAAGATTTGATTCTTTGATTCTTCCTAATTTAATGAAAGATTTGATCCTTCCGTTTTTTTGAGGATAAATGTATGCATTAAAAATCTTCTAATTTAATGGAAGATTTGATTCTTTGATTCTTCCATTTATTGTGAGGATAAATCAGTTGGTTTGAATTTTAAATTTTACAACAGTATTTTTTGTTATTTTAAAGGTGATTATTCTGTTTTTTAATATGCGAACATCATATCAGTGTAACAAGACACTTACACAAAATATTGTACTATTACATTTTATCAAACATATATTTGCATATAATTTCATTCAAACAGTCCATCTTTGTTTTGAATTTATTACAACATCCATAAAATCGCTGAATATTGTCTTTGTTACAGTGTATTGTTACACTGTCTTTGTTACAGTGTATTATTTATACTATTTTTGTTACACTGCGAGGGAAACACAGTCAGCAGTTAGGAAATACACACAATTTATTCACACACAATGAATTAATATGACAGAAACCCTATAAATGTTCAGGGAACAAGAACTTTCTGCCCAAAAAAACACCAAAATCAAAATAAATGTAATAATATTTTGATTTTGGATAACTCATGATATCAATACAAAAAAAAAAAAAAAGTACATGAAATGGCGAAGTTCAATGATCCAAATGCAGTCATAAGCAAAAGAGAAGATTGTGACTCGAAGATTTGTGTTTGATAAATCAAAGTTAGAAACCCTCAAGAAATTTGCATGCTCTACTGCTGAATCAACAGTGAAGGATCCGACCCGGGTTGAATCTGTCTCAGCTTTCATCTGAAGCTATTTCATGGAGGTTGCCAATGCCAAAGCTAAAATGGATTCAAAAAAGCTATTTGTTGCAGTTCATGCAGTGAACTTGAGACCCAAAATGAATCCACCCTTTTTTGATCATGTCTTTGGAAATCTATGGAGTTTTTCTCTTGCAGTATCAAAGCCTGAGGAAGACAAAGATTATCATGATCTAGTTTTCAATTTCAGGAACGCGATAAGAAAGATCAATGGAGACTATGTGAAGAAACTCTAATCGCGAAAAAACCTCTCACCAATCTTGAGTTTGTGACGATGAAACCCCAAATCCTTTGTTAATCGATGTACAGATCACAGTCGACACCCTACCCTTGAAGTTTTTTATGTAAGACAAAGAGTTGTGAAGTTTTCTCCGAAGAAGATGAACCGATTTTGTGAGAAAGAAGGAGTATAACGATACTCGAAGATGTAGAGATTTTGAAATAAATGTACCTAAATTTCAGCGGTTAAGATAAATGCATTTTTACAATTTTTAGGAAAGATAATTTTACAAAATGAGCATTTATGTTTTTGTATCTCAGTAGTGTACTTTTTTTCAAAATATTTTTTTTCTGTGTATTTTTTTATAATTATGTCTAATTTAGTGTACCAATTTTCAAAAGACCCTTGAATTAATATACAAGCAAAGGCCATTGAACTGCGAGAATGTTCGTTTATTGGACCAGTAAACAATCAACCTAGTAGACGGGTAGGTAAAGGAGTCAAAAAGGGAATCTAACAAAGTGAGGAAGAAGAGAGAACTTTTTGCTGTGGATTTCTGAGAACTTTAGAAATGGTTTACAACAAAAAGTAAGGGGCACGAAAGGTGAAGAACTTGGAGCCCAAGGTGTCCCTTGCCTTCCTTTGCTACCCTACAAATCTTTTGTTTATATTCTACATATTCCTGATTGAATGAATAACCACTCTTCCAAGAAAAGATAACAGAAGCTTAAGAAATGTGAATACCACGCCTCCATAGCTCTTTTTTTTTTCCGATGTCGAGACGTGTGTCGATTAGTTCCTCGAACTTTGAGATCAACTATTATAGTTCGAACTAGTTTAAAAATATGTTCCTAAGGAACAAGCATAGTTGGCCCTTCGAAAGCGTAAGAAATATCAAACTTAAGACATTTTACTTATAAGAGAACTAGTTATTGCCTGTGCCTGAAGGCACAACGTAAAAAAAAATGATAAATAATAAACATATTTATATTCATATCCAAAATCAAATCACAAACATAGATGAGAGATAAATGAATTTAAGCATCGGTTGTAGTGGAGGTGAGAGGTGGTGGGTGACAATGACCGTGGTGGTGGCGGCAACGGGGGTGGTGGTGGTGGCGACGACGATGGTGGTGATGGCGGCGGCGAATGCGACGGTGGTGGCGACGGTGGTGGCGGCGGTGGTGGTAGTGGTGGCGGCGGTGGGGGCAGCGGCGACGGTGGTGGTGATGGCAGTGGTGGTGGGGGCGGCGGTGGTGGTGGCAGAGGTAGTGGGGGTGGTGGTGGTAGAGGTAGTGGTGGGGCGGTTTCAAATACTATTTTTTTTTTTTTATAATACTTATGAAAAATAATTTCTAGAAATATTTTTAAAATAACTTCAAACACACTTAGGACCCTATTTTTCCTATTAAATTTAGGGTGTTAATATTAGCCATTAGATTAACTTTAAAGTAAAATTTAAAACGATCTGAACCGCGAAAAACAAAAGTCATTTTGTTTATCTTTTGAGATTTGAATTGTAAGCTACTTTATTATATAGATAGGCTTTACTATTGGATTATCTTTTAGGATTCGCCTCATAGCTTTGGACATTTTAATTCACATAATTGTCACTGTCAACTGTCCCAGCACCTATCACTATCAGCCCGTTGCGTGTCGTTGAAGCCCGCCTACCAGAAAATTCTTCATACAGTATTCAAAGGCATCGATGAGGAGAGAAACATCACAAATGAATTAGAAAATTGTGGCGGTTCTAGTCACACGCTAATTATATAGTTCTTAATTTTGTGTCTATTTGATCTCTAAAAATTTTAATTTGTGTCTATTTGGTCTCACGTGATAGACGCATGACCTGATACGTTAACAATTTTTTAATGAACATTTAGGATTAGGCCATATAGATACAAATTAAAAATCTTAAAGACCAAATAAACATTACACACATACTTTGAAGACAAAAAATATATTTTACCCAAAAATTTATTACATTCGAGTAAGTAGTGACACCGGGCCACATATATATTCTCAATGAACAGCGATGGATGTTACAGTGTTACGGCAGTAATTTCAGCACACTGTGTTAAGAGAATGCCTTGCCAGAATAATTATACATGGAAAAATTAGAAACAATAATATACCATGAACACATTACAGTAGGCATGAGCAATGCGACAGCTATATGGCAAGAATATAATTTCGGAGGAGTCCATGTTATTCAGCTATTAGATGGGAGGGGTCCATAAATAGCCATGGGTTTGAACATACCCAGCCCTTTCTGACAATTCATCTGCTTCCACAGGGCCTCGACTGCCTAGCTTGTATGGAATAGGCTTGAATTCTCCATTATCTATTCTGTGCAGAAGAGGCGTAAAAATATCCCAGGCTGCCTGATAAATTTTATTTTATTTTTGGAACCAAGATAAGCACATAATCAATACACATTTACCCAACATCTAGAAATGGAATTAAAATATCAGTTCGGAGTTAATTCAAGTATACCTTCAGCTCATCTCGACGGACAAAATGCTGCTGATCACCCCTAATTCTGAAAACCAAGAACCAATCTTGTCATTGATGTATGTCAAAATACAGACAGAACGACAATTTTCCTTCTCCACTATGTCATTTACGGTTATTGTCATAGTTGTTATCATTTTGTTATCATTTGGTTGTTTGGCAGTTCCTGCTGTCTCGGGGGGGCTCCATAAATCTGGTTAGACAGCTTAAAAGGAAGACAGCATACTCGAGCCTAATATACAAACAAATACTACATGAATACAGGGACAAAGAATTGTACGTGTCAAGAATTAGACGCTCATAAGCCTCTGGAATGACAACCCCTTGATAGCGTTGTCCATATGACAAGTCCAGTTCACTCTGAACTGTTGACATTTCCAGTCCAGGCTGTTTGACCTGCATGAAAGAAACTAAGCAAGTCAACAAAAGAATGACTCAGTTTCCGCCAAAGTTACCAGAATAAGACATACAGTGAACAGGAATTTGATTGGGCATCATATATGATAAGTTCTTTATCAAAGCACCTAAATTTATCATTGTGTTATCTACAATGGGAACATTTAAAGTGACAGGTGCTGTCAAGTCACACTTCAAAAATAAAGACAATCAGGAAAACATGAACAGGTACTAGCACATAATTACAGGAGTATCAACTCCAGCAGTAACTCCACTAATGACATTACTAAATCCAAAAGATAAAAAAAAGAATGGTGGCTTTTGTAAAATTGTCTTGGCATAACCAGAATCACTCACTGACCATAAGCTTCATGTAAATAGCCTCTGAAGGTTGCAGGCGTATTACAAATTCATTTCTCCCTTGCTTTTGACCTGAACAAATAACATTGTGTTTTACAAGGCATTATTCAAGCAAAGAATTATCATAATATTTACAGAGATTCAAAAGAAGGCATATAGCAATTAGAAATAATCACATCGGGAAACTCCAGCTTCTTGTTTCATGTACCAACCATGTTAAGAAGATAAGCCTCCTATTGTTTGGGACTAAACACCACTTTCTCCTTTGTTACTGAAAAGACACTGTTTATCCTCTTACATTATAAACTGAAATTAATTCATTATATAGGGGTAACTTCTCTTTTTTGTTGTTTGCATGTGTGCACCATGTGTCTGGCCTCCCAACAGTTGCATAATATATATAGTCCCAGATTGAGACAAGGAAGTTTATAGAGATTGAATGCACACTTGTAGTTCACAAATTATGATCGCAATACAAGAGTTTAAACCCTTCGACTAAATACCTCAAGGTCACACCATTTCATAAAAGTTACTCAGTTCACACTGGTCATAGAACAGTGCCACGGCTTGATGCTTGAACTAAAGTCAATATAGAAGACCAGAGAAGATAAACAATATTGAACTTTCTAACGTAGGAGCACAGATGCATACATCTGAATATATCACCAGGAACATCCTTAAACTGAACACGTATTTCTGCCTTTCTTGAATTTAATGCTTTCCCTGCCTTGAGTATGAAGGGAACACCTGCATGGCGATGTTAATAAGAACAACATGGAATAGCTTTTCCACTATCTGATGCAAAAAAAAAATGCATGAGCAAAGAGCCACAAGGGTTAAGTCTGAGCTTCCACAACACAACAGTAAAATTCTGCTTGAAGATTCAAGAAACATTTTCCCGGAATCATGAGGGCGATATGTAATGAACAGACATCATAAACTAATGTTGTAGATCACACATATCACCTTCCCATCTTTCGTTATGTATACGCAGAATCATAGTAGCAAGAGTGGGAGTATTCGAGTTGTCAGGAACTGTGGAGTCATCAGTATAGCCTTCATATTGTCCAAGAACAACCTCTTCATCTTTAATTGGCACAACGGATTGAAGAACCTGAATAACACGCTAATATCATCAAGCAAAAATGGAAAATATCTGGGACTCAAAATGAACATATCTGCAATGAATTTCTTCTAAAAAAGCAATCAGATAAATACCTTCACTTTCTCATCTCAGATGTGCTCGGACTTAAGAGAAACAGGCTTCTCCATGGCAACCAGGCAAAGAACCTGTAGTTGGTAGGAATATGTTGGTGGAATAAACTAATATAGAGAACTAAGAGGAAGTCAGGCTACATAATTTATCTTAACATTGCTACCAGTTCCCATGTATTAGAAGTTTCTTTCTCAAATATTTATCTGTTGATAAGCAGAATTACTCTTTCAAACATCACTATAACTCTTTGGCATCTAAATCACACGTAATAGTAAGAGCTTTCATGAGGGAGTCCCCCCACCTCTAAAATGAATTTTAAAAAAAGTCTTTGGCTGACCTATTTTAACCTGGCCCATGCAATTTAATACTGGGCTAAAACAATATACAGGGACTTCTTTATACAAAAAAAAAAAAGTAGAAATGGACATTGCACCAAGTTACTGAACGAAAATCGAGTTTTCATATTACGTTTTTTCATATTACATTAGAAAATCAACAGAAAACCCAAAATCAGACCACAATTTGCATTGAATGGATTAAAAGAAAGCACAGTTCAAGACCCTAATATATGTAACCAGTGCCTAGGAGTAGTGATAAAGATCGAGTTATGTGGGTGCCAAGATTCAAATTCCATCACCTACCATTGAACAAACCAAAAGCAAAAGTACATGTATTGGGATTTGGGACACCTTAGTCACCAGAAAAAGTAATTAGTCTGTGTAGATGACACTATTATCTATATGTGGTATTTCCAACTTAATACATCCTCGCACCTGCAACAGATGGTTCTGAATAATATCACGGATGATCCTGTACCAAAAACACAAATAAAGATGTTATTTACTGTAAGCCTCTTGTTCCAATCTTACAAAGACAAATGCACCAATTCTCCAACATCCTTTTTAGTTTATAGCTACACGTTCATTATTTCAGAATATGAGAAAAATGTTGACAGCAAATATCAAAGCACCCTGCAGCGTGCATACAAGATTCGTAATAAACAAAATTTTTCACCAATTAAAAAAAAAATTTCCAAAATTTGAAGTCATAAGCAATAGAGAAATATGGCAACACAAAAAAGTTTTAAACATTAACAGTGCATACCCATATTCATCAAAATAGCCACCACGACCTTCTGTTCCGAAATCCTCTCTAAACACAATCTGTAAGAGAAAGAAATATGACAGATAAATAAAGGGATAGTCATAGTCAGGAATTACTATATATGTATTGGAAAACAACTTTCAATCTTAAACATATTAAGGCAGACAAGTATATAGATGAGGCAACTACAAAACTCAAGCATGGCCGCTGCTGCAATCTAAAAAATTTATCTGAACAATAAGGAGCAAATAATATTGCACATGTAATACCTACTAAATTAATTACAGGTTCTTCAGAAAAGTCCACCTTTCACAAAGAAAGAAAAAGAAAGTATAATGCAACCAGCTGAAAGATGCTCACCTGTACATTATCAATGTTGTCACGATTCCAAAGCGGCAAAAAGAAGCGATTAGCAAAACGAAGTACCAACTGCAAATTTTTCCAATGACACAAAAATAGACATTAGCACCAAAAGAAAACTGGATAAGAAAATGTTAAAGAACAGACAAATGCATTACCAAATTCTGCACCAATTCCTTTCCCAAATAATGATCAATGCGGTAAATTTGCGCTTCATCAAACAACTCTCCAATCTGGGAACTAAGCTCCTCAGCCGAAGCTAGATCCTTGCCAAAAGGCTTCTCAACAACAATCCGAGTCCATCCACCAAGATCAGCTGATATGCATAACATGAAGAAGGTCATAAGAGAGTATAACTAAGAGGTTCTCATTTCCATCAAATGTGTAGCAATCACAAATCTATGTCAACCAATTATGAGAAGAGGCCATAATGCAAGATAAACCTGTCTCGAGTCATTCTAACAGCACATAAATTTTTTTATCTGGGAGGGGAACACAGTAAAAAATGGTATGAGATATCTACATAATGCATTCCTATGTAAGACGCAATGGGGAGTTGATACTCTTTTCTATGAACAAATGCGTCCAAACTTGTTCATCATTAGAAATACCTATTCGTAATAATTGTCCTTTATTTTTTTTTGATCCAAATAATTTTCCTTTATTCATTCGGACTTTCTTTATGAATTTTTCAAATCTCTGGATAAAATAAGACAAAAAATAATATTATAAAGACAATAAACCCATTGTTATGTTTCCCCATCACAGTGAAATAGAGTACTTAGTTCTTTTTTCAAGTACCGGAGAGGAAGATGCATCTAATGTTTAGTGCGACTTGTCAGAAATATGGGGTCATGTGGGATTTCCCCATCGAGATATCCTTGGTTTTGCCCAAGAAAGTTTAATTGAATCATCCAAAATTGGGAGCGTAAGGTGTTCAATCCAATCCATATTTGGGGGGATTTAGATTACTATTACTAATTAGAATGATTTAGGGTTGGTTTGGTTGGACTAATAAAATGAAGTATCCAGGCTCCATTTAGAAAAGCCCAATTGGTAATATATCTATGATTACTACCTTGTATTTAGAAAGACAAATGTTTATATGAATCAGGGAGAATGAAAACCAGTGGTGGTACATTGGTTTCCAATTAAATCTATATGAATGGCTCCATTTATATGCAATTAAGTTTCTGTGTATGTAATGTATCCTACCACATAAATAGAAAAAAAACCTAAATTTCCATCAAAACATCATGTATTCAACGGGAGAAACTGGTTGCATCAAGAAGGTATCTGCACTCGTTGAATAGAAGATAGCATTCCACTTAAAGAGACTTGGAGGGATTACAAAGAATTTAAGAATCAAGAAGTAATATTTTGTTGAAACCTCAAAACACACACCCCCACACATTACATTGCTTCACTCAAAGGGGTATGTAAAAACCCTTTCTCCATATTCTGGAAAGTATTCTTTTATCCATATTGCAAGACTTTGAATCAGCTAATTATATCAAACATGACTATTCAATGTTGTTTTCAATAATTTCCTTCTGCTGGTATCCAAACTCTTACTATTTGATTGTTTTATATCAAGGCCGTGGAAAGTGAGGAGTTCATGCAACCAGTAGACAAAACAACTGCTTCCACAAACACAAAGCAGTTATTTTTCGTTTTAAACTTTTTCTCCTCTTCTATTAGAGTACAAAACATCATTCATGTGGCCTCCTAAAGTAGCAGGACGAACGACACCATTGCTTTCATCTTAAACACTAGGCGTGTCTACATGATGTTTTGTGGGCTCTCATGGTTGTAGGTTTGACTTTGTCTCCTAGAATGCAGATCAAAGACGCACCTTAAAATGTATACCCCTACTGGATAGCAACTAATTCAAAAAAAGCGCGAATGCATTATAATATCAGATACCAGAAATACAGAAACTGTTCTGAAATAAATGCACATACATTTGTTCGTGCAACAATCCTTGATCATTTTGCAGACAGAAGGATATACGGAGGGAGGAAGTGCCAAGTAAAATAGTCTTCGAGATGATCCTTCTGCACTGTTTTTTGCTACTTCATGCTCAGATATAATCTTTTCCAATGAACGAAAACCCTCCTCAGTATCATAAGAGCCACATACATATTTTATCTGCATGCCCATTGACAAGCTCATCACTGGTGAAAAAAATAATAACGATGTAACATAGACAAAAGGAAGAAACAACTGCTGAGCTAACCAATTGCAGAAACTCCAATACACCTTCCGAATGCTCTGCTGAAGCACCCCTGCCTGGGGCAAGATAACTGCACTCATAATCAATTGGTCAATGTACCCGCGTGAGTTAGTTCTTGCATCGATTGCCAAAAGTCATTACTGAGCAAAAACCACTATCACTATTTGTATTTGAATGCGATAGAGAACAAGAGGAGCAGTAAGAGAAATAACGAACAGAAGAATATCACAAGAAATTGAAAGTGAAGCTAAATGCAAAATAATAAAAAAATCCTAGGTCTTCTCATGTATATGGACCAAAAAAGCATCCATTGAAGCTGCCAAAGAACAAAGTAGCAGCATCCCAAATCTGCCCAATCCTCTCCAGGATGTGGGTCCCTTCCAAAAGCATGCATAACATTGCCAACTTTCAGGTGGAAAACCCAGGCTACCCCAATCAAGGCCAATAGCATTTGCCAAATATTCCTAGTGACCAAAGCTTTCTACCCTGAGTTTTCTAATGAACGCACTATCATGGAGTGAAAAAAAAGAGTAAAGAAAACTCACCCACAAATGCGACATCTCAACTCCTCATCTGAAATCTTAGTCCTTGCATAGCCAAAAATGTGGACTTCATCTGGTTGCAAGAATCCCTGGGCATGCCGAATGGCAATTTGAAGTTAGCATAACAATGCCATGTTTCTCTGAAGTTTGGAAACTCAATCAAAAGAATCAATTCTTTATAGCACATGAAAGCTATTATCAATGTCAGATCTTTGACTTAATTGGTTACGAAGGGACATAAACTATTTGGGGGTTGGGGGTGGGGATTATCTATTAATTACTCACCAATTCATAACCTGAGCTAAATTCCAAAAGAGGTTACAAAAACCAAATCATCCAATCATAAAACATGAGAAACAACAAGGATATCCTAATCAAACCTGGCGATAAAGGTTGAAGAGCGCTGGGAAAGTCTTTTTCTTGGCGAGATCACCAGAAGCTCCAAACACGATGATGGAGAGACAACCGGTTTCAGGAACATTCTCAATGTCTCTCGAGAAATTCTCATTTCTGATAGGAGCACTTTTCTCAATGCACTTTCTATCTGACATCATCTTCAAAGCTTCACAAACCGATAATAGCCACACTCAATCCACAATTTGCATGGAATGTGATCATCACTTATAAAACATTTGGATCTGCACATAATAAAACAGAAACTCAGTGGTAAGAAACGTTAATAAATATTCATGATCTTCTCCCAAATTCAGTAATCAATTTATCTGAATAATCAATCCCTCTAATTGACATAATTAGTGAACTTCGTTGATTAGCTTTTAAGCAATCAGTTTGGCTAATATTAGTTTTGTACATGAAAATATATCATAGATTAAATATCCAATCCAACTTCATTAATTTGCTTATAAGCAATCACCAATCAGCATAACTATCCAACTCCGATCCACCAACACGAGTGATCAAACAAAAGAATTATGAATAAGCACGTTTGATACATAATGCACATACGTAGTTAACAGAAAATACAATTGGATAAACTGACAAGATCGGCAGAAATAATTCGTTTATAACAATTATGATATTCGCATATATAATATCATAGTTCTTCAAATAAACAGCAGTTTGTTAGAATTAAGATTCCGATTCAGAAAATGGAAACATTGAATGAAAAATATGAAAAATGAGATCCAACCTGAAACTGAGACTGAGAGAGTAAAACTATTGAAACCAGAAACACAATTATGAATAAAAAATTTGCAGAATTCGAGTTAAAGACAGTGAGAAGTACCTTGTCGATACGATCTTTGACGCAGAGAGAGAGAGAGATTGTGCGATTTTGTGGTTGTTGGAGATTGACGATTTCAGATTGAGACTTTGATTCTTGGAGGAGTGTGTGAGGTTCACCGATCTCGTGTGATTCTCATTAACCGTCGTAGGCCAAAATAAACAAAAAAACGGGGGAATCAGTTTTAACGGCCTACAAGCTCCCAACTTAATTGGCTAATAGTAATTTTATTCTGACCCAATTTTTTCATTAAATTGTATTCTGACCCAAATTTTTTCATTAAATTTTATTCTTGGACAATAAAATTTGAAATAATTTTTTTTATAGAGCAATGATATTTGAACGTAATTTAACGGCCTAATTTGTTGACTTAATCACTCACTAGTCACTGCCATTGAATTGACATTGAATTTCAATATTCTTTGGAATCAACTACCAATGTAATAGCTGTGATAGATTATGTCAAAAAAAATTAGATCAAAATAGTATTATTAATTTCTACAGTAAAATCCTAATTATTTTCCACACATTTGGTATTCTTTACAATACATAGTAAACTATGTGTTTAATTGTTTCTTTGAAGTATTGTACTATATGTTTTCGGTTTTCATAATTGTACAACGCTCAAAAAATTATTTTAAGGCTACTCCTACATTATGATAAAAACAGTGTTTGATAAAGACAATATTAAGATGTTGGATACAAGGTTCTATGTTGTTTGGCATCTCTAGGCAGCCAAACACAACATGAGACCAAAATAACTTGCAATAATCTATAATTCGATTGCAATTAATTAGTGGTATTTGAAACCAATTAGTCTGAGAAATTGAACACACGAAGCAAGGAACAATATAAGTTGTTTTTGGATTGCAAGATGACGTGATTGCAAGGTGATTTTGGCGGTGGCCGTGGTGGTAGTGGTAGTGAACTAGGTGGAGATTGAGAGTTTCATAGTATGAGCCGAGATGAGGATGCAGATAAACCAATAGGAGGTTAGCGGCAAAGGTGGAGTTTAGAATTGGTTAATTTTTTCTATTTAATCTATTTTTTAATTTATTGTTGGTTTATATAATAGCGAAGTTTAAATGCATGTTATTCAACAGCGTGGGTTGAAGCATATTTTTTTATGCAATAAATGTAAGTTGAATAACAAACGGTAAAGTAAGAATAAAGCTTTGAAAATAAAAAAAAGGAAGGTAATTTGTCCCAAAAGCGGAACAAAAGAAGCCCGTGGAGAAGGACACAACCCACAATAACTTGCAATGTACTATTAAAAAAAGGGCGAATTAAAAACCGAATGAAAAAAATAAACCGCTCAGTTACGCAATTCGCTTGATGTAGAAAATAGAACAAAAATGAAGCTAAAAACAACGAAGATAGAGCTGGTGCCAAGTTGGAGGGGGCGAAGGTGGAGGTTTGAAGCTTGTGAGTTTACAGTGGTTTGGTAGTGAACATGGTGGTAGAGGGTTTGGGGTTAGGGCTGCGGTATTGTGGATGAAGGTCGGAATGGGAGTGGGTAAAGTTTTAGTGGCGAGACTGAAGGTTGGAATAGAGGTTGGGGCTTGGTGGCCATGTGGAAGTGAGGTTTTAGGGGATGAACAAAAGATAGGTTGGTTTGTTAGTAGCATTGGGTTCGAACTTGGACAGTGGAGATATTGTACAACGGTCTAATTTGCTTACTAAACGCTCGAATATTGATAGCCCACTTGAAACGATCATTGATCACCTCGCATGCCTGCATTTAATTTCTGATTTTGGGGTTATCTTTTACAACACTGTTTGTCTCTGTATATATGTACATTTTGGACTTTCATTGAGATTTCCACCGACCTTCTCAGGTGATAATACACTTTAGTAGCCACCAAGAAAATGAAATCACCATCTTGAAGAATTACAAATATGTAACTTCTCAGCTTTTAAATAACACCAAGAGAGATTAAAATCACATCCTGGTAATGCATAACGTGAAATTCGAAATTTTTGTAGCGATTTAACAGGTAAGTATCCACGCTACTGTTTCAAAGATTGGTGGAGGACACATGTACTTTGATAATCACATTCAAAACCTGATTGCACAAGGATTTGACATCCACATATGGCCATGTTATTGTCCCCTCAAGCTTTCGCCATGCTCACCCGAGTTTCATTTGTCCTGTGCCATCGAGTTTTAAGAGATGACTACCCATATTATGAGAGATGACCGAGGCCACTAGTTTAACCTTCACCTGGGAGAATCACAGATATTACTCGACAGAACAGAATTGGCAGGAACAACACTAACTCAACCTCTATATAATTAAAGAGGAAACGATACCTCCTCACCTGTGAAATCAACCATCACATTTTCAACCACTTAGGTTTAACAGTCTTTTTGTTAGCAGGCCTCTGCTCTTGAGTGACACGAGAGGTACTACTTATTACAGGTTCTGGGGCAGATTGGGCAGGCTGCGCCTGCTCAGCTGTTAGTTCCAAGCCTTTCAAAGACATGACCTCTTCTTGAAGAAAGGGACCTGATACAGCTGCATCATCATTGCCTGGCAAAGAAATAGCTATTAAATCAAAATATTGAGCATTTGCTGTTGCTACATACTGGTGGGTCAAGCAAGACACTCCAAGCCCATGGAGGAATAAAGGGGAAAGCAAAACTATTCAAAATTTTCATTCGTAATCCACATAAGAGATGTGCTCTCTCTTTTCCATAAAAACCTCCTAAAAACAATCCTACCCCAAAAAGGTGGTCCAACCAAGCATTAGGACAAAATGGTGCAATGTTTAACACCATTTCAAGAACTTGAGACAAGAAATTACAGAACTATCAAGTAAAAGACTTCTAAGGCTACTCAAATAACTATAAACAATAAATCTATTGTAACTTATTGATCCCACATGACTAGGCCTCAAGAAAGTTGTTCTTACAATGGAGCCTGCTACAATCATTAGGGTGTAGGATCAGAACATATTGACTGTTTACATGGGAAATAATAGGAAGTTTGTCAACTTATCCATGTTCCCCACTCCACACACACACACAAAAAGGGATAATTTTTTTGGAAAGTCAATATTAAACATAGTAACCTTTTAGTTTTTTCCCAAGCATCAATTGATGGATGACATATATGAAGGAATGCCAAGTCTATGCAATTCTTAGAGAACTTGAACACAATCATGACATGCTCTGAGGCACAACCATACGTGCTTAAATATCCCTTTGTGAGAAGTTTTGAGTGGAAGGACCCCAACCTTCTGAGATACATCCCACAAATATTTAAGTAACTTTAACATGCAACATACTTTCAGTGGTTGGGACAATGAAGGTGGGTGTAGACCCAATGACCCAAGCACAGGCTTCAATTGGATGTCAATGTGTGTTAAAACAGAGGTCTCAATTTTCAATAGTGACACTTTGTGTGATATCCAGTTCCAGTAAAATCCTTGGAGACCAACTAGTGACATCTGACATGTACAGGAGATTTAAGTCTATCAAGAACCGCACTTTGGATACTTAAAAAACGCCTAGTTTAGTTGCCATTAAAGGGTATGGGCGGGGAGATTTGGTACAAACATAACATTTGACATTCTTTTCACCAATTGGTTGCCTTCAAGTTTGAACCCACAACCTCAAGGTTACTGGGCCAAATTTTAACCCTAGAACTATACGATTCATATTTTAATATATAAGTATGTCTCAGTAAAACTCAGACTTTCGTAAAACATATCATAGTTGAACTATTTAGAACACCTCATAAATAGGATATGATGGGATGATTATGATTAATTGCACATGAAGATTCAAGCAGCTGAATGTTAACTATGTTATGGTGATAATCATGCACTAACCTTTCGGTAGATCATAGGAAAAATACACGATTGCACCAGGAACAAAGCCAGCCGAGTAGAAATCCAGCAACGTGTCTTTAATTTGCTCCTTAGGAGGAGTGGTATCTGGCGAATAACCACATATAAAGCAAGTTTAGTGCTGTGCTGCCCCATTTCAAATGCTTTTTGTGGTACGAAGCTCAGATTTTACAAGATATATATCAATGATTCCATTTGAAAAAAGCTTACAAATACAAAAAGGCAGTTCCGGTTGAGCAACCACTTTGACAAGAAGATCAACCAAACATTGAATTTTCTCTGATGGATGAAATGTAACCTCCAATGTGTGATTATCGGGGAATCGTACCCGAATTACAGCCTGAATAACGAGAAATTAGGTTATAGATTTATGGAAATGAAATCTAACCAATTTACTAAGATCAAATGTTTTGCACACAAAAGTACGAAGTCCAAACTAGCAATAAAAGAATTTTGAGATATTGATCTAATAAGCACCTTGGTTATCCTTGACCTTCGAGCAGCCTCCTCCGCTTCTCGGATTTTTCGTGTCTTTAGGAATTTATCTGCTCAGGATTCCAGTTCATCCCATTTAAGGATGTCTCTAATATCATAAATGCAAAAAACACACGAAACATAATCTTGTGCATTCTGTGTGTACATCTACTATGGGTTTAAAGTACATTCCTCATTCGCCTCTAACTTTGAATGCATGATCAGGCAGCAAATGAAATAAGGGGGAAAAAAATTCAAAGGAGATATAATGATTTAATTAACGAAGGATTGAGAACGTGCCTTTTACCAACTATTCAGGTTCTGCATATAATGGGTCCCAAATGCGAGTGGACATATTCATCCCAAATATCAACTAATTCATTGGACACAGATGATCCACTGAACCTTGATTATTTATAAAATGCTTCGGTTGAGATACAAAATTCATTATAGAAAATACAGCAGATTGTCCAAAGTATAAATCCCCTGTCACTTGACTAACAGAAGAAAAATAGCCTATTTTCTCTGTGTCATTCTGTGAAAATTCCTAACCTAAAATAAACTCATACAAGAATAATACCTCCATTTTTAGCAGCTAAAATTCGATAATAATCCTCTGCAGTAAACTCATAAAAGTCATCCGGCTCCTCTGCTCCAAAAAATAAAGTAGAATACAAAAGGAAAAATCAAACACGTTAATAAGGCATTACACACCACACAAGACATTTCAGATTCTTATATTAGTTGACAAGGACAATATATTAAAAAGAAATTTCATGAAGTTTAAGTGGTCCACACCATTGTTGGAAACATCACTTGATGATGGAGAGGTGGTTACTGTTTCAAACACACGGATTTCTCGTCCAAAATTTTCTTTTGCAGCCGCAAGCTTTGCCTGTATCACCTAAGGAAATTTGACATAATTGCACAGCACCATGCCAGCAGCCAAGTAAATGAAGATTATAGCATAGCATACTAGAACACCCATTTTCCAGTCTTTGAAAATTGAAATACATTACGAATATAAGTAAAACTGATGGGAGTAGAGAAAATTTATAAACTCAATTTCAGATGAAAAGTAACTAAGTGATGGGAAAAGTTAATTACTAAGTGATGGGGAAAAAAAAGCAGTAATTTACACCAACAGTGCAGAGAGTGCACATTTCAAAAACTGTATAAGCCTCAGAAGCTAGAGAAATATAACATATTTACAAATGAAACCCCTCAATGAGCTAGCTTCCTTTTGTCTTTATCTTTTCATGCGTCTTTTAAAATTTTCCTCTCTGGGTAAAAAACAATGACAGATAACAGAGATTACTAAGATACACAAATTTAAGTCATGGATCAGTTATAGAACCACAATGAAATTTAAACAGGATGACAAATTTCAGTTCTTCACGCACTGCCCTCATTCTCAAAGCAATCAAAGTACTTGAATTTCACTCAAGATCGCAAGTATTAACTAGGAAAACAAAAAAAGGGGAGGGTTATTAGCATTTATCAGCATCAAAGTCAAAAAAAAAAAAAACAAAAAACAAAGGAAATTGAATAAGCTCCAAGAGGAGCACCGCAACGATAACAAGAATCAAACAATATAAAGAAATTTCGAACATCATAAGCCAAGTTTAGATATAATTGAAATTAAACAATATAACAGAAACCCATATAGACCCCTCTCTCGAAAGAATTAAAACCACAAGAAATCAAGTAAAGAACATAAGGTAGGTGAGATAAAATTACCTTAGCTGATTCTAAGTCCATTAGATCAATAGTGGTGAGTCTCTTCCGCTTCAAAGCTGGTGGTGAATCTGATCTCATGAGCGAATCAAGCAACCCTAATCACAATCTCATCTAGAATCTCTCTCTCCTTTTCCCCCTCTTGAATTTACAGCATCGTCTTCCAGTTTCCAATTGTTTCTAACTTCGCTCGCAAGACTGGTATTACCTCTTGATTATTCACAAAACACTGTTCTAGAAGGTTGGGGAGTGCACGTGTTATCGCACGTGCCGTAGATGCCAAAATTGATACTTCATCTCATCATCTAAATGCTGGGTAAGACTAACTACAACCTGCTCGATTAAAACCAGTTTTTAGTTATTTTGGAGAGTCAATTTCAACAATTTCTTTTCAATCGGTTCTCCATTTCACTAGTTATTTTATCTCCTCTCATTTTTACTTGCTACTTCTAGTGAGCGAGGTTTCCTCGTTATTTGCTATTTGCGCCAATTTTGGGGTTGGTTTTTTTGTACTATGGCTTCATCGTCTTCATCAGAGCTCCTCTTCACCCAAATATGGATCTCTCTCTTTCCCTAATGCCCAAATAGAAACCTAAGATGACTTTGATACCCCAAATGATGAAATAAAGAACTCAGAAGACCACTGTAATTTTTTCTGCGAGGTAGAAGACCATTGTGGTCTGTTATGCGTATAGAGGTGAATAGTTTTGGGAGGGGAAGATGTGTTTAATTTTTTTTTTCTAGAATTTTTTTGTTTAACTATGTGAACTTTCAGATTTTCTAGTTTAGCAATGAATCACATAATTTAAGGAAATTGTTTTAACTAAAAACACAATCTAATTTGCATTGGTCATGAAAAATTTATGTATTAGCTATGAATTCATTTTGTACCTATGCTTTGGCATCTTATCAAACACTTGGTTGACACATATTATTAAAAAATTAGTTAAAATAGTTAGCTAAAATAGACAGTATGATTGTAGTGAATTTATAAAAATAGTTAACTAAAATAGAGAATATAATATTTAAATATATATTAGTTAGCCATTTTAGAGAATTGAGTTAGAGTTACTCTAATTGGTGATTCGACGAGCTAGGCTCGTTTTCAACCCATAGGCACAAGAGGCTCGTGGCAACATTTGAAAATGGGTCGACCGTCAAGGGTGAGGGTGGCAAAGGGTGGTTTTGGAGAGATAGTGTCTAGTGGGAGTAGAGGACGATTGGGGATGGCTGCTCAAACTTACCAGAATTCACTAAATCCCTGACGATCTACGATTTGGGTATATCGATCCCAAATAAAGTGGGTTCGCGATCTAGATCACCAAAATGTACGATCCAGAATTTTACACGTAGCACAAATATAAAATACATATTAATTAACTACGTGTATATAGATTTATAATTATATAAACAAACATAAGATAAAATGATAATTGACTTTATGTTTATGGACACTCTATGATATATAATATTGTATAGTGGTAAAAACGATATAAATAAAAGTTCTAAAACGAATTGCGACCCAAAATATCATATTAGCTAAGTCTACCCTAATCGTATCGCGTACCTAAGAAATTGTCGTACCGCATATCTATACTTGTATCACATACCAAAACGACTCATGATCTATGTAATATTGGGTTAGAATAGTTAAATACATAAAATTCTCGTCATTGAACTACTACGACATTTGAAAAAAGTTAAATATATATAATCTTGTTCTGTATATAGAGATGTTTGTTTCTATGATTTAAATCCTTAATGTTTAAATCATAATAGAATAATCTTACTATTGCATCAATCCTTACTCTTATAAAAAAGAAAAATAATGTTTTTACAACTTAAAATTTTCATGTTATTTGAAAAAACCTTCTTTTTTTTTTTAACAAGAAAAAACCTTCACATGAGCAGATTTTACCTTTTGAATATCAATTGACAAAGTAAAACATTTTCAGACAATACAACCAAATATCCCCTGAAGGGTAGTATGGGCAAAATAGTTAAAGTATATTATGGTGTATAACATGGGTTTTATGGTAGTTAATTAATTATTACCACTTGTATTAGATAAAGAAAATGACTATTACGGTATTACCGCTTCATTTGTACGCGCATGAGCGTATCCAAGGCCCATTGCACTACAGAAATGGGCTCCTAAAAAAGCAAAGCCCAATATGCCTGCCAGATGCTCTCTTCTCCTCATCATCATCATCACAAACCCATTATTTTACTTATAATAATAATCACATTGACTAATTATTAAAGGGATGGTTTGGCACCCAAGTGAAGCAATATCACTATTATAACTCGCCGGCTTTCAAATATACTTTTGTTTACATTACTGATCATATTATCACTTTACAGTTGAATGACAGCCCCCACTTAATTAAAATCAATCTAGAAAACACATATAAATATTTGTTAAAAAATAATTATTAAGAGCGAGCTTATATAATTGAGAAGTCTTATAATAATAAGTAAGAGATAAATTAAGGAATAACTCGCGTTTGAAGGCACGATACAACGTAAGTAAAAAGTAATAGATTTGCGGGAGAAAAAAAATTCAATTTGAATAGTTTTGAGAAAAATTTTAGTGGCCATTAGATGAGTCTATTTGAGACCGTCAGATGAATTTATTGAAACTTACCCTGTTTATATATTATAGACTATGGATAACCCGTGCCTAAAGTTACGGTGAAAATTTAAGAGAGATGTTGGTGACCTATTGATGAGTCTATTTAAGACTGTTGGATGGACTTATTAAAGTATGCCGCATTTTATATTATAAATTATATATTTCTATTTATATTATTGATTTTGTTTTGAAATAATTTAATGGTAAACTCGCATGGTCTTAGTAGGAAGCGTCAAAAATCAGGAGATGACGACCCCAAGAAATTGAAGTTGGCCGGCAACACTTAGGCCAAGGGTTCACCAGCGCACGTTAGAGACAAGCCTTCACGGAATTCAAATTCTTAAATGGGCTCAAACGTGATTCCTTTATCTTTCGGGCCCCACCACGAAAAAAATAAAGAATGAATTTCAAAACTAAACTTAAAAAATAAACTTGATAATTATAGTTAATGATTTCACTGTGGATCTCAGTATTTATTGGGATCCACTACCTATTCGATGGTTGTAATTATCAAGTATATTTTTTAAATTTAATTTTTAAGTCCATGCAACATTACTCAAAAATAAAATACAAAAGGTCACGTCATTAATCCCTAAAAATCCCAATCACATCCCCAAAATATTAACTAATTACAAACGTTAGGCCACATGCGTAATTATATCAATTTACAGGGACCTGTTTTTGAAAAAGAAAGACCAACAGTTCAAGCAAAATTAAATCGGAAAAACCAACCAGAAACACACAGAAGAGAAGAGAGACTATGCAGAGAGAAAAGAGAAGCAAATTGTAGATACAGACAGAAGCGTACGAGAGAGAGAGAGAGAGAGAGAGAGAGGCTGATGACGATGGACCGAGATAAGGAGAGAGAGATAGAGCTAGAGAGTGCAATGTACACTAACTGTTTGTTGTTGGGACTGGATCCGTCGATCATCGGCGTCGGAGCCAATAACGGTACCCCTCGGGTTGGACTCTTCCGTCACTCTAACCCGAAATTGGGCGAACAGCTTCTATACTTCATCTTATCCTCTCTCAGAGGTCCAATTCAATCCGCAAAGGTGATATACATATGTACAACATCTGCAATTTATGCATATATTTTGATTTCATTTCAATTCGATCAATTTTTTTAGTTTATAATTGTGAGATCTTACAGGACTTCGATAGAGTCTGGCCAATTTTTGATTCGGCACAGTCGCGTGACTTTAGAAAGGTAGTTTTTTTATTTATTTATCGAATTTAATGTTATTTTGTCGATAAATTGAGTTCGAGATTTCCGCTTATTTGTGGAAATTTGTTATATGTTGGTTTTATATTATGGTTAAGTAGGTTGTACAAGGGATAATAAGTGAGCTGGAATCGCAAGGGGCACTTCCAAGAAGCAATTCAAGGGTTTCGTCTCTTGCTACATGTTGTGGACCCAGGTTAGATGGTGAAGACTCTCATCGTAAATGCTTTAAGTGAATAGGCTATAATTTTAGTGCTTTTTCCCTTTTCCTCCAACTATTTGCAAGTTGTTATTTGAATTTTTGCTAATTTCATGAAATAAACTAACATAGATTCTCTCACCTCGAAGAAAACAAATTGTCACAGCTGTTAAAACCTATATTTATGATTGAATGTGCAAGATTAAGGAAAAAAAATGAATAATATCTCTACTAAATCATGGCTGGATGTTATGAGTAATGCTACTTTAAACATAGCTTAAGTGGGTGGAATTACAAATGCTTCCAACTAGTTGTTTGGTACTATAAAGGTCACCATGGTCGTGGCACATGTTGCATATATTAGGGAATGGATATCATCTAGACAAGAACACTTGATCTGGGACAAAACTTCCCCCCGAAAATAATGCAGAGAAGCAACATGAAACAAAATAGTAGAGAAAGAAATGACCGAGAAAAGTGAGAAAAGGATTCTGGTTGATAGAGATCTCCCTTAGTATTCAATTTTGCTTTGGTTTGGCATCTAATAAAAAGAATTTTCTCATTTCCCGATGACATCCAAATAGACAGGAATGTGTTTTGCAAGATACTTATTCAAGAGAAAATATATTCCCGACATACCAAATCAGTTGGTTTTGACCAGTTTTACTTGATCTTCTTGTGCCTTTTAAAATTTAATGTATTAATCTGACCGATCGCCTCTTTATTAGCTTATGCTTTTATTCGGATAGGAGAATGAGATGTAGGGAACTCAGGGCCTGTTTGGTTTGCATCTCAAAAAACAGTATCTGAAAATTATTTTTGGGAAGAGTTTTAAGAAAGTATTTTTAAAAATTTTTAGATTACAAAACATGTTTGGTTATATATTTTTGAAAATAGTTTTAAAGAACAAAAATTATAAAATTTGTTTGGACAATAATCCACAATTCTCACATCTTTTCAACTTTGTCTCTCTTTCTCTTTCACTGTGCATCAAGACCACCACCGACCCACAACCACCACCAACCCACAACCACCCAAAACCCACAACCACCACCCAAAACCCACAATCACCACCGAAACCGAGAACCACTACCAACCCACAACCACCACCCAAAACCCACAATCACCACCGAAACCGAGAACCACCACCAACCCACAACCACCACCGAAACCGAGAACCACCACCAACCACCAACCCACAACCACTACCCAAAACCCACAATCACCACCGAAACCGAGAACCACCACCAACCCACAATCACCACCGAAACCGAGAGCTCAACCACCAACCCACAACCACCCAAAACCCACAATCACCACCGAAACCGAGAACCACCACCACCACCAACCCACAACCACCACCGAAACTGAGAACCACCACCAACCTACAACCACCCAAAACCCATAACCACCACCCAAAACCCACAATCACCACCAAAATCCACAACCACCACCAAAACCCACAAAGCACCACCGAAACCCACAACGTGGAGAGATTTGAAGAAGATCTGAAGCTTCGTCTTCGTCTTCGCCGGAGAAGATATGAAGCTTCCTCTCTTCTCGTTCTGTCTAAGAGGCAAAGTGGAGAGAGAGAGTTGGAGAAGATGACCTTCGTTCTGGAGAAGACGGCCTTGTCTTCGTTATGTTTGATGGGCAAAGTGTAGAGAGACAGAGAGGAAGGAAAAAAAAAAAGAAAAAGAAGAAAGCCTTGCTGCGCTAAGGAGTCGAAGGGCAGACCTCATTAAAGAGGTGTTCTCCGTGTTCTCTGTATTTCCATAATTTTCAAAGAAAAGTCCGAAAACAAGTGTGGCTTGTTTTCTGTTTTTGTGTTTCAAATCTCATTTTTTCCGAAAAGTTTGAGAACAAAAATGCTAAGCAAACAGGTTTTGGGTGTTTTTAAAATTTTGAGAACAAAAAACTGTTTTGCAGATGATAACCAAACACGCCCTCAATTCTTTGAAAGGCTTTGAAGACACAATAGACGTGGGATTCCTATGTAATAGTACGCTATGAAGTTGAGGTATGAGTCGTTTGACGAAGTTTTGGATTCCAACTGAAAAAGAAAATTTGTATAATTTGATTTGGATTAGCCAAAGCCACATATTTTGTATATTCACGAGTCTGGAAGTTTCATCGTAAGTTATCTTTTTGTCTAAGAGAACTTTTAAGGATCTTAGGGCTTATTTATACTTGAATGAACTTGCAAGAGAAGAGGGCTAAGCTTTTCACAGCCATCTATTGTTTTCGGCTCCCAAACTAGGGATGAATTGGAGGAAATCTGCATAGGGGTAGCTCAAAATACCTACAATTCCATAGAGATAGGAAGTCAGCCAATTTTTATTTTGATAAATTTTATTGATAGGAATGTGGTGCAGGAATACTTAGGTTTCTTCTGTACTAACTGTAAAGGGGGTGAATTACAAGGGAAAGTGATGGGGTAGGGATTGAAATGAGGAATAAGGTTGCAGTTAATCAATCAATGTTGGTTAAGCCTTCTGTTTGCAATTGTGGTAAATATTAGTGATGCCAACGGTGCACTGAGCTGTATTTCTAAATATTGTTGTGAATAGTAACATGAGCAGTGACTCATAGCAAAGGTGTTTTTAGAAGAATCAAGTAAAAGATGAAAGTTATGAAGAGATAGAGAGAATATCCTGTTGTATAACTGTTTGTTGAGGATCTATACTTATTCTGTCTGGCTAGTGGCTTTAGTGTTTCACTCTTGTGGATCAAATGAGTACTAGCGTGAATATCTACTGTAACAGTTTTCCTTGATGGAATGGAATGGAAAATAGTATAGCCTCATGTTTTAGATTACTCTTTAGTATTTTAAATACAGATCAAGACTTCTGACTGGGTACTGCATTTCACAATGTCAGCAATGGGAGAGAACTGGCTTGAATATGTAACATGATAGTTTTTCTTTGTCTATTATTTTTCCCCTTTTGCCAGTACCATAATAACTTCACTTTACACTTTTGTGAATTTATGTTATGATTGGAAGTAGTAGATCCTCTTATCTTTATTTTGCTCTCAGTGAACTGATGTTTCTGAGTGATGACCTTCTGGTTAGATTGCCTTCCCATTTAGATTTTTACTGCTGTATATTTTTGAGCTTAGTCTTTTTGTCTTCTAATGTCCATGGAATCATGGATGTCCTTTTATACAACTTTATCCGTACTGGAAAATGTAGTCCTTTCTTATGCCAGCATACTGAATGCTTTTCAAAGGTTTTCTTTTCAACCTCCCAAAACTTTGCTTTGATGTGAAGTTTTGGCCTTGTTGGTAAATTTGGTCCAGATTGGAAGGAAATGTTTGAAAAATATATTTCTTCTTTGGAAATTAATAGCTATCAAGGTTCATTATCAGTTATTTGCATTTCCATTTTGTATGTACCTGCAAAGACAAGATACATTTGCTGGTAATTTTTTTCCTATTTTAATGGAAACACAAACAAAGCTGTCAAGTTATATTCCTCAGCGGGTATTGTAAACATGAAGCTTGTTAAACAACCATTTGCTCCAAAAGTTTAAGTTGTTAGAAAGTGTATAACTTAAGTATTTATACATCAACATGTCCTTCACGTTCAGACTAATGTGCAGACTAGATTTTGGGTCTAGCACGTAAAAATCTTTTAAAAATCACGGTGACGGCGAGACTCGAACATAGGACCTCCTGTTTTGCTACCATGATAAACAATCATCTACTATAAAAGTTTAAATTGTTAGAGAGGGTGTAACTTAAATATTTATACTTCAACAAAGCTTTTATTGTTATCTACGTTAACTGCAGATTCGTTGAACTTTTGTGGCAACTTTCTTTGCATGCTTTGCGAGAGGTTCATAGACGAACGTTTGCAGCTGATGTAGCTTGTAATCCACTGCCTGCTTCGCTAACAGATGTAGCTTTCTCGCATGCGGCTACACTGCTTCCTGTCACAAAGGTAATCTGATTATACTGAAAAATTATACTTTCAACATCTTGGACTTGATTTTCGCTGTTTGTGATATATGTGATGCGAGACAATGATTTTGAAAAAAAGAACAAAATAGATGAAAGCATGCTCACTTCGTGGAACATGGCAATGAAGTTTAAACTCCTTCAATCAGAGGATCACTGTAAGCCTGCAGATTTAACCCCTGTTTGGTGAGATAAGAAAAAAATGGGAAACAGGTGGAGTTGCATCAGTCATTTCGGATCTTTTAAAGTGAGGGAAAAGGAGAAAAATGGAGGATTTAATGACCCTTTGATCCATTCTTATTTTCTTCCCAAAATGGGAAGATTTGGAGTGGAAACAAAGTTCTGTTAGTAGTTATCATTTTTGCTTCTATTTTTTTTTTTTGAAAATGTGATTTCCTACTTTCCCCTTCCTACTTAACTAAATTAATACAAGGGGGATGGTTCTGATATACCTTTTCTTTGTTTCCACTCATAAATCTCTCACGTAGGGGTTGTTCCTCTCTCTTTCTCTCCTTAGGGATCCTTTCTCTTCATTTTTCCAAAACTCACCAACATAGTGTTATCGTTTTTCGTTATTCAAGAATCTATTTCTCAAGCAGCTTTTGTGCTCCTGATGTTAAATATTTTTTCTGATGCTACCGTTGAGTTAAATGCGAAGGTGATGCTAAATATTTAATGTGGTAGTTTTAGCCTCATAGATGTTGTGTGTCAATGACTTCTCAAACACTGCAGCTTCTTTGTTCTTTCATGGGGTCTGATGATTACTCTCTTACATGAGTATTTAATGCATTAAGGTTGAGTTTGGACCTGATGGGAGTTTTTGGGAACCGAGAAGAAGTGATAGAGCTTTAGATTCTGACTACGATATACTCTGGTGTTTCTCTAAATTGGGATGAATTTGTTCATCAAAATTAGTGGCCACTCCGTCTTAAATGTTTGCATGTTATTATATAACACCCTAGTCAAGTGTTTATGGAAAACATAGTTTTCAAGGTTTGAGTTGAGTCTCCTTTGTTAAACAGGCTCGAATAGCACTTGAAAGAAGGCGGTTTTTGAAAAATGCAGAGACAGCAGTGAATAGACAGGCTATGTGGTCAAATTTAGCTCATGAAATGACTGCAGAGTTCCGTGGTCTCTGTGCTGAAGAGGTAAGCGGGGTACCTCTATTTACATCATTTTGAGGACCTTATGCTTGGTAAATGTCTTCCCTTTTGTACTGTTGATTATTTTCTAATGCTTTATTTGGGTTTCTTGGAATTCAGGCTTATTTGCAGCAAGAGCTGGAAAAACTGCATGACATGAGGAACAAGGTGAAGTTGGAAGGTGAACTGTGGGATGAACTTGTGTCCAGCTCAAGTCAGAATTCTCATATGGTTCAAAGAGCTACTCGTTTATGGGACTCTTTATTATCTCGTACGAGTAAGTACGATTATCTGCTAGATCTTTACAGCTATTGAATTTTAAGTGAACCTGATATCATGAACTATTGAATAATTACACCTTTTAAGAATTATTTTTTGGAGATATTAACTTTTCAATGCCTAAAGTAAGCTTACAATAGGAGGCAGAAATTATGTTTGTTAATTGAATTTCTTAGGTTGCATATTCCCTCATCGACTCTGCATAACAGAAAATTTCCCCAGATATTATCGCTTTAAGCATTAGAGAAATTACGACTGGGCTGGCTGCCCTGATAGCAGATGGTCCACTATGGGCTCCTGTGTATTTCTGGGCGAAACTCTGCCCACCATGTTGCCTCTGTTGGTTGATAACCTTGAAGGACAATTGCCCCATCTCCCCCCCTCCCCTCCCTCTTTCACCCTCACATTGAACGTAGGGTCCTACGTAGCATTTCTTGTGGCTCATTCCACCACTAATGATTTCAGGCTGCAATTTTTTGGGTATACTATATGTGAAGGGATGATGTTGTGCCTTTGGATGTAACCAGCGTTTACTATTCATCTGTGACCACTGATTTAGGTCCAAAGAAGGCTCCTGGTTATGTTGCTTTCATTCCCAAAACTTTTTCCCTTGCTATGGGCGTTTCTCTTAGAACTTTGCAGGGACCAATATTTCTTATTTTGCTTTATGATGCTTTCCAGAAGTGGTCCATGGAATGCTGAAATTGTTTCACAAGGCTGAAAATTATCTTTCCATCCTGTAGGCTGACATGTGACTTGGGGAAGCTTTGCTTGGAAGTGTTTGCTTGTTACCAGTGTTTTTGTTTGAATTAATAGCTAAGAGTGCTTGAAGGGTTTGCTTGTTTGGTCCAAAGCATTTGACACGCGTTTAATCCATGGTGACTAACATTATACTTTAGTCTTTACTGCTTGGAAAAGAACCATGGATTGTTGATGGGGATCTTCTCTTCCTAATCTACATCACTTTTTTTTTTTCTTGTTGAATACATTAAATTGCTTAACTGGATTCTGTTATTATTTGTTATGCGGTGCCTCATTCCTGGTAAGAGATAATTTGATGTCATCAATTTTTGTTCAGTTTTGCCCAGCTTATCTCATATAACTTTTGGGAAGGAACTTGGTGTAGACATCAGTTGCATATTTTGCCTAGTATGTAAAAGTTCTTCTCGTTTGCAAAAATGGAATGCCTTATATTCACGGTCAGAGTTCTCTAAGATGGCAGGGACCTTAAGATGCCTACCTGTAGGGGTGTGTGAAAATCTAACAATCCGACTCTGACATCGGAGTCGAAGTTTAAAATCCTTTCTGAAAAAACTCCGACTCCGACTTCGACTCCGATTTTTATTTATTAATAATTTTATATAAATTATATAATATATTATTATATATTATAAATTTAAAATCCTTATCTTATTCTTATCTATCTGCCTACCACTTTTGATAAAATCCTTGTCTTATTCTTATTTATAGTGTAAATTCACTGTAAATGTGTACCACTTTTGATAAAAATACTGAAAAATTCTTTCGTTTCATTTATTTCTTCTTTCATTACCAATACATCTCACGTGGAAGTTCTTTCTCATCTCTCATATCTTCTCCTTCCTCACGCATGTCCCTCTCTGTCTCTCTTGCCCTTTTCCTCATGGATGCAGAATCCCACCTCTCTTTCTTTCTTCCTTATATTTTTCCCCCCTCTCTCTTTATTTCCATTTTGTATTCATCCTTTAGTGTTCGATACTCCATGTTTATGTATATATTTGAGGTGCCAGTTTAGAGAAAGAAAAGTGAGGTTGGTGGCTTCAACAATGGAGAGAGCTTGCTGGTGTCGTACTGTGGCAGATCTGAGCTTTTTGAAGGCTGTTGCTTCTGGAACTTTTTGATTTTTGAGGGTTGTTGCTTGTCTAAGTGAATCGAATGGGATCTGGTAATGCTTTTGGAGATCCAAAAAATATTGATTCAAATCTGGCCCAACTCCGATACTCCACTCCGCCTCTGCCTCCGCCTCCGACTCCGACATGGAGGAGTCGGAGGGAAAAATCTACTCCAACTTCAGTCAGAGTTGGATGTCGGATGTGTCCTCCGACTCTGTCGGAGTTAGAGCCCAGCCCTACCTACCTGTAGGAGGTTGCAGGAACTATTGAACTTACTAAACATGTTGGGGGAAGCTCAAAATCCATATGAAGTTGTTTGATAATGGAAAGGTCGTAAAACACTGATTTTGAGCATTGGTGCCTCTTGGTCAAATATCTTCAGAAAACCAGTAATTATGTTTTCTGTAATGCAACTGGACGATAACTAATGAAAATATTGCCATTTGGTACAATGAGATTAATTTTACCTCACCATGCTTGACATTTTTCCTTTTAGCAATTATAATGCTCTTCATAGGATCTTTCATAATTTCCGGGACTATGTTTTTCCCCTTTCCTCTTTATAAAATCTCATATTAATTTGTTACCTAAGCAATGCCAATCTTGCCTAAAAGCAAGCTCTTATTTTTCGCTGTTTGTTAATCAAATATGGACAACACAATCATACTTCACCTAATTTGAATAAGCTTCACCCAATTATCCTTATCTTTGAGCACATTACTGATCATCTGTAATAAAGGCACTTTCAAGGTCGGCATTCTTATTTCATGGGACATTGTTTATTGATCTTGATATCAACTGTTGTGCAGGTCAACATGAAGTTCTTGCTTCAGGCCCTATTGAGGACCTGATAGCTCATCGGGAGCATAGGTAATATCTCTTCCCCGAGTTCTTTCACAGATGGTTTTTACCTGTGTATTTGTTCATGTTTGACATTTTCTATACTCAGGTATCGCATCTCTGGATCATCTTTGCTAGCAGCTATGGATCAAAGTTCTCTAGTCCCAGCTGCTGATCTAGGTTCAGCACATTTAGGTGACAGAGAGCAAATTGATGGATCTTTAGAAAACCAGAGTAGTTTGGATCCTTCTCATCTTCAAGGAAATGATGAAAAATTATCGCGAGTGGAGGATAGAGGTGGAAGAGGCCACCCCACTGTTGATATAGCAGAAGTTCTGAGGCGCTGGACACATGCCTTACAGCGTGTTCATAAACAGTCTCTGCTTCTGGTATGCTGTTTTTATCATCCTAACTTCTTCAGGGTTTTGTTAACATTAGTTGAGGCTTGCTTTATCTCCTCTTTGTTGTGTGACCCAAGGTGAATCTCTGTACCAGCCTTCATCAATACAGCGTAAAGTTGCTCAAACTCTTTGGGAATGTAATTGTGACATCTATTGTCATTTTTGGGATTAATTGGGAAACAATGGGACGGTGATTAGTTGTTTATGCAATGGGGAATTTGATCTGAAGAGTTCCGGTAGAGTTATGATGTGTTGATATGGTGTAAGACTATGCAACAGAGAAGTTACTGCTTTTTCATGTTCAGGTTCTTGATCTAGATATCGAAGGATATGTGTTCGCTGTCTTGGAATGCAATCTAAGTACTTTATTTTCCTTTTCTTAATAGCCAGTCCTCTGAACCTTGATAGTTGTTCACATCCAATTTAACTGATCTCTTTTTTGTGAAATCAATATTTTTCACCAACTGCACGCTGTTTTTATGTCACCAAATGGGGGAAAAGGAAAAGATGATACTTGCTTACAAATTAGTTGACATCTGTGCAGACTGTGAGTCATTAGTGATTCAGTATTCCACTCGTTCTCTTCCAATTATTGTAGGTGTGATTTATGTTTATGTAGTTGCAGCAAGGAAAAGCTCTTTGCTGGTGTTCGTTTATGTGTCATGAGCAATTGGTTTTTTATGTATCAAGATAACTTTTGATGCATAGAAAGTTGTTACTGGTGTTAGATCTTGAAACGTCTTTGTTGGAAGAGAAATTCCCATAAGAACATATACTTTTGAGGAGAATCTTCTTGTACAAGGAGTTAGGATGTTTAATTGGATGGGTTTCTTAAATAAGTTTCGTCATAGTCGATTATACAGTCTGTAAGCCTAAAACCCTATTTGACTATTTTGAAAAGTTTTTCTTCTTCATTGATTTTGTTTTTTTAATTGTTGATAGTTTCTAAAAGTCTTTGGGGGTAATACCATATGTTGGTTTCTCTAAAAATGTGCCAATATGTTATATACAATAATTCTGTGGTAGGCAAAAGCAAATGATGGAGAGGGTCCAGTGCTGCTTCGAATTCCACACGATGGTGGTACAAGTGGCCATGCTGAATCTTTAGTTGCAACTCTTGCAGAACACCGGCAACATCTAGCTAGCATACAGGTAAATAAATGATAGACTTAGATTTGCACTTTGAATTTCTAGTTGCGTGGTAGTATTGTCCAAGTTTAAGCTAAACATATGAGCAAAATTTCAATCTCCTGTGTCCATTTCAGTTGAACTAACAATCGTGTGACATCTTGGTCATCTGTGAACACATTTTGTTTTCGTTTTTCTGCATTAGCGGTCGTTAGATTCCATTATCTAAATACATGTTTCTTGGATCTCCTACGAGTGCATCCATGAAGGAAATATGCTTACTAAGTCACTTTGAGCATGTTGAAGATTGATCTCACTCAAGTATTTGTGATTTGCAGGTGCTTATCAATCAACTGAAGGAAGCTGCTCCATCAATAAAAACTTCAATATCGGAGCTTACAGAGGAAGTAAACAGCATTTCTTCCAATTTTCAGTCGGTGACCAAGCATCATGGCAGATCAGCCTCACCTATTGAAGCACAGAGCAGTGGGAGGACATTGGTAATCATTTAAATGATGATGAATTTGATGGACAATAAAGTCCTGTGAAACGTCATGGTTTCTGGAATTGAATTTATACAACAAAATGATCTTGAACTGTCCAGGAAAGTAGCATCGATGAGGTTGCTGATGTAACATCCAGATTGTCAACTGTTCAGCTTGAAAAAGTTTCAGCTAGTCCTCAAGCTTTGAAACTCCCGCAGTTGTTCAGTTTGACACCAAATTCTTCTGGGAAAGGCGGCAATTTGCAAAAGAGGCAGCTCCAAGCTCAGACCAATCAAATAGAAAATATCTCAGAAAGGAAGTCTACGGACCAACCTCTATCTAGCAATCACATGGATAATCCACCACAAGGTTTGTGCTGCTTTAATTTGCATCATTGATTTGTTTAAGGCATTTTACTTTTCAGTCTACAGGACTCTCGCGATAAATGTAGATTGAAGTTTCTAATTCTTATTTTTCGTCATTCTGCAGATGGTGATAATTTTTTTGTCCAGAACTTGAAGAGATCTGTCAGAGAAGCTGCTTTGTCGGTGCAATCCTTCAATTTGGAGTCGTCACAAGACAGTCGTTCTGATGATGGGTCTGAGCACTTTTTTGTACCACTTTCAGGGACTGGGCTTTCTCGTCTTGGCCCAGAAAACAAGCTGAACCCAAGGAGTAAACAGTTGTTTGCATCTCAAACAAAGTCTTCCTTACTTGAGACTCGTGCTCCAGACCGTCATTTTGGGAGAAAGTATGATGGATTACCAAACATGTTGAGTGGTTTGGATTCACTTCATGACTATGATCGGGCAAAGGGTTTTCTTGCTGTCAATGGTTCCAATTATGCAGTTTCTGATGCACAAAGCTCATTTTATGACACTGAGGAAGCTCAAGATCAAGTTTTCTCACCTCCTTTGTTGATGGACACATCACTGTTGGGAGATTCTTACGAGGACTTACTCGGTATGTTGGGTGGCTACAGTATGTTTAATTATCAGTTACCTATATATTATGTTAGAATTATATTGTAAATTACAATGACACCCCCTTACATTTGTTTAAACCACATGGCTAATTTCGACATTTCAATATCAGCACGGCCACCCTTTTTGAAAATTTGTAGTAGCAAAGGGAGGGTTGTAGAGGGGGGCGGTGGCGGAGATTGGGGGAGTTGGGGTTCGTTGGCTGGGGGACCCCTCCCCACTGCCCCTGTCTCTCTTCTTGATTAATTTATATGATTTTGAGTCACTTCCCTTTAAAAATCTATGATTGGGGTTCTTGTGTCAAAATTTCCCACAAGTAGTGACTGGATTATCTGAAAGACTAGATGGTCTTCATCTAATAAGATAGCTTATATTACTGTCGAAGGTCACGGGGTAGGAAGGGATGAAAATACCCTTAGCATCCAAAGGATAGTCGGTCTTTGTAAAGGTGCTTGGTGATGGTGTTGACTAATCAATGTGCCAAAGTTTGCTTGTTCATTAACAATGGAACTGGCGGCCACGGTTGCTAAGAATTCACTAGATCAAACATGTATCATGATGCAAGGATGTATGAGTAGTTTCATCGTAAGAATGCTGGGCCATCATTAAGGCGGAGGACTTAAGTTGGCCCCTATCATTCTACTTGATTTGACGGTTGGCCCAAAGTACTTATCAAGAGCTCTTCTGTAAATTTGTCACACCCGCTAACACCTATCGCCCTTGCCGGTGTGAGAGGCTAGGTTCTTCTATTTTATTAGCTTAAATCTTGTCCTCCATAGACTGCCCCAACCTTTGCTTACCTTCAGGGGTTGATGTGTGGAAAGGGGAAGCAAAAGGTTGATGTCTTATTACTTTAGAATGGAAGGTAAGGAGGCTACGATGGGAGGGTTGGGAGGGGACTGGGGCCACCAAGTTTGCCGGGCCCTGGGGGTCTCTCTTTTCTTGGTTTTTTTTATTTGATTTTGACCCAATTTTACCAATTTTGACCATAGATAAATAAGTCATTTTCCATTAGAAATCCACGATTGGGGTTCCGGTGTCATTTTAGAAATTCAAGTGGGTGGCTGCGTAATGAACCCATAACATTATGGTGCATCATTGTAATTTACCCAAAAGTATAGTGCTCTATTTTAATGCCACTTTTTCGTTGTGTTTCCTAGTTATACTCTAAAAAGTTCATTCAAAGTTGAAAGATGGGTCAATGTTATCTGTATGCATGTTAACACTAAAATCTGAAAACAAAAGGCACGGGTTCTGGAACACTATTTGAAAACATGCAAGTGAGCACTTTCTCCCTCAGGGTATTATTTATGTAAGAAATCATGTGTTGGATATTTCTGGAGTATTGAAAGAAGACGTCCTCCCCTTTTCATGAAAATGAAACCATCTCAAAAATCCCTGGTGAAATTAGATGGCTCAGATTGATCCTAAGTAATGAAACATTGATCTTAGCAAAGACCTTTCATTAGTTGAGATCGTACCTTTTTTCATGGAGAGGTTTTGCTAATAGTTTGGTGCCTATAAAGAGTAAATACAGGTACTCGATCTTCATCTCGTTGTAATTTTCAGTTTGTTTAGCTATAAAGAGTAAATACACTGTTACATGCAACATTGCTGAACTGTTTACTTAGCTGCTTAGTTGAAAATTGTATAATCGTTTCTTAATTACAATATTAAGTTGTTTTATTAGCTACTTGATTGCAATTTTTATGTCATTCTCCTGCAGCACCATTATCAGAAACTGAAACTTTCTTGATGGAGCATTGAGATCATATTCTGAGCAGTCTTGCTGTTGCACTCTCCAGGAGATGATTCCATCACCGTGTCGTTAATATTTTAATTCATTGATTGAGAAATTCTTTTCTGCGGTTCTTTTTTCGTATGGTGTGGAAGTTCTCTGTTCCATCTTCCTGATTTGCATTTCTGCTCTCCCCTACTACATATTTGGCATCTCATTTTTTGGAGTGGTGGTGACTATGGACATATTGCTGCATTTCCAGTCATGCTCGGCGGATGTCTGGACTTCAAATT
Organism: Ilex aquifolium; assembly: GCA_951799425.1. NCBI lineage: Eukaryota > Viridiplantae > Streptophyta > Magnoliopsida > Aquifoliales > Aquifoliaceae > Ilex > Ilex aquifolium. The sequence continues at coordinate 1,153,622 of OX637391.1, forward strand.
TTATCACGGCGCCAATCTAGGGTCTTGGAGGCTAAATCATTGTCCAACTAGATCATCACTGTCCGGATAGAAAAGTTAATGGACGGATGCCATCCAAAAAGGAATACAGCTCGGTGTGATGGTTGAGGCACAAGATCTGGTGAATCTTTCACTTAGACACTAATTTTTCATTGGGTTTTCTGGCAATGAAGCATCAATCCTTCCAAGTTCAAGTATCCCTGTTTTGGTAATTGCATCAACTGTCTAGAATCATTGCCGCTGAACTAATTTATGTATTTGATTGATATTTCACATAACATTCAACTATCTGTCGCCGCTAGATGAAACATTCAGAAATTATAGTCATCTAGTTGTTGAAAATTTGAAATATTGTATCTTCCTGATTTTAAAAAAGAGGGACAAATCTTGAATCACTTACCAATTTTGTTTTTATTTCCAAGATTGAAGACCTTTTGTCAACGGCATTTAGCTTGTTGCCCTTTATAATTGTATCGGTTGTTAATAGAAAAGAAGAGAAGAATCTGACTCAAACTGCAATCCTGAGTTGTTGCGGATTTCTTTTGTTTTAAAATGCTTAGCAAATCATGTTAAATCATTTCTTTTTTTGGCTGTGTTAGACTCGTGTATAAACACTAACCACATTTGTTTTCAGCTTTCCGAATATGCTTGTTACGAGAAGGGTCTCAAAGGGGTTGCAAGCCAACAATAGGTAACTCATATTTGATGCCCAATTATCCACGTGTACAGGTTGATTTTCACTCATTGAGCTCCCCATGAATGAAGTCAACTTCAAGCTCTTTTTTAACCCGGCCCGCAAGGGTACCCCATGTGAAGTCTGTGTTTGTGTACGAGTGACCCTATTTTGACTCCCTTGTCTTGCTTGGCCCATAGGGGGAAGGGAAGGGCGGGGGGGGGGGGGGGGGGGGGGGGGGATTAAGGGATTAAACTGCAGAAGGGGTGCTGTTTCGCCGTTTTGTATGCAAAATAAAAAAGGGGGATTAAATTGTACAGAAGGGATGTTATTTTACAAAATGACATACAAAACGGTGTTGTTTTGTATAGTAATAGGGGGTAAGGTGGATTCGACTGTGGACACTGATTTTTTGGCTGTGGTTTAACGAGTGGATGCTCTGCCACATGATGAATGACGGATCATGGGAACTTACACCAATTTCAATAGATTTTTCAACTTTCCTATTGCTACTTATATTGAGTTTAAGTCATATAAGTGGAAGTCTAGGAAGGATAGATATAATGTTTTGTATTATTTGCACAAGTGATTAGTTTTAGATTTGAATTTACGCCTCAAAGTTATTGTTTTGGAATTTTAAGTATTGAACCGGTGACTATTGCATAAATATTAAAACAATATATATTAGAGGTGATTTAAATTTCATTTGACAGTTGTTATGCTTGTAATTTTTTCATAAAGTAAATTGTTATCAATATTGACCATTCAAAAATTATCCCTTGAAATGGCCAATGATACGAATTCCCTTCATTGAGATGCTAGTTGATAAAGCAGGGAATCGAAAATGTTGATGAGAGTTGACAATCAATCTTATGGATATTATTCATATGGTTATGGCTAAGAACATTTGGGATATTACTTCTCAATCCTCCATAACCCATGTGATGTTATAGATTTTTTTTTATTCAACAGTCAAAAGTGTTCGGATTGTTTTATGTGTATTTCGACAAATCTCCCTCTCTAGTCATTCATGTCCAAACTAGAGTATTTATGTGATGTTATAGATTTGTTGCAATTACTTCTTCGGCTCTAATAGCTAAATCTCTTTTTCTCTCCGTGTGTGTTTGTGTGTGAACTAAGATTTGTATTTGTATACCATAAGATTGAAAAGAAAATGTTATTTTGACTTTTGTTTATAACAAAATTTGATAAATTTTTAGTGTTATTTAAAAAGATGGATTATTAGATTAAAACTTGTAGTATAACAATAAGTCAGTCTCTTTTCATCCACTTAGGAAAATAACTCCAAAATCAATCATCATCTATCAATGATATTTAGAATTCAATGGCTTAATGATTTTTACACCTTTGCTCTATTCTCCACTTAGAATTCAAGTAATTCCTCTGTCCCAGCTTTGCAATTTCAGAGAGAGAGAGAGAGATCTCACGCGCCAGAAAGCACACTGGAACTTCATCCAGTGACAAAGCAAAACTGTGCCAAGATAAGTTTTTGAACTTTTTGATCATTAGGGCAACTTTAATTTGTCATTTTGAGGTCTCAAATCACTTATTTATAATCTTGAACAGTATTTTAATATTCATGAATTATAAATTTACTTTAATGACATGTGTTAAAATAGGGTGTCATTTTTATATTTTTATTCATCAATCTATATGAATCGTTGGATTTATATTCATCAACCCATTTGTAACATCTCCCTTTCTTTCTCTAGAGTTGTCAAAAATGTCATTCCAAGACCCTTGATGCCATTTTCCAACCCCATATGTCACCCCCTTTGGAGTGAAATTTTTTGAATTTAGTATATCCCATATGCCACCACCTTAGAGTTGCTTTTAAACCTTGTAGTTGAAATAATAACCGGCAAGAGCTCTAAACTTAAATCGTGAGGCGTTTTGAGGCTTAATTTTGATAATTTTTTAAAGTTAAATTATTAAAAATTTATTTTTTATAAATATTTTAATCTTGATATAAATAATTTATCTGTGATCAAATTAAAAAAAAAATAATCGTAGACCTAAGTTAACCTGAAAACCCGACCATAAAAGCTATACTTTTTTTGTTTTTTTGTCAAACACACAAATATAACACACAGACCACACACCTAGACATGAACCTTTTCTCATGTTTCCCTAGTCTCAGTTGAACAAGGCCCACGCGTTAGCAAAAGCGTGTGTAGTGAAACTCCTTCGTTCTACCGGCCTAATTTCTATTTCTAACCCTACACCTTTTTGCGTCAGAGAGGCCATACCAAGTGGGTTTTGTGTAGAGTTCAAGGATAGTCTTGGTCAAAAAAAAAAAAAAAAAAAATTTCTCTTTCTGAAGAAAAAAACATGAGTAAGAATAAAGACTAAAGAGTGTTTTAATGTCTTCGAGTTGGATTTTCAAAGAAAGAAAATGGAAGTGAAAATAACAAAAACAGTAGTTCAGAGCACATCAACTGATCAACACCACCACCCAGAGATTTCTTTCCTCTGAGTCTCTGACCCATATACCTCTTTGTTCTCCCTTTCTATATCTTCTTCTCTTTTCGTTTGTTTTGAGGATTTTGATCACCGACCCAGTATTCAAATAAAGCATAATCTTTCTGTGATTTATTCGTTTTTCTTTGTTTTTATTTGAAATCAAGACCGGCAAAGACTTCGTGTGAGTACCAATTACGCTTGACGTATTCTCTCGCTTTCTCTCTTTCTTTCTATTTTTCGTACTTTTGTGCGTGTTTGTATGTGTATACGTATGCAACGCTGATTGGTTCTTGAATGTTATTTTCTCCATCATCTTTGCTGTTTCTGTGTTGTTGCTTTTCTAGGTCATTCCTGATGGAGAATGGTATCTGGGTTCTGTAGATCCCCTCCAGATCTTGTTATCTTTTGATCTAGCTCAATTGCTCCGAGTCTTTGTGAGACTTGGGTAAAAAGCGAAAAGAGGTGAGTCTACCTGTTTGTTTATGGTGATGAATTAACAGAACTCAACCATTGTAGAGTTCAATTCTAATAATCTTTGAAATTGTAGGTGCAATCCGATAAGCTTTTTTCTTCTCAGGGAAAGGCAAAACTTATATTTTTTTGTTTGGTTGATTTGTCGAAGTTTCAATTTTTGGTTTAATACACATCTAGCTTATATGGTTTTCTGCATCTTTTGTATTGTTCATCATCTGAGTTGGGGTTGATTTGTTTTGATCAGATGAGAAGGGGAATCGTTCACTTAAACTGGTACTATTTTGGATTATGTTGAGCATGCGTGTTAATTTTTCATGGTGGAGACGAAAAGAAGAATGTATGGTGGGTTGGGTCCTACCTGGGTTGGTAATACTGGCTTAAAATTGGGTTAATGCATCTTGGTCTGGTACTTTAGTTAATATCATGTCAATCCTTTATCATTGATGACGTGTCTTCTGCTCTGAAAGTATTTTGATTGGTAGCGAACTCTTGAGTGCACGGGAAGAAGATTGTGGTTCATCAGTTAAGTGATGATCAAACAGATACTTAATAGGCTCCCACGGAAGCCATCTAAGTCAGCCGAAAATCGTGATGGAGGAACCTCTACTTTCTCTTCCAATTCTTCTTCTAGTTCAAGGAGCAGTGATCTAGCAAGTAATCGGTCTGGGCACCTAAATGCTACATCTGTTCCAATTCATAATTCTACTTCAAATTCAGGACTAAATCACGGAAATAAGCTTCCCCAGGCTTTAAATTCGAAGGTGAATGGTAGTTCAACAATTTCTTCCTATGAGGCATTGCCTAGTTTTAAAGATGTTTCAAACTCAGAGAAGCAGAACTTGTTCGTCAAAAAGCTGAGCTTGTGTTGCATTGTGTTTGACTTTGCTGACCCAACGAAGAATTTGAAAGAAAAGGAAATCAAGCGACAAACTTTGGTAGAGCTTGTCGACTTTGTGACTTCTGCAAATGGGAAATTCACAGAACCTGTCATGCAAGAAATCGTGAAGATGGTATCCACAAATTTGTTCAGGACACTTACTGCTCAACCTCGTGAGAACAAAGTCTTAGAAGGCTTTGATTTGGAAGAAGAGGAGCTCCTCATGGATCCAGCATGGCCTCACTTGCAAATTGTGTACGAATTCCTTCTCAGGTTTGTGGCATCACCAGAGACGGATGCAAAGTTGGCTAAGCGGTACATTGATCACTCTTTTGTTCTAAGGTTGTTAGATCTCTTTGATTCGGAGGATCCTAGAGAAAGGGAGTACTTGAAAACTGTTCTACACCGCATATATGGAAAGTTTATGGTGCACCGTCCATTCATTAGGAAAGCAATCAACAACATTTTTTATCGTTTTATTTTCGAAACTGAAAAGCATAATGGAATCGCAGAGCTGTTAGAAATTTTGGGCAGTATTATCAATGGCTTTGCTTTGCCACTGAAAGAAGAGCACAAGCTCTTTCTTGTTCGTGCACTGATACCACTTCACAAACCAAAATGCATACCCATGTACCATCAGCAGTTATCTTACTGTATTACTCAATTTGTGGAAAAAGACTGCAAGCTTGCCGATACTGTAATACGGGGTCTATTAAAGTATTGGCCAATCACAAACAGTTCAAAGGAAGTCATGTTCTTAGGTGAGCTAGAGGAAGTTTTAGAAGCGACTCAACCTCCAGAGTTCCAGCGCTGTATGGTGCCCTTGTTTCGCCAGATTGGTCGTTGCTTGAGCAGTTCACACTTTCAGGTAAGTAGTTCTAGAAGGTTCATCATTATCCACTTGTCTTGTTTGTTCTCATGTTCTTTTGTGCAAAAAATATGTGCAATGTCAATTATGCTGGCAGACTTGGCTGGGTTATGTAGTGCACACTAATAAAAAATATCGATCATCACAATGATTCATTAACTTCAAAAAAAGCTGGATCCAACTTCCTTTTAAATTTCAGTAAGGGAAGTGGGTGGATTGGTCCTGTCAACCAAGCAAATTGCATGTGTTCATACTTTTACAATGTATGCATAGGTGGCCTAAGGGTTACAGGACTACCGTGTGGTGCACTTTCTACTTTCTTTTCTTGCTTCAGTACATTGAATACTTTCTAAGCTGCCTATGCTGCTGTGCATGCATCCCAAGTACCAATTATGATCTGTCAGTAAGATTTAGTTTGCCTTGAGTTGATGTGATGTGTACACATTCACTGATGAGTTAAGCAAATTTGACATAATTTTACTCTACAAGGTAAACATAAATTCTCTGAACTCCTCTAAACATAGGATTCAAGTTGTCACCTACATAGACGAGATACAAATTCCAAACCAAACACAACCTTGTTCCAATTATTTGGGGTCAACTTCTAATTACTTTTTTCACATTAATTGCACTATGCCCTACCATTTCCTTCAAGCTCAAGTTTCGTCCCTTACTATATTCCTTCCTAAGTCAAGAATGGCGGGACGAATTAAAGCAAGAATCCCTGAACTCCTTCGGAATACATGGAAAATCTATCCACCACCATGTTCTTGCCTATCCATATCTATTCTTGTGTTTGCTCTTGAACCCCAACCCAACTTGCTCTGGCCCCGGGTCCTTCCTTAGCTTAACGACTGGACTCATCTAAAAGTCGGAAAATCGACTCGTCTGTTTGCGTGTGGATAAACTATGGAAAGCTAGAGGGGAGTATGAGGTTATTGATCTTGGGTATGAAAGTTTTCTCTTTCACTTCGACCAATTGGAGGATAGGGAAAGGGGTCATCATAGGAGTTTGCCTGAAAGAGTGGGGACAAATCCTACTGGGAAAAAGAGATTGAAGTATGATGATGCTGACATGTTGGTGAAGAGTTGGGAGACCAAAAAAACTTTTATAATTGGCATGGTTGAACATGGAAGATCATATTACATGCAGGTGTCATAACCATAGTTATCAGAAATAATTAAACCTTTGATGAGCCATGATCTAGGTACAATGATCCCAAACAAGGTAGGTTAACGATACAATGTCTGACCCCAAATTGTGATACTTACTTGGAATTGATTATCTTTGAAAGATATATCACAAATACAATGTGTATGGATGTATAATTCTATATAACTTTAGATAATATGAAATCTAAGCACAAATGTAATTGTGTACCTTTTGAATTCTTATGACAAAAGAATAAAATAAAATAAAATAAAGTTAATATAAATTATTTATGGGTATATGAATATGCAATTGTGCATAATAATAATAGTTATCTTACTTAAAAAATAAATATCAATTTACTATATGCATCTAGATGTATAATTATATGTAATTTTTTACATACTGAAAGCTACCCAAAAATAGTTCTAAAGCGAACTACGATCCAAAATAGCATACCAACAACGTACTTGAAAAAGTATTGCATCGTATATTCGTACCTGTATCACGTGCCGAATCGACTCATGATTCAGGTAAAATTGGTCATAATAGTAGGCTATCATCATGAAATATATGTTGCAGATTTTAACAAACCCAAAGGGTATATCAGATGGTAAGGATCCCACCTCAAAAGGTGGAGGCCTTAAGTTCAGGTCATCCACCAGGAATTTATGCATTTTTTGGGAGCGATTGGGGGACTGATTGTTGGGGGCCGGGGATTACAGGCCTAGAAGTTAGTCGTGCACCTTCAAAATCAAGGTACGGGTAGGCTAATGTATTTTCTAAAATGCAATGAATGAATGACTAACTAAAAATGTTGAGAGGTGTGACAAATTTTTGTTTTTTTAAATTTTAGACTTGATGTTCTATGAAGGAGAACATCATCTTTGCTCTACTGCCCCTATGTTCCTTCAGTACTAGTCATGTTGAGTTGAAATATACATTTCAATGGTCACATATACACATGTTGAGGCTTAAGATTCTTAATCCTTGCTGTCTTCTTTGATAATATGGCAACTTGCATGATCATGCTTCTCATCTTTGGTTTTGCTTGGATTCATATTTCTTGGGAGGGGAGGTTAAGAACTTTGGTACCATACTTGGCTATTGGCCTGCAGATTGCAGAGGGTAAAGTCTACACACATGATGCAATCCATGCAATGAATGCTACTTTTCCACCTCATTTCAGGCCATCTTCTATTCTAGAGATGTCAATTCATCCTAAGTCACTATATCTGTTTGCCCCTTTTGCGTTGGTGCCATCATTGCATCATAAGCATCTCAAATGACTCTCCCTTGTCTCTGGGATCCCCAAATTGTATTACTAAGGGAGAAAATTCTAAGCAATAGGTACTAATAGATACTTTTAAAAGCTAGTGTTCAGAACATGTCACATCGTTGCAAGCTAGCGCTGCACTGACAGGAATATTGTCCTGTGCAAAATTAATGCTGTCATATCTTTTCCAAAGATGGGTGAGTTTTTTTTTGCATCAACTCTGTGATGTCATACAATCATCACCTGTCCCTTGATCCAACTGAAATGTGTATATATAAGATGTATTTATATATTTGGTTTATATGGTTTGATGATGCAATAACACAAATAGACTCCACTTCAGAGCTGGAAGAGCTTTCTTGGTGTTGCACGATGTATTTACAGTCTAGATACCCTGTAAGAGCTGGTGGGAATTGGTCGCATCATCAATGATAAATCCTTCATGGATATGGTCATGGTTTTAGAGGCATGTTGTGCTATAGAATTTTAGGAGAGCTATAACATATCTATCAAAAGGCATACTGGGGATATTTAGATAGAAGAAGTGGTGGATACATTACTATGACCTAGTGAGACAGCTGTAGTATCAGCACTTTTAGCATTTTGCCGCACAGCAAGTTTGCAGGCTTGCTGTAGTAAGTTGATCTTCTGTTAGCTTCTCAACTTTATCAGGAGCCATTCCTGCCACTTAATCTCCTTCCTGATATCTCAGGCAACTGAATTTTAAACTACCTTTGAACACAAACTGATGTGCTATATATTGGGATCAAAATGTAAAGATATTTTCTACAGTCTACATCTGACAATAGCTGCGAGAGAGATTGACATCCTTCACCCATCTTAACATCACCACCTGACCCTTGATCCAATTTACCTCAAAACTCAATTCTGTTACAAAGCAAACTACATGCTTTTCAACAAAGAACTTGTGTTCTTTAGTGCTGCAAAAAACAATTGCATCATCAGCATAAAGCAGGAGAGAGATATGCCCAGTCCCTGTCCTTCATCAGGCCACCAGACCCTCATTGAGTTTACCATCTTTATTTTTTTTAAGAATGTCCGCTGAAAGCTGCATTTCTGGTAATGAAGAGCAAAGCGAAGAAAGAATCTTCCTCTCACAACGTTGTGAACTTCTGGTGAAACCCACACCATAACATTTCATGAGAGCTACATGCAGCCTAGCATTGCTGGATTCTAGTATCCATCAAAGTGCCCAGTTCTTTGTATTACTCGCCACAGGTGAAAATTTTGCAACATGGCAACTAAGGTGTTGAATACTTATCTACTTCCTATTTGTATTTTGTTTAATAACCAACTTAGGAATTTATAGCAGAATCACATTACATCTGGATATTCGGTGATCTTTAGAGTAGTAGACAGCCACTTTGAGATAATCTTTCTTCTTTTTTGGCATGGCTGCACCCAGTCTTGAACGCCCCATACTTGAATATAGATGAAGGAAACTGACATGAACTTTGGTGTACAGAGATTATTTACGAGGGTACCAACAATGACGATTTAGGGAGATTGATTTATATTAGTGTAATGAAATATACTGCAGTGTGACAAAGGACCACTAATAAAATTATTTCTTTGATGATGCACTATATTTTCTGTGTGTGTGTGTGTGTGTGTGTCTTTCTCTGTCTCTCACATCATATTATTTGTTTCCTGTGTCTGAAGGTGGCAGAGAGGGCTCTGTTCTTATGGAACAATGATCATATTGAAAACCTAATCAAACAAAATCGAAAAGTTATATTGCCGATTATCTTCCCTGCCCTAGAGAGAAATGCAAGAAAACACTGGAATCAGGCAGTGCAGAGCTTGACACTAAATGTCCGTAAAATCTTCTCCGATATTGATCCTGAACTCTTTGAAGAGTGCTTGCTCAAGTTTCAGGAAGATGAAGCTCAAGAGCAAGAGATTAAGTTGAAGCGTGAAGCGACATGGAAACGCTTAGAAGAGATTGCTGCAATGAGAGGTGCCAGTAATGAACCAGTGCTTGTCGCCAGCAGGATACCCACTCGCACATTATCTGGCTAGAGGGAGTGGAGATCCTTGATGGTGATTTGGTTCGTCAGGTCACACAGGGTGAAGCACACCACTGTGCGAGATATAAATTGACCCTGTTGTGATTTAGTCGAGGACTGTGTATATGGATTGGGGTGCTAAAGTTAAAGCGGGTTTTCTGGTGCTGCACTGCACAGTCAAATGGAGGAAATCTGGTTAAGTGAATATTGTGCCTTTTTCGTTTGTAGTGTTCAAAAGGGTGAAATTGGAGGGTCATTTTGCAGGTATCTGTTTAGGTATTCTTGAATGTGGTTTAATTAATGTACTTTTAACCTGCAATTATACATATTTGTATCATTACACTGTGTTTGGGAAACTGTTGCCTGGCTTGATTTTGGATTTTGTAGATAAGCTTCATATTCTTCTTGTTGTAGGCTTTGAACCCTGGATAAGCTTCATACTTTTAATTCCTGGTAAGCCGGTAAACAAGATTGCATGACCTATTCTGGTCAGCATTACCATTAGTATGCTGATAAGTTTGAGGTTTTCCTTAGGATATTCTTGTATGGTTGATGCAGGAGCAACCATCCAGACCTTTGTTTTCTGACAATAAGGATGATTAAGATTTATCTAAGAATAATGAGATTCGACCTGGGCCATGCATGCAGGGAAATGTGTTTCTAAAGGTCTAATTTTTGCTTATAATCATAGTTAAATCATAAGGTATCTGCGTTTATTGAGTGTTTTGACTTAATCTATTGGTGTTGTTGAATTTAAAATGAGTTGCAATATTAGATGAGAGTCACTATCAATGGAAGTGATGTTATTATTCAGTATAACCAATCAGAAAATGAGTAAATGAAGTGATTTTTTTTTGGGTACAAAAAATGAATATGCTGACAAGTCATTCTACATATCTGTCAGAGAGTATTATTTCTCAGCACCATATAACTATTTGCAGGGATACCATTGCACCTACGAGCGTTGAATTGAAACTTTGGATCAACCTTATTCTTTTTCTTTTCAACCACGTCAATATGTATATTTCAACTCATAGCTTATCATCATAGCGAATGTAACTTGCGCCAAGAGCAAGTAACTTATCATTTTTGTACTTAAAAAAGAGCTGTGACCGTCATTAGTAGTGTTAATTAAGTCGAATTGCGAAGTTTGAATATGCTTAAGTTTGACTTCGTTGTAATTAATTAAGTTGAGTTTGAGTTAAACTCAATTGTCAAGTTTAGATTCTTATTCATACTAAGCTCGAAATGAGCTTGCGAGCATTCAAGGCAAAATCAAATTTAACTTGTCGACAAAAATTTTCAACAATTTAAACATTAAAACTTATAAGCACAAATATCTTAAAATATAATTAACCATTAGATCTTACCCTCAACATTTAGATTTTCTAAAAACTATTAGAGGGAGGAGAGAGAGAAATTTCAAATTTGGATTGTTCATCTCTTGAATGATGATTGTTTGTTAGTAAAATGAAGATTATTTATGAATAGAAATATATTCAAACTAAACTATCACGTTATTTCAATTCGACTTATTTATGAAACAAATTTAAAAATTCGATCAAATTTAATTTATTATATAGTTTAAACAAGTCTACTCAAATCAAAATCGCTTAAATTTGGATTATTTGAGGGCCCTATCCATCATCCACACGGTGCACCCCCACCATCCCAAATATAAGAGGTGAAGACTGAAACTTTAGATCTGCCTCACCTTTTTTTTTTTAACTTTTTCGTCGTCTTCTTTTTGTTCTTTTGTTTTAAAAAAAAAAATATATAAAAGCCTCGTCTGCTTTTGAGCTGGAGATAAGAAATGATTCGCCAATTATTGAGTATTTTCCAGACTGAAATATAATTCGATGTCAATTGACATGGGTAGAACACTGTGATACCCACTTTTATTTTTGGTATGAAATCAAAAAATTAACGGGTATTTGGTTCAATAATATCCTTTATCTCGTCTAAGTAATTGAGATTCGTTCTATCAATCAATCATGCTTTTGATTCAATAATTGGTAGGACGAACCTCAATTACTTAGACGGACCATATCCAAATCTGTGGTGTGAGTTTAAATCTCCACCGAAACGCAAGTTATGATTTAACTGTGTATGAGTTAAAGAACAGGTTCATGTACACGGGATTTGCCCTCGATTCTACTCAGACTCACGAGTCTGAACGACATAAGCGCGCCTCTACTTGTCAGAGACAGATCAGAGATTTCTTCCCTATTATCCAAAAAAAAAATCTCAAATCTTTTGGAATGTAATCACAAACCCCATTCACATTAAGGAATTGCGTAACAAAAACTAACCGAATGATCATATTATAATATTTTTTATACATTAGGATACATGTAAGAAATTTAATATTTTAGGGTATAAAATAAAAATTTTAAATCTTTTGGACTGCAATGTGCAATTCACTCAATTCTTTATGTAAGTCCCCATAACTTGATAAAAAATTGTAATTATTCCCTTCTTTCAATGAGGGTTTTTAAGTTGCACAAACACTGATAGAGCATAATCCACATGTTTTGGGTCTCGTTAACTATATAAAATTTGAATAGTTATATTTGGAAACACGTTTCACAGAACACGAGGAACACTATAATTGATGGTTTTGTACTACTTACCACATTTTCCCATTTTTAACCTTACCTAATCAATGATTTGGGACTCAACATATAAAAACACACCTAATTTTTACACAACTTCTTCGACTAGCTTTCTTGTCCTCGATTAATTCTTTTTTTGATTTGATTAAAAATAAATTATTTATGAAAAAATTAGAGAATTTATGAGGAATAGTTTCGGGTAATCAAATTTATTAAACTAAAATTGAAGACAACAATTATCGACTTGAATTTGAAGGTTTATGTCATTGTTAGTTGTGTATAACAATGATGGTGATGTCGATTTGGTGGGTTGATGTTGTGTTTTTTATTGGTGGGTTGAGGTTGTAGCTAATGTTTACTGGTAGTTATTGGTGTGGTGATTTGGTAGGTGGGGGTGGGGTGGGGCAGTGATGTTGAGTGGCTGAGGTGATGTCATGGTGATTCTATGGCTGTGTAGGAGGGAGGGAGTCGGTGTTGTGGGACTACCAGGTGCTAGAGGTTCATTGGGCTGTTTTCAACTGGTTTGATTCTTTGGCTGTAATTGATGGGGTACTAAAAGGCGTGGTTAGTCTGGATATTAGAGTTCAGAACATCTTAATTTTTTGTCATTCTTTGGCACGATAAGAAAGAAAATCAAAAGAATGAGCTAAAACCGAACAAACAAGGCCAAAGCCAAATGCCAATCTAAGAATGGACGCTTGCGGGATACTACATGCCAAGCAGTTAGGAAGAAATGTAAAGAACGAGAGTTATTGAAACTAGCATATTAGAAAATCAATCGGCCAAAATAACTATACCACACAAATTTGTTATGTATGGATAATGAGATTCCATTGATACATCCACAAATGCTGTGAGGGATCATATGCAGTTTCCCTGGTCTACTTGTTCAAGAGAGTGCTTGCAAGCGGACAAGACGTACATCGTACAAGATGTCGCTCACTTTCTCGTATGCTCGCAGTTGGGCTGCGATATCTGTCGATAACAATTATAGGGTTCCGCAAGACGGCCGAAATCGCACTCTCACATCTTCTTACCCCTGAAATGGCTGGGGAGAGGAAATGTTTGTTTTATAAAACCACTTAACAATTCAACATTTGGGGTGGGGGTAGGCAAGGTGGGAGAGGTTAACTGTCAAGACTACAACAAGGTTGAAGAAGGGGTATTTTCCAATAAATTAATAGAATTCATGAAGCATTCGAGGAACACACAAATTTTGGGTTTTCTTGAGTTTTGGTAATTTAGTAATAGTTATTTAAGGGTAGTTTAGAGATTTTATGATGAAAACATTCTCATGACATTAAGATTAATTTAGATAGACTTTAACATCAAGAGGTTTTATGTTATAACATATCAAATCTTAAAGGGTGGTGAGGTTATTTACCGTAGATGGGTACCTGACACGGAACGAATCCCGACACAGTCCCGAAAAGCCAAAAAAAACACAGCACAATCTCAGGTTCCCTCTTTCTCTCTCTCTAGCCCCCATTGAAACATCTGATTGAAGTAATCTCAATCTTTTCCCGAACATTCTTCCCAAAATCCTAATTCAATGTGAATCGTCCGAATCAAATCTAAAAACAAACTATGATGTTGCAGTAGAGATTCGTCTCACGTTTCAGGTGTCTGGTAACAAGTAAAAGGAGAGATAGAGATAGAGAGAGGGGGAGGGGTGCGTCGATAGATATAGAGAGACTGAGAAACAGGGCAATGCCAAGCGTAGCTGTAAAATTATACAGTGTGTTCTTCAAATTCCTTCTCAAACACCGGTTGCAGAACCGAATCCAAAACCCTTTGGATCAAAATAACATTAACTCTTTCGGCGTCACGTCACGGGCTGATGAGTCAATCGCGGCCGCCAACCCTTCATTCACCGACGGCGTCGCCACCAAGGACATCCACATCGACCCCTTAACCTGTCTCTCCCTCCGAATTTTCCTCCCTGACACGTGTTTCGTTTCTCCTGATTCCAATTCTAAGTCCCAGTCTAGAGCTAGGGTTAGGGATGTGAGTAAAAACTTCGATCCCGAAATTGGATCAGATCCCAATCTGAATCTGAATCGCGGCCCTGCTCGGCGAAGCAGCTATGGATCTTCTAATGATAATGATGTGTTTACACGTAATGAGAATCAAAGGAGGAATAGTTATGGTTTTGTTGGGGATGATTCGAGTTTGAAACCGTCAGAGAGTGCGGGTTATAGAGGCTATGCACCGATGAACAATAATTGCCGAAAATTACCACTGTTGTTGCAATTCCACGGGGGAGGGTTTGTGAGTGGTAGCAACGATTCGGTGGCAAATGACTTTTTCTGTCGAAGGATTGCCAAATTGTGTGATGTGATTGTGTTGGCCGTTGGGTATAGGCTTGCGCCAGAGAATCGGTACCCAGCGGCATTTGAGGATGGGTTGAAGGTGCTGCATTGGATGGCAAAGCAGGCGAATTTGGCGGAATGTACTAAGTCGTTGGGGAGTACAAGGGGTGGTGGCACGGATTTGAGGAAGAATGATGTTAATAGACATATTGCAGATGCTTTTGGAGCATCTATGGTGGAGCCTTGGTTGGCTGCTCATGGAGATCCATCCAGGTTAGATTGTTCATTCCATTGTCTCGGTGATAATCTTGCTTTGCTTGTAAGTGGTAAAGAAACTTGTAGCGTAGTTCAATTCAGTTGGGGGGAACTTAACTCTTAAGATGGTAACATATCAAACTGAACTGATTGCAGATGTTGCTTCTATGATTAATTGCTTAGAATGTTGAGTATGTGTGCAAATGATAGAATTAGTTATGATAGTGGAAATTCAGAGCGCCTAAAAACCACCCGATAAGCCGTTACTGGTGGAATCATGAGGTTTCTGATCGCTTCTGTTACTCTTCTTGAAAACGAACCTAGATAGGTTAGCATAGTAGTTAACCACCGAGCCTCAATGTGGACTCAAGACTCGAACCTTAGCGTGAGAAGTTCGGCCGAGACCCCACAAGACCACCCCACTCGGCGGTAAGGCACACCGTTTATCTTGCTCAAGTTCAAGTTTGGATATCTAGAAATCGTTTCAGACCGACTAATTACTCATGCTTAAGCTTTTAAACCATCTATGTTAGTCTTTAACTTTTAGCATCTAAGTGGACACTGACCAAATGCTGACAATATTTCATCATGAGGTATGTTAAAACACCTAGAACACAATGCTTGCAATGTGCGCACGAACTAGAACTTTACGGAATACTGTTTTTATTGAGATGTTTTCTTCTTGCTATTCTATCATGTGAAAATTCTTAATATATGTTGGTGCATTTATGCATTTGCTACTAAAAGTTGTAAGATATCATGGTGCCATTTCTCAATTTAAAGGTATAACGAGCTGCTTTGTCTTTCATTGCCAGTTGTGACTTTTTGGGCTGATACACGATAGAACTTCACATTGAAGCATCATCAGTGTTCGTTTGACGACACTCTAGATGGGCTTCTAAGGCTTAGAAGACCAGGTAGAAACATTGTGAGTGTTTCGCGAGTCATTTTAATTGGGCTTCTATTGGATGGTCAGTTTTCAGAAAGTCCATCCCACGGGGTTAAATAGAACTAGGGTTTCTATAATTCCTCTGTGTGTGTGTGCATGTGCGTTTATTTTATATTCATGTTGACATGCCAATTTAACTACGGAGAAGATGAGTATCTGCGGAAGCTGGGGACGATAATGAGTTAACAAAAATCCCAGATCCAATCCTTATGGTCATGGTAAAAATAAAAATAAAAAAATCCTTATGATGCTCTCTTGTATTCTTCCTTATTACAGCTTTTGTTTCTTTTTGTTGTTTTAAACCTTTCTATTTAGTTGTCTTCCCTTGGTGCACTTCTATCACTGTTTCTCTTTCGAGAGTAGCAGGCTTATTTCAATGTTGAAACTTCAGATTTTAATTAGTTGCAAGTTCAATGTGACCAATCAACTTATGATTTCAAACAAACAGCGGAAAGCTCAGATTTTGGAAAGGGGTCACCCTTTTCTTGGATCTAGAAGTGGAAGCTAGTGCAGCTAGCCAGAAATCCTGTTACTTACAAATGGGTTTGAAATTATTTTTCATGCACGGAGGACCATGCTTGGTCTATCAATGTCATGATTACTATTATCTATGAAGCACAGACACTCTCGAGAACGTGACGTATCCGTGTCGGACACCAACACTCTTCGGACACTCTCGGACACGTGTCCGATACTCTTTTATCCGTGTCCATAATTAAATAATAAATTTTTAATTTCGGACATGTGTCAGACACTTCTTTAGTGAGGTGTCTGACACTTCTTTAGAACGTGTCTACTACTAAACAATAGACATTTGTTGAAATGTTATTAATAAAGCTTAAAAATTTTAGAACATATAATTATTAATACTAGACATATTAAACTTGTACTCGAAATATAATAATAAAAACAAAAGATGCATAAAAGTTTTAAAAAAGAGGAATTGAGAAAATGAGAGTAATTATTTAAATTATATATTAGGTACACATTGTCTACAAAAAAAATTGATGATTATTGACTATAATGAGGATGTTTTGCTCTAAAAATTTACACAGATGACTAGATATTAGGTTTTTTTATCATAAAATACTGATTTTTTTATGAATTGTATATCATTATCACTATATTTGCAATAAATTATATAATGTTATATATAAAATATAATTTTTTGTAGCGTGTCCCCAACTTATCCGTGTCCTACTTTTTTTAGAAATATCGTATCGGTGTATCCGTGTCGTGTCATATCCGTGTCCCATGTCCGTGTCCATGCTTCTTAGACTATTATAGCACCCATACTATGATGGGGTTAGTCATTACTCATTAGAGACTAGATAGTTATTAGGATTTCTCCTTCTGTTAATTCCAAGGCATTATGAATCTAATGAGTCTTTCTACACACACACACACACATACTCAAATGTACCTAGATAAGCATGTAAAGTTGATTCTGTGTGGAACATTAATGCTCTTTACACCCATATGCCTAAAAAAGTTTCTGGGCTCATAAACCATATTAAGAGTGCAAGAAAGCTTGGGTCCTTCTGTGATATAATTGACCAATATTGGTTGGAAGTCCACCTCATGACGTTCATTTAATAAAGTCATATCACAGATGGATTTTTAGTTCAAGATGTTACGCCAAGCAAAGCATTGGTCATATGTGAGAAATCTTTAAGAGAAGCTATGTGATTGGAATTGGTCTTTGCCATGTGGAAAGTGGTAATAATGCTAATGCCACACTCCATAATTGTGTACAACTTTTTTTTTTTAAATTGTTGAATCCTCCGCCACTTTAACCTTACCTAGAGCTATGAATGAGCTCTGTTTGCTGCCTGATTTTCATCAGTTTGTATATTTTTAGAAGTTTTGTAGATAATTTCTCTGATTTCAGGGGCTTCCCAGTCCTCGTTTGCAATCTGAAAGTGTTGGAATCCCCTTTGATATGAGTGTCTTGTCTTTTTAATTCTGACCCAGTATGAGAGCAACTCTATGTGACTTCTGGTTAGAACTTGTGTTTTCACTTGAGTGATTTCATGATCGTTCACCTTTTGATTTTAAGTTGCTGTACGAACATGGGTGCATATCATTTAAAAAGAAAAATTGCTAGACAAGTGCAAATTTCATCCTAGTTAAATAATTTTGACATCCTGCGTCAGAAGAGCAATGAGAACATGCAGTTGCCAATTCGATGGAACCTGGTGTTATACTTAAAGGACATTACTCTCTTTTGAGATATTGTTATGTGATTTTAGATATTGTAATTCCGTAAACTTTCTTTACTAAATATTAGTGTATAAAATATAACATTATTACTTTGATTGCAGTAATTGTTCAACTTTGGTTACTTTGCTAGCTGCTACCTCACCATATTGTTTGGTTTTAGGAGAATAGAAAAGGAGAACGTGAGAAGCTTATGAATTATTTTAGGGTCTCGTTTGGGTGATATTAAGAAGGCTCACTTGTAAGTGGGATGGATTTTGTCTTTGATGGGTTGATGATCTGGATTTGGTGAAAGAGTTTGGTGATCTGGATATGGGATCTCGTATATTTTTTGGCATCGATGTGGGCGTCTGTTACGAAGGAGTTTGATGGCATTCCGCTTTTTTGTATTTGGTGGATTGGAAGGCCTCATGCGATACATAATTTTATGAATTGAGAATTGTATTTTTCTATTTCACAGTTGGACATCTTGTCCATCTATAGTGCTTTTTGATGTATCAATTTTTACCATTTTAAATCAATAAAATTGTTTTGTTTCCTATAAAAAAAAAAGAAAGATAAGATCTGGATTTGGTGAATGTGGCCTGAACTCGGAATTAAGCTTTTTGATATTTCATGATATTTGGTGACTGTGGTTTTCTTTTCCTGTTATCAGTTTTTTGGCCTCGAAAGCTAGTCATTTTTATTTGTCTGGTAAGGCCTTCAGTGTCCTTTCAATTTGGGCGTGGATTGACAAAATGAGTCTTAACAAATACTGTATTTATTAACTCTGGGTGATTTTAAGAGAATGAAGAGGTTTGGCAACCCAAGCAAGGAAAGAATGTTATTACAACTTATTTGAAGAACACGAAAAGCGTTATAGTTTGTTGTAGAAATTATATGCTTTGCGTGTTCATTTTTTCAAGAAATATAAGCTCTTTTTATTTACAACCTTGACCCAGTTTATCATCATTGAAACAGGTGTGTTCTTCTTGGGGTGAGCTGTGGTGGAAATATTGCAGACTATGTTGCACGGAAAGCCGTTGAGTTGGGCAGTATTTTGGACCCTGTCAAGGTGGTGGCACAAGTTTTGATGTATCCATTTTTCATTGGAAGTGTTCCAACACACTCTGAGATAAAACTGGCAAATTCCTACTTCTATGACAAGGCTATGTGCATACTTGCATGGAAACTTTTTTTACCCGAGGAGGAGTTCAGCCTGGACCACCCTGCTGCCAACCCACTTGTCCCTGATAGGGGGCCACCTTTAAAGCTCATGCCTCCAACACTCACCGTTGTGGCAGAGCATGATTGGATGAGAGACCGGGCAATTGCTTATTCGGAAGAGCTCCGGAAGGTAAATGTTGATGCACCAGTTTACGAGTATAAGGATGCAGTTCATGAATTTGCAACTCTTGATATGCTCCTTAAGACCCCTCAGGCTCAGGCCTGTGCGGAGGACGTTTCCATCTGGGTAAAGAAGTATATCTCACTTCGAGGTCATGAGTTCTCTTATTAAGTAAGCTATGCAAGTTCAGAAACAGTTTCAGAAGGATCACAATATACCAGTGTTTGTGATTTACTTTTGGATGACCGTGGGAGCATCTAATTGCTATCTTTACATGGGAGTGGGAATTTGTAACACGAGGAATCAGTTTTTCTATCTCCTTTAGCTTCAAGGAGGTTCCACGGTTTTCTTATTTAATGCTCGAGCCATTCTGTTCTTTTTGTAAGATAGATAACTTGCCTCTCAGTAGGATTTAGTTTAGTTGTGAGATCTTCGTCTTTGAGTTACGCATGCCACGTCGAGATGGCCTTGTTAACATTTTTTCGCTGTGTATTGAGATGTAAAATTTATAATTAAAAGAATCCAGTTGAATGAAATGTTTCTCTATTCTTCCTTTGTTTCTCTCCCCGTTTTGGTTTGGCTTTAGCTTATTCTTCCCATGTTGGTGATAGTACGCTGTTAATTTTTCGCCATGCATATTCAGTTTGCTGCCAGCCATGGATTCTTGGTGGTCGAAGACAGGGGTAACCCGCCAGAAGGAAGGGAGAGAGCAGGGTTACTCGTCCGAAACTATCCTGGGAATTTCCGTGGCTTTGAATGTGAGAACACTGTTGGATGGAAGCAAATGCATACACTGTCCTTTTGAAAAGTTTTGTTGGTCTGCTTGAGTGGGCTACATGTCACTACAACGATGCTCTTCGCGACAGGAGGAGAGGAGAATTACGTTTTGGGGGGGGGGGGGGGGGGGGGGGGGGAAGAATGACGTAAATATCAAGGGGGGTCACCATTTTTTGTTTCTAATATTATATTTTTTTGGGAACCTCTGTTTGATTTTGGACTTCAACTACTAGGAAAAACACCATCCGAAGTGGAAAATTTTCACCTGTGCCTATTGTCTACAAACATGAAGGTGGTCCTGTAAGGATATGCCATGAACATGACTCCTTTGAGTCGCTTTCAGGCTCATTTGGTGTGGTGCTAGAACCTCGTTTAGAGATGTTTTTGTTGGTGCTTCATTCCAAATTTGAATGCCCGAGTAGAATTCCGAGGTTTGGCTATCTTGGAGGGAACATATCTGCCGGTTCCGACTCTGACTTTGGCCCGCCTCTGTTTGAGTTGGAGTTTTTTCAGAAGGATTACAGACTCTGATTCTGATACGAGTCTGAGTTTGCCCTTCAATTCTAATCCCGTTAAACTCCAACACCGACGGAGCTAGAGTCAATCGGATTTTCGGATTCTTGCACACTACTATTGGGGATGCTGTGATGGACAACCATTTCGTTTTTCAAAGGCCCCAAAAGAAAGAAACAAAAACTGGACAATGACTTACGAAAACAAATGCCATAACTTGGGCATCATACGATAGTGACAAGATTGATCCATCATAACTTGGGCATCATATGAATTTGAGGTCTCAAAAACAGTTTTTCCCATATACGATTATACACATTTATCCCTTCTTAGAACCCCACGGTGACAGGGTTTCATACTACTTTTTTATCTCCGAATGGAAGTTTGCAGCAGATGTTACATTATCCAGGCTGCTTTCCTTATGACAGCCACATAAAACTAAAGGACAAGAAGGAGAAATTTAGACAACGATAACATAAACAATTGATTGCACTTATATTTTTTCATTTGATAGTACCATTAATTAGTATTATCAATAAAGAATGGATCGCTCTTGCTGTTCTTATCTGTCTAGCCTCTCAAGAGTCCAAACAAATTTGTCTCCAGAGGTTTGTCATCACTTAGTACACTGTTGGTGGCAACCTTGGATGAAAATAGCTCAGAGGGAGGAGCATGGATGGAACTATGGTGTGGCCTAGGAGCGCTATGGTCCCCCAGGTTTTCGAAAACCCCACTGTTCAACAATTGATTGAAGTTTGAACAGTAACTTTTTTTTTTTTTTGCACTTCAGTGGAGTGACCTCCAGATTTTAAACCCTAATACTGGCTCATTCGGTCCCTGGGAAAGCAATGGAAAACTCCAAACTGTGGTGACTATGCTATTCTTATCAGCAGGGTTTGTAGATTCTCCATTGCTTTGAAGTTGACAATTTTACTATGTTTTCTAATGGAGACAACAGCAAAACACTTCATTGTCTTTGTAAATTTCAACCAACAAGGAAACTAAACCTTTGTATGACATGTATAAATTCTACATTGCTAGTAGAACCGAGTCTCAGGGCTTCATTTCATATCTTCAAAAAGCTCCTTCACTGGTTCCTTCTCTTCAGAGATGGAGCCCCCCCCCGGGGGGGGGGCTTAAAGAAGGATGAAAATTGCCAACCTTGAGTTCTGATGGTACTAATGCGTATATTAATTAGATCAGTCTCAAATTGGCTAAACAAGCCCAATATTGGAAGCAATTTGAGGGAGAGAGTTCATAAGGTGACTTTTTTTCTTTTCTTTTCTTTTTTTTTTTTTTGGGGGGGGGGTGGGGGGGGTATGGTCCTTCAACTTAGCCACCGGTAGCTCAGATTGACCCAGCTGCCTAGTCATCTTGGCATCATTGGTGCTCCACTTAAAGGGTAAAAAATATACAGTGAAGCTCAGTGCTCAAACTTTGAATTCATGAGTGTCAAGTAGTATGAACAATGGTATTCCTTGCCTTATGAAGATTTTACCTTCTTGAAGTCAAGGGTTCGAGTCCCCTCCTCCTCCCCATCCCAAAAAAAATAAAAAATAATAGTAGTATGAACAATGACTTAGTTGTCATACTTCGGTGGCCTTGCAAAACAAACAAGGAGCAATGGAACTCTTATCATCAGAACCTCATAAAAAATTATTCTTCCTATGGATCAGGGTATTGGATTGATTGGAGCTCTATTGCAGGTCTTTTTACTGAGCAGAGGAGTGAGGATTGGATGCTGTGACCAATTCGACCAAGGAGCTTACTACCACATATCTGCTATGAAATTGAAAAAGTTTAGGTGCCCAGCCCATCATTGATAGATTTTGAGACTTGATGCCATGTAACTGGTGGTTGGATTTATTTAAGAGCAATAGTAAATCTCATTTTATGCTATTATTATGCAACTTGTAAATATTCCAACACCCTCCTCCCCCCCCACCCCCCCCCCAAAAAAAAAACCCCAACTTCAACCCCAAAAAACAAAGGGATGCCTTTATATTCTGACAAAATCACATTTCTTAGATCATAACTGTACTGAAACTTGAACTACAATATATATTTCCAGTATAGAGGAAGAAGTTCAAAAATTGGGGCCAATTTAGGGTACAAGAAAGATATAATATAGGATTTAGGATGGCTACTTCGACTTTCTTACTCACATTTGTGATTTTCGAAAGCTATCAATGAGTATAAAGGAAACCATGACACAGGCCTGCATGTGGCTCTGCCTCTGTAAGTTAATAACATTTTGACCAAAATAAGTTGACCTGCCTGGAGACCATCTTCACATTCTTTAGAACGGAATTTATTTGTTGCTTTAAGATCTGTGGTTCGTTTGCATTTGGGTGTTTACCACGACAATTGTGGATATAAATTTGAGCAAATAGCCTTGCAATAAGTATATGTTTCACATAACATGGATGGTGCGTCTTTTATGTACATACTTCTCCCTTGCCAAAGAGAGATGGTTGTACTGAATGATCAGACTACAAGAAAAACTTATATTTAACAATAAGAAAACAATTAGAGTTTATTATGAAACAAAACAATCATCACATGAAGACATCAGATTACAATACACAACAGAGCCGGCAGCACCACCTCTCTGTCTGTATACCCAAAACAGAACAATGACAAACGAACAAACACAACAAAATCCCAACAAATACAGTGGAAATATGAATGAAAAGAGGGAAAAAAAAAAAAAACTAGTAGAGGAATGAGAAACATAATGGTACAATCAAGGCTATGGAAGCGAATATCATTGACATGAAGCAATGAGGAGAGAAGTCAGCAGCAGCAGAGTTGTGACCAGAAGGGGGCACATGAGGAGACGGTGCAGGTGAGGGTGAGAGTGTTGCCCCTTCAGATATGCCCATCAATAGAACCATTGCAAAGATTAGGCAAACTGAAGCCAATGACCTTAAAGTTGCCATTTCTGAAGAAGACAATTGATGAGGAATGTGTAATGAACTGTTAGCTTTATAGTACTGTTGAGGAGAGGTTATGACCTGAGTTGTTAACACAGGTGCCAATTGGCCAAATCTCTCTTAGTTGCCTATTATATTTTTCACATGGCATTGGTTGGATGGCATAAAACCTAGTCAACTGATCATCCAGAGCAGTTAGATTCCCTCAAAATCAAATTGTTTAATTCAAACAGTGAGGAATGTGTCAAAATGTGTTGAGGTGTCATTGTCATTTTTCAGACAACTATGTCAAACAGTGTCATTGTGGGAATTTCGACCAAGTCCATTAACAAGTTCTGTGTCAAGGTAGTACTTATATCTCTGTATAACGTTGTATCATAATGCAATGGTGGCCGACTTGCAAAGTCCTTATCAACCTCCCATAACAAACTATATAAGGCCTGCACCAAGTCTGAAACAATAATCTTTGTTTAAATCTACCAGCATTTGAAAAAGGTCTTCCTGTTCATGGTTAGGTAAAGCTGATATTAGTTTTGACACTTCCAAACATAAACTAATTGAAGGCCAACTTGTAAACTTTGCATGATTGGGAGTATTCACCTACTATGCATTCACATGACTCTGTAGTCCTTTTTCAAACAACTACACCAATAATGATAATAATAATAATCCATCAGTGACATAATTTTACAAGCATAAACAATCTGAGGTATCAGCTTGGCATGTGCTATGAACTATGATCAATGCATAAGGGTCCTACAATTGAAGAATTTGGGGGGGGGTCCTACTAATTTAAACCAGGTTGGGACTATCCAATTTGAATCCGAGCGTGCCATCTGAGTCACGATGAAATCAAAATTGCCAAGCATGAACATCATATTCATTTTTTGACAATGGTGCCATCTGTTTTGGCATGGCTATTTAAGCCAAAATTTGGAATAGTTTGTGATAAATCATCAGTGACCGGAAATAAAAGAGAACGGGGGCTAGGGGGAAGTGGTGATTTACTCTAAAACGGATTTGAAACCTTACAACAATGTTCTCAAATATGTGAAAACAAATTACTTCCTGATATATCATTGAAACTTCTCTACACACAACTTTAGTCTTCAATGTGTACTTTGAACAACTTGAATGTTTTATGCTGAGAAGATTAACAAGATGGTGAGTATGACAGAAAGAACTACCCCATAGTTTTCTTTTAAATTTTCTGAACCAAAATAGATTGGAACATGTATTCAATTCCACCATCCTGATCTAAAAATTTAACCACTCATTGGTGGAAATTTTGTTTCTAAAATGATAAATCAAAAATACAAGATGAAGTATTCAAGGGAATGCTTCCTGACGGGCATGGCCCAGACAAGGCCCAGATTAGAGATGCAGACTAGATCCAGATTAGAGATGCAGATTGAGCTCAGATGTAGGACAACAAAAACTCAGTCACAATTGGTATGTGGTCAAACCCACTTTCCTAAGAGTCCCAATCCATCATCAACGCACATAGGAGTCTCCATCCGAGGAGAAGAAATCATGGGTACACAGTCATCAGGGACACATCGCCAGACTCGCAAGGTTATCTCGCCCGTTACAAAGTAGAGCGAGCTTCAAGGGATCACCCCTCTATCACGTTGCCCGTTACCAGGATAAGGTGAGATTCATGACATCACCCCGCGCCTTGTGAGGATAGCGCCTCAATGAGAGGTCCTCTGAGCCAACTTCGCTTGCCTATAAATTATAAGCTCTACCTATACATAGGGGGCATCACACACATCTCAGCACACTGCACCTCTCAAGTAATAAGATTCTCCGGCCACCGTCGCCATTCCCAGTGGAGTAGGTCACCTAGAACCACCTAATTTCTGTGTTTGCTTGTGTTGAGCCCTCTTTACTTCATCCTTGATTGATTTTGCATAAACTCACTTTTGTGCATCATCACTTCCCATATTTTTTCCCAATATTTTTTATTCTTTTATACGTGCATATGAACAATATTTTCTCAAATCTTACCCTTTTTATTGATAATTAACGTTAAATAGTAAAAGTAGTCTGTTACTTTTTTTATCTTTACTAAGCTCATTTAGATTTCTATTTCTGGTCAAGTTATATTTCATACATAAAGTCTTGATTCTTCATCTCTTCCCAAAATTTCTAAAATAATATTAACTCTTACTTTACTTTTATTAATCAAGGATGGTATATATATACATCTTTCCATATACTTTTTTTTTTCCTTTTGCGCCAGGTTTTTCCTTTCCTCTACTTTTATTAATCAAGAAGGCCAAACAAATAATCATCACATCTCATGTCAAAAACAGAATAGGATGCACATTGAACTCAGCAGTAACTTTTTTCTTTCTGATTTCATTATCAAATATATCTACAAAAGAATTGATCAGCTAATTCATCTCTCTCTAGTCTCTACATGGTATAATAAATATAACATCATTCAAAGTAACAGCCTCTCAGAAGTCACAAAAGCACACAGTTGCAGTTCCCCTTCCTTTCTTGTTCTGCTTAACCAAAAAGCCTATCTTATTGCTGATTTTCCCATGGTAAAATACCTGTTTTTGTATCTGTGAACTCACGCAGTACCCTATCCTTTAAGCCAGTATCTGTCACCTCACAAAACTTGCTCGACCAGTCCGGTGGTTCAACAGCTTTCGTCCCCAGACCAGGAGCTCGATCCTTCGACCCTACGTTTACCTCTTGTTGCCAATCAGACACATAGGTAGCAACCCTCCTATAAAATTTCTCCTTGAACACTTCCCATACTTGATACTTATAATGATTCACCACCATCACATTTCTATCCATATTGGCATAACGAAAACCATCCCTGAGGTGAAAATGGTGCACCAGATTAATCAATGTGGAATTCAATGCCTCAGGCTTCACTATGCTCTTGTGCCTCTCCGGGGCACTTAGCCGACACGTATACCCGACCATCACACCTTTCACCGGGACTTGTGTGAGTCCTGATGGCCCAAAATTATGACAGGATGCTCTTAATTCAGCTACATCACTAGGCCTAGATTGGTTCATAAGGACATTATGCAATGACAAGCCTTCAGGCAGGTGAAAAAACTCATCAACATCAATAAACCCGACCCACTCACACGAGTCCCTTGCTCGTAAGGCACAATGGGCAAACCCTGCCTCTTGGGTCTTGATCCAAGGCCATACGTGCCGGCTAATATTAAAATTACCAGCCACTAATGACTCCACCACATCAGCAATACCATCGTCGCTATTGTTGTCGTAGATGAACCAGCGTTGGACCCCAATTCGGGTATGGTACATGACCCATTCACGTAAGAACCTTGCCTGATTGCGCAACATTGTACAAATGCACATCTCATGTTGTTTCCGGGCAGGCAGGTGAGGATCCATTCTATGTTCGGGTCGTGCTATAGAAGGCAATATGCCTCTACGAATCACTCTCACTGATACCTTGATAGAATCATTACTAACCCTTTGTGGGCTATTCAATATACTCAAGGGGGTTCTGCACCGTACGATCTCCTGGCCAACTGACACGACGTCAGATCTCAACAAGAACTTGATGTTGCTAAAATCCCAACCGTACACACACTCCAATCTCGATGGGTTAGAGAGTCTTCCTGGCCGTAGATTTAGGCCTTTCACGAAAACAATCGTGGTGTTGTCGCGGTCGATCATAGCTTCATAAGCCAACAAGTCCCAGCGATGAATGGGCCCAGCTGGGAGGTCACCGTTGGGTTTCACGGCGACGGACACCGTCAAGCCAGGTGGCTGAACTGGACACCGTACGATCTGGTTGTCGAGATATTCATCGTCAATGGACAGGGGAGAGAGCTTTAGTCCAGGTTTGGATGAGTTGGGTGATAAGTAAATACAGTCGATGTCATCTTTGGTAAATAAGGCAATCGATTGAGGGTATTTCAGGAACACCAGCACCTGGTCTGGAAATACCACCGTTTCTCGCACTGAGATCACCGGAGTCGCTGAGGACTCGCCGGAGATGACTTGCATCGCCGAACTTCCCCGTGAAGATACCAGTCTCGGTTGAAACCCTTCTGTTTAAAAATTTATGAGCATAATCAATATGTAATGCCTCAATATATAGTATCTGAGATTAATCTTTCACCAAAAATCGTAAAAGATTTAGTTTTTTAAAAGTATTCATAAATTGCGTAATTAAGGGGATCATGTCTCAAGATTATGTCAGAATTTTAAGGAAAAACAGAAAACGTTATTAAACATAAACCTAAAACCAATGAAAGATTTTGCAAGATTCCAGTAAAACTAAGCATAGAACTCGAGAAAAATAACACTACCCAAAAAAAAATTGTTTTTTTAAACGAATCAGAAGAAAGAAATTCAAAAGGGGTTGGTGGATAAAACCTCTCAACAACAGGCGTCGAGTGGAGAAAGTGAAGCCGGAGAAGAAGACAAGAAGGAGTGACAACCAGAAGAAACCTTTCCACGGTACCAAAGGGCCACGTTTTGTGCGATCTTTCATTGCGCTAAGGCCCACGATCTCTGTAACTACCCCAAATCTTTACAAGAACGTTCTCTACCTTGTCATTCATGAGTTTTTTCTTATATAAGCAAGTCTCTTCTGCTATTTCCTTTCAGTTCTAATCCCTAATCATTACCTCGACGGAAAAGTTTTGAGAGAGAGAGAAATATTTTCGAGAGAGAGAGGGAGAGAGGGAGAGAGAGAAAAACGGAGGATGTAGTTATCCGCTTTGATGGAGAAGAGAGAGAAAGAGACGGCTACAACTACCCTTGTTTTTTATTTTCTGTGTTTTTATACCGTTCGTACGTTCGTTGGGCTCGGTTTTATGCGGTTATTAAGATAATAAAACATTCATTGACCGTTGATCTCATACTTCAATTTTCTTCACAGTCCGCTACTATTATCCAGTAAATTTTAGCCACGTCAGTTAAAGTTGGGGGCAGTTAAGTCATTGTGTAATATATACCTTTCGTGTTAATTAGTGCGTTCTTTAAAATAGCATAAACGCCACGACTTCTGTCCTGGTGGGGTCCGTCGAACATAGACCGTGGAGCCCACTTTCTCCTTTGGTCCCAGGCCATTGGAACCACTATAGCTACAATTTTTTATTGGGTAAATTACATCGACACCCCCTGAACTTTGTCACTAAAACACATAAACCCCCTCAAGTATGACATATTACAATGACACCCCCTATCAATCCTAGTCAACTAACACACCTAACAGAAGTTTTAAAAGGACTATTTTGCCCTTATTCAAAATAAATAAATCCAGCCTGAACCAAACCCAATACCATACCCGGCCCGAAACTCATACCCGACCCTACCCTTATTTTGCCCTTGCATTTACCCCTCTATCTCTCTCCACTCCACTACCTACCATCTCTCTGTGTTCTATCGTTAACAGTCCACCGTAGAACATCTCCCCTCTATCTCTACTCACTGCCCACCACCGACCTCTCTCTCTATTTCTCTCTGTGTTCTATTGCTAACCACCCCTTGGTGGCTGGGTAAACAGTGGCGATGAGATGAGGAGGGTGGTGGCTGGATAAACGGTGGGGAAAGAAAGTGTTTGACAGAGAATTAGGGTTAGTGAATTCTCAAATTTAAGGGGATTTTGGGATTTGGGTTTGGATGTAGCAGAGAGGAGGAAATCCATACCTGTGATGGGTGATGGTGATGGTAAGTGGTGTGTGATGGTGGTTGTGGCTTTGGTGTGGCGGTGTTGTGGTGGTGGTGGTTCTGGGCTATGGCTCTGGTGTGGCGGTATTGTGGTGGTGGTGTTGTGGTAGAAGGAGAGAGAAGAGTTGGTGGTGGTTGTGGCTCTGGTGTGGCGGTGTTGTGGTGGTTCTGGGTTGTGGCTTTGGTGTGGCGATATTGTGGTGGCGGTTCTGGTGTGGCGGTATTGTGGTTATGGTGGTTCTGGCGTTGGCGATGTTGTGGTAGAAGGAGAGAGGAGAGTTGGTGGTGGCTGTGGGTTTGGATATTGGGGTTTTAATTGAAAATTAAAAATTATTAATTTTTATTGGATTTTTGTTGAAATGGTGATAGAGTATTTTAGAAATTTTATATAAAAATGATACAAATGTCATCAAATTTTAACAGTATGTTTAACTGATCTTGACGACATGGTTGCTATATGTTACACGCGCACATACTTTAGGGGGACTTAGTGTAATTTTTAAAATGTGAGAGGGTCTGTCTGTTCCAGTGACAAACCTCAGGAGGTCTGAATGTAATTTATCCTTTTTTATTTGGGCGAATTGCATTGTGACCC
Source organism: Ilex aquifolium (assembly GCA_951799425.1). Taxonomy (NCBI): domain Eukaryota; kingdom Viridiplantae; phylum Streptophyta; class Magnoliopsida; order Aquifoliales; family Aquifoliaceae; genus Ilex; species Ilex aquifolium. The sequence goes on from OX637391.1 coordinate 1,183,656, forward strand.
GAAAGTTTTAAGAATTTTTTATATTATATCTTTAATATATTAAAAACATTATAATATAATCTTGTCGTTAGCTTCTATTACACATTCCATAAACAACAATTAAGTGAATTTTTTATGAAAATAGCAATAGAAACTAACAAGAGGGGTTACATTATAATATTTTCAGTACATTGAGAATACAATATAAAAAATCTAATATTTAAGGGTTCAAAATAAAAATTCATAAATTATCATCATCACATAATATTATTGATGAATAAACATTACTAATTGAAGGTGTGCATTTTAATTTTTACTTGAGATAATTATGACATTATATAAATTTAATAATTATTAAATTATATGAAATCCACTTATTAATCACTTAAACATTCTAATTTCATTTTGATGATACTGCATCACAGTAATGGCGTGTTATCACTTTTAGATCATTACCATGTATTTATTCATATACGAGCATGTTGTCAATTAATTTCGTATTAAATGATGAGATTACATTATGGTAATGACATTCTATTAACGTTATTTCATCTATATAACAAAATACAATGCAATTCAAATCTCAAAAGATAAAAAAAATGACTTTTACTTTTCGCGGTGCAAATTGCTTTAAAATTTATTTTAAAATTAATCTGACGGCTAATATTAACTCCTTAAAATTTAATATGGGTAATAGGCTCCCTAAATGTGTGTTTGAAGTGACTTTTTAAAATTGCTTCTAATAAACACTTAAAAAAAAAATAGTGTTTGGAATGGCCCTATCACCACCACCACTACCCCACCACCACCACCACCACCACCACCACCACCACCACCACCACCGTTGTCACCATCCTACCACCACCTTCACTGTCACTGCCACCACCACCGTCGTTCCACCACCACTACCACTGCCCCACCATTACCAATGCCACTCCACCACCATCATTGCCGCCACCCCACCACCATCTCTACCACCACCACCTCTACCACCACCACCACCACCACCATCGCCACCACCTATCACTCACCACCACCGTTGTCACCCCATCACCAATTGCTACCACCGTCTCCCACCGCCACCACCCACCACCATCATCATCTCATTCTTATGTTTATTACCACTAACACCATTATCCCCGTCGCCCACCATCACCACCCACTATCATAACCTACCACCACCAACCACCACCGTCATCGCTCCACCACCACCGTCGTAGCCCCACCATCGTCACTGCCCCACCCACCACCGTCATCGTCGCCCACCACCATCACTATTATCACCCATGGCTGCCATCACCATGACGGTCGTCACCACCCACCACAACCATCACCGTCTTTCACCACCACCACTGTTGCCCACCACCACTATCACCGCTCACCCCCACTATAACCGGTGTTTAAATTATTTTCTCTCTCCTCTATCTTTGTAATTTGATTTTGTACCTTCAGGCACGAGAAATAACTAGTATATTTATATCATATATTTTTCCAAATGTAAGCAATGAGCATGTTGTTGTCGGTTATATCATATTGAATGATGAGATTACATTATGGTAATGACGTTCGATCGCTATTATATCATATATTTTTTCCGGGTATAAGCAATGAGCATGTTATTGTCGGTTAATTTCATATTGAATGATAATATTACGTCATTACTCATGCATAATAAATATTACATTATGGTAATGACGTTCTATCCCTGTTATATCATCAATTATTTTTCCGGAAATGAGCAACATGTTGTAGCCATTGAGTGGATTGCCAAATATGACATCTTATCGGTTTCACTGAATAAATTGGACCTGGACAGCAGATGGGGACCACGCCGTTTAGAGCCCAACTATATAGGTTTAGGTGTGATCATAGTCCGTAATCATGGACCAGTCCATTGAGCCCCACCTAGGCCCAAAAGTGTCATGGCCAAGGATGAGAATGTACACAAAAATGGATTGGAAGGCCAAAGAAAGGAGATGCAGATTGGAAAGGCTGATTGTGGAAACTGGTTTCTTTTTGGCTCTACACCTAATCAAAGCACCAGAGAAAAAACAATAAATGTGGCCAAGTTAATGGTAAATGTTCTTTATTTTTATTTTTTTACATTAAAAAATGTTCGAATCAATATACACGCATTTGTATTAGACCCATTGATCCAACCATCCATACTCATTTGATAAACTTTTTGGTAAGTATAATATTACCCTTTGAAGTAAATATTTATTGTAATGGTAATACCATATCATCGCTAATACTGATGTCATTAATTAATAATAAATTAGACTCGTGTACTTCATTATTCTAACATGGTAGTTATTAGATGTAGCGACTATCGTAGTTATGAAAGTAGTGAAATCTACTAAATTTACATATGACGTTGATGGTATGATGTCACCGTAACATTGAATATTTTACAGGAGAGAATTATTTCAAAGTGCACAGCTTTGGGAATGCCAAAGAATCATTTTGCGGAAGCTGATGCTGATTTGACCATAACTTAATGGCCCTGAGAAAGTTCCAGAAAAAAAATAATCCAAAATGAGGTAGAATAGGCCTTGGCCTTTTCCACTCAAGAATGTGCTTCATCTTCTCTAGCCTTTTTTTTTTCTCCCTTTCAACCTAGTTAGATGCCCACTGTTATTTGTTCATCAAGAATGGCTTGAGTATGAAACAGGGGTGTTAATTTCACTCCTTCACAACAACATGACATGAAGGTTCTAGTTATATCTTGGCATCTCGAGTGATTTTTGTCGATTCGATAACCTCCATTTAGACAATTTGGGATTGAGTCGGACATTCACATATCTCGTTGAGGCTCATGGTTTATACAAAAATATTAGTGTTAATTGATATTTTGAACCATGATTGATTCATTAAAAAAAAAAAATTAGAAAAAACCCACAAAAAGGAATAGAATCTTTGATATATGCTTTTGTACAAGGGATGGTGAAGTTGAAAAAGACTTGAAGAATCATTTGTACTATGTTATTGTTCCCATGAGTTTGGACAATTTCTGGCTGTACATTGCCAGCAGCATCCTGGAAGATTGAGTCCACGTAGGGACAATTTTGGGGTTGTTGCGAATGTCTCATTTAAATGAACGTTATATCATATATGCCCCTCCGGCTTCCCATTATCACTTATATATTTTTATTAGTTTAATGGTCACGAGTGTCCGAATCAGTTTACGCGCACTTCGATTAATTTTTTCTTTAATCCAGTTAAATGCAGACCATTCACGACGAGATTAGGGTATTCATGAGGGATAAATCGCTCATGCCCGAACTCAAAATGTCTGAATTTACAGTACATTCTTGTATTTCTTTGAACTTACTGGGACTTCAAATTGCCGGAGGACCTCTGTGTTTTATATTTTGTCAGCTTGGTGAATTACAAGCACCTAATGCTATTTTCTTTTTGGGTTTATCCTGTTGGTTGGTGGTATTGTCTCTATGTGATCCGTCTGTCATTACCCAACTCCCTTGGAGGCATCGTATGTATCGCAGGATGCTAAACTGCCAGAACAGAGGCCTTAGTTTCGATTATTGACTCGAAAGACACTAAAACAGTTAGTCACGGTATCCTGAATTGATACCGGACATTTTGGTCCACTTTTGTAACCACAACTAATGAAGGCGGTTTTTAAACCGCCATTTGAAAATTATTGTGAAAGTGAATGTGGTTAACAATTAATCAAAACAGAAAATCAAGAACAACGAACATGAGAATTTACATGGTTTAATATAATTATATTTACGTTCACCAATTTCACATTATTTAAGAATTCCAATCAGGTTACAACTTATATATAACTAGTTGAGAACCCTAATCCTAGTCTATCATATAAACCTAATCCTCGTAAACCTGACATGCCAAATATACTCACACGACAGTTTTAGGAACATATTCTTACCTTAGCAAAAAGATGGAAATCCTTGATGGGTGAGGGGCTTAGTGAATATGAGAGATTCACTATGTTCGATAAGAATGAAAACCGACCATTTGTCACATGCCACAGTATACATGTGTTTGGACACTAAATATTAAATCTTAGGAATATTCAATCTATTAACACTTGACATCCCAAGTGTATCGAGAAAGTGTCACCTGGTAAAATCTGAAGAAGGGCAGAAGATGATCAACCACGATCATATTTGAAAAGAAAGAAGAATAATTAACTAGAGGTTATCAATCAGTAACCGTCGATGAGAGTAAAACCGTCAAAGATTGTGACTATAAAAAGGGCATTTGATGGAAAAAACAGATATACTCAAGCCCACGATCTGAGCATTATTAGGAGTAGTTTTATATTATTTTTTAAGAGGCAGTTAATTCTGCAATCAAAACTGTTTATTCAATCTTTCTGTAATCGAAGTTCCTCCAATTGAATTAATAAAGAAATCATTTTTTATCAGTTCCCTATACTATGTGTTTGTTCATTATTTCTCATTGAAGAAAGTCCTAAAATAAGGCATTTGCACTCCTTACCAACAGTCGCCTGAAAATTGTCTATCAATTAGAATATTTATGTCGATCTCAACAAATTTTAGAGCAACAATATTGTGCGTGGTGATTTTCGCACAATAAAAGAAAATGACAGATCTCTCATTTGGTGAACACGAGATTTACTTGAAAATCGAGGATCCCAAGACAAACGAAGACGAGGAACAGTATAAGGAGTGGTGATGAATTACTTATCCAGCTGTCCACGCGATTCCCGCGAGTCGAAAAGGATTCTGCCACTCAAAAAAGAGAGTTAGAAGGGCGCTGGAGTGTTTTTCGGCGTGACCCCTCCGACGATCAAGTCAGTACATGAGAGAGGGGAGGGAAAAACACTGTTCTATTGTTTGAATCTGGTTTTTTGTGTACCTTTGTTTTAAATTTTAAAGAGCTATTTATACCTTCATGAAAGTAATCATTGCTGGCAAGTGTGCCCCTTGAAGAAAAAGCTTCCCATTGGTCCATTTGAAAGGTAGTGGGCGGTGCTCAATCCTTGTATAGAACACCTTCCATTTTGCATGGAAGAGGCTCATGCATTAAATGCTCTTCCTTCTGGGCTTTCCGAGCATTAACTACGTCTCATCCTTCTGACATATCATTAAATGCTTTCCTGTGATGGCTGCGCATGAGTAGGGGCATCTTTGTCTTTTGGCTCTTGATTATGTGCTCTTTGCCACGTGTAACATAGTCATTGGGTGCGCACGAGTAATGACATCTTTGTCTTTTGGCCCCTGATTTTGTGCTCTTTACCACGTGTAACATAATCATTGGGTGTGGGTATGTCCCATCTGCTATTCTGACTGTTTTGGGAAGAGAAATTAATGATTATTGACCAAGTTTAACTCCAAGTAACGATAGCCGTCATTTTGACACCTCTGCCTCGGGGTCTTAAAGTCGAGATGACGTGTTTGGAAATAGACATCTGGAGAGCATTGACGTCGAGGACACGTGTCAATCACAAAAAAGTCGAGGAGCATTGATGCCGAGGACATGTGTCACAATCTGAACACTCCGAGAGAACGTATGTCGAGGACACGTGTCACTCGTAGATGACGCTGAGGGAACATCGGTGTCGGGGACACGTGTCTATCGCAGGTGAGTCCGAGGAACCTTTTGTGCCGAGGATGCATGTTTCAATAACAGGGAAAGGATGTCGATGACACGTGTCAGCCTTTGGGCCCTCCACGTGTCTAACGCCGAGGACACATGTCGACTTCTTGCTGATTCTATGAGGTATCCCATCAAGTATGCAATTGAATAAATAGGATATATGGATTTATTCCTCAACTTTGAAGAGCACAGGTGCAAACTGAGGAAGGCTTTAAGATTGTTCCATGTAGTTCTAACGTGGGACGACGATGATACATAAATCTAAACCAATGTGTGCTTGCACATTTTGACATTTTTTGATCATACGACATTTAATTAATTATGTCTTCTAATTAATAAATCACATCAAGATAGTTCCTTAGATAAAACTATTTTGACAAGATCTCAACAAAATCTCAAAATAGTATTTTCCCCAACAAAACACCCGATGTTTGTGCATATGCTGAATGTACCTTGAATAAACTAAAAGGGAATATTCCAACTTTCATGCATGACAATTGTATGCATGAACCAATTGCTGTACTTGTATTTGCTTTCAAAACTATATATATATATATATATATATATCAATGATCTTCGAGAGATTATGAATCCCCTCTAATATGAAAATTATCTACTTCTTTACGGCTATTTGATCAAAGTCCATATTGATCTAGTCAGTTAATATTATAGGATATAGGATGAACAGAGAACTTGTTAGTTGGAACTTGTTATAAATTCAATGACTTTAATAAATTAGGTCAACAATTTACATTAATAAATTAAATATAAATAATATTATTAATTTTGGGCGAATCCTTTGTGCTTATCATGAGAAAATATTTAATATAACAGTAATACTGCTTAATCACTATCAAGTAATATTGCTGTTTAATAAAAAAATAACAAGTGGACAAAACGTACCACGTTATTCTAATAAGTACTAATAACCACCGCTTTCAATGCTCATCATATTAGATTAGCTACTGAGGTTCACTTTGTATATTTGTAATTTTCATATTAAAGGAAGAAATCACGTAATGATAATTATATAATGTGACCGTTAAATTCAATATTTGCTCGCTTATAACAACACCAAACAGAAAGTTAGCGAGTCTGCCAAAACAATCGGTTGTTTTGGCATCAATAGACCAGTCTAATCAAGCCACATGAACTGCTGTTTTGTAGTGATAACTAACTTTAGCCGCTGTACTTTTCTATTGGGATTGGCAAATATATTTTTTTGAAATATCTGGTTTACATATATTTTGAGAGTGTCGTGAAAATAATCATTTTAGGAGTGATTATTAAGTTTTGCAATACAATTTTTGAATTTTTTACTAAGAAATCAAGTCTTTTTTGACGTTCTTTAACTCAAATGCTTGAATAAGAATTTAAACTCGACAGTCAAACATAGCTTAACTAGTCCCAACTAAATCGAGTTTCGCTTTCTCAAACTTGACAACCTTAGCTAGATATTAACTGCACCCATGCATTGGCATCTCCCTTTCTTTGATTGATGAAAAATAGTTGCCTCCAACGACAAAACTGGCCAGCTTTGAAGGGACCAAGGAATCCTATCAATCTGATTTTTTTATTTTTGCAGTCTTACCAAAAAGAAAACCCAATAAGGAAGACTTTGGTTGCAAAAAGAAAAGAACTTGTCAACCAAGAAGACCCACATCTGTTGCCCTCTTTCTATCAAACAAGACTTTGTCCATTGTCTTCACAAAGGTGGTGGCCATTTTAATAATTACAAACAGTCCATGCTTTTTTAGGCCAGCCACTCTATATGCTTTTTCATTCAATCATTCATCTCCCCCTTAAACATCACTTCTCTCTCTCTCTCTCTCTCTCTCTCTCTCATCACTTCTTTGTTTATGCTCATGGCTGATCTGGCAGAATATTTGCTCAGTTTATAAACTCACTTTCAATGCAACCCTTTGGATTCATTCTGTCTCAGAACCCACAACGTGGTTTTGTTCTTCCTAGCTCCTTCCTAGAGTAAAATGGGAAGACAACCTTGTTGTGATAAAGTAGGGTTGAAGAGAGGTCCGTGGACTATTGATGAAGATCACAAGCTCATGAATTTTATCCTCAACAATGGCATCCAATGCTGGAGAATGGTCCCCAAACTTGCAGGTTTTCGTCTTCGAAAACCTTCTTTTTTATACATTTTCTTACACACACACATTAATGGTTGCACATATTAGTTAAAATGATGGTGTTTGGTTTCTTATGAAGGCTTGCTGAGATGTGGAAAGAGTTGCCGATTAAGATGGATTAATTACTTGCGGCCTGATCTTAAAAGAGGGACTCTATCAGAAACAGAAGAAAATCAAATTATACAACTTCATGCCCGTCTTGGAAACAGGTTTCTGCTGGCAAACTTTTACTAACTTTATTACTAATTAGGGGCAGCTCAGAGCACGAGACATCTGTTATATATTAAGCTTTTAAGCAATGTTGTCTTATCAACCGAGTACTTTGTAAATGGTAATACTAATGTATCTACATTTTTTTTTTTTGCAGGTGGTCTAAGATTGCCTCACATTTTCCTGGACGCACAGACAATGAAATCAAGAACCACTGGAACACTAGAATCAAGAAGAGGTTAAAGTTCAATGGTTTAGACCCGTTGACTCACATGCCTGTCGAGCAAGAAGAAAAAATTGAAGACAAAATTGAGACAATTCCAGAGTCTAATTTGCAAAAAGAAGAAGAAAACGAGACCTTGGATGTTACAGCTACTGTTAATAACAAAGCTAAAAGTGATGATCCAGAAATGGATGAAACAAGAAATGACGTTGACACGAACTCGGATGAAACAACTGAACTCTTGAAAAATTATCAAATGTTGTGTGGAAGCTTGGATGTAGACTTATGGATAGACCAAGAAGACAACACATTCAATACTTGCAGCCCTTCATTTTCTCTGGAAGATTCTCTCAATCCTTCAATAGGTGAATCATCCACAGCCAAAGAAGACTCTCTGCAACAATGGGGGTTTCACAGTGTGGATTCAATGCTTTCTTGGGATGGTTTCAATGCACTAGAACAAGAGCTATTCCTAATGGAAAACAGCCAATGAGCCTACCCGCTCTCGTCTCTCTCATTGTCTTTAATTAGTTTCGTTGGTAACTCGAGCAATAAAATAATTCAAAACAGTTTGGCCAGATTATTGGATGGAGTACTTCTACTTCAACTGATCAACTTTCTTCTTGCTGTCATTTGATTGTCTTTACCTTCTTGCTTTGTTATCAATATTCCCAATTGCATTTTATATTCATGGATGAAAATGATTTGATCATTGTTTTTATCTTTTCTAGCTTATTGATCAAGCTCGCCAGATACCACTAGTAGAACTCATATATTTGATTCATGGCACTAGGGTTAATGAGGCCAGTTGTTTGTTCTTGGCCTCTCTCTCTCTCTCTCCTGTCATATTTAGGGTTCCTAATTTTTAAACCCATCTGCAAGTTTGAAATAAAATCGATATGAAGTTATTAGATATGAATTTAGTCTTAAGATATTAGGATCATGATCTAGTTAATTGGTCAGACGTGTTCAATAAATGAGTTGCCACGAACAAGATTGGACGCCTAACAAAAACTAGACTATATATTGGGTAGTTATAAATAAGTCTAGTCTCGATTACTAGATTTCAATGCGACCCACCACAACTTGGCTTGGAAATGACATGAACCCCTCAAAATTATGACTGGCTTCGAAGTTTCAATGATCATTCGAAGCCTCCAAAGGGCAGTTTTTGGTTTCAGTGTAGGACGTGGCGTAAAATAGAGTTCTTTAAGGACACAAATGGAACTGAATTTCTGGGGCAATCAACATTGAAATAGTTTTAACATAAAAACATTTGGGTAAGGTATTCATTAGTGTTTTTTTTTTTTTCCGGATGTTTAAGTTTGCTTCGACTGTTTCCTGAATTCGAATACTGACCACTATAATTCAAGTGGGTTTAAAACAAGTCCCCTGATGAACAAAAGTGACTGGCCTTTAGAGGATATACGAAGTGTTGAACATGAGACCTCTAAATTACTAGAAGTTAAGCTCAGTCACTAAACCGCCCGAATTTATTTATTAGTTTAATAACCAATCATCTTTATTATATAATGTTCGTGCTGCCCACTAAAATTTAAATTCATAGTAAGAGCTGTTGGTTTATTGTGCTGGTGCATTAAAAGGAATCTTCTTCATGTATCATCATATATATATATGGAACCCCACTAAGTTGTAATCTCAATCTTCCATGACGAGTCAATCCCACTATTCCAGTCGCCTCTCCCAGACGGCACTGTGATGAAAGTGCCATTGAAGTCCCTTTCATTTATGTAAATCATATATATTAATTGTATCTGTATAACGGATGTATTCGAATGGACATTATCATCTGGTAATGTCTTTTTGTTTAATAAATTTATTAAAAAAAAAAAAGAATTTCTTCAAAAAAAATAAAACACATTTAATTATTATTTTGTAGATATAATATTAATGTATATATCGTAGTATATAACATTTGGCACATCTACATATAACGTGCATACGTGTATCAATATAAATAAGATTAATATTATAAAAATAGGGTAAAACTAGACAAAAACAAAAGACACTTAAAACAGTGATTTAAACAGAAAAAAACAAAAAAAAAAACACTAGAATAGTCTAATGCACTTTATAATTGTCAGGACAAGATTATGGTACCTTTCAATTTTATAATTTTTGTGATTTTTGATACATAATGCCCAATAATAACTATAAATAAAGTCAATATGAGTTGAACAAATTTTAACACGACACAACTTCAACATAATATAAATGACTCATTTCTAGCGCTGAGCTTCTAAAAGCTTCAAGTATTTTATGATTTTTGGTTGGTTGATAAGATCAATGAAATTCTCTTAATAGTATTAGGAATAAGAGTAAATCTAAATTAACATTTAACGAAATAGTAAGAAAAGATATAAAAATATTTAACTTAAATGAATGTATGCACATGACTGAAATGAATAGCGAAGACGGACTCATATAACTGACCTCAAATGATATACACACAAAACTTGATTTGGTTGGTTAGTTAGGTATACATATATACCTATCTATATAATAAAGTAGCTTACAATTCAAATCTCAAAAGATAAATAAAATGACTTTTGCTATTCGCGGTTGAGATCATTTTAAATTTTACTTTAAAGTTAATCTAACGGCTAATATTAACACCCTATATTTAATAGGAAAAATAGGTCTCTAAGGGTGTGTTTGAAGTGACTTTTTAAAAGTATTTATATAAATTATTTTTTATAAGTACTTTAAAAAAAAAAAATAGTGTTTGAAACCGTCTCACCACTACTTCTACCACCACCACCACCACTGCCGCCATCACCGCCACAACCCCCACCATCGCCATCGCCCCCACCACCGCCACCGCCACCGCCACCACCACCACCATCACTACCGCCACAATCACCACTGTCGCCACCACCACTACTGCCACCACTGTCGCCGCCACCACCACCATTGTCACTACCGCCACCACCGCCACCGCCGTCGCCACCACCATCGCCGCCACGGTCACTACCATCATCGTCACTCAAAACCCACCACCACCATCACCATTCCCACCCACGACTGCTACCACCACAACGATCATCGTCTTACCCACCACAACCATCACCGTCTCCCAACATCACCATTGTCGCCCACCACCGCTCACCCTCACAACAATCGATACTTAAATTTCTTTATCTCTCATCTATGTTTGCGATTTGATTTTGGGTGTGAATATAAATATGTTGACTTTTTTTTTTTTACTCCGTGCCTTCAGGCACGGGAAATAACTAGTACATATATATTAGGCTTTCGAATCTAAACCATATCATGATTTGGTAGGCATGTAATTAGAGAAACCAATCTCAATTTCCACCATGTTTCCTTAGGGGAGTAATCTAATACTCTAGTAGCTAGCTTGTTTTTCTATAAGGTGCATAAGTATGTGAATACCTCGCTACTTTTGTCATTAGTACAAACTTTAAGAGAGTCCTACAAGGGACTACAACTCACTCCACTTGGAAGGACAGCTAAACTATTTGTTTTTAAGCATCTAAAAATACACTACAAATCATATATTATACCTACCAGTATTGCAACCACCTTCCTCGAAATTATGTTCCACCTAAACATAACTAAAAAAATTGCATATTGGTGAACGTGGCTGTTGTCATCTATTTATTCCCAAATTTCGTCATCAAGAAAGCTAATGATAAGCATTATGAACAGGTGATATTACTGTAATATAATCATTATTATGTAAAGATGAAGCCCTATAATAAAGTAGATTAACTAGGACTAAACTGTACTTAGGGCTTTGAAACAGAATATTAGAAAGTTCCATCAAGCATCTAAAGACACAGGCCCACTTCTTTTTGTGTGTGTGTGTGTGTTGGGGGGGGGGGGGAATTTATTGGGGCCACTAATTTGAAAACTAGTGATCATGGGTTACCCTTTTGTTCAATTTTGAAGGTTGTGAGATGAAGGAAGAGTGAGAGAGTTATGGGAGTGGAAAAAAAAAATTATGAGGAGTTATATGTAATTATGAATAGTGTGGTGATTAAGATGGAAGAGAAGAGGGGTATTATCTATATATTTTAAATGTGGACACGGTCAACTAAGAAGAGTGAACAATTAGAATTGATTAAAGAAACTAAAGGGGAACAGTCTTATCTTAAGAGTAGGTCAAATAAATGTGAATGAGTTGGTCGAGTTGCTAATCAGCTTGACCTCTTTTCGTCGGTAAATCACTCTTTGTTGTCTGAGAAAACGGTCAGGAAATAACTCGTATCAGAGAGGAGTAGGATACACACCGTACGAGCAAATAGTATTGATGAACCCAACGAGTGTAATTGGGCAAATAATCCAATGATTAGTCATGGCATTGCCTTCAATTACATTAGGCCCATAACATCTTGGGCAAACTTAAGTTGGTCCAAACCCAATCTGCCAACTTATTTTTTTGAGTTTCGGCCTGCTTATGTTTGAACCCAAGATACATTGTTTTCTTTTTCTTTTTAATTATTATCTGAATTTTGAGCTTAAATTTTTTAGCTTTTTTGCCTAGTAAAGTGACCCGGTTCGGTCAAATGCCGGCCATCCACGTCGGGACTAGTCGAGGTGCGTGTAAGTTCATCCAGACACCCCTGACCGTTGAACCAAACAAAAAAATAAAAAAGAAGAAGAATTATCGCTTAAGTTTGGTTATCGTCACGATTGAACCAATTCTTTCATTAGATATAATTTATTGTCAACTCCAAGAGATCGATAGTAAAAAAAATCCAAAGGGATAAATTTATGTGGGAGGGATCCGTTTCAAAAGTTAGAGATCCTGAATTCCAATCTATTCTATTTGCGTAGAATTTTCTCTCAACTGGTTAGAATTTATTTTCTATTTTTCACAAGCCAATCTTCTCCATAAACCCATAAAAAATAACCAGAAAAATTATGTTCAATAAACCCTTCATTTGCCATAACAAAATTCTGGCATCAAGTGGATTAATTCAAAGGAAAAATCACCACTATTTTGGGCTGGGTTGGGTGTTGGAAAGAAGCCCAACAGCAGTAAACAGATCGTAGAGGAGAAAAGAGGCCCAAGTTCATTTTCTCTTTCTAGATCACAAAGGACGACGTCGTAGGCTTTAATGGCCAGAACTCCAGTGTGTCCTTATCAAAATTTGTCTTGGTAATATAACTCTCCATGTGTGACTCAGTCAGCGAGATGAGCTCGTCGAAGAAGAAACACTTCATTCAATCTGAGAGAGCGAGAGAATTAAAAATTATAGACACTGATCAATAGAAAAACAATCCCAATAATTTTTAATCCATTAAGTTCTTTTCCCTGCCCTTTCTGTACACAAATATAAAAGAAAAGTCAAGAAAACACACGTTTGACCTCGACACCATCACCAAACATGCAATTCAGATCTTTGCAGCAATGCCCAATTCAATTTTCGCTTCACAATTGGCTCTAATGGCAAGAATTCTGCTATTGGTGGGGGTGGTGGTGGTGGTGGTGGGTCTGATCAGTGGTGGCTGGGGTGAAGAAGAAAGAAGGTCCCAAGAAGCGCCATGGAGGATCCACACATTGTTCTCGGTGGAATGCCAGAACTACTTCGATTGGCAGACTGTGGGCCTCATGCACAGCTTCAGGAAGGCGGGACAACCAGGGCCAATCACCCGACTACTCAGCTGTACGGAGGAGGAAAAGAAAAATTACAGAGGCATGGACTTGGCTCCTACTCTTGAGGTCCCTTCCATGAGCAGACATCCCAAAACTGGTGATTGGTGGGTGCTTTCTCTTCCTTGGATACATGATATTATATTTACTTGGTATTGGTTCTTAATTTGATCTCGATCATGTTTTAAACATTGGGTTGTAGTGCAATTGTTCATTGAATGTTTGTTACTGTTTATGGCTTTTGTTGTATGATTGTTAAGGAGTGAAAATTTTGTTGTTGTATTTGTCTGTTGTTCAATGGGTTTTGTTCATTTGAGTTATTTTGTCATTGTTTATATGAATCTCTATCATGTCCTTCCATTAGTATTACGATCTACAGAGGATTGTTCTATTTATGTACCACGGACTATCAAATATGGAGGTTGGAAAATTGAAATCAAAAGAACGCTAGTGGTTGGTCTGGGTTGCTTCCTGCCGAATATGATGAGACTGGTTCCATTTGATCCTTAAGTCTTGGACTAGCCATGATTGTGCACTAAAAGAAGTGTCATAACTCATAATCCTAAATGTTAGAACTCATAATCATCCAAAGACGACAATATAACAACCGGATTCTCTTTGACAGTTATTTTCTCATTACTATCCAATGTCCCCACAATAAATTATTTTGCATATCCCTGTGTTATAGTTTGCCTTTGCTCTCCAATTGAAAATGTTTTTGATTTTTCTTTCGAATTTTTACTGTCTTTGAAAATCTTCAGGAAATTCCTCTTTCCTCCCCACCCCCCCAAAAAAAAAAACGAAAATCATAAACCCCCAATAGAACAATGTCTAAAACTAACAGTGAAAAAGCATAAAGGATTTTATTTGTGTTTGCAGGTATCCTGCAATCAACAAACCAGCTGGGATTGTCCACTGGCTTAAAAATAGTGAAGATGCCGAAAACGTCGATTGGGTGGTTATACTTGATGCAGATATGATTGTCCGAGGCCCAATAATACCATGGGAGCTTGGTGCAGAGAAAGGCAGACCTGTTGCAGCATATTACGGGTAATGGTTGCTCTCATATTTAATGCTTTGGGTACATGTTCATTTACTGATAATATCTCTCCTGTTTTAAGTTTTCTGCGAGTGGATTAAATCACTGTACTATGGTTCTTTATGCAATTTTTCTATCTTGCCTTGATTTGTTTTTGGCTTTTTTGTGGATGATTTTACAGGTTATATCGCAGCTGATGGGTGTCCTTTATGACATTTCCTTCTTGGCCTACATATGATGCAATAACTAAACTCTTTCTAATGGGGTGTAGATTTATTCCATGCAATTCATGGAATTTTAGTTTCCAATTCTGTATATATTCCTTTTTGAACCTCTTTAGGGGAAAGGTACTCTTATTTGGTGGTGTGTAAAGAGAGTAAGAAAATGTGAAGTTGGAAGGATAATATTTCTCTCTAGGGCTAAGGTACTCTAATTTCATTTGTCTTGACCAACATTCCCAGTTGATTTTTCAAAAATTATTTTTAGTGAATCCCTTTCATGACTAGAAAATACACAGGAAGCTCATGTATAATTATTGCTAGTCTTTGTTATTTGGCTGTAGCATAAGGGTAAGAGGGGACAACCTCAAGCTGCTTGAGCCTGGGCCTAGCCCAACTCCACCTGCTGTTCGTAGCTTCAATATAGGAGTAGGACCCCTAGACTCAGACCCGTGACTGTCTAGTCCTAAGGACTTTCCCTTTAGCTAGTGTGCTATAAGAGTCAAGGAATCCTCTGGTAGTAATTAATCAGTCTTCATGCTTTTGGACTTGGTTCTGTAATTGATTGCTAGGAACAAGGCTTTGATTAAAAAGTAGCTTTGGAGATCTCAAAAGGGTAAAAAGGTTTTCTTGGCACTCAACTGCTCAGTTAGCTTGAGTAGATACTGCTTGCATTAACCTGTTTCGATTTCCTTTTAACGACGTATGAATCAATTGCTGTCCCTAGAAAATCATCAGTTAGTTTTTAGTATCTCTTATCGCATTTTCTTGCTGACAATAGTTCTGCAATAGTCCTCCCTGCTTCTGATACCTCTATCTGCACATTTCAGCGTCTAGAAATAACATTGTTTCAGTTCTATCGTAATTTGAATGAACATCCGCTAAAACACATTTTGTTATTCCTTCTCCCGCTGATGTTGCAATACTTGTTGCTGCCTTCTAAAATCAAAAGATGGCACTCTTGTAACTTCTTCTCTTCATTTGTATTCACTTTCTTCTTTTAGCCTCCCTCCTTCTTGTGTAGGTTGAATTGAAATAGGTTTTGGGAGTGCTTCCAATTGTGAAAACCTTGGTCTAGATGGTGCATCAGGGTAATTATGTTGAGTTTTTCATACATCTGTTTTGTGATGTAAAAATGGAATATGTACAATGATCACTTCTTCTTGCATCCACGGCACATCAGGTTGTGGTTTAAGTGGTTAGAGGTGGCTGCCACCTCAAGGATGGGTCCATCTCATCTTGCTTCCCTTTTGAATTGTTGCTTCCATGGCACCAGTGGAGGGAGGAGGACGGTGGTTTAGTGATGTGCTACTTTAGCCACACTTGAGTCGGTTTCGCTCGAGTGAAATGCTACTGCCATTTGAGAGGCAAACCCTGGCTTGCCTTCTGATTGGCTTCCCATCACCATAAATTCTAGGCATGATCCTATCTGTTATTAGCAAGGATTGGAGAGGATTGTTGCCAATTGGACGCTTTCCTTATATCTTTAGATCTCAAGTGTGACTTTTCCACCTTTCTTTGAAGCCAAAGTGAATCTGATGGAGGCATACTTAGAAACAATAATATGATAATTATTCACAATTTAGTTTACCTGTACACAATGGATCAAAGTGTTATGCTGTTCTGGTTGGTGATAGTTCTGGGGTTTAAAATTTTGTTGACCACATGTTTGAGGGCAATTCTGCTATGGACATTATGGGAGGATACCATGGAATGCAAGGCAATTGATGATGTTGGCAACTTTTAACACAAGATTGTTGTTCTCCTTCCTCAGACCCCTCGTGGGGAGCCTCGTAAAATGGACCACCGCTGTTTTTGATTGTTGATCTTTATGTTGTGCCAATTTCTAGCCAAAAGAATAGTGGAAATTACTTTGAGGCATTTTATCAGCATTTGTTTTTAATATTGATGATGCACAAATTGGTTTGCACACCACAGTCAAGTAAATAGTATAAAATGCAGTAAAATAAGTAGAGAAATAGAAGACAAGGTTTATAGTGGTTTGGTCAACATGACCTACGTCCACTTTCAATGGCTAAGTTCGCCGGAAATTTTATTAACTCCGGTGTGTTGGGAGAGTAGAGAATTACAAGAAGGAAGAGAGATGAGTTTGATCTTTTTGAGATCTGCCCCCCAAGTGATGGGGAAGCTTACAATTTAGAGTCGTCTGTGTAGTAATTGAATGGGTAGTTTGACGGTCATAACGGATTGTAGCAACTTAATAGCTTTAAACAGCTTGACGACCCTTCCTCTCCTTGGCGACCTCTTCTCTCCTCAACCGGCAGGGGAGTGCTCTCTAAAAGTCTTGGCCAAATGATGAGGGAATGTTGACTTTCTCTAAGCGGCCCGGATGCCCCTTAGTGGTGTAGCTCCCTAATGAGCTTGACCGGTCTGAACCACTTTGGGCCTGCTTGGTCTCCTGGAGCTTGAGCTCTTAAATAGTTTTGGGCTTTCCACCCGAATTAGATTGTTTTGGCCTGGCCCATCATTTGCCCCCCAATGCCCCTGTGTCCAAGGAAACTTGGAAAATAGGGCATTAGTTTACATCTTGAGTTTTAGGTGGTGGAGACTTCCTTTGCTAGATGACTCTTCCCTTGCACGATGCTTTTTTGCTTTTGGGCAGTTTTGACAAGGTCTCCAACCCAAGTGGGCGTGCTGGAAATGCGGAGCAGCCCCTTGGGCGTGCAGCAGAAGCGGAGCAGCCTGTGGGCGTACAGTAGAGGCGGAGCAGCCCCTTGGGCGTGCAGCCGAGGCGGAGCAGCCCCTTGAGTTTGCAACAGAGGCGGAGCAGCCCCTTGGGCATGCAGCCGAGGCGGAGCAGCCCCTTGAGCGTGCAACAGAGGCGGAGCTAATTTGGGCAAGCAGGCGCTGAGAGGCGCGGTCCTGGGCGCCAACCTGGGGCGTGCAGCCTGCTGAGGCGCTGAGGGTGCTGATCTGGGCGAGCAGCACTGTTCTGGGCAAGTTTTTTTTTTTTTTTTCGAAAAAACTTCGGGAGGCCAAAACAGCTGTTTCTGAACCTTTTTTTGACTTTTTACAGCATCAATCACTGCCATAGGCAGTGAGTTTTGTAGGGCTCGCCGAGAGCTTCGATTTGATATATTATATGTCCCGTTTGGAGTAACGGAGCAAAAATTACGATCAAAATACCGAGCAGGGTGCTAGGCGCACGGTTTGGGCGAGCAGACAGTGATCTGGGCGAGCAGGCAGTGTCCTGGGCGACCAGGTTGCTGATTTTTTTTTTTAAAACTTCGGGAGGTCAAAACAGCTGTTTTTGGGCCTTTTTTGGACTTTTAACAGCATCAGTCATTGCCTTTGGCAGTGAGTTTTGTGGGGCTCGCCAAGAGCTTCGATTTGATATATTATGGGCCCCATTTGGAGTAACGGGGCAAAAGTTACGGTCAAAATTTCGAGCAGACGCGTCGGGCGCGCGGTTTTGGGCGAGTAGCAGCTTCTGGGCGAGTTGGGGCTGCCTTGGGCGAGTCTGGGGCGAGCCTGGGGCTTCCTTGGGCGAGTTTAGTTCTGGAGTCAAAAGGCAGAGTACGCTGAACACTTTTGGTGGTGATGATCCGATCCCTCCGAGTGAATTTTTTGAAACTCCTTTTGATTGACAATTTTCTCCCTTTCAGTAGGCTCTTCTTACCTGTGAGACTCCATTAGCTATATAAACTCCTTCTTTCACTCCCTTTTTTGGGATTCTTGAAGTGCACTACATGATGGAGGTGACTTGGGCGAGCACTTTGCTCATGGTGGAAGTGATTTGGGCGAGCTCAACTGGCGCGAGGCCTTGGGCGAGCCTAGGCTGCCTTGGGCGCGAAGTTGGGTGCCTGAGAGCACTTGGAGGGCTAGGCGCCCGAGGAGGAGGGCTAGGCGCCTGAGGAGGAGACCTGGGCGCCTGAGAGTGTCTGGGCGCCAGGCCTGGGCGCCTGGGATGGTCTGGGCGACCAGGTCGGCTAGGCAGCTTGGTACGTTGATCTGAGCGGCCAGGCAGCTGGGTACGCTGATCTAATGTAGTCCCTTGGGTTGCAGACGACCTAAGTTTCAAGATCCTGCCTAGAGATGACAAAAATAATGTTATTCCAAATATTAAAATATCTAACATGTTTACCTGGAGAGAGAGGCAGGCTGCTTGCGTGAGAGTAAAGACAGAGCCTGAGGATTGCTCGTGAGAGAGCTACACCTTTTGAGACCGAGCTTTTGGGGATCCATGAGAGAGTCCCTAAGTTAGAGGTTTAGGTTGTCTGCTTGAGAGCAGTGCAGAGGCTAAGCTTTTGGCGTCCCGCGAGAGAGCCTGCTCAGTTGGAGATATAGGTTGCCTGCTTGAGAACAGTGCAGAGATAGACCAAGCTTTTTTTGCGACCCTCGAGAGAGCCGTTAAGCTGGAGATAGGCTGCCTGTTTGAGAACAGTGCAGAGATAGGCCAAGCTTTTTTGGCGACCCGCGAGAGAGCCGCTAAGCTGGAGATAGGCTGCATGTTTGAGAACAGTGCAGAGACAGGTCAAGTTTTTGGCGATCCACGAGATGATTCACCTCGCTTGGACCTATAGATTTCCTCAGCATTCATATATTTTTGAGCTTTTGCCAATAGTTCTGGCATGCTCTTTGGTGGGCGCTTCATCACTGAGAAAAGGAAGCTTGATGACCGGAGGCCTCCCAAGAAGGCGGTCATGCTGACCTTTTCATCGGGCTTCTCGACCTGAAGGACCTCCTCGTTAAAACGAGTGAGGTAACTCCTTAAGCTCTCATCTCGGTCCTGCTTTATGCTGAGCAGGTGGGTGGCAGACTTCTGGTGGTGGCGTCGTCCAATAAAGTGTGATACGAAGGACATGCTCAGCTCAGCAAATGAGCCAATGGAGGCTAGAGAGAGTTTGGCGAACCATTGTCGAGCAGATCCCTTCAAGGTGGTTGGGAACGCTCTACACATGATTTCGTCGGGGACGTTGTGTAGTTGCATCAAGGTCTTAAAAGTTTCGAGGTGGTCAAGTGGATCCTTCGTACCGTCAAAGGTCTCGACGGATGGTATCTTGAATTTCTGAGGAAGTGGGTAATTCGCCACGTCAGGTTTGAAAGGTGTGTCGGTTCGACTTACAAGGTAGTCCACTGTCTCTGGTCCCCGTGCCTTCATGGCGTTGAAGACGTCACCCAATTGATTTTGCACCTCCTTAATTTTTTCGTCTCAGTGATTGGGAGGAGGTCCTCTGGAATTATCACGAAAATGGCTCATATGCCTCATGCTTTGGTTTTCACCCTCTTCCTCTTGGAAGTGAGGGTCTCCACTATAGGGAGCAGGAGCAGGGGCTGGAAGAGGAGGTCCCTCATGGTGGGCTCCCCTTGGCTGGGCGCCCAAGGGTGGGGCGCCTAAGGGGGCGCCCGGAGGGGGAGCTTCTTGATGACCAGGGAGTAGAGCTCCCCTAGCTTGAGGTCCGGGCTACGCTCCTCCTTGTTGCTCGAGCATCAACTGCAGAATCTGTTGGTTCTGGGCTATAAGTTGTTGCATGGTGTCCAGCATCTGCTGCGCATTTGGGACCGGATTAGCGGGTGGAGGAGGAGCAACCTCCTCTTCTCGCACAAGATTGTCTTCAGGGGGATTCATGGATTTGACAGAGAAGATTTTTTAGAAGTGAGAATTTTGTTGTTCCCACAGACGGCGTCAAACTGATGATGCACAAATTGGTTTGCACACCACAGTCAAGTAAATAGTATAAAATGCAGTAAAATAAGTAGAGAAAGAGAAGACAAGGTTTATAGTGGTTCGGTCAACATGACCTACGTCCACTTTCAATGGCTAAGTTCGCCGGAAATTTTATTAACTCCGGTGTGTTGGGAGAGTAGAGAATTACAAGAGGGAAGAGAGATGAACTTGATCTTTTTGAGATCTGCCCCCCAAGTGATGGGGAAGCTTACAATTTATAGTCGTCTGTGTAGTAATTGAATGGGTAGTTTGACGGTCATAACGGATTGTAGTAACTTAATAGCTTTAAACAGCTTGGCGACCCCTCCTCTCCTTGGCGACCTCTCCTCTCCTCAACCGGCAGGGGAGTGCTCTCCAAAGGTCTTGGCCAAATGATGAGGGAATGTTGACTTTCTCTAAGCGGCCCGGATGCTCCCTTAGTGGTGTAGCTCCCTAATGAGCTTGACCGGTCTGAACCACTTTGGGCCTGCTTGGTCTCCTGGAGCTTGGGCTCTTAAATAGTTTTGGGTTTTCCACCCGAATTGGATTATTTGGGCATGGCCCATCAAATATTATTAGCAGTATAAAAGGATAAAAAAGAATTCTAATGTTGCCGTGTTGTATTCCTTTCTCTTATATTGGTTTTGCTCTTTATAAAGGACTTGTTCACCCTTGTTTGGTTTTTTCGATCTTTCTTTGGTTGAGATACTTCTCACTGATAAAAGAAAACTGCTTTTTCTCACCAGGTACTTGGTTGGATGTGACAATATTCTTGCTCAGTTGCATACAAAGCACCCTGAAATCTGCGACAAGGTTGGTGGGCTTTTAGCCATGCATATAGATGATCTTCGAGCTTTGGCACCCATGTGGCTTTCGAAAACTGAAGAAGTACGAGAAGACAGAGCTCATTGGGCAACCAATATAACTGGTGATATTTATGGGAAAGGTTGGATCAGCGAGATGTATGGATATTCATTTGGTGCTGCAGAGGTATGTTGTTTGATCTTATTCTTTTTCTCCAGTGCATTTGGCATCTTTCTGCTATACTTCCTTCTTCTTCTCCTTTCTTGCTTTCTTTGTCCTTTTCTTCCAGTGAAAAAATTGTCTGTTTTGTTTTCTGCTTTGTTAGGTGAAACTTCGACACAAGATTAATGATCACTTGATGATTTACCCAGGCTATACTCCACGAGAGGGTGTTGAGCCAATTCTTTTGCACTATGGCTTGCCATTTAGTGTTGGAAATTGGTCATTTTCTAAATTAGATCACCATGAAGATGGTATTGTGTATGATTGTGGCCGACTCTTCCCTGAACCTCCTTATCCTAGAGAGGTAAGAAATTTGGTTTCATTCAAAGTTTAGTTTTGTGCAATGTATACTCTCTCTTGCTGTTCCATTTTTTTCATTATTTTTATTTTGATCAACATGCAGCATAAACTTTCATGCGCTGACCTTCAGTAGGCCCAAACTAAATGCACTAATTGGATAACTTGTAGAAAAGTTTTGATCATATCAGGGTTTGGCTAGTTATCTTCGGAAGTCTTTATCCCTTATAGTAATAAAATATTGCTTTTTGTGACCCCTGTCATCAGGTTGGCAGCCAATGGTAGGTTAATTGTGGCTGTCATTTTGTTAATTCAGTGTTGAACAACGATTCTGTAAAGACTTCCATTACACACATCAGCGAGTAAAATGTTCATGCTAAGGGAGTATTCAATCAGTATGGCGACAAGACACTGTTTTTAGAAATGTAGAAGATATTATGTGATGTATTTTACACATAAGTGTCCTTTTATGTGATAAGGACTTTCTTTTCTTCAGAAAACCTTGTATTTCTTGTTAAAAAAGCAAGCAAATTATGGATACTTTCCAGAGAAGATCAAGATGTATCATCAGAACTCTGAGAGGACTTTGTTTGCGCAGAATATTAGACAACCTGTGAGGAAGTTTTCGTGACTTAAAATCCGTTGAAAACTCAGACTCGACTAATATTATTTTGCTGATATATGTTTTGTATCCCTTGATTCACAGGGTAGAGTACCAGCCGATGCATGCTTTTGCCTTTTGTCTTTTGTAGTAGCTTTAATCGGAACTCACGGGAACTTTTTGTTCTTGCAGCTAAAAGCAATGGAAGCTGACACCAACAAAAGGAGAGCACTATTTTTGAATATAGAATGTATAAACACTTTGAATGAAGGTCTTGTATTACAGCATGCGGCACATGGATGTCCAAAGCCAAAGTGGTCAAAATATATGAGCTTTTTAAAGAGCAAAACTTTTGATGAACTTACTCGGCCAAAGTTCCCTACTCCTGAAAGTCTAAAAACAAAGGAAACTGAACTTCAACAGCGGGTTCTTCATGAACAGCAGGTCGTTGATGAACCTGAGATGCCACATCCAAAAATCCACACCATTTTCTCCACGGAATGTTCCCCTTACTTCGATTGGCAAACTGTAGGACTTATCCACAGTTTCCACCTGAGTGGCCAGCCTGGAAATATCACGAGGTTGCTCAGCTGTACAGATGAAGACTTAAAGCAATACAAAGGCCATGATTTAGCTCCCACACACTACGTTCCATCCATGAGCCGACATCCGCTAACTGGGGATTGGTAACTCTTCCTTTCTCTTATTCTTCCATCTTTTGCTTTTTATGCAAAGTGTTGTCGCAATCTGATGATATAGTTCAGAGTTGAACTCTAATCATATGTTGTTAGAATTGACATCTAGTCATTTGGTGTTTCTTTTCTTGGCTTTTCCATTCATTTTTTTCCCTTTTTCATTCATCGGGATCTTTCGTCATACTTAACATGGAAGGGGTATTTTTTTGACTGATGCAATATGAATTGTTCCTACTAAGAGTAATACAAGGGAAGAGGAAGACTAAAATCAATATGGATTGAGGTGATTAAAAAACAAATATGTAGCATGTGTTTAAGAAAGTTTACGCCCCTTAATAGACAAGATTGGTAAAAGAGGATTCATGAAGCCAACCCAATTAGTTGTGAGGAGTACTTAGGAAATCAGATCCATGTTTCACACGGATTTATTACTTACATGTAAAGACCATATGCTATTTTTGGATGTTTTGGCGTCATCATGTCGGTCACATGCTTAGTAGGTCCTATTAAACATTATCTGGATTTACCATACAGTTCATTTGTGTCTCAAAATGAGGAGAAAACTTGTAACAATGATTCCATTGCAATCTCTTCGGGAATCTCTTTTAGCCTGTAGCCTGTGTCAAAGAACTCTTATTATCGAGAAGTTTTAATGTTAGGTTGACCACCACGCTACCTCCACTGCCGCTAGCAGAGGTGGAGAAAAAGGTCGGCAGAGTTGCATGTCAAGTTGTAAATGTTGGATGGTAATGATACCTGGTTTTTTGTTTGTGGCACACAGGTATCCAGCAATCAATAAACCAGCTGCGGTGCTTCATTGGCTTAATCACGCTAAAATTGATGCAGAGTTCATAGTAATTCTGGATGCTGACATGATCATGAGAGGACCAATTACACCATGGGAATTCAAAGCAGCGCGTGGGCGGCCTGTTTCAACTCCCTATGAGTAAGACAAGTCGTATTTGTTTATCCCTTGAATTCTATCAGAGCATGCGCAATTAATTGTGTTTTGGGGTGTGGATGCATATATGTAGAGTTATGAATATTTACAGAACAAAAATCTGTGAGTCGCTTACTTTTCTTCTTCTCACATTATGTAGCTACCTAATTGGCTGCAACAATGAGCTCGCAAAGCTTCATACTCGTCATCCTGAAGCTTGTGACAGGGTTGGTGGTGTGATCATAATGCATATAAAAGATCTTCGGAAATTTGCTCTGCTGTGGCTGCATAAAACTGAGGAGGTTCGAGCTGATACAGCTCATTATGCCAAAAACATTACTGGAGATATATATGAGTCTGGGTGGATTAGTGAGATGTATGGTTACTCTTTTGGTGCAGCGGAGGTATTTCATTCATAATGAAGTGTTTTACAATCAAAATTTTAATTTCATGTCCTCCTTACTCCAACTTGCAGAATTGTACAATGTGTTACCTGCTTTCTTATGGTTCCTTTGAAATGGACAAAATGTTGTGACAGTTTCTTTTTCCACAATCTCCTGCTTATTGTCTACAATCTAGGACTACAGAAAATTAGAACTCCTCTATAAGCTTAACCAAGTTCTATATGTAAAATAATAAAAATCTGTTTGTTATTTTTATGCAGTTGCAATTGCGGCATCTCATAAACAATGAGATACTGATATATCCGGGATACATTCCAGAACCTGGTGTCAAGTATAGGGTTTTCCACTATGGATTGGAGTTTAGTGTTGGAAACTGGAGCTTTGATAAAGCAAACTGGAGGAACGTGGACTTGGTTAACAAATGCTGGGCCAAGTTTCCTGACCCTCCTGATCCTTCAATGCTTGATCAGGTTGATGAAAATGTTCTACAGAGAGACTTGCTAAGCATAGAATGTGCAAAAGCACTGAATGAAGCTTTACATCTGCACCATGAGAAGAGGAAATGTCCTGATCCTGGTTCCTTAGCCACTCCAAATTTGGAGACAGCCAAGGAAGCTACAATGTCAAGGAAATATGGGAGGCTTGATGAGATCCATGCCCTAAGAAGTCCTTTTCCAGTGAATCATTCTCGGGAATCTTCAGTACCTGCATCGACAAACCAGACATTTAGTTCTATGAGGTTATGGATCATTGGTCTATGGGCTTTCTCGATTTCAGCTTTTGTGGCTGTAATGTGGGTGATGATTTCAGGTCGTAGAGGACAGAAAAAAAGAGCTAAAAGTCATAAGACCAAGAGAAGAGCCTCGTATTCAGGATTATGGGATGTGAATGGGCATGATAGGCACCTCCGCAGTTCTGAAATATAGTAGATAATTTTGAAATCCTGGTGAGAATCGGAAAATATACGATGTCTGCGTGTTGGACTTGCTGGAATTGGAAAGGGATCTAAAGCATACATGGTTAGGTTGAGACTGATTGGAATTAAACACAACTGTTTTTTGCGGTGGAAGAGAGTCATGTTTTTGCCATGTCAGTATTCGGTTTTGCTGGTTTACAGAGCAGTTCTTGTTTGGCATAGTTCAGAATCTTGAGTCCCATGGCAGGAAGGGAAAAAAAAAAAAAGACTCGTTAAATTTAGGGAATCCATTTGGTTAACTGCTAGTTCTTGTGTATTTATAGTATTGGATCAAGTTCTCTTGGAGATTGTCTTAAAAAAACACTCGACATGGCAATAGAGTTGACAGCAATCTTACCTGATAAAGAGCCAGTAAAAGCTTGTGGAGAGAAAATTCTTCATTGTAATGTTGAGTTTTGTACTTCCTACGTGTTGCTTGTTGGTATTTTTGTGAACTTTTCCTTAACTTCCACGGGTGACGGGTACAATTTTTGATGTAAGCTTGGACCTGTGGTAGGTAAAGCTACTTCAACTACATTAGTTACCCAGTTCTTGAAGATGCTCAAAAGAGTTTGTTAAGTTCAAAGCATTTAGTGATATGCCTATTGAAAGAGATGAAACCTTTTGTAATCTCTTATTAGTCCTTTCTTGCAAGGGGGGGTGCTGGGGTTTACTCATGCAGTGGGTGGGGTAGAATACTTGCAGATTGTCTGATGTACGTCTAGCTACAAACGTTTGGTTTTGGTAATGTGATGTTGCAACAACTGGGTTGTTCAGCCTGTTACATCTCCAACCTCTACACTTTCAACCAACACTCGCTTTTCTTTTGGTCAATTTGTGTTTGAAGATTCAAAAATCTCGAATCAATTACTCCCAACCGTGTTTTTGTAGTTTTTTTTTCATCAAACACCATACTTTTCTAACTTGTTTCTCAAATTATCTTTGTTTTCATAAAAATGTTTTAAAACGTAGGGTGTTTTATTAATATACTTTTACATTGAAAAAACACGAGGTCGGATCACATTTTTATGAAACCGTGATAATTTAATGAATATGTTAACAACGTACAATATTGATGAAAAAAAAGAGTTATAACTATCGTAAATCAGGAAAACATAAAATTTCACCCACGCGCACACACACACACCGTCACTAAATCTTCAAGATTAGTTATGCATATAATCAAGCTTCACAAGCATGATTGCACAAATCCTCTTTTGCTTCATTATCGACTAACATTGTACCTTATTTGAGTACCTCAGGGGCTTGTTTACTTTAGGTAGTATTAGACATCATTTTCATTTCACTCCTATCCATTGGTATACTATACCCGGTCTTAAATTTTTACCTCATCCTTCCCCTTGTTTGTTTGTTACAAACATTATTTGTATAATACCACCTAAAAAAGTCAACAATTGCGGCTATGACCCGTAAAAAGACAATTGTAATCTTGTAACCTTAAAAAGACAATTGTACATGAGGGCAGTTGGGTCTTTTTACTCTATTATACCTCCATCTCATTTGTACCGGACATATAATATCAGGGGGGGAGGTGGTATTCAATAATACCATCTACAAGGCATTATGACTACTGTTCATACCGGGTCGATATTACGACCCGGAAAATAGTACTGACCGTAAAATGCTAAACAAACAAGATATAAAGTGAGTCTCACGTACTATTTTCCTACTACCACCCCATTGTACCACCCTTATACTCGAAGCAAACAACCCCAAGTTGTACCCCCTTTCTTTCTTTCTTTTTAATTGTTAATTGGGTATCGAAAATTATAATTTTTTAAAGTTAAGTTACAATTTTTTTGAGGTGTAAGTTATAATTTCAAATGATATGATCAATCATAGAATATTAAAATCGATACTATATTTTTCATGATCGATCATGAGTGTCTATGATCGATTATAATCTTCTCTTGAATAGTTGTAATTTTTCCTTTCAAAATTATAAGTTTATCATAAAAAATAATAACCAATGACACCGGTACCAAATTTTTTTTATTCAGTACCCCAGAGTTTTTCTTGTTAATTTGAAACTAACAACAAAGATTCCATGGGAGAAGAATCCTTAGAATATCATCCACTCCTGGAAAATTCAAAAAAAAAATGACCGTTAAAGACATCATTAATTTCAACCAAGTGGGACCCAGAACAAGCTGAAAACGACTTTGAGCTTCCAAGCATGGTTAGGAAACCCGACCACCCAGAATTTAAAAAACGCCTACCTTTTCCACAACGTATGCCTAGAACTAGAAGTGCTTTTCATTTGAATTTCAAATTGTAAGTCTTAAAACGATCGCAATAAAGTTTTAGCTTTTTTCGGTTTCGATTCGAGTTACTGCTCTAGGTACTTCGTTCTCATACTGCGTCCGCCATGGGAGAACCTACTTGTGTTGTGCATCCTTTCTCTTATGCTTCTGGCTTATCCAATGAAGCTCATCAGGTGAGGAACAAAATTTGAATGTAATTACCATCACCCATCTCTCTCTTTCTTCAATTCTTCAACATTTGATCATATAACTTTCAGTTTAGTCCACCATGTCATTCATATATCTAACAAAAATGGCACAATTCTTGGGAACTTTCTATTTTTATGTGAACTTAACAGACCTATAGAAGATACGAGATTGAATTAGAATTTGGGTTTGAATTTTTGATAGTGTTTCAGGGAAACCCCATGCCTGCTCTTGGAGAATCGATCTCTTTTGGAAGGTTCATGTCGGAGTCCTTGGCTTGGGAAAAATGGTCCACATTCTCTCACAATCGCTACGTTGAAGAGGCCGAGAGGTATGCGCAACCAGGGTCAGTTGCTCAGAAGAAGGCTTTCTTTGAAGCTCATTACAAGAGAATTGCTGCCAAGAAGGCAGCAGCCTTGCTCGAGGAACAAAATGCTGTCAGTAACACCATTGACGCAGAAATTGAAGGTGGAGTTCGTGATAGTACCACCCATGATTCACAAACGGTGGATTTGAATACCCAAGTGGCTGTTGATGAAAACGAGGAGGCCAAGGCCCAAGTTACTGAGGTGGAATTAACCGGCAAGGCGGATGTATATGATTTGAATGTTGTACTAGTTGAACCAGAAAATGGCAAGATGGAAGGAGCTGATTTGGTCACAACACACGAGGATCTAGCAGCGAATCCTACGAAGGACGAGTTATATAACCAGGTTGAGAATCAGAAAATGGGTTCTGGGGAGCTTACTGGAACACGACAAATGGAGAAACCTCTGTTGAAGGTAGTACTTTTCATGTACACGATTATTACTCCTAAGTTCTAATCTCAGTGTTATACAACTAAATTATTGCTTTTACTACACCAGAGTTCCAGATCTAATCAAGAGGCTTCCTCCCCTGTGAGCAAGAAGAAGCCATTTATGTCTTCCTTGAAGTCATCAATTTGCCATAGACCATCTAAAGTTCCATTTTCACCTGCCAAGACCGCGGTTGCTATTCATGCCCGGAAAGAGAACATCGCTCCAACACCTTGGAAGCCTGCAATAGACTCTAGAGACAAAAATGGACCAACTCCAAAATCACTACGTTCATTAATTAACTTTACTCCGTCCAGGGAACCTAATAAATTGACCAACCCGGGTAGCCGGATGACAGAAAGTTCAAGAGTTGCTCTTAGTGCTTCTAAGGCAACTAAAGATTGTGAAACTCCTCTAAGGACTCCAAAAATGGTACTTCTTTTAATTCCCTGTTAACAACATTTTCCAAAACCTTTTTTCCTAAATGCTGGTCCAGATCTCATCTGGGGGGCCTTTCTACATTGCTAAGACTGGATTCATTTTTCAACTGCAGGTTTCTGTGAATGGAGTGCCAAAGCATCCTTCAGCAACCCCCTGTTCAGAAAATAGAAGGTACCTGGTTTATCTAATCCAGCTGAAAATGGAAGAGTTTTGGATTTATAACTAAGGCATGTGTGTTTAGAACATTTAGTACTCTAGCTAATATTTTACAGGTTAATCATATCTACAACTTACAGGGTCAAAACACCAGTTGATCCCACTGCCTCTGGAAGCAAACCATCTGGCCCAAAATGGCACCTCCTATCTGCAGTGTAAGAACTTGAATATTACTATGAATTCCACTATGTACTATAGATAGAACCATTAAGGTATAGGCTCATCGAAAGAAAATTTGAAGAATTACATTGAACATGCAGCACAATTAACTCCAAGTCACAACATAGCACAAGAAGATTGGATTAGAAAAACTATAAAAAGATGAAAGAAACATTCTCCTGAATTCACTTGTCACATGTCGACACATATGCCAGTTCATGTGATCTGATGCTTAGTGTTTTCCAGTCAAATGAACATTAGGCTTGAAAGAATTGAATTGGTGTGCAACATGATTTCTGATTTCAGTATAATGAGAGTAACAATTAAATGAAATTCCTATTTTCTTGCTGCTTGTGTGCCACTACCTAGAAGAGCACTAAGTTCTCTCATAATTGTGCTTGTTTGCCAGTTATACCAAGTCCGTGAGTGCCTGCCGAAAAAAATTACAGTCTCCCACTTTGTCCACTCCATTTACTTTGAGGACAGAGGAAAGAGCTGCAAGAAGACAGCAGGCAAGGCTCTGCTCAGTTGGTTTTTCTTCTATCCTTTACGCATGATATATCTGTTTGGCTATAATTATGAATGATGGAGGTCTTTCTTCCTCTCATTTTCTCCCTGAACACTTACAGAAGCTTGAAGAGAGGTTCAATGCCAAGGAGGCACAAAAAGTGCAGCTGCAAACAAAATTAAAGGTTAGATTCTCATTGCCAAGTTTTCTTGGCAGTGGGTACTCCAACTAACACCAACTAACAAATGAATAAGAATATACTTTGGCCAAACTGAGATATATCCTTAAGTGGTCTTAATCCCAACATCATCACTTGTTCATACCTAAGTTCAACTTCGTTGTGTTTCAATCTTTTGTTTGTGCAGGAAAAAGCAGAAACAGAACTTAGAAAACTGCGTCAAAGCTTCTGCTTCAAAGCTCGGCCATTGCCTGATTTTTACAAGGAAAGAGACATACCAAAAAATCAGATAAAGCAGGTATCTCTTTCCATCAAATCTTTCAGTTAAACGGGTGTCTTTCACCTACTTCAGAGTCCAGAAATGTTCATAGATATGAACACAATTACCCAAAATACAGCCTCAAGCAAAAGCTCTGATTCATTAAGTGAAACTTAGGTAGGTGCAACATGATTAATGAATTGGTCTTGGCTTCATGACAAAACATTCTTCGCTATGAACTTGTGATTCCTGACTTTTGGAGAAGGCATTATTCTCCATTAATAGTTTCTAATTCCACACTAGAAATCATGTATTTACCAGTCATATTCCAAATTTCTGCTTGGACATGCAAACATTCAATGTTCTTTCTTCTCTTCTTTCTTGCAGACTCAGCTGACTCATCCTCAGTCACCTAAACTAGGAAGAAAGCCCAGTGAAGCTCGGTGCAAGGCACAATCTCATAAAATCCAACGTCTTTGACCAAGAACATTGGTTCCTGAGAGTGTGTTGGAAAAGAAAAGTAGAACCCCAACTCCTTCTCTCGCTGCCCAACAAGAAATGATTATGCACGAGAACACTTCTGCTTTACTGTGGGTGCTAAATTGGGTATCACAATTGAGGAGGCTGGACACCAGAAGTTAAATACAGAGATTGTTTTCTGGCTTCCTGTCAGCAGTAGTATGGAAGTATTGTTACATTTCTTGGTTTGTACCTTAGAAGAGTTAGTTTATGAGAAACTGTAGAACTAAGGAGCATACTATTTGTTATGGGAACTAATAAACCTGTCCATACATTACTAGATGCTGCAGGGTAGTTAACCAGTCCATGTGTGGAGGTACTCAAAACATGACCAAAGGAACTATAGATGGGAATTTGGGGTCATATGTGCCCACATATGTACATTATGTCTAGATTGAAGACCTTTTATCTTGGGCAAGTTATTTTAGTGTACAAATCAAACCAAAAACGCCTTAATAAAAAGAACAATGGCTCAGCCTAGAAAAGCAGCAGCTTGCATATGGCCGTGCAAATAGAACTTACAACCCACACATTGCTCGACTGCATCGGTACGCCTCTTCATCCGCTCGGTTGATGAGTTCCAGAAAATTTCAACGAAATTCTTTAACAACATCAATGAAGACAGAAACAAAAGAGAAAGGTTTCATATGAACAGTTGGTCAAAACTATTAAACTAGACTTGTATGGCAGATTTTAACCGTATAGAAATAATAGCATCCATCTATACACAGACAGGTAATTTAAATTGGAAAAACAGCCAAGACTCACGAGGTGAAAACAAACCTGCTAGTCTAAAAAAATAGGAAAGAAAAGAAAAAATAGACAGTATCCGATGAATGCCAGCATGAAGGTCGCCTTATCTCATAGTCCACCAAAAACATTGTCATCCCGACTTAATTGTCAATGGAAGTTGGTTATGCCATTGTAAATCATATCTTTCATGGACATAGAGGAATGGAAATGGAAAAATGAAACGATTTTACATTTTCAAGCTCTATGTTACATATTAAAATGGTACTCAGGGAAACCACATCTGTATAACTCAATGGACTGCTCCATCTTCTCAGTAATTTTATAAAGTCCACATTGAAGTGTTTTGTCAATTCAGCAGTCATATCATACAACTTAACTATGCTATTCTATGCTATGCTAAAAGGTGTTTCTACCGACTAACCTCAACGAATCATCAGACTCCTTGCAAACTGCAACCAATATGTTTATTTCCCATCACACTCTTGCATCTTTTGTCCATCTCTTCAAGATGTACTGAGTTGGGAGCAACTTTATGTTCCTATAATCAAGCACCTTTAATGCATGGCTACACAAAATTCCAGCAAACTGAAACTGCATACAATTGCAGGCAACTGAATCTTCAGATGAGCTGTATATAACTGTGTACTCACGCTGTTCCCCATACATGCTAACTTTGTATTCAAGCATAGAAGAGCTCTGAGTGCATTGATTAACAACAAAATTCAGACAGTTCTCATATTCTTGCTGAAACAACTCAAAATTTTTGGGCGTGTAAATATCCCTTGCTTGCTTCAACAGAATCACATCCCCCATTAGTCTTGGAAAATGTTGGCTCATATTGTAGTTGGCTTCTAATTCTTTGTAACGCCAATCATTCAGCACCCTTCCGAAGTGCTTGAAAAATTGAAGAACATGCAATTCAAGCTTAAGGTACTTCTTTAAGTTGGAATTGAAAGTCTGAGAGAGTTGTGCACTTGTTATGTCAGCACAAAAAATTTGCCTACCGTATGGTATGGCCCAGCTCTCTCTTTCCTTGAAAATTTCATGCAACCACTCATTTTCCCAAAGACTATAAGTGTCCAGCATAACTTTCCATGCATTAACAAAGTCTTCATCCTTATCGTGATAGAAAATACAACTGCTCAAATCACTGGCAAAAGAACCCGAGCTCACAACTAGTTGGCTGAGACGTTTGAGAGCATTTTGGTACACATGCCATGCACATAAGCGATGGAATGTTTGTGGCAATTCCAAGTTGATTGCTTCAGCCAATATAGCATCTTGATCAGTGAGTATTGTCTTTGGCTTCTTTCCAGACATTGCCTCGATAAAAGTTCGGAATAACCACTTAAAAGATTCAACAGTCTCATCGTATAAAAGTGCGCCACCAAATATCACCACCTGCTTATGATGATTCACTCCAATGAAAGGTGCAAAAGGTCGGCAATCTTTGTTCAGTCTATAAGTTGTATCAAAGCAAACGACGTCACCAAAATCACTGTAGTCCACCAACATCTTCCCATCAGCCCAAAATACGTTGGTCATTAGTTCTTCTGCATCAATTTGTACAGCATAACAAAAAGACGGGTCTTTTAATTGCTTGCTGTGAAAATATTGAAGAATACTTTCTGCTTCTCCCTCCTGCATATCTCTCATTCGTTTGGATGGTAGATTATTTCTATGGTCTATTGGATTAAAACTATGATCCTCCCAATGTCTAGTTAGTGTGCATGTGAACTCAGCAGCTGATTTTGGCTGCGTCTTAGAACAGTCTAGTGCATTAACTTCTACAGCTTGAACCGCAGCTGACTTCTTTTGCGATCGTAACATGCGAACCCTACAAGGAGGTACAAGCTCATGATTGTGATTTTCCTCAAAGTGAGTAACACGATATTTACCATCAGGTTGACGAGAAATTACCAATTGTGCCAAGCAACCAATTCTTGTTTCCTTTCTAGGTCTCTTGACATTGAAATCCCGTTTGTCTTTTTGTCGAAAACCTTCTCTGAAACAAGTGAACCTTCTGGATGCCACAGCACCATCTATTTTACTCCTGTTTACATAATCCTTTCGAACACTAAAGCCCACCTGTCCAGCGTATGCATTGTAAAACTCGTAAGCATGATCTTCTGAGTCAAATCCCATTCCAAGTTTTGGGACCCCATCTATCAAGGTATTATTAGCAGATTCAGCCTCAACAGCTTGAGCAAAAGTTATTCTTCTTTGTGATGGTAACAAATGAGCTGTACATGGTGTTGCAAACTCATGATTATGTGTTGTTTCCAAATGGGTGACACAGTACTTTCCATTAGGTTGGCGTGCAATTGTCATATGTGCCAAGCAACCAGTCCTTGTATCCTCTCGCGGCTGTTTCAAACCGGCGTCACGCTTGGTAGGCCGATGGCCTTGCTTATAACAAGTATACCTTCTTGATACTACCAAACCAGTGATCCTACTTTTATTTACAAAATCCTTCCGAATGCTGAAACCTTCCATGGCAGCATATGTATTATAACACTTGTATGCATGGTCTTCTGACTCAAATTCCACACCAATTTTTGGTATCACAGATATGTTGGTTTCACCTTTTACAGAATTACAAGACACTGATATGTCAACTGATGAAACATCTGGACTCTCCAGCTTCCTGTCAATATTCATGCCCTGTTTGTTCGCAGAGGTAGGACTCTGGCTCTTGTGCTCACCATCAATATCCCATCCACTTTTGCTGATGGAAGAAGCTTCTGGGCTCTGGCCCTCATGTTCACTATACACGTCCTTCCTACTTTTGTCAACAGTGGAGCCATCCTGGCTCAGACACTCGTGCTCATCATCAATGTCCAACCCATGCTTGTCAATGGAGGAATCATATGGACTAAGGCACTCCTGCTCGCTATCCATGTCTGACCCATTTTTACCTTCAAACAAACCATTTTGGCTCTGAGACTCATGCTCACCATCAATATACACCCCATTCTTGCTAACAGAGGCTACATATGGCCCCATACACATGTGCTCACCATCACTTTTCATGCTGTTTCTGTCCACTGAGAAAACTTTTGGACTTGGAGACATGTCCTCACTGTCAATGTTCACATCGTTCTAGTCAGCAGCTGAAACTTCTGAGTTTTGACACTTCTCCTCATCAATATTTAGTCCAGATGGCACTTGGAATTTCTTTTCAATACAAGGCTTCAATATATCATGACCCACGCAACTGATCAACAAGGTAGAGCTCATGATCATTAAAACATGTAGGTCCGGAAGAAGAATGGCTGACTCATACTGTGCCTACCTTGAAGGGTTTACAGCGAAGTGGATCCCAAATCTCTATCCAAGAAAGGGCATGCCTGGCTTCATTCCAAGAGAAAAAATATGTGAGATGAGTGAAGAACAACATACAGCAGCATCAGAGCCAGATAAAAAAAACATTATTCATTATATCTGCACTTTTATATTATATACAAATAAACATAGTGTGCAAATAAAATGTTTATTATGAACATAAACTTCTAAATGGCCTCACAAGACTCAGCATCCAGCAGGGAAGAACATAAAACAGAGACATTTTACAGCTGATAACAATAAGGAATTGAATCGTTCTAATCAACTCAAATCATCCTTTTACCCATATGAAATTGCAGGTTTCTTGAGCAGATATTCACAACCAAATTAGATTGCAGCATTAGCGAGCTAAGCTTATACCCTTATGGAGTCCCCTCTACTCTCACAGTTCACATAAATAGTTGTTTGAACAATGTCAAGCACTAAAAGGGTTTTGCCAAAAGAGGATGCATACACCTAACCTGAAGACATAATTGATTTGATGAACGAGATTGGGACCTTTTTTGAGTGTTTTTGAGCATACCCAATTCATCACACAAATGGTCTGAAGCTATAAAAACCCTAGAAAAAAGCAAAAAATTATTTCAATACAACAAGATGGTCTATGAAATAAAAATCGAAAATTTTTGAAAGACAATGTGCACATGCGCGTGTATGGTATCAAACCCAAAAGAAAAGATGGCACACAAATCATATTAAAACGAAACCAAAAGCAGCGAAGACTGTCAGACCCACTTGTTTAACAGCACTAATTTCATCTTTTGTATGCATATATGGATGTATATTTCCAGGTAAACATTTACACAACGTATTTATTATCGAAAGAGATGGTAAAAGGGGAAGAAGAAAACCTGAGAGAGGATTTGATACACAGAGGAGATAGAAAACCAAATCAAGACGGCTCTTTTACGGGCATAATTATGTATATGCTTGTATATATATATATATACCAGTCAATCATCGGAGTGTAGCACGGCAGTTTGAATTCTAGTTCTATGGCTTCTTCGGCTGTCCGGTCGGTTATGGAAGAAAACGACACTGGAACAAATCAGAGGGAATTTCTCTCCTATTTTTTTCCCTTCCTTTTTAGAGTAGAAAAATATTAATCAGACAAGTCTATTGAATTAATCGATTGTCATTATTAGATTCATAGAATAGCAAAATGTTACAAGACACAATTTTATTTAGTCTTTGTCAAATCCTGTACATCTTTCATCTCAATGTATTTTATTTATACTTTTCTTTCTTTCTCTAATTAAGATGGGTTTTTTTTTTTTTTTTTTTTATGATTAGATTGTTAGCAAATTTTGCTTAGATTTTGATATTAATGACTTGTTAAAGCATTAGAGGAGCATAACTATAGTGGATAATTGAAAGCACAACCATTTTATATATAGTGTCTCTTGAAAATAAGTCGTCTCGGTGTAATTTTATAAGTGTCAAACATTAATTTCAATTTATTCGAATTGACACAAGAAAAAAATAAATAAATTTGTTAGAACATAACTTTGATACTATTTGTTGGTTTTGCACAAACGGATAATTAACACAAATAATACTTATTAAAATATAGGACTTCAAAAATAGAAAATTAATAAAAATATAATTCAAAGATATAACGTAGTTCGATACAATATAACTACCTTGGTATAGCGTACTTATATCCACTGACCGACCAAAGAAGCTATACCAACGTATTATTCGTTGAAAAACTTGTTATCTAGTAATTGATTACATACTACACACTCATATTTATAAAGATAAAATATTATAATCCAAATTTATTCAGATACAACTTAGATATTACATGTCTAATATACATATTTATGGTATATTAAAATTCTTCCAATTTGTTTTATATTTGATTTGATCACTAATAAAACTATCAATCATTTATTAAGACTCTTAAATTGATTAGCCAACAAACTATTTGGATCAAATTCCAACAAAATTGATGTCCCTTTTATTTCATGAACTCGATGACAATTCCAAAGGTTACACAGCACAGTCATTTCCCAACCATATCTAAATGAAACATCAACAATGACACATTTAACCAAAAAAAAATTTAATTATGTACATAATACATAATTAATTGAAACGAAAATAAAAATAAAGAGAGTGAAATCATTGCGTGTAGAACAGAAAAAACCCAAAGCCATTGAAGAATCACAAATCTCCCACCAAACACCAACCTTCATCCCCATCTACTTGTTCCAACATAATCCCCACATCACAAAAGCTCATTTTATCGTCATCATCTTCATCCTTGGATTCAACGGCTCCAGATTCAATCCCAGAGTCAACCAACAAACCATGACGAGCAACTCCGCTTGAGGCCTCATAAGCCTCATCATCATCATCATAAATATCATCACACTCATCCTCATAATCAGTAGCCAAATGATCCAAAATTCCAGAAGCAGAGAAACCGGGAAACTTCAACCCGGATTTAGCATCCACGACCCGCCACGTGAGCAACCTATGATTCGAGACGACGTCGCATGATCTCCACTTCTGGGTCCCCTTTGCTTTGTCCTTTGCCTTGCAAGCCGGGTGAATATGGCACCCAACACACCTGGCTCGGCCACACTTTCCGGTGAACTTTGAGTGGTTGGTGGGCTTGGGTGAGACCTTGGTGAACAACCCGGCGGTGGGGGGAGACTCGAACCGGTTGACGTATCTGGGTTCTGGTCTTGGGTTCAATGGCGATGGAAGGACCATGTAGCTCCGAACCATGCCATGTTGGCGTCCCTCCCTCCTCATCTCTGGTTGTTGTTGAGAGCTGAATGAAAATGGTGATGAAATTGGGTGGTGGGGGTTGTCTGGTTTATATAGCAGTTTTTTTTTATTTCTTGGGAATTAGGAAACTTGGGAAGCAAGGTGTGTTTGATTGGTCAGTTGTTTCGTGTTGGCCAAGCGTGAAGGTTTATTGACAGCTTCTCCATCTTTACAGATTAATCTCATTTTGCACCTCGGAAAATATTTTAATTCTCAATTTATACCCTCAAATATTAAAAATCTAAATGTGTACCCCTAATATTATGAATTGATATCAATATAAACCTCGCCCAAACTGCTTCCAGTTTTCGTTATAAATTAAAACACATGAATTGCAAGTACTTTAGACATAAGTTTTATGTATAAATTCACATACTGTTGATACCTCATATGAGTTGCACATAATATAATTAGTTTCTATCTAATTAATGAAACTTTATTTTCGATACACAAAACGATGTTAAATTGATCGCAAACAAGGATCTGCAACGATGAACATACATCATCCTCATGCCCAATGCATTTGCACATCAAGTGCTTAAATTTATAACGACAAACTGAACGACAATCTGAATCAGGTCAGCATTGCTACCAATTCATAATATTAAGGGCATAAATTAAAATTTTTAATATTTGAAGGTATAAATTAAAAATTGAAACATCTTTCAGAATACAAATTGAGATTAGCCCATATTTATATCATCATCTAGTTAGCTGCCTATCCAAAAAAAAAAAACTCCATTAAAGTACTAAAAATTGGATGAT